>OX411544.1:60644310-61354310 GCA_948146395.1 Fragum whitleyi | reverse complement strand
ACCTCGGTCAACATTGTGAAATATCATTAGTTCCGAAATGTTGCGACAATTACGTGTCCACTACCTTAGAGCTAAGGCAACGGAATTGATCCTTAGATAAAGCTTGTAGAATAATTCTAGATTCGAAATTTATTCATATATTCACTTTTATTTATTTATTTTACTGAACAATTTCAATTAATTTATTCATTCCTTTCTTTCAGGCCAAGAAGGAGCGTTCAAAAAGATCAAATCAGAACAAAACCCGTCCGCACCACCATCAATCGGCACGGGTAGTTCGGGGTCATCCCACAACCCAAATACATGCCCGACCCCGGCCAGACGGCGACATAGAACAACCTTCACACAAGAACAGTTACAGGAGCTTGAGGCAGCGTTCGCCAAGAGTCATTATCCGGACATCTATTGTCGAGAGGAGCTGGCTAGGATTACAAAACTAAACGAAGCCCGTATACAGGTACTGTCCACATTACTAATTTCTTAACTCCGATTTAGATCTATTAAGTTCAAATTCAATTTATCTATTTTTTATCTTTTTTATTTTTCTTATTTTTTTTATATATATATTTTATTTTATTTGTTGTTCTTGTTGTTTTGTGTGTGTGTGTTTATTTTTTAAATCAGTTTTCTTTATATATAAACAAAAGCGCGCAATCCTATATGTGAAAAAAATGCACACATCATTGCCATCAAAAGTAAGCCGAATGTGAACTTTTTTAAACAAAAAAATGAGCCTGTTCATGGCATTTCAAACTATTTCAAATGTGCGCAAAGCAAAGTCTCTGGCCAGCCTGTGCATCCGCACAGTCAGACCCGAGTCTATGCACTTTGTAGTTAGGCTAAGGGCTAAACCCCTTTTGAGGTCAGCGAATATTCTATTTACACTATGTGGCTTGTCTACGCTGCTCAAATTTTGTGTTCGCGCACATGCGAAATTGTTGGAAACGTCACGCACAGGCTCGTTTCGGAGACACAGCGTACTGTCTTCAAGTGTTGTTTTTTGTGTGTAATAGTGTGTGTTTTCCTCTATTTTTATTTTCTTTTATTTTGTTCAACAGACTTGTTTCTTTGTAAAGTCTACTTACCTATCAATGCTGAGCATGTTGCAATCTTTAGCAAATGTTTCATAAAAGCGGTCAGTTAAAAGCAAAGATCAATCGGAATAAACCCTCTCATGGAATTCTGCCCTGTGTTCAGGATGACAAAATGGTGCAAACTGCTTGAGAATTATATCCCGCTTTGCACGCGCACATGCACATGCACATGAGCGGTGATAAGAATTTTTTTATTCCGATAGGGAATTCTAGACAGTCCCTCTAATCATCAAATACCATCGGGCAAAAATTGACAGTTTGAGTAAAGGTTTATTTTGTTTTGTTTTTTTTTATCAGTGAACTTTTTGAGCGCAAAGTTGAAAATAATTTGTTATTCAACTCGCATTAAAACAGTTGTCGTAATTAGCGCAGTCGGTAACGTACACTAGTCTGAGAAACGTCCTTCATGGGTTCGTAACGGCGCAAAAGAATGTTTTTTTTTTCTTTTTCATAAATTCAAGATTCAAAACTTGATGCATTGAATTAGCTCAAGCGATTTTACACGAAACAATTTTGAAGAAAAAAGAGAAAAAGAAAAATAGCGTTTTCCGTTTTTGTGATATTTATGGATACATGTGTATGAGTTGAAAATAGAAAAATATGGAAATACTGACACATCAGTAGTGAAAAGAAAAAAATACTATAAAATGAAAAAAATGTTAAACATATAATGAATAAAAGAGACAATTTTAAAAATACATGTAATGGAATTAATTATTTTCTATGTTGAGAAAAAACAGAGATATTATCATAAAAAATATATAATCTGACAGAGGTTCGAACCTCACTTTACTTTCGGGGGGGGGGGGGGAGACGTATGTATGAACTCACTAACTACCTGAGCTATTTTCCCACTTATCAATTTTACGTGTCTTTACTATTTATCAAACTATACATATTTCACACAGCAATAAAATGATAAACAAATTATGACGTCACTCGCAATGTTTGTCGCTCGGACTGTAAACAGCAAAACTTTTGTAACCCATGAGATGTTTTGATAATCGAAACGTAGGTTGGACAATTCCATACCTAAACCCGTCAATGAATACGAGCAATTTCGCCAATTCTACCGAGACGTAAAGAATTATAGCAAAAGTTTTACCAAAAATATATAGTTAAAGCATTATTTTACTTCATTATTATGCACAATTTGAATGAAAAAAAATCATTCTTCACGAGCCCTGCGTTCAGGATAAAAATATTCGCCAAACGTATAACAAATGATACCCCGCTTTACGTGTACTCACAAACAAAGCGGGGTACCATTTGTAAAAAATGGCATGCAAACGTTTTTTCCGCATTCTGAACGCAGAGTTGCACAATTAATTTCCCAAATACGGATGAAAATGCATGCAGTATTTAGTGTTAAACAAAGTAAGTGAAATAAATCTCTAGAGTCTTTCAAAATATGTATAGCCTGATGGAAAATTGAAATGTGGAATAACCCGTGCACAAATCTAGAATTTATTTATTATCTATTTATTTATTAAATTATTTATTTATTTATTGACTTATTTATTTATTTATTTATTTATTTATTTATTTATTTATTTATTTATTTAATTATTTATTTATTTATTTATTTATTTATTTACTTATTTATTTATTTATTTATTTATTTATTTATTTATTTATTTATTTATTTATTTATTTATTTATTTATTTATTTATTTATTTATTTATTTATTTATTTATTTATTTATTTATTTATTCATTCATTTATTTATTCATTTATTTATTGTAAAAGACTCTGGAATCATAATTATTTATTATTCTAAAGGATATTTCACGACTGCAACATTGTTATTCCAGTAAGGGAATTCTCTAAAGCGACTAAGTACATGTATCATACTAAAACGTCACTTGTCGCGAACACACAGACACGTGCACACAATTGGTGGAACATGAACAATTATCCTGCAACTATGGCATTTGTAATTTCTAAAACCTAATAACCGGAAAATTTCTTTTATTCCTCGATTAACTCTTTACAATTATTTTCGAGAAGCCCCTTATTTGAAACCCGACCCCCAATCCCGTTATCTCTCTCATCTCTTTGAACGCCATATTTCCTAGGTGGCGCTTCGACCCCAAAATAACGGTCTTGTCATCGATTTTCGCGATTGTTCGCGACTAATTATGGCTCCTATTTGACCATTTGTCCCGTTATTTTAAATTGTATTTGAAGTATTAAAGACAAAAAGATGCTCCGAGGGCCACGAACAAGTACAAAACGAGAGGTTTTAAGTGGTTTTGCAAGAAACAATGTTTTGTTTGAAGAAAAGCGAGATTGTAGCCATCTTCTTTCACAAATAGAAACCTCCTTCTTTTCTGAAGTGGCTTCAGAAAACATGGTCAAAAGTCGTTGAAGTAAAGATCAGAGAAATTTTCCTCGAACTTTAAGCAGATGGTGGTCTGATCTGAGTGCGTTTGTTCATTCCTCATTAGGTTGATATACATGCTCATGTGCACGATTTTAGTCAAGGACTGCCTAAATTTGTTAGTAAGGGGGCACCACAAGCATCTACAAAATGGATTCCGCTTTAATGTGATTCTCCATTTGAAAGATCTTAGTTTTTTCACCTTTCTTTGATTTATTAGGAAAAGAAAGATTCTCTACACCAAGCCATGTGTAAATTTGCACTTTCAGGTGAAAAGTTACAACGTCCTTTTTTTCAAATTACACGATAAGTGTGCATGTATAATCTGAAACTAACTATTAACTTTACTCTTTCCGTGAAAATATCTCAAACCATTTGGGTGCAAATTTTCCTTCAAAATGCCTTTCACAATAATTTACACGACCAGTGTAAACAGTGAAATCAGAGAAGCTTTACTCTAGGATAGATGTTTTGTCACACTGGTAGCGAAATCGGACAAGTCTTCTAGCAAAACAACATTTTTCATGTTTTCTTTTACGAGAAAAAAGGTATACTTTTTGAAATCATATAAATTCACGATTGTTCAATAAATGGACGTAAAACCCTGGGTTTAGACGCATCATACAATTTACTTTCAGTGTACACCTACTTGGTTTTATTCTAAAGTATAACACGATGACGTAATACGCAGATGTGAAATAAGAAGAAATTACGAAGAACGTTATTGGCAATAAATATGCAATATGTTTTCCTGTGTACACAGATCGCGCCACCCATCATTAGAACGGCATACGTCATCTTTCTTAGCGAGAACGTTGATGCTTTGACGTCAAATACCCAAATGCTGAAGCACGCGCTTCGTTTTCTATGAAATACTCCTAACGTCTATATCATTACTTATTTAATAATTTTACACCCAGAAAATGAAATTTTACCATTTTTTACCAAGAAAGGATCAATAAAATTAGTTTGAAAATTGTGCTCGGGTTGTAATAGAAATAATTCATTTTTTTTCTCGTTGATGTCTTCATGAATAAAGTCTAATGGGGGGGGGGGGGGTATATACAAAGCAAAATCCTCGGGCTCGGCCCTCGGATTTTACCTTTTGCATATAACTCCTCCTCCATCAGACTTAATTCACGGACACATCAACGCGAAAATGAATTTTATTTAAAAAATCAAAATCGAAATATTTTTTTTTAGAATATGTTTATTTCTTGACATGAAGATCGCTTTACTTCTGTGGTATAATATTTACCGAGGGCTAAATTACAAGTCATTTATACACTGCTTTCTTCCTATTGCAGAGGTAGAGACCAAAGGAAAAAATAGCAAACCATTTGAGCTATATCAAAAGTAATAGTAATGCATCATAAAATCATCTACAAATGAATGCAAATCTGAAAACTTAAATGGATAACTAGCCAACGGACCCAAGCGATCTATGGACAATTCAATTTTCAGCATAAATGCTCCACATCGATTGATACTAAAGCAATTTCCATACAAAAGACTCTACCAATTGTTCAAAATTAATGCTATAAACTTCTGCTTACATACTTTCAATGGATAAATATTCAAATACGTTTAAGCGGCATTTTCGAGCTAACGACATTTTGAATCACGGCATAGCCTCTCCTCATTTTGTCTACGAAAATAGTCCGTCGCTAGAGGGCAGGACGAAATTCAATTTACAAAAATGGCGGTTGAGAGAGTCGTTTCTCGATCACGGAATGTCGGCAATGAATTTTTATCCGTCATTACAAGAAGATTTCGACATGTTGAGGTCTTTAGACATTAGGAATTCTGTCGTTCCTAATAACATCTCGGGTCCCTTGAGTTCGGACGAATCGCGGAAGGATAATTAATATTCCGGTACAGTAGGACCGCATCACCTCCTTTCGTAGGCTTAATTCTGCTCATATTTTCTAACGCTATCGTGTATGCTAATTAAAACAGACGCATGTGTACTTTCTTACGTACTCAAGTCACTGGCAATAACAAAATTATAGATGATCTCCGAATCTATTTTGAATATTTCAAGGTTTCGTTACAAATTTAATTTGATTTAAAATTGTTATACAGGCAATATTTCTAACAAATATTCCCTTTTGCATGCTTATTTGCAATGAAATTGGTGCTATTTGATTAATCCGGATTTGAAGCTGTTAAAAAGGAATACTGAAATAAATTTTTGTTGGCGAATATTTAATGCAATATTTAACAGATTTTACACAGATGATCGAAAATAGCGTATATACGTAAGTTAATTTGCCTAGGCTATACCTACCTTTCCGAGGAGGCCAGTGGACTCCCATCTTATGAAATCAAGGAGTCAAGTCTATAACATAAGGAGTCAAAATTTTGCATTGGGGAGAACATATCTAAGGGAGGACAGTGATTGTTACAAACACAATCTTATTTTCCACAATATTTCTCCCACCCACAATATTCCTAGAAGATGCTAGCAAATTTAACATGCAAAAGCTTTTATATTGAACAGAATTGAACAGATTTAAAATCTGTCAGGGAAATGTTACTTTCAAACTCGTTCGCTTTTGTAGATTTTCATATCATTGTCCTTGTCAAATATGTAATTTAGGCCTAAATAGGCCAATATCGACAACAATTACATTTTTTCCAATGTGTTTATATTTCGGCCAATAAACGATTCTTATGTGCATGCTTATGTAGAGAACATAACGCCGATTTTCTGCTAAAACCTCGCAACTACAGCTTTATACAAGCGGTAGTTACGAGTTTTTAGAAGAACACTGACGATAAATTGCATGAACAAAAATATCTAGACAAGTTCATTAAACACACACGAATCTTCCTGCCTTGTAAAAAGACAAGAAAAAATGAACGGAAAACTGAAAATTTCTCCCGAAAATCCTTAACGAACCTGTCATAGGTTAACAATTTAAATTCAATTGAACAAATTAGGAATGTTTCGCATGTTGCATGAAAATTTACCAGTCAAATTACCTTCTAGCCACAATCTATTCTGTAAGAGGTTTCTAAAAATGAACACTCACGCATCCAAGAATTCCTGAAAGGAGTAATGCACGTTTTTATTTTCAGTTTTTTTCTTTCTTACCTTACCTTCTTATCATTTTTTTTTTCTTTTTAGATTGTGCGTGTTCGTGTGAGATAGCTTTAACAGCTTTTAAAAAAAAATGAAATAATTTAAGATGTGAATCTATTTTATTATTTGACATTCATATTCTTGAAGCGTAACCTCGTTCGTTTTGAGTTGCTACCTTTTTTTAAAGAAAAAGTTGAAAATAGTTCTAGTCTAATCATAAAAGTGAGAGGAAAATTTAAGAAGAGGTAGACATAGAGAATACGTACTTAGTGTTTTGTATGAAAAAAAAATATCTAACGAGGTTGGGGGAATTGATAACTATCAAGGCCATACCGAGACTTTTATCAATTCCCACAACCGAAGTATATATTTTTTCATACAATACACTGAGTACTGTTACATTTATCTAATAACCTCTATTTGTCTTGTTTTCGTCGATGTTTCTAACAGAAATGCAAGTTTCTAAGAAAAAAAAAAAAACAAACGCATTTTGTCATTGTTCTAAAATATCCATGTGGTGATATTGGATGTTATCACACGGATATTTGTATAGCTATAAGATAGCGTAAATTACATTTTTAATCTTGAACAAGTACAAATTACGAACATGCCTCGCACAGGCCGCATCCTCGTAGCTTGGAAGCCTCTAGAGAAAATCGACGAGTATGTACAACACTTTTGTAAGTGCCTATTTATATATAGGCACTAACCAGTGTTGCACTAACCCATCGATTTACAGGAACAGATTTATAAGCGATGGCTTATTTGAACGAAATTATTGTACATAAACTAACAATAGAAATATTACTGTAATATTTATCAAATTCTAAAAGCTTTAATAGAACAATCCATAGGATATCAATCGAAGAAAACAACAGCAAACTCAAAATAGTCTATAAAATTTGGAAATGTAAAGCTTTATATAAGTTCGAATTTCTCGTAGAAATACACGGTTTTTTATATAGTTTTAAACATTGCAGTTATGAATTTATAAATCCGACAATATACACGTATATTCATATTAACAAAAACAATGAAAGAATGTTTAGCTGTGCATTTAAGCGTAAGATGTTATGAAGTGACCAAAGTTGGTAAAATTAGGGAAAAAGTTCAGAAAATCCAAATTCATTATAAAATTCTAGACTTATTCAGTCTATATCAAAGGTTATAGAATTCTGCAATCTCCAGTTATTTTCTATCCATTTCAAGTTAACCAGAACCCGCCTCCAACTCCTCCCAGAGTATTTTTCCACGCCCTTAGTGACAATAACTATTGATAACTCCCTCCCAATTTGTCGAAAAGACGATTTCTATGATGAAAAATATCACACGCAGACTTCAATAGCTTTGATATTGACTGTCTCTTTCTTTGGCCTGGTTTTGCCAAAAGAATACAGTAAAATGAATACCGTAATACAAAAAGACACCATCTAGGAAATGTGAAAGGTATTATCGATTGCTCTCAGCTTGTACAAACTCACATAACAAAAACTGAACTTTTCGACTTTCAGAACATAGCATTCTGCAATTTATTTGTTCAATTATTTACTCTTGTCATTTTATAATTATTATTATTATCATTATTATAATTATTAGAAGTAGTATCATTATATTATCATTATTAGCAGAAATTTCCCTTATTCATTTATTTATTTATTTATTTATTTATCTATTTATTTATTTATTTATTTATTTTTAAAGCGGCATTACTTTCAAGATATGGTCTTTATTAAACACACATCCGGCTACTGCAAACTATTTCATTAGCTATAAAAAATTAAGATATCATTATAGAGCACGTCAAGCCCAATGTTTAAGAAACAAAAACGATTTCGAACGTTTAAAAATGGTACACCGCTTAAAGTAGTGAGTAAACGTGCAAAACGTTGTACCATTTCTTGAATTCGCGAATATTTTGATTTCGAACGCAGGGCTGGTTTCCAATGATTATCTGTCTCTCTTAGCCGTTTTTCCTCGTTCATCCAATCAGAGATATATGGGAGAATCTCTAATTGAAAACAAAATAGCTCTCAATGACTAAGATGCGACAATTTTTGCATGTAATTCAATTACGTAAATGTGCTCTTCTCCCGGAGTCCGTTGAAAGAACGGCATTTATGAGTTTTCGCAGAAACCCTTATTCCTGCGATTCAAAAGGAAAAAACAAGCATAGGATTTCGAGAACTTCGGCATCCAAAAGGGAAATGTACTTGCACTTATCTACTTTCATGAAAATTGTAATATTTGGACATATTTTAGGACCGCTTTTTGTCCTGTGGAGTACATACAAAACTAATAAGTCGGTTAATAAACTGACAGAATATGCGAAAGTAACAATCTAATAGTATATTTGTTTGCTTTTACTGTAATTATAATGTTGACTACCGTATAAATAACCTTTCGTTCAAAATTATAGGAATTTTACAACTGCTAAGAAGTGATATAGTACGAATACATGCTACAGGTTAAAGCCTATGAAGTTATATTTTATTTCCATGCTATGAGGGAATGGTTCGCTTTCAATTGCGACGAATTCAGGGAAATGAAACGAAGGTCGGTTTTGCATGCCTAGTTTGCGACATTCATTATGCCACGAAATGAAGAGAGAGTAATGGGGGATGCGAGAAAAATAGTCCTTCCGAAAGGTCCTTTGGTATCCAAAGAACCATATTTTCTACGAAAATATAGCACGCGATTGCATGTAAATTGTGTTGACTCAATAAATAGAGAGATTTGGATAAATAAATTTGATTGCAATTCAGATCAGTTAATAATTTGTTTGACAATAATCTTGGCTGTACAATCGTAGCTACTTTGTAGACAATTTTCAAATTAAATTTCGTGAGATGATATAATAATTATTTATATATATTCTGCGGAAAATTTTGAAAGTAGAACCAGTGCTACGAAAGAAAATTGTTGTTTATCTAATGGTTCATATGTTTCTTGGTGTAAAACTATTTTGAAGATTCGTTAAATACTACTACATAAAAGTTTTTTCGAAGATTCATTTCAAAAGAACGTTACTATTTTGGCAAATACGAAGAAGTCACAATCAAATATTTCCTGGGCGCTAAATGTTAAAATTTCCAAGAATGGCAGTACTTTCTATTTATCAGTCGTTCTTTCATACATACTCATGAAAAAATAAAAGTTAGCAAATAAAAAATGAAATAAATAAATATGTATGTAATGATAACAGGCCTAATTAAAAAGGAAACAAATAAGATGTCATTGCAGCTTATAATTTTTATCGTATCCATTATACATCAAACGCCATTTTGATTCTCTGGATTACTCTGTAGTCTATAGGTCCATGCTCTGATAGATTTTGATATAAGATGAGACTGTGCGTGACATTTCCATCAATTTAACATGTGCGGAAAGCAAAGCCTCTGGTCAGCCTGTGCAGCCGCAGGTCTGACTAGAGACTTCACTGTGCGCTATATAAATAGGTGAGTTCTTTTCTGGTAATCAATATACAAAGTAACATTCTTATTGTATTGTGTCGAACTGTGATGCTTAACGTTTGTACCACGAGCACATGAGAAATTGTTGGTCCTGGAAATGTAACGCACAGGCTCAAATGTGTTACAAGATATTGTATTCCCTGCATTTAGACTACAAAATCGTAAGTATGTCCCTTTGCCTTCAGTTCTGACATTGACAAATTCTTGTCAATTTATCCATCCGCAATTACTGATTGCATGCCGGCCTTACAAAAAAGCGCTTGAATGAACAGCGTTTTATGGAGCTCTGGTCCTAGAATTGAACAATCTCTTCGCAGAAATGGAACAATTATCACAATCGATTCGCTTCCCCAGAATTTTCCGGCGAAACGCAAATCGCCATATGTACTTTTTCTTCCTTCAGAATGAAGAGCAATGTAGCGCGGCTTTGTCACGAAAATTTTTTGGACGGAAACGTTAATGAGGACTTCCTCCTTGAAGTCGATTAACCCTTCAGATTTTTGTAATGGTGAATTTTACAACCATTGCATTTTGGATGACAAAACTTTTCCGAATGTTCAAAAATGGTACCTCGCTTAGAACATGTTCACGTGCAAACCGGGATTACCACGTCAAACGTTCATAAACGTTTTTGCATCCTGAGTGCAGGGTACTTTCCAGGCAATTAAAACTTTTATGCATTTACGAAAAAGATGGTTTTGAAATGGAAATAAAAAAATAAATAATGCAACATTAAATTTAAAAAAATGAAGAGGTTTCAAAAACAGAAAAGACTCACATATCAAGTCGCGAGGTGCCTAAAACATGCATGTATTTACTTTAACTAACTCCGTATCTAAGTTACTTTCACGTCTGATTCAAGGAAAAATTTTATACAAGATAAAATTAACATTTCTATAAAAGGAAATTTCTGAAATATAAGACACCAGTGAACTTAGTTTAGAATTCATTAGATATGTACATGTTGTATATACTAGTTTTGTAAGCATTCGAAAAAGGCTTATCATTTTCTTTTTCGTTCATTTACAAATGAGCCTGTGCGAGACATTTCCAACAATATCAAATGCACGCCAAGCAAATACTCTGGCCAGCCTGTGCCTCTGCACAGTCTGGCCAGAGTCTCCACTATGCGCTTAGTAGATATAACAGGTCACAAAGTGTCCTTAGACAGTCGGGTAAGCTTCTAATTAAACTACATGGTGGCCTCGGCTGGTTACTGCTCGTCCTTTAAGCACATTTCAATTTGTTGTAAATGTCACGCACATGCTCAAATAAGAAATCAATCAAGTTTTGTAAACAGAGCAAAACTCTCAGATTTAAATTTCAAGACATCTTAAGATTTAATCTTAGGATTATCACTTTCACATTTGGAGCAATACATGATTTCTCCCAATTTTGTTGAAAATGCTTATTCGCTTCTGTGAATAACTATTATCATCCAAACATACGAAACATAAATTCCGTGATTGGAGAGTAAGGGGTTAAAAAGGGAGGAGTTGGAACTTAATCAAAGTCTATTTTGGTCCAATTACATATGTAAATTGAGCGTCCCCTCGATTCACGACACTCTTCATTAAGAACGCAAATATTTTAGCCGCCGTATTCCATATTAAAATGCGGTTTGTCAAGCAGAAACGAACCGTTTTACTCGTCGCGAATATGAAAAAAAAAGAATCGACCAAATTCAGAAAGAAATCAAACATATCTCTTTAACAGTTGTAATATTTCAAAATAAAAAAAAAGGAAGAAAGAAATGAAGAGCGATGTTTTTGAAAGGTTGGCTATTCCAAATTACCGATGACTAACCACATATTTAGGACAAAAAATCACGTATCACAAATCTATTAATCCCTATGTAAAGTGATTGTTGATGTTACTGTTTTGAAAGTCATCAGTAAGACAATAAATCCGTCTTAGATGTTTTGATGGCACTGGCCCCTGAAATCTTGATACCAGGGATGTAATCCTTGTCTAAAAACTTTATTTCTCGATGAAATCCAATGACGTCGGTACTCATTGAGAATATTTTGAAGAAACTATTCCAATGAACACCCACAACATAGGATTTATGTCCTCTTTCTGTTGCCTTTCTGTTGTTTATTTTTCAAAGTGGAGAAGAAAGAAAATTGAACACCATTGCTTTTCCTTTATTTCGTGACAAGGCTTATTTTCCTTTACATACTCGAGGCAAAAAATTTCTAAGAATTTTATTCACGTATGATAGATCTAGAATAAATGGCGTCACAAATTTTGTCTACTATTTTAATAGGATGTGCGGAGAAAAATTAACCTTTAGGGATTTTGTGCGGCAAAAAAGATAATACTAGCGATCACGTCTACAAAATTCAAAAGAACAATCTATATGAAAATGCAGTTTTATTCCTTTTTTCTTATTCTTTTGTGTTTTGACGTTTTCTTCATTTCATTGCATTTTTTTTTTGTTTTCAGATATTAGTATTTTGTTTGTTTTCAAGATAGTTTCTTTTCGTTATACTATTATAAAGTATGCCTGAAATGCTCGCCAAGTGTTTTAAAAATGGTAGGCCCTAAATGTTTATGAGCTGGAGCACTCGCTCAAAGTTGGGTAACATCTATTAAACATCTATAAAAACTTGAAAATGCTTCGGTATTTAGAACGTTGGGCTGGTTCAACTGTTGGAAATTTCAAGTTACATAAATCTGGGGCCCGTTTTACTAAACGTCTTACGAGCATTTTTTTTTTGCTTAGGTCAAAAATTAAAGTTGCTATACAGTAACTAAACATGGAATTCTGCCACGCATTATCTCACTAGACGATTCCAATGAGATATTGCAAGGCAGACTCAAACAATGTATAAATCACCAGGGCCAATTAACCCTTTGCTGTTTAATCCCTGCTTTTTACGTGCCTAAGATTTTATGATTCAGAAAACATTGTGAAAAAAGAAGAAATTGCTTCTGACAAGCAATTTCTACTTTCTCCACACCGTTTTCCTTCCTACTGCATGGTTATTTTTCAAATTAAATCCACTTTAAATTTTCGTCTGCAAAACTTTTGAATTTGGACAGGTCCAAAATTTTGTAAAACAGGAAAGGTTAATGATTTTGAATTACGATTAATTTTTTAATGTCCCAGATGTTCTCGATCACTTTCAAATCCAAATATATATATATTCCTTTTCTTATCATTTTGAATTATTTGAGTCAATTGCGTTCATATTTTTCTCTATGTATCTTAAGGTATGGTTCCAAAACCGCCGAGCCAAATACCGCAAGCAAGAAAAGCAGCTCGCCAAATCCCTATCACCCGTCATCCCAACATGCAACAGTATGATGAGAAATATCTACCCCACCAACAACAGACCATACGGAACATACCCAAGTCCTGGGAGCATGAACAACATGGCCCGATACCCACAAATGAACTCTTCTTATTCACCTGTTGCACAGTTCCCGAGTATGAATACAATGCAATCTAACATGGCCGCCACTATGCCAAGACAAATCCAGCAGTTTCCAGGAATGGCAACGGAATACAATTTGGTTAGTTTTTAAGTCATCTAAGGTTATTTCTTACCATTATAGCATTAAGAAAATATTCTGCTACAATATTTCAGTTGTTGTTCAACTTTTTAATTTTGAATTGGTTGTAAACTATCTTACAATTAGCAAAAACAACAATCTTAATAAGAACTCACTTATTGAGGTGTTTAGTTTATTACAAAATAATACGCTATGACATTGATTTACAAATAAGGAAACTGGATTGGTAAATCTTTCATTTAACTTCGATACTCGCACGTAATTGAATTCATCTTTCAAACTGTTGTGTCGTTTCGATCAAAACTTCCTCACCCTCAAAAGTAGATACATTATTCACTTTCGTTTTTGTGTTTCTATGTTTTGCATACCTTTTCGTGTGCGTCTTCGAAATAGTTAGATAGAATTTGGTTCGTAATTCGATAACAATTCATTGAATTTATTATTCTTTTATTTTCTGTTTTAATAGGATGTCCACGAAGATGACTGGTACAACAAAAGTTTGACAGCTCTGCGCATGAACAATTCACATCCGGGACTTAGTAATCATATGCTTCAGTACCAAGTATGAAGACAATAGACAGTTTTTGAAATCAAAGCAACAAAATATGTTTATTCCAAATTGGTGCAATAGTGCTGTATATAAAACTAGTGGGTATCATTCAAACGGAATGTGTAAAAGAAAACCGGAAGAAATGGAATTATATTTCACGTGAGTAGTAAAATCGTGAAAAGAGTCGCTTACACGACTTCCGGTTCGCCTGGTATACTCAGCAGTAGCAGCAGATCGAACAAGAACGAAGTCCCAAGCCATGTGTCCATGATTGAAAAGTGTTTCTGAACGTTTAAAAACGGTTCACCGCTTTGCATGTCAATACACGTGCAAAGCATATTACTATTTCTTAAACGTTTTCACGAAGGACAGATGTAATTGTGTATTGATTATTGTATGTAATCGTTATTGTACGCTAACGGATGTTAAACGTGTCATGAATTAATGAATGGAATCAATGAATGAACATAAATGTTGGTCATTGAAGCTTTAATAATTCAAGATGGTGACTAATCTGATTATCTGTATTTGTATCTACTGACTTGAAATATTTCCGCATTCTACAGTACGGCCTGGGCCTGTTTTACTAAGCATCTTACGATCATTTTTTGGCGTAGGTCAAAAATAAAGAAATGCTTCTAGAGTAGTAACTGAATATGGAATTCTGCCAAGCATCATCTTATTGGAATCGCTTTCTAAAGACGATTCAAATGAGATATTGCAAGGCAGAATCTAACAATGAGTTAAAACACCAGGTACGATTTAAGATTTTGACTCGCGATTATTTTTTTCGTAAGAAGTTTAGTGAAACAGGGCCCTTGTCCATATTCATGGATGCACTTTTTGAAGTAGGAACATAAATAATGGCAACAAACAAATATCCTACATGTGGTTTGTACAAAATATTAACAATAAGTTTACTCCCGTTCAAAATTGCGGTATGAAACCTTTACCAAGACATAAATATTGACCTGAGAAAGACAGTATGTCGAAGTTTAAAGTATTTACTTAATTATCTTGATTAAGGTTGAACAGAGTAAACTTACTTGATATATGGGTCTATTATTCCCCTTGGAATATTGCATAATTACGTTACATGTTGTATTGATTTGCAGATAGTTGTATTAATTTGCAGATAGTGAACATGCGGGTAGAAGTCCGCGTTATAAAAATCTAGGAAATATCTTAGTTACAGGATACACACACACATATATATATATCATTCTAATTTATACATTTTAACTCAAA
This sequence comes from Fragum whitleyi, assembly GCA_948146395.1. Classification (NCBI taxonomy): domain Eukaryota; kingdom Metazoa; phylum Mollusca; class Bivalvia; order Cardiida; family Cardiidae; genus Fragum; species Fragum whitleyi. Next base: position 61,338,954 of record OX411544.1, on the reverse strand, counting down.
ATCATACAAAATATACCAAGTCTACAATAGACCAGTCACACAATGTGTAATTTGATGGTCACAATCGGAATGGTTCTAAGGATAAGAAAGTTTAGAAAAGAAAAATTATTTGAAAGTGATATCAGTCTGTCCTTGCAGACGAGAACCCATGCATTTATAGTTTGTTCAATTTGTGCATAAAAGATAAATTATGATTTGTTAAAATTATTATATGTGAATGTAGATAAATATTTAGCATATGATGTATATGATTTTCGAGTAAAATTTGAAATACATTTTTACAGATATGTTTATCACATTTTCCCCCTTTTTCCCCCTAAAACGATGCGGTTTTGCAACCGCATTTCTAGTAGATATGTGGTGCATATGGTTCGATGAATACGTCCGCTCGTTTGCTTTACAGACGCTTAATATATACAAGGAGGCCTACTCTGATGTGCTTGCAAGTCTGTAGCTTATCGAAACACTTACGTAAGTGTCATGAATATAGGCATTTACGACAATGTTGTTCTAAGCCCTTAAGTGCTTTCGGGTGTACGGATATCGACATTTCAGAAACGCGACACACATGCGCTTGTTTTATATACCAAATTGTGTCATGTTGGTTATCATTTAAAACAAGGTATCAAACTCCTACTCAGTATCAAGTAAAACAACCACCAAATTAATTTATACGTGAAGGCTAAAACGTTAGCAATACCTCGGTTTTCTCCAAACAGCCGAGCTTAAAATGTAGCCTTCTTTGCCATGTTTACACGTGGTAGAGTCACGTTCTTCTTCTTTCTCCATGCCCTCTCCAATTTTAGCTCGGATGTTTTCGGAGAAAACCCGAAGTATTGCTATAGCCTTCGTGTCGTCGTTGTCGTGCGAAAACTTTGACATTTTGTGATAACTTTGGAATGGCAAGTGATAAGGCCCTCATATTTCACATGATGATTGCCTGGCACTAGCATTTTCTGTTGGTACCAAATTCAAGGTCATCAGTCAAGGTCAATGCCATTTTCAAGGTCAAATTTGGGAACAAAAATAAACTAGAAAGCCATGAATGGCTTGTGTCGCTCCACAGGCTTGAATTTCTTGTAATAGCAAATCTAAGTTTTGACTAGATTTTTAGATATTTTGGCTTCTACTGATGTTGAAAAGATTTTCAAAGTTTCCACTATTATAACATATAGAGAAATGACTTCCGCCCATAAAAGACATATTTTTCTTCAAATCACAATAATTTTTGACTGAATGATAATGGATCACCCAAGGATCATACCAATGAAGTTTGATTGATATCCATCAGTAACATTCTGAGAAAATGATTTTCAAAGTTTGCACTATATAACATATAAAGAATGACCTCCGCCCATGGGATACATATTTTTCATCCGATCACAATAATTTTTGGTAGACTGATAAAGGGTCACCCAAGGATCATTCATGTAAAATTTGGTTGATATCTATCAGTTAGATTCTGAGAAAATGATTTTCAAAGTTTCCACTAAATAACATATAGAGAAATGACCTCCGTCCATAAAAGACATATTTTTGTTCAAATCACAATTACTTTTGAATGAATGATAATGGATCACCCAAGGATCATTCATGTAAAATTTGGTTGATATCTATCAGTTAGATTCTGAGAAAATGATTTTCAAAGTTTCCACTATATAACATATAGAGAGATGACCTCCGCCCATGGGATACATATTTTTCATCCGATCACAATTATTTTTTTGTAGACTGATAAAGGGTCACCCAAGGATCATTCATGTAAAATTTGGTTGATATCCATCAGTTAGAACCTGAGAAAAGTCACTTTTTACCATATTTGGAAATTAGCCACGCCCATTAAATCCATGTTTTCATTGGATCAAAATTTCTTGAACGACTTTGAAAGAGGGTCACCCAAGGATTATTCCTGTGAAGTTTGGTTGAAATCCATCCAGTAGTTTCTGAGGAGAAGATTTTTAAAGAAAAAGTTTACGACCGGACGCACATACGGACAGACGCACGACGGACACAACGCCATGACAATAGCCCCAGTGGCTTTCAGCCAGTGGAGCTAAAAACTTTAACATTGTGTGATATCTTTTGAATGGCAAGTGGCCTTCATATTTCATATGATAACTGCCCGTGACAATGCCATTCTGATGATTCCAGGTTTAAGGCCACCAGTTAAGGTTAGGTCATTTTTCAAGGTAAGGTTTTTGTAGATTAAACCAATATTAACCATAACTTTGGATTGGTAAGTCAGAGAGCCTTGAAAATTCACATGTGCATTGCTTTAGACAAGACCTTCAAAAGCCCAACAATGGCAAAGACATTGGTCAAGGCTTTCTGGTGAATTAACTTCAAAATCTGCTTCAACTTTTGATTGGTAAAGACACTAACTGTTGAAAAGTGGTATAAAGCAGCATTCTTAGCTCTGCTGCTTTCAGAGAACACTCGATGTATTACTATTGCCTTTAGTGGGCGTTGTTGGTGGTGGTGTCATGTTTTTGTTGTTTTGTCATGTTTCTACTGAAGGCATTCACTTAAAACTTGGCACACATACTCACCATCAAAAGAGCAACCTTTTCTTACATGGGGGATAACTTAAGAGGCCTTTTGTTCAAATCATGCCCCTTTTTCTACTTAGTTTTTTTCACCATCCAGCACTTACAGCCTAGCGTAGGCACACGTAGGTGGTGCTCTTGTTCACCGATCTTATACAACTCCTGAGATCAGACAAGTAAATGCAACCATTTGTTGTGATCGAAATTTGTCACAAGACTTAGTTTTACAGTAACACATAAGCCATCACATGCTTATATCGAAGTATTCAGAATATGGCCAGGACTTTCTAGATTAATCTTTGACCATTTCCCTTTGTTGTTTTTCATACTTTGACACCCGCTTGTATATCGGGCGTATCTTGTGACACTTTGCCTCCTTCTTATTAGTAAAGTTGATCCTCACTTATTTTTATTGGCTCAGTGAAAGAAAATGACTAAATTTTCCTAAGTTTTCATATCTTTTATTTAAGAATATATATACAATGACAAAACGTATACCATAACAAGAAATGCTCCAGGTGTAGAAATTTATTCTACCCATAGATATTGATTAGAAAATAGAATATTATTATAAATAACTAAATGCTCTAAAATATTTTGTAAGATCTAGATTTAATGCATTTTTTAGAGAAAAGAAAAATCCCATATACAGTATCAAATGACGGATAAGAAATGATGTGTAGTTTCTATAAATACAATTAAACAAAATGTTACAGACTATTTTTAAAAGAACTACAAATAATCATAACTCTCCCAAAAATACACTTTCTAAGATTTCTGAAATATGTCCATTACAAATACTGTCTTAGCAGTTAAGCTAAGTTTTTTCCCACAATGTAGTCCATAATACTAAATCTAAGGAAATGCTATGAAGACTTTTTAAAACATGTTTATGGGTTCAACAGTTAAGAACAACATGAAATTTACAAGTTGAATGTTTTTTTAATGAAATTGAATGAATGTGATGATAGAGTTTTGAGTGAAACTCAATGGAGGTAATACAACAATGCTAATTTCCTCCAAATTTTACGATTGATTGGAGTTTAACGCTGCTTTCAACATTTTTTCAGTTATATCACGGCGGCCGGAGCACCTAACAATGGTTTCCTAGTATTTCTCTCACCAGTACAACCATCACATCCTTTACTAGTCTCTAGCTACTATCTTACATAGGTCTAGGATTATCAACCCATTGGTGAGAGCCAAGTTTAACGAAATTAACAATATATTTTTTACCTCCCTTTATATTTTTGTGTTTGTGTGTCTTCAAGGACCAATAAACCCCTTCAAATTCCACAACAGATATAAAGCAGCGCAATAATTTAATCAACATTATTAAAATACTGATTATTTGGTTTATTTCAATTTGTTTTTTAACAATTTTGCATACGGTTAGACATAGTACCTCACCTTGCACATGCCAAGTGGGAAACCATTTAAAAAAAAGTTTTGTGAATGTTTTAACCTTGGACTCAGGGCAGGATTGATTGATTGATTGAATGGGGTTTTACGCCGCTTTCAACATTATTTCAGTTATATCGCGGCGGCCGGAGCACCTAACAATGGATTCCTGGTATTTCTCACGCCAGTACTACCATTACATCCTTTCCTAGCCTCCGACTGCTATTTCACATAGGTTTACGATTATCTACCCATTGGTGAAAGACAAACGTCGGAAAGGATATTTGCCGCCACCGGGGATCGAACCCACGACTTCCAGATTGGAAGTCTTATGCCTAACTCAGGGCAGGAAGTGATGATATGAAAAGCATCCACCCTGCTAAGGCAGTATAATTGAACATACAGCTTCTATCTACTCAAAGTGAAGACTCTTTAATCAGACTGTGCAGATGCACAGGCCACCCTGCCCTCTGGCACAATTCAAGGGGCCAGTACAATACTATAATTGTAAGTGCCTATAAATATATTGGCACTTACAATAGTATTGTGCTGACCCCTTTAAATGTTTGTTTGTTTTTTTGCAAATGTTAGACATGATGAGAACAACTAAATACTTAGGTATTTTTGGAAAATTTGCACTGAACCCTTGATTTCCATTTACCATTACAATTATCAGAGAATTGGGAGAATTTAGGACAGTATAAAAAAAACACAAATTCAGCAGCAAATCCAATGTCATAAACTTTAACAGTGTTAACAGAATTTTTCTAATGATTTCTTTAAGAAACCTTGGTTTACATTCTGAAAGATCATTAGTTCCAAATTGTTGCAGAACTATTACAGGTCATCTACCTTTATTACCAGTATGCACAAATCCAAAATTTAATCAGGGGCTAGGAGGGGGAGATGAATCATTTCAAACCAAAACTAGAGCTGTCACAAAGCAGTCAAATACCCCCCCCCCACCAGCATCACCACCAGCGCTTTGTCCAAATATATGTGCTATTAGTGTAACAAACTGTGACCTTCACCTTTGACCTACATTGCCCAAAAACAATAGGGCACTTTCTCAGGTCATAGGTAGCATTTGTATAAAGTTTCAAGATTCTAGGCATTTGGTTCTTAAGCTAGAGTCTGTAAACGAAAAGGTCTAACAAAAATTAAACAAAAATTGACTGTGACCTAGACCTTTGACTTATGTGACCCAAAAACAATAGGGCACTTCCTTAGGTCATAAGCAGAATTGGCATGAAGTTTCACCGTTCTAGGTCGCTTGGTTCTCAAGTTAGAGTCCGGAAACAAAAATTGAACAAAGGCTGACTGTGACCTTGACCTTTGATCTATGAGAACCAAAAACTACTTCGTAGGTAGGGGGTATAAATAAACAGATTTTTTAAAGTCATGGAGGAAGCAAAACCTAACTATAGCTTGAGCGGTAGTTTTGACATTTTGCTTTCCGATTACCATTAACTTTGATTTGAAGATTTTTCGAATCTAATAAACATATTTTCCAGGAATTTTAGGGGGTCTAGACCCAATCTCCCCTCTAGATCTGCAAATGGTCAGCCCCACCTTTCCAGATTACCAGATACTTGTGAATGTTACAGAAATTTTTATAAAGGTATACTTAAAGAAATTTAAGAAAGCAAAAAGACGAAGACAGAAAGATAAAAGAAAAGAACCCATCTTCTTTTTATGACACAAGAGAAAAATTACATTGATTTAATCCCACCACCTATTATTGAATTAAAGAAAACAAGAGGAACATAGTCTCTTAAGCGCTCACCTGAAGCATTGTTAACAAGGCTCACAAAATTGTTAACAAGATAGGTAAAATACCAAAACTACTAATTTGAAATCAATGACTGACTTGACCAAATTTCAAATATTAGTCCAAAAAATAAAAAAAAGACAAATATTCTGATTACATGTAATGGCATTTCAGCAAAAATGTGGCCTAACTTTTGACCACACTTGACCCAGTTTCAAACTTTACAGACATTTCATGTAGACAACAATTCTGACCAAGTTTCAAAACATTTGAGCCAAAAATGGGGCCTCTAGAATGAACACAAGTTTTTTTTCTAAAATTTGACCTCATTTTCGTCCCCACTTGATCCAATTTTGAAATTGTCTGAGGTCTTGTTTAGACAAACATTCTGACCAAGTTTCAAGACCTATGGGTCAAAATATTGCCTCACACAAAATGATGATTGACGACACATGACAGACACAATGTGATCACGAAAGCTCACCACGAGCAGCTCAGATGTGCTAGATAGAAAGATTGATAAATATATCATTAAATAAATAATCATAAGGCCATGAAATCAAAACATTAAAGCTTACAAGAAACAGTCTTTTCTTTCTCTTTTTTTTTGAACATATTACCAGATATCAATATTTAGACTGGTCCAATTTCAAAGAGTTGTAGATAGCAATTTTAGTAGATGAAATTAAACAAAAAATAAAATGAACATCTTTGTCTTTTTGGGAAGAAATTAAGTACATTATGGGCAATAAAGATAAGTTCAAAATGTTTTCTTAGGATTATTTCTTCTTGGGCATCAAAAAGAGGAATTATGTGAGATGAATATCATGAATTGAAAATGATATAATATGATCCTGTGCATGACATTTCCAACAATTTCATATGTGAGCAAAGCAAAGCCTCTGGCCAGCCTGTGCATTCTCACAGTCTGACCAGAGTCTTAGCAATACATTCTATAGATAGATAAAGCCTTAACCCCTCTCCAGGGGTCAGCAAATGTTCTTATTAGTTTATGTGGTAGTAAAGGATGCAAAATGGTTCTCCATCATACACATATGAAATTGTTGGCAATGTCACACAGATACTCATACATACATATGACATTTGTAAGTAACAAATAATAAATAGCACCACAATAAATAAATTTCTAGGAATATTGTCCAAGAACTTACCAAGCCAAAGGTCTAGGGTTGGTGGCCTTTATTTTGGACATAACTTATATCAAATTTTTGAAGAAGTAAATGTGCTTTTTAAACTGCGCTTTCAGTGGCTTTAAACAAAGTTCCAGTCATATCTAGGCAGCTGGAGCAACTAACAATGGGTTCCTGGTATTTCTCACACCAGCATAATGTACTACCATTACATCCTATCCTAGTCTCCAGCTGCTATCCTACATAGGTCTAAGATTGTCAACCCATTGGTGGAAAGGAGATAGCTTGAAAAGATGGGTGCGGCTGTTTGGGAGTAGTAAACCTATTCTTTGTCCAAGTTCAAGAAATAACCAGGAAATTAAGTTTTAATTCACCCTCAGAATGTGATCCCGACACATGCGTAGAGTTTCCAAGCTATTGGTAGTTAGGCGACCAAATGACATAAATACAGCATTTTTCAAGCTGCATTCATCAACATTTGGTCGCCTAAAAACAAATACCACAAGGGACAACTTAAAATATTGATGGCATTAACAAGAAAACTTTGTTGAATAAATTAGCTAACCCCAATGTTTGAATGGTATAGCTTAAATGACACTCATTGATTGACTGGATTTAGTATATATTAATATAATGAGCAACAAACATTCACAAAATATAATATCAATAACAAAACAACATGTCATGTAAGTTTATAAATACATATCATTTGGTGGTCAAAACCTTGTAAATTCAGCTTGAATAAGTTGGAGTTGCAATGTATTGGTCACAACAAATGATATTAATTTACCCCAATGATTCATATTACTTCAAAATTATAACAGGCATAAATTAAAAACTGTAAAACGCATATTTAGAGGCCACAAACATAACCTATAAAAAGAGGTTTTTAATGAGAATGGTCGCCTAGTACACATTTTGCTTAAAGATTATTAACCTAATTTTGATTAATTATTTATGTTATTGTGAATTTCTCAATGACCCTATATTGTTAAAACTCATTGAGACAATTTTAATAAGTTTTAACATCCAATTCATAAATAGTACTTTTTGACCAATAATATTTATATACTACTTTTTAAGACATTTTGATTAAAAATGGGGATTATTTAAATGGTAGTTTAAAGCTGCTCTTTCACAGATTGGGAAAATGTGATTTTTGAAAAATTTCCTAAAATCACTGTAAAATAACGATCTCATCATGTTGAAGCCTTTAAAATAATAAGATTCAATCTGGTAATGCATGGAAAGAAAGGCCGATATTCCTGAATTTGGCGAAATCCACCCATGAAAAATAAAGCAACTACTAACGCCTAAAAATTAATTCTTCAATTTCGAGCCAAGTATTTATGCATGTGCATTCCACATTTTTGTCTTACTCAAACATATATTAAGGAAGAAGTATTTGACAGCTGTAAAGTTCATATCAATACATGTACCAGCAAAAATGTAAGATCATTCACGGAAAAGAACGATTTTAAAATTTATAGACTGGAAATTAATTAGTCTGGATCCATTACTGATCTTATCGCTTCGAAAAAATAACTTACAAAATTATTGAAATATGTTGTTTTTAGGGGCCATTGCCCTTTGGCCATTCATAATCACGTAAAACATAAACACATTTCCAAATCTAAGAACAAGTTTTAATTGTTTCAATGAAAAACTGTGAAAGAGCAGCTTTAATCAAAAAGGTTGCTTGATAGACAGCAAGATTGACTGTAATACAGAGCTGAACCAGATTTTTTTCTGAAATCTTTCCCTTTGGCTAAATTGCTTTCAAATGCTAGTTGAATACACCGGTGAAAGATGAGGAAATCATTGGCTAGCTCAGTCTACCTAAGGACGATGTCCACTAAGCATCATATTTTGCTAGCTAATATTTGGGCCCAGTGGTTATCAAAAACTTTTCTCATACTCAATTCAAAATTTTCTCAAATTTCAATTTGAGATTAAAGCCATTATTCTGTTTTAATACTCATTTTCATGTATTAACATAAAAGATAATATTAAAAAGTTTTTATAATTAACAACTTATTAATATTATCTTTTAAATTCATGCATTCATTTAAATTTAAAATTTGAGAATATTTTCAGTTGAGCCTGAGAAAAGTTTTATAACCTTGGGCACAGACCTTCACAACCTCAAAATTACTACATAGTACCATTGTAGAAAATGATAGAATAGCAAAGTTGTTGTAGGTAAGGGTGTGACTGTGTGAGTCTATATTAACAAACAATAAATCCTTTAAATTTGCGATTAAGGCAAAATGAAAACTCATTGCTATTCTCACATTATTTTGATTTTTTAACTGGGTATTGTATACAATTTATATCTGTATTATTTTTTTGATTTTCAAAATGAATTGAATAAGAACAAAAACTTTTCTAAGAAAATGTGTGGATCTAAATAAATAAAGTAATAAATTTCAAAAGATCAATACAAATAATACAAGTATAAACGAAAACATACCAAAATACCATGGCTTTTTATACCATAAAACGATCCAGATGTGTTTGTGAAATGCCAAGGCCACTAACATTAACATATTTCAAAAACTTAACCTAAAAAGATGACCTTGACCTTGGTATAACAAGATGCTGTCAAAAAGGGCAATATGCAATATTATCATATCTTCATGCTGAATCATGCATCTTGAGAATACTCAAAGTAATAAGAAACATTTATTTTTTTAAATAGTTTATACTTTTTGAAGTGAAGTTTAGGGGGAATAAATATTACAAACCTGACATTGACCTTGGACAATGATAGCCCCCATAAGCTGCATGTTAACAACAGGTACCTAACTACATACCAAACATATAAGAGCCCATTTCCAACATGTTGCCTTGTCAGATACACAATTAATAGACTGGTTCTTCAGGATACTCATCCAGTAGAATGTACTCGATAATTTTAAATAACCTCTGAATATGGTATGTGTAATACAATCAATCTCAAAAGGTCAACATATACTATTAACTGTATAGACAGCTTAAGTCAATCTAATAACTACATGTACTAATCTATTATCCTAAATCCATTTAACAAATACTAAAAAGAGTTTGATGAGATCCTATGAAGTTATACTAAAGCTACATTGTTGCTCCTTTTCTGAATCCTTTCACCCTTATCCTTCTGAATTCAGATCAAGGGGTCAGTGCAACACTATTGTAAGTGCCTATAAATATATAGGCACTAACAATAGTGTTGCACTGACCCCTCAAGATTTTCTTTCCAATCGATTGTGAGGGTTTTAAGACATCTCAACTAGTCTAACTCAAGTTTCCTCCCACAATTATTAAGTGGGAGGTAAGCAGTGAAGGCTAATATCAGGCTGCACATCTGTGCAGGCTGATCTTGGCCTATACTGTCTGGAAAAGCTTTTTGTACAGCAGGACTGTCATGGACAGCATGAGATGGATAAATACCGGGTACACGTACCTGTTTACCACTTCAGCCCTTATTTCGATGCTCAAAAGGTTTGTCTGTATGAAGTGTAACACTACTTTTGACAACCTTTCTATCATATCCTAGTGGCTGGAGCACCTAACAATGAATAAGTGGTACTTCTCACACCTACCCTCCAGCTGCCATCCCACATAGGTTCATGATTATTCACCCATTGGTGGGGGACAAACATCAGACAGGATATGTGCGGCCAATGCTGATCGAACCCATGACCTTTTGAATAATAGTCAGACAGGTTACGAACTGTGATATATGACAGCCGCTTGATTATCAAAAGAGATCAAGAGATTTATTTATATGATTGTTTAGAGAAAATTCACCTCAAATGTAAGGGAAAGGGCCAAAAAGACACCAATTTTATATCGGAAAATGCATACTTAATAAAAGCTCCCTGACCATGTAATGTGTAGCTCCAGGTAGTGTTTTTTTAGGAAAAATACGGTAGTGACTTTTGAATAGATAGAGTTTTGAATAGATAGAATTTTGAATAGATAGACAGACAGACAACAATTAACAATTCAAACCCAATCAATATGCATGTAAAATGATGGTGTAAGTGTAAATGACTGTGGTATATCTGACTATTGCTGGAATGTGTAAGGACTGGCGCTGTGTCTATAGTTTATCATCACCTCTGGCTTTTCTTTGAGCAGTTACAAATTCTACATATTCTATATATCTGAAATAAGAAACACATTCACATATTACCACAATTAATTTTTTTCTCCCCAAAATTTAAGTAACTGTTCGATAAATGAACATTATAAAATTGTAAATGAATAACCGAGGGTGTCAAATGCAAAATTTAGATTCTAGAGGTCCACTAGATTATTCTTCATACAAAAGATAGAAACTTTCAGCCTTCTATTTTAAGTTAATGAAAATTTTATGAAGCTCAAATTCATCTACTGGATATAATATTAACAAAACTTAGCAGAGGTGCACTAGGTCATATCAGAGGTCCAGATAAAGAGGGGGGTAAATCTATTCTAACAAGATTTGTTACAAATAATGAAAGCCATCTGCCACTTGGATTCAGAAAAGTGTTATTTTTTAAAATTTGAGTAGATTTCACATTATCAGAACCTTGTTGGTTACCAAATTATGGAGATGATGTCAGACACATTTCACGTAACATGATACGCTGATGCCTCACCTTTTATATTGAAAAACTTTGAAGTCAGCAGAAAATAATGATAACAAGAGCCATGTCGGACATGGCCATCCCCGCCGGGAATCTTGATAGTAAACTGAAGCCTTATAGATTAAGGGTTCCACTTTAAGAAATTAAGCCCTAACATAATCTAAGTCTTAAAAATAACAAAGGGCAATAACTCCAAAATTATGCAAGCCAGAGCTATAGTTCTTGTGCACTGCACTCCTCTTCCATGAGATCTATCCACCCATAAAGTTTCAAGTTGATAACTATTATACTTTAGGAGATATGCTCCGGACAAAATCTAAGTCTTAAAAATAACAAAGGGCAATAACTCCAACATTATGCAAGTAAGAGTTGTTGTTCTTGAGCACTGCACTTCTCCTCCATGAGATCTATCCACCCATAAAATTTCAAGTTGATAGCTATTGAACTTTAGGAGATATGCTCAGGACAAAATCTAAGTCTTTAAAATAACAAAGGGCAATAACTCCAAAATTATGCAAGCAAGAGTTGTAGTTCTTGTGCACTGCACTTCTCCTCCATGAGATCTATCCACCCATAAAGTTTCAAGTTGATAACTATTATACTTTAGGAGATATGCTCCGGACAATATCTAAGTCTTAAAAATAACAAAGGGCAATAACTCCAAAATTATGCAAGCAAGAGTTGTTGTTCTTGTGCACTGCACTTCTCCTCCATGAGATCTATCCACCCATAAAGTTTCAAGTTGATAACTATTTTACTTTAGGAGATATGCTCCGGACAAGTTTAGTGAAGGAACCTTGGAATGACGGAATGACGGAATGACGGACGGAGAGCTTTACTATATCCCCTCGCCGAAAACGGCGATTATAATAATTAATAATAATAATAATTATACCTACCCATCATAATTCAAATCATCTTCTTTTAATACCATATCTACTATATTTGATATTTCTTCATCACTAAATACTTTAACTTGTTGTTTAGGATCATGTTGAGCATCATCTTCTTCTTCTAAAAGTACAGATATATCATGTTTTACAACATCATGTTCACCTACTCATATCTACTTTACATGATAATAAATTTTGTTCATCACTTATTACATTAACTTGTTGTTTGTGATCATGTTGAGCATCATCTTCTTCTACAAGTAGAGAAATATTATGTATAACATCACGAAGTTCGCCTACACATGTCTTCATTATTTTAAAGGGTTAGAGGAAAATATTTGTAAGTGCCTTTAGACAAATTGGCACTTACAAAAGTTAACCCCTCAAATTTTTTATATTTCTTCACCACTTAATATTTTTACTTGTTGTTCAGAAGCATATTGGGCATAATCTTTCCTTCTAAAAGAACAGAAATACCAAGTCTAACATCATCAAATTCACTTATACATATCAACTATTTTTCTAGCTCGGTAAGAGCAAACTTTGTTAGTGCCTAAAGATAAATCTACAAGTTGAGAAATAAATTAAACAGAACATTGTGCATCTATTAATATCAACTATATTTGACACTTCTTAATTATCCCTAAATACTTAAACTTGTTGTTTGGTATCATGTTGAGCATCATCATCTTCATCTACAAGAAGAGAAAAATCATGTAATAAACTATTCAGTTTAATCAATGAACACATTCATTATGCATGTGTTTATTGGTTTCATTAGGTAATTACTTTTACTTGATAATTTTTGGTTATGTAATTGAGTTTAAAATCCATCAGAAACTTGAATTTAAATATCATTGATAAAGATTTATCTATTAATCAAACTTGAACCCCCAAAGATCCTCAGCCCAAAGTGGTTCATTGATGACCAAGTCTTAGAAACATGGCTGACCTTTCAGAGAGAAAAAGACAGATGAACCATGAGATAACAATATTTTGTCTTAAAGCTTTTTGCCACTGACTTGACTTTTTGTTTTGATGGTCTTAATGTGATTCTGAAACTAAATTATTCCTAAATTAAAGACAGTCTTATATATATATTTGTCTCTTTGCAACTTGTTATCTATTCTGCATCTAAATTTAGTATTCTGTTATTAGATGTTATTGAATCTTACCATAGCCATCTCATTTTTTAAATAATCACATGTAAATATTCTTATATTAAAATGTACTTTTATATTAACTAGTTTTCACTTTTAATTTGATTTCCAAGGAGAAGAAAATACATGTGCACTAAAACATATATGGGTGGAAAAAATCTTAATAAACTATAAATTTTCCCTTTTTAACTTTAATTGCAGTTGAACATATCTGAGGCTCAGTATGAAGCAGTTGTAACTACCTATATTTTATAGGTAGTTAAAATTACTGTTTTTCGATGAGCCAGCAAAAATATGTAGAATTCTTCTTTTAAATTGATACATTCAGTTTACTTCATCTCAGAAAAAGAAACATTAATTTTGCATAAATAATTTTCATGTTGGAAACAAAACTTTCCTGAAGCTGGCAAGAATCACAGCTATTTTTGTTAGAGTCACAGACCACTCATGGTTTTCTATCTTCAGTTCATCGATTTTCTCTCTTGTCTTGTTCATCCTCAGAGAAACTTGAGATGGAGTGTGCATTGACATAACAATACTTCCTTTTAAGGGCTCTCTGGAGATTTGCAAGCTCCGCCCATCTTGTTAAATGCCCCAGGGGGCGGGATTACTGCTAAATATGTTCACAGCGTAAAAGTTTGGACCATACTGATCAGAATAAATACTGTTAATTTGAACATAACTGATAGAATAAAATTAAATGCAAGTTGTTTTTTTTTTCTCTACAAACATGAACTTAAAACATTAAAATGAAATTCATTTACAAATGAATTAAGGCCTATGAGTTGCGATTGATTCACTTTGAGGAACATATACTTGTTACATGTAAAACATTACAAATAAGGCCCATTTAAAAATATTTATATTCTAATTTTAAAAAATATCTTTATATAAAACATAAGAGAAAAGAACAAAAAAAAATGTATTAGGATTTAGATAAATCATATGTGTATTAATTTGATAGCAATAGATATTTAAGAATAACTCAAGGCTGTTCAACTGATAATAAACCTTTTCCTGTTTATTCAAAATGGTCAACTATAGACTTGTCTAAATTGAAAGAGGTTGCAGACAACAGTCACAAATGGAAGCTATTTAAGGCAGAGGACCTATAGTAGATCCGTAACATTTTGGCAGTAATGAACTTTAACAATGTTAACCAAGGTTTCCTAATGATTTTCATTAGGAAAACCTCGGTGAACATTATGAAAGATCATGAGTTCCTATATTTGTGGAAATATTACAGGTCTACTACCTTAAAAGCAAAATTACTCTATTAAGTAGAATTGCTTATAAAAAAGAATTGTTTGCATTTCCAGCAATAGTGTACCAAATATAAAATCACAGAGACATGGAATCTCAAGACTTAATACTACATTATACACAGAAAATTTTCAGGAACTATTACAATAATATGTTAATTTCAATTTCAAGACAAGTCCATCAAATTGCATGGAGGGACAGGCACTGAAAGACACTGAATAACTTTAACAAGCCTTGACCTGTCCCATGGGACAACGATGTTCAAACATGAGCGCTCAAGTGAAATGACGGTTCCCGTTAATTGAAAGGAATGTGTTAGGGGGAACCAAATAATGGGAAATAGTTGTTATTGTGGTCGTGGCCCTATTATAAAGGGTGACATATGACAGACTTGGGCTGTTTCAATGTTACAACTTTTTTCTTTTTTTGCTTCATAATTTTAAGTACTAACTGTTACACAAATGGAAAGGAAGAAAGAGTTTTTAATGTCAAAAGTTTTAAGTAGAATAAATAATCGGTTGCACAAGTACAATAAAGACATCAAATTTTAGAGATAAATTTTATGCTTTTCTTTCATTGACCATGAAATAAATTGATAATTGAAAGTTTAAATATTTTTTTCTGAAATAAATTTTAGAACGAGAAAACGGAGGAATTGAAATATTTTCCTTAGTCTTATCAGCAATCAGATGGCTCAGTGTCAAACATTTGAAACTGCCATGCATGTTTATAAGCAGTTACAACAGTTTGGCACTAAGCATTAGAATTACTTTCTAAAATGATAAATATTCTTTTTCATTTTACTTATGGACATAAATTTTTTCTTTATGAAGTTAAATTCTATATCTTTAATATTTAAAAACTTCTACTTATTAAAACCAGTATCAAATGTGCAATGCATTTCCAAGAATTTTGTTTTCTAGTAATAGCCAAAGATTGGACAATCACACACAGCACTGAAAATATTCTACATCTGTGAATAGATTATTGATTTATTGATTGAATGGAATTTAACGCCGCTTTCAACATCCTTTCAGTTATATTGTGGCGGCTTGAGCACCTAACAATGGATTCCTGTTATTTCTCTCACCAGTACAACCATCACATTCAATGGACCCCTGGAGATGTGCGGCTGCAGAAACTAGTTAGTAAAAATTTCTATGTCAAAGAATGGGCATTTATATTACATCTTAAACAAGTTTTTTTTTTCAAGTTATCTCTCTTGAAAGTATGGATTTCTCTTTTGATAGTGAATATTCATGCCATCTTTCAAGAAGGTATCAATGACAACGGAGATAATTATGTCCAAGGTTAGAGTCTTTCACACCAACCACACCTACTCTAATGACAACAGGATCATTTAGCTAAGTTGACTTTTTGTTCCAGACAGCCCAGCCATAATAAATCATCAGCTGGTCTAACGTTTTTAAATTATGATTACTGTAAATAATCTAATAGCGCCCCATGCTCTTATATATCCCCACACCTCCCTTTGTAAGTTAAAATCAACCATTATTATCCTGTTTTGGGCAAACTTGAAGTCTCTAATAAACCCACACCACATCAACAGAAGTCAATGTTACTTTTCACAACAAAGTTTTAAGATTTTGTGTTAGCTCAATGCTTGATTAAAATGAGTGTTGTAAGTTTTCATCAACTTTCGCAGTGTACTGTACCCTAGATTATTCAATAAGCCTGAAAACCTGACTCCAACACCTATTATTGTAAGTCATAGAAAATTTCTGGTATTTGGCATTTTTGGTCAATTTTCTACGTCTAATTATCTGTAGCCTAAAAAAAACCCACAACCACTTCTAACAGAAATGTGATGATTCTAATAAACACCAGGGGCCTGTTTTTGCGTAAGTCAAAAATTAAAGTTGCTTCTAGATTAGATAAATTTTCCGCAACATTTTGGAATCAATGACCCTTCACAATGTTGACAGAGGTTTCCTAATGAAAATCATTAGGAAACATCGGTTAACACTGTTTAAGTGCTTTATTTCCAGAACGATGTCAAACTATTACGGTTCCACTACCTAAAAGTATGAAAAGATAGTATTTTTAGTGTTAAGAAAGGACACATTGGGAAAAGAAATAAATTCATTGTAAAGGAAAATTCTTTTTCAGAAAGGACATCTTTTTTTAATCAATCACATTAAGAGAAGTAACTCTTACAAAGATTGAGCCATAAACTGGCAGTTGTTTCCCTTTACATATTCTTTCATTTCTTTTCTTGAACAATATTTCAAACAAAAGGTGACCACACTTTAAATCAATAATGATAATTGAATTTCTTCTTTTTTTCTTTTCATTTTGTTGCATTATTAAGAAGTACCGGTTGATTATCATTTGATAAACACACCTCCTTAAAAGTGAAATTATCAAAAACTTATATCCTGCTTTTGTTAATTTCATCCTATCTGACATTATCTAAGCAGAGCCAAATAAGTGATGTCATCATGAATGCTGCATTGCAGTAACAAGCACAATGACACACTTTAAGAAAATTTGTCACAAAATTTTCATAATTTGTCTCATTTTTCAATTAAAGAATTAGTAAATAATTGTTTGTTTTTTGAGTAAGATTTATTGATATTTCAATTTGTGAACAACAAAAGCAATATTTTCATGAGTGGAGGAAAAAAAAAAAAAAAAAAAAAAAAAAAAAATACAGATAGCTTTTATTGTTCACTCAATGAAATATAGATCAATCTGATACTGAAGCAATCGACTATCCTCTGTAAAATATCATAACCTCTATATACAGTGAAAAGTGTGTTAAGTGATCGCTAAGGGAACCAATAACTAGAAAGCCATGAATGGCTTGAGTCACTCCACAGGCTTGAAGTTCTTGTAAAGCAAATAAAAGTTTTGACTAGATTTTTAGATATTTTGGGTTCTACTGTTATTGAAAATGATTTTCAAAGTTTCGACTATATAACATATAGAGAAAAGACCTCCACCCATAAAAGACATATTTTTCATCCAATAACAAAATTTTTTTGCTGCATGATAATGGGTCACCCAAAGATCATACAAAAAGTTTGATTGATATCCATCAATTATTCTGAGAAAATGATTTTCAAAGTTTCCACTATATAACATTTTGAGAAATGACCTCCGCCCATAAAATGCACATTTTTCATCAAATCACAATAATTTTTGGTAGACTAATAAAGGGTTTCTCTAGAATCATTCCAGTGAATTTTGGTTAATATCCATGGATTACATTCTGAGAAAATGATTTTCAAAGTTTCCACTATATACAATATAGAGAAATGACCTCCTCCCATGAAATACATATTTTTCATCCAATCACAATAATTTTTGGTAGATTGATAAAGGGTCATTCAAGTATCACTCAAGTGAAATTTGGATGACATCTGTCAATTAGATTCTGAGAAAATGATTTTCAAAGTTTCCACTATATGACATATAGAGAAATGACCTCCGCACATAAAAAACATATTTTTCATTGTATCACAATAACTTTTTGTAGATTGATAAAGGGTCACTCAAGTATCATTCCAGTAAAATTTGGTTGATATCCATCTGTTTCATTCTGAGAAAATGATTTTCAAAGTTTCCACTATATAACATATGTAGAAATGACCTCCGCCCATAAAATGCACATTTTTCATTTGATCACAATAATTTCTTGTAGACCAATAAAGGGTCACCCAAGGATCATTCATGTAAATTTTCATTGGTATCCATCAATAGAATCTGAGAAAACTCACTTTTTACCATATTTGGAAAATTAGCCATGCCCATTAAATCCATGTTTTTCATTGGATCAAAATTTCTTGAACACCTTTGAAAGAGGGTCACCCTTGGATCATTCCTGTGAAGTTTGGTTGAAATCCATCCAGTAGTTTCTGAGGAGAAGATTTTTAAAGAAAAAGTTTACAACCGGACGCACTGACGCATGGACGGATGGATGCACGACGGCCACAACGCCATGACAATAGCCCCAGTGGCTTTCAGCCAGTGGAGCTAAAAAGCAGTTACTTATGGAAATAGTCTCCTAATACAATTTTTAATGACAAAGTATAGCATATAAAGATTGTCACATAATTCTGACTGAATCCTTGGATATTAGAACCCATAAGAATCGTCTCATTTAGACGGTTCTAATGGGTTCTAAAGTCATAAAATTCAATCATATTTTTTTTTTATTTGAGAATGTCCACTTTTTCTTAAATTTTGCTTTTTTTACCATGGTTGCTTAATAGACATGGTTGCTTGAGCAAGATTGACTGAACTAACAATTATTTCATGGAATGTTGTGTGTTCTCAACTGCATGGGTAAATAAACTGCTATTATTATCTTTTAATCTAGAGGACTTAATTTTATATTCATTTACTTTGTTTATTAT
Organism: Fragum whitleyi; assembly: GCA_948146395.1. Lineage (NCBI taxonomy): Eukaryota > Metazoa > Mollusca > Bivalvia > Cardiida > Cardiidae > Fragum > Fragum whitleyi. The sequence continues at coordinate 61,319,771 of OX411544.1, read as the reverse complement.
AAATTTAGTTTTAAATCAAACTGAAAAGAAGGAAAAATACATACAATAGTTAACTTTCTTTTTTTTCTATCTTACAAGTTGTATACAAGTTCAATGTTTATTGTTTAGTATTGCCCGGGGCAAGGTTTAATTGAAGACTTTTCACTCAGCAAGTTTCAAATGTTATTTATTAGATTGTTAATAGCTGCAAATCAAACAATCTGTTTTTTTGTGCTGCCACCTACCTTCGCTTTCTTGAATGTCCTCAATTTCATCAGATATGATATGAGAATTGGAGTCTAAACATGCAATTTAAATTGTATCAATGAATGCATTTACTGCATAGCCAAAATAAGTACCGTCGAATAAGGGGTAGAAACATTGAAAGAAGTAATCAGAATTTAATATTTGAAAGCCAAGGGTTGTACAGTTAGTTACATTGTGAAATTAACATTCATCTTGATCAACATCATTGTAAATCGTTCGATCAGCGCTCAATTCATTCATTCTAAACACTCACTCAAACCATTCAAAAATGCTCAAAATGACTAAAAAATATAAGATCAACAACTATATTCAAATTCAATAAAACAGGAACCAAATTGCGATTTCACTGATATTATTGAAATTTTAAGCATCTTATAGGTTCTTGAAGAAATAGGAAGCTATTTATAGAACTAATATGCATATTTCTATTAAAGGGAGGTAATGTGTATTGCTAATTTTGTTCATCTGGAACAAAATTAGCAATACTGGATTACCTCCCTTTAACTTCACTCAAAACTTGCTCCACACACTCATTCAACTTCGTTCTAAACTCATTCACCTTGTCAATTTCAAGATGTTGTTAACTGTAACACCATCCATTTTTCTTCTGCAAGCAACAAAGTCGCAGAAGAACCCTGGCTTGTCAAGATGCCAAGTATTAGGAAAACAGCATTTTTTGACATCAAATATGTAATGCCTTCCTTTTACTTTGCTTTGTGTTTAACCTCAATTATCTGAACCTCACCTCTTTTCAACAAAATATGTATGTTGCCTTCTCCCATAATAAAGCATTTGTTTTAAAAGACACGATGAAAATTAAAGTGTTATAGGCTTTAAAATATTCTTTAGAAGTCAGTATGATACAATTTGAAGTGGCTATGCACAAACTGTTTTTCACTGGTTCTGTAATCTTTAGAAATAGCCAGCATCATTTTTTAACAAGAGGGCCATAGTGGCCCTTAATCGCTCACCTGAGTGAATTGTCCAAAACACATTTCAAGTAGGATTTGAAAAGTTTTTTTGACTAATTTTTAAGCAAGAAAACCTTGTCTTTTATCACAATAATTATTTTGACCAAATTCTAAGTTGATTGGGCAAAAAAGTGAAAACCAGGGTGCATACACTGTTTTTCTAAGATTTGACCCAGGGACCTTGTTTCTGACCCGCCTTGCCCAAATTTCAAACTGGACTGAGCTTTTATCAAGACAATCATTCATACCAAATATTAGGTTGATCCAGCAAAAAATGTGTCCTCTAGAGTGCATACAAGGGTTTTCTAAGATTTGACCCCATGACCTAGTTTTTGACCCCACTTGACAAAGTTTTAAACTTGTCTGAGATTTTATTTTAAGACAATCATTCTGACCAAATTTCAGGTTGATCTGACCAAAAGTGTGACCTCTAGAGTGCATACAAGGTTTTTCTAAGATTTGACCCTGTGACCTAGTTTTTGACCCCACTTGACCCAATTACAAACTTGTCCGAGATTTTATCAAGACAATCATTCTGACCAAATATCAGGTTGATCTGACCAAAAATGTGACCTCTAGAGTGCATACAAGGTTTTTCTAAGATTTGACCCTGTGACCTAGTTTTTGACCCCACTTGACCCAATTTCGAACTTGTCTGAAATTTTATCAAGACAATCATTCTGACCAAATTTCAGGTTGACTGGGCCAAAAATGTGACCTCTAGAATACATACAAGGTTTTTCTAAGATTTGACCCTGTGACCTAGTTTTTGACCCCACTTGACCCAATTTCAAACTCCTTTGAGATTTTATCAAGACAATAGTTCTGACCAAATTTCAGGTTGATTGGGCAAAATATGTGACCTCTAGAATGCATACAAGGTTTTTCTAAGATTTGACCCTGTGACCTAGTTTTTGACCCCACTTGACCCAATTTCGAACTTGTCCGAGATTTTATTAAGACAATCATTCTGACCAAATTTCAGGTTGATTGGGCAAAAAATGTGACCTCTAGAATGCATACAAGGTTTTTCTAAGATTTGACCCCGTGACCTAGTTTTTGACCCCACTTGACCCAATTTCGAACTTGTCCGAGATTTTATCAAGACAATCATTCTGACCAAATTTCAGGTTGATCTGACCAAAAATGTGACCTCTAGAGTGCATACAAGGTTTTTCTAAGATTTGACCCTGTGACCTAGTTTTTGACCCCACTTGACCCAATTTCGAACTTGTCCGAGATTTTATCAAGACAATCATTCTGACCAAATTTCAGGTTGATTGGGCAAAAAATGTGACCTCTAGAATGCATACAAGGTTTTTCTAAGATTTGACCCTGTGACCTAGTTTTTGACCCCACTTGACCCAATTACAAACTCATTTGAGATTTTATCAAGACAATCATTCTGACCAAATTTCAGGTTGATCTGACCAAAAATGTGACTTTAGAGTGCATACAAGGTTTTTCTAAGATTTGACCCTGTGACCTAGTTTTTGACCCCACTTGACCCAATTTCGAACTTGTCCGAGATTTTATCAAGACAATCATTCTGACCAAATTTCAGGTTGATTGGGCAAAAAATGTGACCTCTAGAATGCATACAAGGTTTTTCTAAGATTTGACCCTGTGACCTAGTTTTTGACCCCACTTGACCCAATTTCAAACTCCTTTGAGATTTTATCAAGACAATCCTTCTGACCAAATTTCAGGTTGATTGGGCAAAAAATGTGACCTCTAGAATGCATACAAGGTTTTTCTAAGATTTGACCCTGTGACCTAGTTTTTGACCCCACTTGACCCAATTTCGAACTTGTCCGAGATTTTATCAAGACAATCATTCTGACCAAATTTCAGGTTGATCTGAACAAAAATGTGACCACTAGAGTGCATACAAGATTTTTCTAAGATTTGACCCCGTGACCTAGTTTTTGACCCCACTTGACCCAATTTCGAACTTGTCCGAGATTTTATCAAGACAATCATTCTGACCAAATTTCAGGTTGATCTGAACAAAAATGTGACCACTAGAGTGCATACAAGATTTTTCTAAGATTTGACCCCGTGACCTAGTTTTTGACCCCACTTGACCCAATTTCGAACTTGTCCGAGATTTTATCAAGACAATCATTCTGACCAAATTTCATGTTGATTAGGCAAAAAATGTGGCCTCTAGAGTGCATACAAGGTAAATGTTGACGACACACGACACACGACACACGACGGACGCTGGACGACGTACGACGGACATCCACCTAACCACAAAAGCTCACCTTGAGCACTTCGTGCTCAGGTGAGCTAAAAAAAAGATTCCCAAGAGACTATGGATATTTCTGTGTATATTTCCATATGGCATATCTATTGATAAGGTAATGGGGTTAAAAACGGGTCCATCCTCAACTCCAATAGTTATGATGATAAGGACTTATCTGGATACACTGACAGATTTAAGGTAGTGTACCTGTAATAGTTCCACAACGTTTGGGAGTAATGAACTTTAACAGTGTTAACTAAGGTTTCCTAATGATTTTCATTAGGAAACCTTGGTTAACATTGTGAAAGATCATAGGTTCCACAATGTTGAGCAACTATTACAGGTCCACAACCTTAACCTACACTACTTTGGTAGCAACTACATATCATTGCAGTAAATAGCGTTAACATGAACAAGTGAATAAAAACACACAAAAATTAATTAATCTCTGTTTAAATCTTGGTGACTATATTTAATAAATGTGAAAAAATCCTCCATATCTTACCTGCATGAAAATGTGTAATAGCTTTGGTAATTTCGGTCCCGTCTAGTTTATTATTATCATCATAATCGTGTAATTTAAAATAATGGAATTCTAATTCTTCATCTGTCATTTCTTCCTTTGGCTTATCTACAACCTCTTTTAAATGTTCTTTTATATGACTGAAATGGACAGAAACAGATATATTATTGATTAAATAATTTCATTTTCGCGTTGATGTGTCCACAAATAAAGTCTGATGGAGGAGGAGTTATATGCAAAAGGTAAAATCCGAGCAGGGTCCGAGGATTTTGCTTTGCATTTAACTCCTCCCCATCAGACTTTATTCATTGACTCATCAATGCGAAAATGAAATTATGTCCATTATAACACAATCACAATTCTGAAATAAGATTTTTTTTACTCTCCTCTTGGTGTAAAATAGTATTAGAACATTTTTTCTGGATGTAAAATTAATGAAAAATTAATGACATTGAGGTTAAGAGAATTTCACTGAAAACGAAGTGCGTTGTTTTAGCACATGGGTTATATGATGCCAAAAGAATCAAGGTTCATGGCAGAGCTTATTGTGTACACAGTTAAAACACATGACATATGAATTTTATCATGAAATATGTTCTGTGTGATTTATTCTAATTTCAGACCCCCTTGAGAGAAATTTGGATGGGCCAAAATAAGATTTTTGGAGGCAAAACCTGGTTTACAGGTCAAACATAAGCCCTGATGGCAATAGATTCTAATTGCTTCTCCCAACTTTTACAGCAGGGTGGATAGGAGCTCTGAAATTTGGTGTCCTTCTCAACCATCAAACCCACCAAACCCATCCAATTACATGTCAAGAACACTTATAACTCCCATTAAGTCAGTTTTGATGAGATTTCTGCCAGAAAAATGAGAGAACCTTTCAATATCTCGCCCCAAAAAATTATCTCTGCTAAAGCACCAACCAGTTTTCGAGCAAAAACAATGCTGACAACAACAAAAAGATATACAAAACCTTGTGTTTTTCAGAAAAACAGCCAAGACAAAGGTATTTGTTAAAAATAAAATTAAAAGGGGAATTTTTTCATGAATACTAGGCTAAGCAATGCTCAGTGTAGCATTTGTGGGGAGTTAGTGTACATCCTGTGATATAAGACCTGTGGCAACAGGTTGTGAGTTTGATCCTTACTTCAGCAATCATAGTTTGAAATTGACAACACCTGTCATTGTAATGTCGTTTGTGTCATAACCAAATGAACAGCTGGTGACAGGTAATGAACAACTTAATTTTCATGTTGTATTTTCGTATATTTTCAACTCCACATGAGAGAAATAATGGTAAGTAATGGTATTTTTTTTGTACAAATAGGCCATGTATACAGAAGCAATGGCTTGATACATTAGTTTCATAGTTAATAAATAGTTGTAACCCTTGTCATGCTGAACCGGGAATAATCCTGTTGTGATCTATGTGCAGTCTGTTCTTAGTCAACACCACCTGTCTGTCCCCTTCAAGGCAGAGTTGTTCATGAATTTTATCTCCAAAAAGAAAGATTATCTACACCCTTGGATTATAGGGCTTTCAGTACTTTGATATGAGTGCAATTCTGAAAGAGGCTTTTCATTCAGCATGACAAGGGTACAGAATGAAGTACAGTCGAAAGTGTTTTCAACTCATTTGCACACTGATTTACTTTTGACAGACACCAAAGCACTAAAGCTTTGGAGAAAAGCTGCTCAGAGGATGATAAAATTGTGTGTTATATTTCATCGACAACAGTTTAAGGTGTCAGTGCAAATCTATTGTTAGTGCCTAATTATTTTAGGCACTTACAATAGTTTTGCACTGACCCCTGGAAATGTTTTCTTCATATTTTTTCTCAACACCATGGACCTGTCCAAAATGTTGTCCTCTTGTAATGAGTTCCAGGGGTGTTGAATTCCCATGCCCTGCCCGACTTGTCCAACACAGCTTTTTCTACCTACAGACAAGTACTTTTTTCTATGCCACTTGTCCGTGGATATGTAAATACCGGGATAAATATTAGAATGGTACTAAATAGGTCTTGATTATCAAAATGTTAATGTCAAAGAGTAGAGAACATTGTTTTAATGAAGAAAATGCTGGAGTCCAGCATTTTCTTCATTAAATAATGTTTTCTCAAAACTGATTGGTATTCTTTTATGTGGACGAGTTCTTTTTTATCCTTGATAAGTAGAAAATCACATTTTACTTGTCCAAGGACAAGTGTAGAAATTCTGTATTTCCACACCCCTGAGTACTTACTGTGCATCATGAGCCCCTGTTCCAAACCCCCCATGACCAGAAATGTCCCCTGGGGGCCCGTGTCCATCTGGGTGAACAGCTCTCGGTGGGGGTACACCAGGGGGTGAGCCTTGTTGGAGCGTATAACTTATACAGGTACATGTGATTGTCATTATGACTTCCCGCCACATTGTAAATGATCTGTCTTCTTGGTACTGAAAAGAAAAGCAGAACAATCAACTCCAACAGGTGATAATTTTCATATTTGTTTGGATGAGGTATTACAGGATTCTTTTTAAAACAAGAGGACCATGATGGTCCTATATTGCTCACCTGAGTAAGTAAACTCATAACTTGTCAACCATGTTTTAAATACCAGAGATTGTCTGATGTACATTTAGAGTGGATTTAAAAGAAACAGACTTTAATTTCCTCCTACTGCAATTTGATTTTCTTTTTAATTGCAAACAAAGTTATTGATGGAATTGAATTCTTTTAACAATTTTAGTAGACCTTAACCTTAAAAAATATACCTGGCAAGTTTAAGACATGCCAAAAGTTTAGGCGAAGATTAACCTTCTCTAAAATTTTTGGCAATATTTTGACATTTACAATACCATGGAAACTAGGGATTTCAATTGAATACAATTATTTTTACAATTTTGGTAGAGCTTCATCCAAAAAATATCCCTTCCAAGTTTCAGATCAATTAGTCCAGTGGTTTAGGAAGAGAAAAAGTTTTTTTTAACCCTTGGCATGCTGAATAAATTTTGGCTAAAACTTTGCATCAAAATCAAAGGACAAAAAGCACTGAAATTTCCAGCTGTAGGTCATTTTTTATTCGAGAAACTAAATCTATTGACAATTCTTGTTTGAAAGTGAGAAACAGGTGGTATATACTAACCTCAGACTGCACATTTGTGCAGGCTGATGTTTGTCTATAGCTCCTACCAAAGCAGGAATATTCCGGGTTCAGCATGACAAGTGTTAAGATTTTCAGCAATTTTCGGCCATTTTTCAGCTTTTCTGTTACCATACAAACCACAGTTTTTGATGAAATTAAATTCTTTCAACAAATTTTGAAGAACTTTACCCAATTAACATCTCTGCCAAGTTTCAGCTTGATTGACCTAGTAGTTTAGGAGGAGAAGAATTTTTTCTAAGAATTTTGGCCATTTTCGGCCATTTTTCAACCTTTCTGTTACCATGGCCACCAGTGTTTTTGATGAAATTAAATTCTTTTAACATTTTTTGAAGAGCTTCATCCTAAAAACATCTCTGTCAAGTTTCAGCTTGAATGGTCCAGTGGTTAAGGAGGGGAAGAATTTATTCTAAGATTTCAGCAATTTTCGGCCATTTTTCAGCTTTTCTGTTACCATACAAACCACAGTTTTTGATGAAATTAAATTCTTTTAACATTTGAAAAGCTTCCCTCAAACATCTCTGCCAAGTTTGAGCTTGATTGGTCCAGTGGTTAAGGAGGGGAAGAATTAATTCTAAGATTTTCAGAAATTTTCGGCTATTTTTCAACATTTCTGTTACCATGGAAACCAGAGTTTTTGATGAAATTAATTTCTTTTAACAACTTTTGAAGAGCTTCACCCAATTAACATCTCTGCCAAGTTTCAGTTTGATTGGCCCAGTGGTTTAGGAGGAGGAGATTTTTTTCTAAGATTTTCACAATTTTCAGCCTTTCTGTTACCATGGCAACCAGAGTTATTTATAGAATTAAATTCTTTTAACAACTTTTGAAGAACTTCACCAAAAGAACATCCCTGCCCTAGTTTCAGCTTGATTGGCCCAGTGGTTTAGGAGGAGAAGATGTTTAAAAAAAAATGTTGAAGGACGGACTGACAGACGGACGGACAGACGATGGACGGACGACGGACGGTGAGTGATCATAATAGCTCACCTTGAGCACTTTGTGCTCAGGTGAGCTAAAAATCAGTCATATCAAGGAAGCTGAATCACCTATCCATGGATCCCTGGTATTTATCTTACCTTTACAATCAATGACATTAAGGTAGTGGACCCATAATAGTTTTGCAACTTTTCAGAAGTAATGAACTTAAACAGTGTTAACCGAGGTTTCCTAATGATTTTCATTAGGAAACCTCGGTTAGCATTGTAAAAGTTCATGGAGTCCAAAATGTTGCGGAACTATTATCAGGCAAGGAATAGGAATGTATCTGGTGAGCCTGTGGCAAAGCTGATAAATTTCGCAGCTGAGCCCCGAATAACTTTTCCATCTCATATCACCTATCATCTATTCTATTATCCTGTTATAATCAGTAAGAACCATATTTATAAATATATGAAAATCTTAACTAGTTGGTACATGTTTCACGTCACATGATAAAGCTGCCACAAGATCAAGTGACCTGATATCAACAAGTTTATCATACCCCCTTTTATCAGGCATTATTTATAGCTTAGTGACAGGATAAAACGATCATCCATTACACAGGTTTTTATTTTGAAACAAGAGATGTTTGTAAAACATTTATATCCCCAATAAGAGAAAGTGGATGGCATATTCTTTGTCAATTAACAAAGGGTAATACCCCCAAAAATATGATGATAAGAGTTACAGTTCTTGTGCATTGCACTTCTCTTCATTGAGATTTATCTTTTTTTAAGTTTCATGATTCTAGTTTAAATTCTTTTTGAGATATGATCCTGAGATAAATTGGTCTGCAGACAGAATGACCCAACAACAGATGGACCTACTGACTGACAAATGCAAACGAATATAACCGCACCCCCTTTTCTTTGTAGCGGGACATGATAACTATATAAGATGGTCATTGTGACTTCAAAACCCTTAATTGTCTGGCTATCTCTGTACTGAAAAAACAATCAGGACAGCAGATAACGGGGAAGAAAGATTTAAATATTTTCTATTACTGTTTATATATATGCTCAGATATCCTATGTTGTGTGTCATCTCGGACGATAAGATGATACTAAGAATTATGTACAACATAAGGTTTCATTAACTTTGCCTTAAACACCACCATCCCCGACCACTGCAAAATTATGCAAACAAATTATGGTTGGTTTGGTGCAAAATAATTGCAAGTTTGGAAATATATTCATAGAGACTTACATGTGGATGGGTTTGGGCTTTATGGAGTAAAGTACATTACGTACAACATAAGGTTTCATTAACTTTGCCTTAAACACCACCACTCCCCGACCACTGCAAAATTATGCAAACAAATTATGGTTGGTTTGGTGCAAAATAATTGCAAGTTTGGAAATATATTCATAGGCACTTACATGTGGATGGATTTGGGCTTTATGGAGTAAAGTACATTACGTACAACATAAGGTTTCATTAACTTTGCCTTAAACACCACCACTCCTGACCACTGCAAAATTATGCAAACAAATTATGGTTGGTTTGGTGCAAAATAATTGCAAGTTTGGAAATATATTCATAGGCACTTACAAAAGTAATTCACTAACAGGGCTTGTGCTAGCTTTCTATGATCTACATATTAAATGAATCAACATAATCAATAAAGTGTCGATCCTTATTATTTGTGTTGACTCATTTATGTAGATCCCATAATAAAAAAAAAACGAAGAAAGATTTATATTATCTTGCTTCTGCAAAAGTTGCATTGATATGAAAATTCAGTTGGCAAAAAAGACCCCCTTACAGGAAATTTTTGAGGGTCAAAATGGAATTAAATGGAAATGGAATTTGGGGTCAACACCCTGGTTTAAAGTTCAAGCACAAGCGCTTGGCTGACTGCTGGGAGTGTGTTTTTTTTTTTTCCTTTTTAGCAATTTTAAATCAATAGTTCACTGTAGTCAATTAAATTGATTGACACATCAAAACACTGATTTATAATGAGATGACAGATGTAACTCCTTTATTTTGTTTGAATCTTTTTTGTAAAATCGACAACTCAAACATCTTAACTACAGCTTGATACCACTTTCAGGTCAAAGTGACTCTACGTATTTTCTGGGGGATTATTTCATGCCAGTGACCATTATATTTTGAGGACATATCATCTGACATCATTTCAAACAATCTAATCAAATTACATTGGTGAATATCACCCTCGAATATCAAGGCAGGACGAGCATTTGCTAGCCCTTTTCACATGTCTTGACTTGAAAATCTAGCCCTATATGCAGAACAGTATTTCATCTTTAGCTGACTCTGACTTCACTGTTGCTGGTTGATAAAACGTCCCAATAATTTTATTTGATTCATGGACATGTAATGTAAATATCTATCCTGGTTAACTTAAATAATTACAAGTGAAAAAACACCTATGGTTGTCTCGCTTATTCTTGTTGCAACAAAACAAATTCCAGCTGGAAGGTTTTTTTTAACATAACAGGCAATCACAATCTTGGTATACATATTCTCAACATCAAGAGGTGAAGAAAAGCACACTGAAATAACAGTAGATCTACTGTGTTATAAAATGAGGCTAAAAAAGGGCTGGAAAAATCATCCATAAATAAAATTGTCATGATTGCTCAAACACATTCACATAACAATGTTCAGGTGTCTACCATTTAATCCCGGTATAAATGATAAAAAGTCAAAAGACTTAAAAAGGATATACTGATATTTACAATAATCACAATGATGTAAAGCTTTTTCTGTAATAGCAGGTTAGCAGCCTTCATTACACTGACTGACAGACAGAAGCAAAATGGGCAAGGTGCATAGAAAAACCAAATTATACATGCAATCTGAATTACACCGAATTACGCCGAATTTCACTGAATCACATTACAAAATATCTAAAATGAGTTCCCTATTCTATTGTTATCACTCAATTTTAAGGAATCTTAAGTATAATAAATCAAAAATAATGTGTAGTTCATATTTTATTTCAATTTTTTAATCCCATATGTATGTAGCGTTTTCCTCTTTCTTTCTAACTTACTGTTGAGAAAGAATATTCTGGTAGAGTGGCAAGGCGAACTACGCTACAGCAAAACAGGTAGAAATGGCAATAGGGTTATGACTTTGCAGCTGTGGCCACAAATCCTTGGTCCAAACAATGCTCTGTCTCTATGCAAGAGACTTAAATCAAAGTCTTGGCTACAGCTCCTCACACTATCTCTACGCAAGAGAAAGAGTTGCAACCACACAGACTTTAGGTCACTGCTATAGCTTCTATCACTGTCTCTACGCAAGAGACTAAGCTATAGCTTCACAGGACTTCGCTTGTCTGATAAGCTACGTCGCAGTGTATGTCACAACCTGAGCTGCACGGCTGTATCTCTTTAAGTGCAAGGAAGCGAGGCTTCACGAGCTTTGTAGAAGAGATGAGAGCCTTCTACCCAGGATCCAACAATACACTGCAAAGCAGTATTATCTACTTGTCTATTTAATTCAAGAACGAGTGACCAAGTCAACAATCTAATGCGGACTGATTAAAACCTCAGGAGACGGCCGCATTTATACTGACTTTAACCAACGCCACCTAGCGGCTTCCCGATAAGATATTCACGGGAATGGCCGATTCCTACCTTTTCTACCAAAACGTTCCTCAAACAATTTTTGTACATGCAATAATTCAATTATTCGACGTTGTGCTGCATGTGAGGTCGATATCAAAATGAATCTCTATCAATTACTATTTCAAGACAGCAATGCAAAGCTTAAAATGGATACAAACCCAATAGTTAATGTAAAGAACGTATTGGTTGTAGCTGTCATATCGGTAAAGAGTGGGGAACTTAACAGGGGAAATAACTTTTCCGAACCTAATATTGTATATATAGACTGGATTAATGTGACTTCATGAATTAGACTGGACATTAACAGTTTCTTCAACTCTATTGTGCCCGTTATTCTAGGCTTCCTGGAAAATACACCAGTACTCAAGATACAAAACGTTACATGTATATTTGAAGTCACCAAATTTCACTTATGTCCATCATACTATTCTATTAATAGTGCGCAAATACACTTCTTAGATTTCACTTATAATTTAAATAACTGATTTAAGTAAATTAATACATAATCAATGCAATGTGAACACCTCATTAAGTGTAATTCGGTTCATACCTTACTCCACAGTGGTCAGGTAAAATAGAATTCCATTTTTCCTTCACCATCTTAGCCTAATTTTAGCCTACAAGTTGAAAGGTAAAATTCGGTGATCACAAAGATATTAATGATTCAAACATTTTATTCAACATCTCCCGAAAATTTCTTTTCAATAAATCAACGTTGGCGCTGTCGGTCGCCATTGTCGACAAATGCGACAAAAATTTAAAAGTGGCCCAAGAATTTTTCATTTGGCGAAAATGCCTGGCGCCAACAAAAATCAAGTGGCCCCAAAAATTATCAAATGGCCCCAACTCAATACACGATAAGCAAATATCAATAACAATATACATAACCAGACTGCCCTAAGGGAATAAACTCGCTAATCCGTCTAGTAGCCTACACGCGGCACGCGTCATTCACGGGGTCTGATTATCGATTTTTTACAGACAGCTGGATTCATTCACATTTACCTATACGCTTCAAACACGGTAGGCAGGTCTAGTATCTGACCTCATTACATATTCATGCTCGACCCGTGTTGTTTATCACACTGTATATGCATATTGGTTTTGAACAATTTCATACATATATCAATTACACTAAATAGGCTTTAAACGGCTACAAACGGCTACATTAACTACATTGTTTACTAGGGCTGTAACGATACACTCGAATATTCGGTGAACCGAATATCTTATTCTCGGCGAATACGTATCGTATTCGTCTGTCTCAGAACCGAATATTGGCGAATACAAAATGCGACATGCACGGAAGTTGTTAAATTGTGGCCATTCAATGCAAAAATATCAACCAGAGATCTATTTGGCAAGTTTTAAACTGAATAACCCTATCAATTATAAATTTTATTTGAAAATTTAATAAATGATAGCTAAATATTTAACTCTAGATACCACTCCAATTAGCGAGTAAATATTGTCGTGGACGTAGCTGATCCGCCATGCACTGGTTTACAGTCTGACAGGCAGGTTATTTTATTAACTTGGGAAAAGCATTGTGTTTTGTAGAAAAAAAAACAATCATTAGAATCTTCATCAATAAATCAAATTGGCTGTATTCTTTCCAAAATCCGTTTAGAAATTGTTAATTAAAGTCTTGGCAAAAACTATCTCCGAGCAGAAAAGTAGGCTATGTATCATGAACATTATTCAGAGATCGACAGTGAGTGACTTTACAGGCACCCGATCTCTATGAGGTGAAAAATATGTTCTCATGCAAAAAAAACCCTGATAATTGTAAGGATTTCCAATGAAAAACAGTAATTCTTATCAGGAAGAAAGTTGGTAAGAAAAGAATTATTGTTACTTTCGTGTAGTATTTGTCAGACATATTAATGCATTTCAGTTACCTCCCTTTAAAAATTTTTAATTTACTTTTTCTATATTAAGTTCTAATTCACTTCTAACATGAAAATAATGTTAGAAAAATTATAATTATGAAAGATTTTTAGTATGCAATGTACTAAGAATCGCTTATTTAACATAAAAACTTAAATTTTTATTACAAAAACCCTAAATCAAAATTATCTATGGATTATATTTATACGGCATTTAACCTTTGAGTGCAATCATGAATTCTCTTACTCCAGAGAGCCTGTAGAGTAGACAAAGTGAAATATGTGTCTACCATTAAAGTCAGACATTTGCACATGCCAAGTTTGCGAACTAGTCAACCTAGCCAAGACTCTGTAGTAGTGTAATAAAAACAAAAACATTTTAAATAGTGAAATCATGTTTAAAAGTCATAACTGTAAACAATAAGCACAGTTTAGCTCAGGACAGGCTGAAATTCATCGGAGTTTCTTTGATCATCCTATGAGAAAAAACAAAGATTGATACAGATACAGCCTACAAATACATCTTCTTTCATCTAATTGAAAGAAAATTGACCAATTAAAAAACAATAAATTTGTTAGAACAAACACCTTTGAATATAGGTTGACAACAGTTTCAGGATAGGATTTTATCTTTTTCTATTTATGTTTCAATTACAAAATGTAGCTATTTTAAGTGTGTAAGAGGAAGGTTTCCAGAAGAAAACAGATTTTTTTAAAGTCTAAATAGACAGTTTGTTTTACTTTTGTTTTCTATTTCAATACAAATGATGCAAAATAGATAAAAATTTTGTCTATTAGTACCGGCCCAGACACCCGAAATGTGGCCCCAATTTTCACCAGGTTGGCCCCAACTTTTTTCATTTGGCGAAAGTGATGGCCCAAACTTTTTGAGAGCCAGAGTGAACCCTGTAAATACAATATCAATTTAACAAAAAAAAATGATATTGTTGCTTTTTTGTACTGTAATTCGGTGAAATTTGGTTTAATTAGGTGTAATTCTGATTTCAGGCATAATTCGGTTTTTCTATGCACCGAAATGGGCAAACGGCCATTACGATTGCTCACTTTGCTTGGTCAATTTATCAAACATCATCTTACATATTGAAGTAAATAAGGGCGGAAAAGATGTGCCCGACATGGGACTAGAACCCACGACCCCTGGAACACTAGCACAGCCCTCTACAAACTGAGCTAACTGGCCACCTGGTCATGAGTTAACCAAATATTGATCACTACAATATTGATGGCTTAGTGCAAAACAGTTGCAACTACCTAAAAAAAGTGTGTAGATGCATCAGTTTCTGAGCCATCAATATAACTGAATAAGATCCAAACTACAAAACACACACATAGGCATTTGGATTCAGGATTTTACATGAATCACTATAATAAATATATCCACAAGGTAGTGCAGTCGCCATTTTCTAAGGGAACGGATGTTTTTACAAGAAATTTGGTACTCGATCCTCACGAGTAAACACGTACCGTGACGGAAGCCAAAGATGCTTGTAAAAACATCCGTTCTCTTAGAAATGGCGGTTGCACTACCTTGTGTATTATTTATTATAGAAGAGTGATATTGGTAAAATCTTAATAAATCCCACATCCAAGTGCTATGAACACACATGATGAACTGATGACTTTGAACAGCACTATCATCTGACAGTAATCGAATCTTCATGTAGGAGGGTCTTTCAAAAATCCATAAAGTAGCAAAAGTAAATGAAATTAGTCAAAAATATGTTACAATACAAACCTTAAAGTAAGAAATATGGCATCAAATCTGATAATCTAATGATGAGTTGTCACTCACAGACTTGATAATCTGTTATTGTCACAGACGCTTGAATCGGCTCAAAATTCCTTGGGGTCGGAGAAAAGTGCGCGCATACGACCCAGATTACAAAATAACTCTTCATATTGGAGTTATTTGCTTAGAATTCGAGTTGGTAATACCGCCGAAATTTTTCAGAATTTCTAACATTGTAGGCCTTGCATTTGTGTTTTTATTAATATCATTTAGGCTTACTTTACTCCATAAAGCCCAAACCCATCCACAAACGCGTGATTAATTTGCGGCAAATAAGGGAGATAATCGATCGTCTCTTTCGTCCCCATAATGTATGGACCTTAAGTGTAGACTCCTTGTATTTTACGAATTTTCTGCATACAGCAGGCATTTAACTTACTGATTATATAAACAATTACAGAAGATGACAAGTTAGATGCGTATCAAATATGAAGATCGTAGATTTTAGTCATCAATTGTGAATTTGCACCTCCTTTAAGAACATTGCACACATTGATTAATTATCTGATGTGGACTTTCATATATCCATTTACTAGGCAAAACACTATATAAGTTATATACAGGCTGAATTGACGGGCCGAGTTTTACACAGGCCGAGTTTTACACTGGCGGAGTTTTTAACAGGCCGAGTTGACAGGACACCTTTGGGGTTGGGTATTGTTTTTGCGTTGTCCTTCTGTCCCTCCACAAAATGGACAATGAGCTGATGAGGAATCCATTTCAGAGGAGTTGCTCCATTTCAGAGGAGTTGCTATTTTTGTGAAAGACGTTATTCCCGCAGAATACTGTGCAATTTTAAACAACAGTGACTTTAAGGAAGCTGTGTGGATTGTACTACGAATAACCTCAGGTGAGAAATTACTTTTGGGAGCAGTGTATAAATCCCGGAATAGTGACATTGAAAATGAACAAAATTTGTGCAATATGATTAGACATGCTACAGAGCAGGATTTTAAAATACAGTTATTGTTGGTGACTTTAATCATCCAGAAATAGACTGGAATAACTGGACTACTAACAAATCAGAAAATCATGCATCATTCAAATTTTTGGAATGTACTAGAGATTGTTTTCTGTATCAGCATGTGTCAGGTTGTACAAGGTATAGAGATGGACAGAATCCAAGCTGTTTAGACTAAATCTTCTCAGATGACGAAAATATTGTCGAAAACATTCGCTACGGTCCGAGATAAATTAGGGAAAAGTGACCATATTGGATTAATATTTAACATTGTTTGTAGTACTGTCAAGGACGACGAAAGCCAACCGAGGCCAAATTTTTTTAAAGGTGATTTTGAATCAATAAGGAACTATTTTGATTGTATCGACTGGGAAAATTCGTTAAATGACCTTGATGTTGAAGGAACTTGGAGCTTTATTCACTCGCATATAAATACGTGTATTGAAAGATTTGTCCCCATAAAACATAGTAAAAAGAAACAAACTGTTACTAAACCGAAGTGGATGGACTATTATTGTCTACGTAAAGTAAAAAAAAAGTATCATGCGTGGAAACGTTTTACATTCAGCCACAGTTACAAAGACTATGCAGATTACTGCAAAATACGGAATAGTACAAACAAAGCCATAAAATTTGCGAAGAAAAAATACCAGAGAGGTGTTGCAGAGAGTGCGAGAAAGAGTTCGAAATCTTTCTGGAGTTATGTGAAGGATGAGACTAAAAGTAAATGTGGAGTAGCTGATCTGATAGATCAAGATGGGAATGTTATCACGGAAAACAATGAGAAAGCAGAACTTTTGAATAACTATTTTAGTTCGGTGTTTACGAAAGAGGGAAATTCTGAAATGCCGCATTTTGAGAATAAAGTACCCGACGAGAACTCTATTGACTTGTGTTATGTTGATCGCGAAAAGATGCTCAAACTGTTAATGTCTTTAAACACGTCTAAAGCATGTGGACCGGATAACTGCCATCCTTTGTTTTTGAAGGAATGTGCGACACAGCTTTATATTCCCCTCAGTATTTTATTTAGTTTATTTTATTTTCGCTTGAGTCTGGCATCATCCCAAGTGACTGGAAGAAAGCAAATATTTCATGCATCTTTAAAAAGGGCCAGAAATCGGATCCTGGAAATTACCGTCCAGTTTCTTTGATGTCAGTAATCTGCAAAATGCTAGAGAAAATAGTTCTTGAACGTGTTATGGAACATTTAACTATTAACAACCTTCTATCGGATTGCCAGTTTGGATTTAGACAGCATCTTAGCACTATTCTGCAACTTTTGTGTGTATTAGAGGATTGGACCAACGCCATTGACAATGACATCCAAGTTGATACAATATATCTAGATTTAAGCAAAGCATTTGACAGTGTCCCGCATAAAAGACTTCTTCATGAATTAAAATCTTTCGGTATTGTGGGTAATCTTCATAAGTGGTTTACCAGCTTTTTGAGAAAACAGTGCGTTGTAATGAATGGTAGTCCTTCGGGATGGAACGATGTTATTTCTGGCATTCCTCAGGGATCTATCCTAGGACCTACACTTTTTAGCTCACCTGAGCACAAGTGCTCAAGGGAGCTATTGTGATCGATCGTTGTCCGGCGTCCGTCTGTCCATCTGTCCGTCTGTCCGTCACGGCGTCAACTTTTTCTTTAAACGACATCTCCTCCTAAACTTATGGGTCAAAATCAACCAAACTTGGCAGAAATATTCCTTGGGTTGTCCCTTATGAAAATTGCTCAAATGGAAAGGATCCGTGCCATATCACGGGAAAAGGGGCCTGAATGACAAATTTCTTGTTTTCACTCTAGAAGCCACAAATATTGTCCAATCTTCATGAAACTTGGTCAGAATGTTTGTGAGGTCATGAGGATGAAGTCTATTGAAAATGGGAAGGATCCGTGCCATTTCACAGAAAAAGTTGCCTTAATGACAATTTTGTCAACAATATCTTTAAACGACATCTCCTCCTGAACTTATGGGTTAAAATCAACCAAACTTGGCAGAAATATTCCTTGGGTGGTCCCTTATGAAAATTGCTCAAATGGAAAGGATCCGTGCCATATCATTGGAAAAGGGGACTTAATGACAAATTTCTTGTTTTCACTCCGGAAGCCACAAATACGGTCCAATCTTCATGAAACTTGGTCAGAATGTTTGTGAGGTCATGAGGATGAAGTCTATTGAAAATGGGAAGGATCCGTGCCATTTCACAGAAAAAGCTGCCTTAATGACGATTTTGTCAACAATATCTTTAAACGACATCTCCTCCTAAACTTATGGGTTAAAATCAACCAAACTTGGCAGAAATATTCCTTGGGTGGTCCCTTATGAAAATTGCTCAAATGGAAAGGATCCGTGCCATATCATGGGAAAAGGGGCCTTAATGACAAATTTCTTGTTTAGACTCTAGAAGCCACAAATATGGTCCAATTTCATGAAACTTGGTCAGAATGTTTGTTAGGTCATGAGGATGAAGTCTATTGAAAATGGGAAGGATCGGTGCCATATCACAGGAAAAGGCATCTTAATGACAATTTTTTTGTTTACTCTCTAGAAGCCACAAATATGGTCCAATCATCATGAAACTTTGTCAGAATGTTTGTTATGTCATGAGGATGAACTCATTTGAAAATGGGAAGTATACATGCCATATCACAGGAAAAGGGGCCTTAATGACAATTTTCTCTTAAGAGCTCCAAACGCCACAAATATAGTTCAATCTTCATGAAACTTGATCAAAATGTTTGCCAGGTCACAAGAATGAACTCTGTTGAAAATGGGAAGGTTCATGCCATATCATAGGAAATGGAGTCTCAATGATAATTTACTTGAAATGTCAGGTGAGCGATTTAGGGCCCTCAGGGTCCTCTTGTTATTCTATATGTAAATGACTTGCCCGAAGAAGTTGGAAGTGTTTGCCGTCTTTTTGCGGACAATTGTAAAGTTTACAAAGAATGACTTACAAAACTACTTACTGAAATTGTGTAAATGGAGCGAAGATTGGCTTCTTAAATTCAATGTGAAAAAATGTAAAATAGTCACTTTTGGTAAAAAAGAAATTTGAACCAAGTTACGTTGTAAAAGACAGTAATGGACACAATTATAATCTGCAGATTGACACTTCTGAAAAGGATCTTGGAGTAACATTTAGCGAGAACTTATCGTTTGAGCAGCACATTAGTGACGTCGCCAACAAAGCTAACCGTCTTATCGGCCTTATAAGAAGGAAATTCACGTACATGGATAATCAACTATTTTTGACATTATACAAATCACTGGTCCGTTCCCATCTCGATTATGGTAATCTGGCTGCATACCCAATTACGAAAAAGAGTAAACAAATTATTGAAAACGTTCAACGCAGAGCCACTCGTATTGTCCCAGCACTGAAAAGCTTATCATATGAAGAACGTCTTCGGGAACTTAACCTACCGTCCATGGACTATCGCAGACAAAGATTTGATCAGATCCAAGTTTTCAAAATAATTCACCATATCGACGACATTGACTCTTCAACGTTTTTTACCTTTGCGGAATCGGATCACCTCCGAGGACACTGTTTAAAACTAAATAAGCCGAGAGCGAAGAAATCCCTACGTTTAAATTCTTTTCCACTTCGTACTGTGAATTTATGGAACAACCTCCCGGAAGATATCATTACATCCAAAAAAGTGGACGTCTTCAAGAGCAAACTCGACAAACTGTGGGTACATAAGCGTTTTGACGTCTCCAATGTGTATTGATAATAGTAAAAATTAGCTCAACCGGACTGGAGATAGGAGAAACTAAATTAGAAGGGGATGACAACCCATATAGGGGTTACTAAGTGCCCCAGAAGACAAAAGGTGGACAAAAGGTAGGTAGAAACAACAGCCACAATTTCCGACTTCACAGAAACTTCATAAGCCAAAACACCCTTGAATCTGACCTAAAAAGCCTTGGACCACATTCAAAGAGAAATGTACCTCTATAATTTATGACAAAGTACCTCTAAGAGTAAGATGACATCAAGCAGATTTGACCAACCATAGATTCACAGAAATGTCAAACGTCTGTCTTGAAGGAAGAAGAAAGCATACAACAAGCTCAAAACTAGTACCAATCCATAGGATATCACTAAAAACCTTCAATTTTGGAAGGATACACAGCAAGCATGCAAATCTGCCTACAATGAGGACACTTTGCCAACGAGATGGCACCAGCCCTCACCCTTGTGTACAAAGCATCCATAGCTCAAGGTAAAGAGCCAGATGATGGGAAGCATGCCCTCGTTGCGCCCATCTTCAAAAAAGGAGACAAAACTGCACTAGCCAGCAACAGACCAATATCGCTGACATCTAATTGTTGTAAAACAGTCTGGGGCACATCATACATAACCAGGTCATGAAACACTTAGACAAGCACAACATTCTTACTAATAGCCAACATGGCTTTAGCAAGAGACCCTCACATGAAAGAATCAGCTGGTATCAAGGTCATGTGTCAAGGTCAAACAATTCAAAAACTTAACCAAAAAACTAAGTATCGCCAATATTTTCACGGCTATTCAAGATACAAGCCTCAAATTTGGCATGATGATAGATCTCAATGATTCACATCTGCTGGTACCTAAATCAAGGTCATGTGTCAAGGTCATCTGTCAAGGTAAGGTTACTCAAAAACTAAAAAAAAAAAAACCTTAACATTGCCAATATCTTCAAGCCTTTTCAAGTTACAAGCCTTGTATGTGGCATGGAGATAGATCCCAACAATAACCATCTTCTGATACCTTACACTCATTCTCACGAGAATTGGGATTTTAGTGTCGCCGCATTTTTAAAGGCCTAAAATATATTTTATGTGATCGTTTGGTGCTTAATTTGATAGACCACCATGAACTTAGTTTATGCGCACTAAGAAAATGACCGTGGTTAACGTTTCGGAGACAAGAGATTAGTTTATATGTGCATTTTGTAATATTCGATACTGTCGCTTTTTCATTTGATGATTTTTGCTCGTACATTAAGCCGAGATGCCTATTTTTTAGAACAAAGATATTCTTTCAAACAGATCGTACACATGTCCTTTACCTCCAGAAAACGCGCCGTGCACCGTTTCGGCCAATTTCAATAATTATTGAGCCAAAACCTGGTGTCGCCGAAAAAAGCAAAAATGAAGTAATCTTCAATTCCGAGACTTTGAAGCGGCTAGTTTGATGGAATAAAGCCCCAAAATGGAGCAATTTCTTTTTCTTAGCATGCTGAATTTAGGCTTCAATAATAATGCTTTTTAATTATAATGATGAAATTGACACAGAATTCCTTAAACCAGTTCATTCAGACAAGGGGTCTTCTTGCAATGAACTAATGTAATCTTCGATACTAGGTTTTTCAAAATGTTCCACAACAAAATTATTCCGTATGAGATCATCAAAACATGTAGCATAACCAGTATAAACAATTATCACTGAGAAATGATGCATACAGCGTTCAGTGTGTTAATTATGCTGTAATACGGTACGTTTCGTAATCATCGAGACCGTAATATTCGATACCAAATTTTAATGCCTACGAAAAACTTTAACCAAAACACGTGAATAGACCGTATATCCGTTCCTATGGTACCAAAAAATGCAAAACAACATTTCTATGATGGGTAAACCTAGTTCCCTACCTTTAAATGCTGCAAGAATAACTTTTTGTAACCTTCGAGACCGTGTGAATATATTTCATTGCAATTGGTATTTCACGGTGGTACAGTTATCATTTGTTTTTAATCGACATTCTAAGTCTTGAGAAATAAAATTTTGACCGGACCATCATTGCATTTTACACTTTAGCATGTTTGAGAACCTGTAATCTTCGATACCCTGAAAATTGGCTAGAAAATACGATGCTTTCAGTGATGACAAATCTTTGTGAGTGGGTCAACCCCGTTGTGCGATGTGCATAAGTATTCAACCATAGAGAAGTTAATTTGCATTTTATATTTAAAGAAATTTTGATGTTCAAAAGGTAACTTACCATTGCTTCTTTTAAATTTAGATTATCTCACCTTTTTGAAAGAGACTAGATACCTAAACCATTTTTTTCAAAGCGTCAGATAATTTTTCAACCAAGCATGGCTTCATATATAATTTAACAGGTTTTTGGGCTGTGGGTCATCATTTAAACTGCAGTCGATAAATCATGGGTAATCTTCGTCACAATATAGTTTATTCCAGAATTCAAACAGAAAATCACAAATTTGCAATGAAAAAGAAGATAAATTCATTATTTTCATTTGATATGTATTCCAGATGATTTTTCGACTATCTAAAACTTGAGAATGTTATCGTGCACTTTGAAAATAAAAGTGAAAGTCGGTGTAAAATTAAAAATCTATCTTTAAAAAAGTCTGTCACCGACATATATTCTAATATCGGAGAAATATCCGTTCCTGAAAGTGGATAGAACTACAAAACTATTAATGTGCAGAAAAAACATATCTGGTTTGAAAGAGAATCAAAGCAAAAGATTAGAAATCTTTTTAAGTTTTTTACTTTGATAATACTGCGGCAAGGGTACAAGTAGCGATTATTACTTGATAAAAATACCAAAAATAAGACAGTTACGCGCAACTTAATAACTTTTCTTCTCCTTGGATGTAGTATAAAAAATTTCACATCATTATAGGTTAATGTTTACTTCATCTGATTTTAGAAAAAATGGAGCTGTATTAAGATTTTCAGTTTTGATTTTTTAGAACCCCAAAATCCCAATTCTCGTGAGAATGAGTGTAAGTCTGGATCATGTGGCAATGGTCAAGGTTATCTGAAAAGGTCAAATAACTAAAAAAGGATAAACATAAAGCGTAACATTACCTGAATATCTTCAAACCTATTTATGGTACAAGCCTGATTTTTGACATTGTGATACATCTCAATAATGTGTATTTGTAGATACCAAGGTAAAGATAATATGTCAAGGTCATCTGTCAAGGTCAAACTTCTAAAAACAAAGCCAAAAAGCTTAACTTGTTCAGTTTAATCAAGCATATTTTAGATACCTTTCTCATAATTGGTATGATTGAAAATCTCAGTGATGTACATCTGTAGATGTCAAGGTCATGTTTAAAGGTCAAGGTCATCAGTCAAGGTCAGCGTTTTGAAAAAAATGCTGTTACGGGGCATTAGTGTTTCACAATCACATCTTGTTTTGGCTTTAATTTGATCTCAGATATCAGTGCTTTTAAAATTTTTGACACTGCTATTGACTGCCTGCTTATGGTATATTACACATGACAGTTGATACCATGTTGTAAAATAATTGTTGTGTTCATTGCAGCATAGATAGAAACAATTATCAAGACCTAGCAGAATGTGTTTAAGGGCTTGTGTTAGTTTTTGAAATTAAAGAGTCATTGACTGCCTAACCATGAAATTCTGGGGGTCAAAACTGATTTTAAACAGGTCAAAATAAAAAAAGAGCAATTCATGACTATAATTTTTGCAGTTCAGAGCATCAATTCAGATTTTCTTGTATGGATATGAAGTAAGCAATTTATTTGTAAAACTTAAGAAAGGATATAAGATAAATTATTAAAAATTTGAAGGATAACACATAGTTTTGACTCTTAAAAATTTTTGTCAAGGGGGTCAAAATGACCCCCCTGGGAGAAATTTTTTAGGGTCAAATAAAGGTATTTACAGATTTTTTGGGGTCAAAACCCTGGTTTAAGGGTCAAACACGAACCCTTGTGTTTGTTCAAAGACAGAATACACTAGCTTTGATTATTCCTGACTTACAAAATGCCTTTACAAAATATTATTCTCAAAGTGAAGTTTTCCCCCTAAGCACAATTGAAAAAAGAATTAACAGAACAATTTTTTTTCATCGGTTGATAGATGGGACGTTGTATGTGATCACTTGCGGGCGTCCAGTGGACAGTATCCACTTTTTGTCCGTAGCATAGATTGACTTGAAACTTGAAAGTTATCTAATGAATATGGAGTGAAGTGTGCAATAACAGTAACTCTTGCTATCTAGTATGTTTAGTTCTTTCCATTTGTTGTTTTTCATACTTTGACATCCAGCAGTGTAACAGGCGTATCTTGTGACAATTTGCCATCCTGTTTGAAAGAAGATTAATTAGAATATGACAACGACGTCGCCAGAGTGAAATAATCCACTTGAATATTTTTGATATTACACGGGTGTTATTACACTAGTGGAATAACTATGCAAATGAGCTCAGAGCGAATAGCAACGCTACATTGGAACCACGAAAATGATGTCATAATCAATGTTTTGTGACGTCATTTTGAAACAGCATTATAAGTTTCGCGGAAAATCGAAACGTTCAATTTCAAGAATTTTGACAATTTTTGCTTAAATTTGGGTCATATTATAAACAGAATATAAAATTTGTGTTCATAAAATACAGAATTTATTAAACTCGTCATCTAAAACAGATAAAAACTTGGCACAGCCTCGTTTTTATCTGGTTTTAGATGACTCGTTTAATAAATTCAGTATTCAATGGCCACTCATTCAATATCCTCTATATATTCCCTTGATTACAGAAACAAATTTTCGAAAGACTCAAAATATAGAAATCATACAATAGCTGTACAATGTTTTACAGTTGAGTGAACACAAAACAGTGAAATAAAAAAATGTTTGTTCCAGGACTTTTGGAAAACACTGTACATGTAGAATGTTGGATAGTCAAAATCATTACAGTCAATCTTGCTAGAGCGACCTTGTCTATTAACGACCACTTTTATTATGTGACCGTCGTTACAGTCCCTTCGACATTGGTAAAATTTCGGAACAAGTTGAAATTCTCAACGTAAAAATGTTTATCATTGAATCTTATGACGTTAGAACCCATTAGAATCATTTCATTGAGACAATTCTTATGGGTTTGAACATCCTAGGATTCAGTTAGAATTATGTGACATTCTTTATATGCTATCAAAAAAAGACATGTCTTTTTATCATTAAATATTGTATTAAGCAACAACCAATTCCCATAAGCAACCACTGTTTATTGGTCCTCTAAGTGGTTGCTTTACACAAGTTTTACTGTATTTTGCTTTCAAAAATTCTAAAAACAATTCATTATCATTATTCAGTGTATATAGAGGATAATCATTTGTTTCAGTGTAAGATCGATTTGTATTTCATTGAGTGAACAACAAAAGCTATATTTTCACGAGCTTTTGTTGTTCACAAAATGAAATCTATCTTACACGAAAAACAAACGATTATTCTATTTCTTTAATGCAAAAATGAGACAAAATTGTGAAATTTCTAGGACATATTTTCATAAAGCATGTCATTTTGCGCGTCATTGCTATGCAACGTTCATTGTGACGTCATTTATTTCGCCCTGCATAGATGACATCAGATAGAATGAAATGCACAAAAGCAGGGTATAAGTTTTTGATAATTTCACTGCTTTTGCGGTGAGATTATCAAGTTATAATCTACCATTATTCCTCGATAAACCACCGAAAAGCATTAAAGAAAATGATTTCTTTTATCTTTTCAGATGGTTCAGGGTGACTAAGTATGTCACAAGCAGCAGTCCAAAAACTCACAGCGGCTCTCCGTGGACCATTGGTGACCCATAATTGGCCTGAGGCCCTGAAAATATTACAAAATGCTGGTCAACAACAAGAGATCATAGATGTTGTTTGGAAAGTAGGTACATGATTTGTCCTACTCTAATAATTAATCACAAAAACTTACTTAGGAAAAAATTAAGTCCTTATAAAACTATCCATAGTAACCCAATAGACTAGATTTACCAAATATATGACACCTGACTATCAATTTCTTGTTCTAATGAATATTGTAAATGGAGGTGTCTGTTTTTGGGGTTTTGATTTATTGATATTGATATTGATATAATGTAGATTTGTTTTAGCAAAATGCAAATCTTAAATTGGTATGTTGTGTTTCTTGCAATTTTGTGTATTTCTTAAGATAAATGTCAAACTTTCTAGACTGCATAACGAAATAATTGATATCAGTATATCAATTTCTTCAGATTAGTGCAAGTCAAATTTTATATTTATTTACTATTGAATGATTTTCCGGGTGATTGTGTTTATGAAATATCCAACGACAGATTGTTTAGAAACTAAGCAATAGATTGTGTTCACACCTATTACTATAGTTGTGTTAAGTGTACCAGTTTTCACACTTTTTTTGCCAAATTTTCTTTACCATTAACGAACTGAATTGAAACTGAAAAACTTATATATGACTTTAAAAAAAAAAGTTTTAAAAGTTATCATCAAACATGTGAAATAATATCTAATTTTCTAGAAAAAAATGTGTACCAATTAAAATAAATATGGTATATATGTAAATTTTTGAGTTCATAAACACTTAATACTACACTATTCAATATGTTCTTGTCATTTTAATGATTATATATTTCATGCAGAATGACAACTATTGGCAATGGTTTAAATTTTGCGCATCTTAGCTGGACAGCCTATATAGCCAAAATAAAACCACCACCAAAAATACCCCGTTTACAGTAATTGATTTTATTAGTCCCCTACCGGTGTTCACACCGGAGGGGACTATAGGTTTGCCCTCCGTCTGTCCGTCCGTCCGTCTGTCCGTCCGTCCGTCCGTCCGTCAGTCCGTCCGTCCGTCCGTCCGTCCGTCTGTCCGCTCAAATCTGGATCCCGCGATAACTTAATAACTAAGCAAGAGTTTTTGATGAAAGTTGGTATATGACTAGATGGCAATGTGTAGATTATGCACATCATTTTATTTTTGTTTTTCAACTTAAATTGAGGTTGCTATGGTTACAGAAATAGTGAAAATATGGCCAAAAATGGGATCCTGCGATAAGATAATAACTAAGCAAGCTAGTTTGATGAGACTTGGTATAGTTCCGCAAGTTTATGTGAATATCGAGAAACCGTTATTGCCTATCATTTTCAATGTAAAATTGATCTTTGACGCCTCACTATAAATTGTACAACTATATATGACTATATGGCAATGTGTAGATTATGCACATCATTTTATTTTTGTTTTTAGACTAAAATTGTTGTTGCTATGGTTACGGAAATAGTGAAAATATGGCAAAAAATATTGGATCCTGCGATAAGTTAATAAGTAAGCAAGCTAATTTGATGAGACTTGGTATATGACTAGATGGCAATGTGTAGATTATGCACATCATTTTATCTTTGTTCTTTGACAAAAAGTGCGGTTGCTATGGTAACGGAAATAGTGAAAATATGGCAAAAAATGGATCCTGCAATAACTTAATAACTAAGCAAGCTAACTTGATGAAACCTGTCTTAAAATGTAAAAAAATTTATAAGCCATGTTAGTCAGGGTGGTGATGCAGCAGTATTAATCACCTCCAGTGAAAGTTCTCATTTCTTACCAACAAGACTGAAGAAAAACATCTTGGATCAGACAAGGTAACTGTTATTGATACTATTTCTTGCATCTGTCTATTGCTTCCATGAATTGTATAGTGGGCACAGCAGAGACAACAACTCATATAAGTCTTGTTCAACCCTTTAACAAGACCTGGTTTTGACGTCCCTGATAGAATTGGCGTGGGAAAACATTGAGACAAACAAAGCCGGTAGGGGACTTATGCCCATGTCCAACATGGCTCTTGTTTGAAATGATTTTTAGCTCGGCTGTTTTCGGAGAAAACCCGAGGTATTGCTATAGCCTCCGTGTCGTCGTCGTTGTCGTCGTTGTTGGCGCTGTCGTTGTCGTCGTCGTGCGAAAACTTTGACATTTTGTTATATCTCTGGTTCTACTGAAGGCATTCACTTGAAACTTGGCACACATGTTCACCATCAAAAGAGCAACCTATACTATCAAGGGGGATAACTCTAGATGCATTTTGTGCAAATTATGTCCCTTTTTCGACTTAGATTTTTTCCCACCATCCAGCACTCGACAGCCGAGCGTAGGCACCCGTAGGCGGTGCTCTTGTTTACCCACACACCTGTCTGTTGTCTTGTTGACAAGACCTTTTGTGGGACCACTTTCAAGGTCATCTGTGAAGGTCAAGAGAATATTTCTAGGTCAAACATGTTAAAAATTACTTATAATTGCAAGGGGTATTGGTGTTAAGTAAACAGACTAGCCCCCTGCATTAATAGATCAGGGGCATATTGATTTTGCCCTGTTCCTTTGTCTGTTAATTACTCTGTTTGTCAGAAAAAGACCTTTAACATTGACATAACTTTTGAATGGTAAGTGATAGAGCCTTCATATTTCACATGATGATTACATCACAAGTTGCTTTAACTTTTGACTGGTATAGACACTAACTGTTGAAAAACTGTAGGTATAAAGCAGCATTTTTACCTACCTAGGATTTCATATTTATATATCAAACACCTGTTCTGAAAAAATGGCAGTCACATGGGCATTGGTGTTTACAAACACATCTTGTTTCTTATCAAACATGTGAGTAGCTAATAATGAGTGTGTTGATAAACTGATAGCTAGGCATAGATGTAAGTGTATTAACACTTTGCTGTTTAATCCCTGCTTTTTACGTGCCTGTGACTTTAAGATCGAGAAAACATTGGGAAAAAAGAAGAAATTGCTTCTGACAAGCAATTTCTTCTTTTTCCACACTATTTTTTACTCTCCTGCATGGTTATTTTTCAAATTAAATCCACTTTAGATTTTCGTCTGCAAAACCTTTGAATTTGGACAGGTCCAAAATTTTGTAAAACAGGAAACGGTTAATAGCTTTAGAAAAAGAAGGAAGTCATGATAAGATGCATTATGACTCCATTTTTAGGGCTTGTGCTAGCTTTTCAAATTCAGGAGTCATTGACCCCTTGTCTTCAAATTTCTAGGGGTCAAAACTTATCTTGGATGAGTCAAAACAATAAATTGGATGATAAGTGACTTTTTCTTGGCTATGCTGATTAAACACCTTAATTGTTACCTTCATATCTTTAAAAGAGATTTATATAACATCTGAATCTGTTTTAAAGATATGAAGGATCGAGAATCAGGATGCAATACTGAGCAATTGAAGGGTCATTTTGACTCCTTTAACAGGAAAATTTAGGGGTCAAAATAGGATATTTTCAGATTTTTGAGGGTCACAAGCCTGGTTTACGGGAAGCCGATTCTTGATTTATGGCTTTAAACCACATCCAATTAGTTCTGTTCTTGTTTTTCTTCCAGGTTGGATATGAACTAATCAGTAAAGAGCCTGATGAGCTGACTCGGTGTTCTGTGATGGGCGAGTTTTACAGGTATAGTCTGTTTGGCTTTTATTGGTTGAAAATATGATAACTAGACACCCCCTTTCTTAAACTCTGGTTTCGATTTCCAATCGAAAGAAATTCAGGGGGTGTCTAGTTACCATATTTTTCGCTACCCATGCCAATAAAAGTACGAATATCTTCGCTTTATGTGGATCTTTTGCCGAGAAATTTGGAATGTGTGTAGAGGATACATAAATGTGTTTAAACAAACACAAACAATGAAGAATAGTCAGGTTGTTTGACAAAAAATTAATGACAAACCTAAAAAACGAGCAAAGTCACTCACTCCTAGGGCTAGAACTCGCTCATTTTGCTTAGTTGTCACTCTCCCCTTTTACTTCCTAAAAGAAGAACCATTTATCTCGACAGTGATACTAAAAATTGAAATGAAAATGATTATTTTGGTTTACAAATCAGTCAAAAACTTGCCCCACCGTTAGTTCCGTATCGAAAAAATCGATCAGGTGTCCATGAACCTTCTGGTGTCGGCGTGGCACGTTATACCCTGTGAGGATGAACCCTATTGAAAATGGGAAGGATCCATGCCATATCACGGGAAAAAGGGCCTTAATGACAATTTTCTTGTTTACACTCTAGAGGCCACAAATATGACCCAATCTTCATGAAACTTGGTCAGAATGTTGGTAAGGTCACAATGATGAACCCAATTGAAAATGGGAAGGATCCATGCCATATCAAGGGAAAAGGGGCTTTAATGACAATTTTCTTGTTTACACTCTGATGGCCACAAATATGGCCCAATCTTCATGAAACTTGGTCAGAATGTTTGATAGGTCTCAAAGATGAACCCTTTTTGAAAATGGAAAGGGCCTGTGCCATATCACGGGAAAAGGGGCCATAATGACAATTTTCTTTTAAGAGCTTTAGATGCCACAAATATGGTCCAATCTTCATTTAACTTGGTCTAAATGTTTGCCAGGTCAAAAGAATGAACTCTGTTGAAAACGGAAGGGATTCATGCCATATCACAGGAAAAGGAGTCTTAATGATAATTTACTTGAAATAACTCTAATGGCCACAAATATGTCCCAAACTTAGTGAAACTTGGTTTAACGTAGAAATTATCTTCTTTATGACATCTGCCTTTTTACTTGATGTGATGTCAAAGTGATCAAAGAGAGTCAGGTGAGCGATCTAGGACCATCATGGTCCTCTTGTTTAATGAGTTACTTTAAATCCTACGCTTTTGACTTAACACCCCTAATCAAATTAGAGCTATTTTTTTAGGGCTGTTCGGTTTTCTCACAGTTACTAGTAGGTATGATAGGTCAAAAATTAACCATGTAGATGGACAGACAAAATATTTATTTTACTGTCAAAAAATCTGAAAATCAAAATTCTTCATGGTATAAGATAGAAATATGGGTAGATAAGAAAAGACTACATTTCATCCATAGAATTTAGAGAATTTTGCTGAAATGTTAGTCCATATAGAAGTGAAACCGACTATATTATCCATCATTCATAAAATGACTCCATAAAGTAAATACAATGTATTTTGAAAAAAAACCCCTTCACATTCTATCAAGTTGGAACAAGTTTTGACTATAGTCAGCCGGCTTAGTAATTAGAGAAGAAGTCTCAAAAAGTTCCTAAAATTTAGGCATAAGAAGTGGCTTTTCTTAGTAAAAAATGTAAGGGTACTTCTATTAGGGAAGGTACTATTATTAGAGTTAATAAGGTAGGAACAAATAAAAGAAATCTTAAATTTTCTTCTTCACTGTAACCAGCAGACAGATAAAGCTTTCTTTCTGGCATGTATCATCAACTAATGGATCTCTACCAAGTTTGATCATTTCATGTCTCTGGGTCTTTTTTAGCATGGCTGTTTTCGGAAAACCTGAGGTATTGCTATAGCCTCTGTGTCGTTGTCGTCATTGTCATCGTTGTCGTCATGCGAAAACTTTGACATTTTGTTATATCTCTGGTTCTACTGAAGGCATTCACTTGAAACTTGGCACACATGTTCACCATCAAAAGAGCAACCTTTACTATCAAGGGGGATAACTCTATATGCATTTTGTGCAAATTAAGCCCCTTTTTCGACTTAGATTTTTTCCCACCATCCAGCACTCAACAGCCGAGCGTAGGCACCCGTAGGCGGTGCTCTTTTTGGCCTGTGTCATGGCACATTCCATATTCCATACCAAGAATGAAATCCTGAAAAATCTTCCACTGTAAAAACAGAAGACAGACAGCTTCATATTTGATATGCTGCATCATCTAGACCTATTCCAAGTTTATTCAATATCATGCCCCAGGGCATGGACACATTCAGAACACCACTCAGCCAATCTCATGATCAACCTCCAATGTACATAGACAGACCATTTTTAAAAAATATGGCAAACCCTTGGAAAAACTCGATGTTGTCAGTTAAAATGGCATTAGCCCTAGAAACTTTGAGTGAAAACAATTGACGATGCCAACGCTACTCGTTTAAGTCACTGATGTGAAACCATCTTATCCTCTTATTAATATCTTTAGATTCTTAAATTACGGCTGAAAAATCTTAATTTTTGAGAATGACTAATTATTCTCAAAAATTAAGTATTTTTAGCTGTTTTTGACTGTAAAAGATATCAGTCTAAAGATAGCAACAGTTGTTTCCGCGCTAGTTTCCTTACACTAGTTCCGCCTAACAAAATGCACAATTTTGATACATACCCTTCCGCCTTATATACATTTGAGGTCTGTTGCAGCTTATGGAAATGGCCAAGTGATGTTCGGAATGGGCATGGACACTACTGTGCACGTCCCATTTTACAAAGAAACAGTAACAATTAAATTATCAACAATAATCTTCTGAAACAAGCCTCACACTTAAAATTAAATACATCTCTAATTGACTTCTACCAGTATGATTTATATGTTGTCTGAAAGGTCAAGGAAACTATGGTAAGTGGCATAGGATCATCTAGATCCTCTGGTTTCAAGCGTTTAGTCCTCTGCTGTGATTTTGCCGAGATTTTTTATTCAGCATGACAAGGAATAAGTGTTAAATATTGCAGGAAAGTGAGGAAGGCTGTGAAATGTTTATCCAATACAGAGGTTGCTATTGACTACATTTCATTCTGTTTGAGAAATGGTGACATTGAGATGGCTAAAACTGTGTGCCAGGTAGTATGAAAACTTGATTTACTATCATTGTTCATTGATACTCTAATCAAAAACAGTTCATGTTATTTTACAGTAAATATTGCTCAAGCAGTTGGTTAGGCATAAGACTTCCAATCTGGAAGTTGTGGGTTCGATCCCCGGTGGGTAGTAAAGGGTGTAATGGTAGTACAGGTGAAAGAAATACCAGGAATCCATTGTTAGGTGCTCTGGCCGCCGTGATATAACTGTGAAATTGTTGAAAGCGGTGTAAAGCCCATTCAAACAAACAAACAAACAAACTACCAAGTTACCAATATTACAAGCGACCACCATATAAAGTCCATTCACAGTGAGCAAAATCTCTGTAAAAAAGGATATTCTTAACGAAAAATTGGTTTTCATTGAATCTTCTGTTGTTGGAGCCCATTAGAATTGTTTCAATAAGACATTTCTAATGGGTTCAAACATCATAAGATTCATTACCACTTGACCAACAATTTATAAATGCTGTCAAAATGACCTGTCACAATGAACATTATATTTTGTATAAAGCAACCATTCCCATAAACGACCGCTTTTTGATGGTCCCCTAAGTGGTCCCTAAACACAAGTTTTACTGTATAAGAATTTCAGTGTTTTTCCTATGATTAATATTTTAAGTCATTGAAGATACACTGAAAAGTCTTGATAATCTTTTAGAAAGCACTTAATATACCAATTCTAGAACACTGTTTAGAAAATATCTATCAATTTTTGTTTGGCTGATATCCGAGAAAACCTGAGGTATTGCTATAGCCTTGCTGTCATTGTTGTCATCGTCTTTGTTGTACGAAACTTTTGACATTTTGCGATACCTCTGATTTGCTCAAGTATTCACTTGAAACTTATCACACAGTCATGCTCACCATCGAAAAAACAACTTATTCTATCAAGGGGGATAATTCTAGATGCAATTTGTGCAAATTATGTCCCTTTTTCCGACTTAGATTTTTAGACTGGTCCAAATTGAAAGAGGTTACTGATTACAATGAGAAGTGATTTAATTTGTGGAGAATCCATCTAATATAGAAAGAAATACATTGTACTTTAGAAATGTTAAAGTTGCTTGTTACTTGTTACCTAACCTTGCACATACATGTATTGTCAGGGCTTGGTCATATTCTAACACATAATTAAGCCCCCGTCATAGCTCTGTTTGTAGCGTATCTACCTGTCAATCACAAGGTCACCGTTTCAATCTTCATTGGTGTCATTCATCCTTTCCGGCAATTTGTCTCCCACCAATGGAAGACCTTTGTGGAATAGCAGCTGGAGACTAGGAAAGGATGCAATGATAGTACCGGTGTGAGATAAACTAGGAATCTATTGTTAGGTGCTCAAACTGCGGCAATGTAATTGAAAGATAGCTGAAAGCAGCATTAAACCCTATTCAAACAAACAATTCTAACACATAATAATGTTTTGATGTATATTTGACTAGCACACTTATTTTTGGAATTTGAGTGAATGTAAGAAAACAGGTACGGAGGAAGAAGATTTACGACTTCAGGATGTTTCTATCTCAAATTAAATATTATTGGAACGAGAGAAATTGCTTGTTACAAGCAATTTCTTCTTTTACCACAATATTTTTTATGCTCCCCGAAGGGAGAGCATATAGCCGCCGCTTCGTCTGTCTGTCCGTCCGTCCGTCCGTCCATCCGTCCATTTCCACCTATTTCTCCATAACCCTTGGGCCAAATCAAATGAAACTTACCAAATAAATGTAAAATAGTAATTCCGTCCGTCCGTCCGTCCCCACCTATTTCTCCATAACCCTTGGGCCAAATCAAATGAAACTTACCATGTGAACTCCCTATGATATTGTGATGATGCATATGTGACGGTTTTTGGATTTGAGGCCTCGTCACAGGAAAAGGGGACTTAGGGTTAAAAACAGTTTTTCCCAAATTTCTCCTAGTCCAACAGTCAGAATTTAGTGAAATTTCATATTTGAGTAGCAAATCAGATGCTCTTTACTATAAACAATTTGAAATTAACGTAAAAAAAAAATATCATGGAAAAAGGGGGCTAAATGTTTGTTACCTTTACGCTAGCGCGTAAAATACAGTTATTCTTTCATTTCTCCTAGTCTCATGCTCAGAATTTGATGAAATTTCACATTTCAGTAGCAAATCAGATGCCCTTTACCATAAGGTATTTGATATTTGTGTCTAAAAATATGTCATGCAAAAAGGGAGTTTAATGTTTGTTACCTTTATGTTTGCTGTATAAGATAACATCTTATTTGAGTCCTTGCAATCTGACCACAGAGCATATCTCCTAAAGTATAATAGCTATCAACTTGAAACCTTATGGGTGGATAGATCTTATGGAGGAGAAGTGCAGTGCACAAGAACTACAACTCTTTCTTGCATAATTTTGGAGTTATTGCCCTTTGTTATTTTTTATACTTAGATTATGTCTGGAGCATATCTTCTAAAGTATAATAGCTATCAACTTGAAACTTAATGGGTGGATAGATATCATAGAGGAGAAGTGCAGTGTACAAGAACTGCAACTCTTGCTTGCATAATTTTGGAGTTATTGCCCTTTGTTATTTTTGATACTTAGATTTTGTCTGGAGCATATCTCCTAAAGTATAATAGCTATCAACTTGAATCTTTATGGGTGGATAGATCTCTTAGAGGAGAAGTGCAATACACCTGAACTACAACTCTTGCTTGCATAATTTTGGAGTTATTGCCCTTTGTTATTTTTATTACTTAGATTTTATAGGAGGCAAATCTTTGACAGTACATAGAATCTTTTATCTATTAGGCTTCAGTTTACTATCAAGCTTTCTTGGCGGGGGATGTCCATGTCCAACATGGCTCTTGTCTTAAGTATGATTTTTCTGGAAAAGAAGTATTTTGTACTGTAGGTAGGATTTGAGTATAGACAAGTATTCAGAAACAGAAGAAGATTTTCAGCTTCAGGACTATTTTATATAAAATAAGAGAAAAAAAAAGTGTGGTAATAGAAGCAATTTTTTTTTTCTCGCTCGGCTGTTTTTGGATTAAACCCGAGGTATTTCTATAGCCTTGGTGTCGTCGTTGTGGTCGTGCGAAAACTTTGACATTTTGTGATATCTCTGATTCTACTGAAGGCATTCAACTGAAACTAGGCACACATATTCATCATAAAAGGAGCAAGCTATACTATCAAGGGGGATAATTCTAGATGCATTTTGTGTAAATTATGCCCCTTTTCGACTAAGATTTTTTGCCACCATCCAGCACTCAACAGCCGAGCGTAGGCACTTGTAGGCGATGCTTTTGTTTTGCCTCAATAATTTCTCAAGTAGGACATGTCTACTTAAGATGGTGGACCAGTAACTATAGTTTCCCCAATATTTTGGAACTTTAAATCGTTCACAATGTCAAGCCTAGTTTCTGTATGAAATCATTGGGAAACCTCGGTTAATACTGTTAATTTTAATGACTTCCAAAATGTTTTGGAACTAGAACAAGTCCATTACCTTAACATGTACAGTCAATCATACTTGAGCAACCACATGTATTGAACGACCATTTTTATTGAGCGACCGCTTGAAAAAACCCTTCTATAAATAAGAATTTCCTTAAAAGACGGTATTGTTGAAATTATTGAAATTATTATTGAAAATGAATCCAATGTTGCTAAAACTCAACAGAATTGTCTTCAATAAGACGATTCTTTGGAGATGTAACAACATAGGGTTTTGAGAATATCACAATTATATGCATATTCAATCAAAAAGTATATTTTTTATTTGTAATCAAAACATGTAATAAGCGACTATTTTCTTATTCGTCCGCTTTTTGGCGGTCCCTGTAGTGGTCCCTTAATACGAGTTTGACTGTATATTGTATTGTTTGTAGGATTTGAGTATAGGCAGGAGTTTGGGTACAGAAAAAGAAGATTTACAACTTCAGGACCATTTACAGGCACATCATGGACTTGTCCTGTATGAAGAATGGAAGATGCATCTTCAAGATGAAATTGCCCACAATCAAAGCACAGTCTCTGAAGGTGAATTTCTGTAAAAGATGAGATGAAACTTAAGATTGGGACAAGCAAAAAAAACATATCCCCTTATAAGTGCGGTGCCTTATGTAATCTCGTAGGATTTTCGTGCTGAAATTGATTTTTTGGCCTTAATTGATTGTTTATGGGTCAAGCAATCGGAAACAATGCGGGTCCAAATTTTTCGAGTCGGTTCTCTGATTTTATGGGCTCTCAAAGGAGCTCATATGGGCAAAAAAATTTCCTATTACTAGGTTCAGGAAAGGCGTTTTTTTGTTCTTCTTAAATGATTTCTTTAGGTGAACATTGTATTTAGTGTTAGAACATTTTAGAAAATACAGTAACCCTTTTTCAAAAGCTTTTCCACTATTTTCTCACAGAGCCCAAAAATAGCAATTTCGGATTTTTCCTATTAATGGGTAAAGAAAAAACATTATTTTGTTTAGGAATGATTTTTAAGCTCTGTTTGGTATAAAGTGTTGGTTGGCATTGAAATACTTGCAGTTCCATGTTCTCTATAACCATTTCAGGATTTTATGGGCTCTCCGGCATAATAGCCCATGTTAACTGATCTGGTTGCTTTTTTGAATAAGGATCATAAAAAAAGGTTATTTTCATTGCGGTTGAACCGTTCTCCAATTACTTTCATCTGTTATTGTATTAAAGAAAGATTTGGTATAATAAACAATAAGCCCCTACTTAAAGTCTAATAGTCCTTTTGATTGGCTTGCAAAGAATCCCATAGGAGCCTGGCAATGAGTTTCCGAAGTTGGGTTTAAAAAACAACGGCACTTCTAATGGTGTTCACGGGTACCAAAATTGCTGCAATTGATTTTTTAATGGTTGAAACAAAATGTCGATCAAAATTCCAAAAACGAGATGTTTAATCAATTTAACTGGACTTTAATGAGCGCATATGAACCAACATGGACACTTTGCCTTATGATAGGTGGGAGAAAATCAATTTCTTGTCGTAAACCTTTCTCGAGCCTCATTAAATTAAGCAGGGTTATTTGATGAGGGTAGAATTATAAAAAAAAATCAAATATCCAAAGCCTACACATGATTATTGGCGCTTGTTGAAGCCCATTTGTGAAAGTTTGAATATCCTGCAAATAAAAGGGGAAACTAGTCTATAGTTTGAAGCTTTCCTACACAAGTCTAAAAACCTGAAATATGTAACCCCGGTCGACTGTATCAAACTTGCTATATTAATTAAAGCTGCTCTTTAACAGATTGGGAAATGCGATTTTTGAAATTTTTTTTAAATTAATTGGAAATTATGATTATCGTGTAAAAAAAACTCTACAATAAAACGATTCGATCTTGTAAGGAAAAAAAAGACAGATATTTCTGAATTTAGCGTATTTCATTCTGAAAAAATAAAGCAACTACTAACGCGGCTTACGCCTAAAATATTATTCTTAAATTTTGAGTCAACTTTTTACGCATGCAATTCCTTCTGTTTGTCCCATTCTTTCAAAGGTCAATGTCGAAGTATTTTTCAATTGGGGAACTTCATATCGAAACATGCGAAAATAAAACATTATACATGAAAATTAACAATTTCGAAATTTATAGACTGGATATAAAAAGATAAGTTCCTCGCTGACCTTGCCGATTCGAACATTCAAGCTACATTTTTTAAAGAGTTGTTGTTAGTGCCATACCCATGTGCGATTCTTAAACATCGAAAAAAGCACAAATTTCCGAATCTAAGAACCAGATTTGTAATTGTTCTAGATGAACTGTGAAAGAGTAGCTTTAAGCACACAGCCATGGTCACCACACCCGTTTTACTGATGGATTTGAAGATACAGGATTGTGGAGAGGTGTAAGGTCAAGAAGGAGAATTAATCTATTTTTGTCGAATGAGAAACACAATTTATAGACAATTTTACTGATGGAGACAATGGCTCGATCTGTAATGTGGTAATCATGAGTGTTCTGATCTTCACAATCACTTTACTATATCTTCTTCTCAGTTGCCACAGTTACTGTCTTTATTGTTTCGAACTGAAATAGTCAAGAGACTCAGTGCAAGGAATGATGATATATTTCGATGATCACAGAAGCTGTTTCCATGACTTAGAAGTTTCATTAATAAATCGAACTTTAAAGTTTTCGATGTTATCGAGCTGTTCTTGTGGGTCTTATTTTAAAATGGCTTGTAAAAAACAATCATTATTATTCTGTCTTGGCTTAAAGAAATTTTCCTTGTCACTGTGCATGTTTCACACGTCTTCCAAACCAAAACAACATGCTTATTGTTGGTGATTTCTAAAAAGCACTTACCTCTTCGCTTCTATGACAAATGAAATCTAGTTGGTCAAAATCTGTTTCTTTAGATTTGAATGGGCATAGCTGTCACCGGAACAGTGAACTGCAGGAGTTTTGCGCTTGAAGCGGTTATAACAATGTCGGTTCATATCTAATCTATTTGTTGTTCCATATTAATTTCAACCTATATACTTAAGAAAAC
Organism: Fragum whitleyi; assembly: GCA_948146395.1. NCBI lineage: Eukaryota > Metazoa > Mollusca > Bivalvia > Cardiida > Cardiidae > Fragum > Fragum whitleyi. Next base: position 61,280,483 of record OX411544.1, on the reverse strand, counting down.
TTGAAGTATATGTTTATTTCTTTGAAGCCATATCAACCATAGAAAAACTTTCCAAGAATTTCCTTCAGCTTTGCAAATCAAGCAATACTAGAGCAGTCTCGCTTAGCCGTAGTCTGATATTTTCTCCGTGGTATTAAAGTAAATACCGATAATCATTATCTTGATATGCATCGCCTTTTTAGTATATACTTACGGTCAGCAAGAAAGTCCCTCCTTTAGCCATAACGAACCCTCAGTGCCTACATGCATCCATTGAATATAGACATTTTTCAAGGGTTTTCGTTTGCACTGGGTTGGTTGCAAAATTAAAATAAGAATCAGATGGCCATGCCCAATGATTTTCTTTACCAAACATTCATTTCCCGAGGCAGAAAGATATAATTAAAAACTGCAAGATTACATGTACACAGATTGCTGTTAAGTCGATGCAATTTAACAGACATCAGATATCGTGCATTTCATTAAAATTACGAGTTCCTATGCTTTGGTCTACTCCATGATGTTTCTTTTATAGACATAAATGCACCTGTTTAGAGATTATGAAATGTCAAAACGAGTTGAAATGATAAAGTTGTTGAAAATGATTTGAATTTTTGGTAACTGATTTCTATGAAAAATTTAACAAAATAATAAAAAGATAATACATGTATAACTATATATGCTACAAGAGTTTGTTTGTAATAAGCGTTTTAAACCATATGCATGCGTCTTGGTATCATCTCTTTTACTTAATTTTAGGAAGATTCAATATTTGTTTTCAGAAAAATGCAGCAAATTTTATCAAAACAGATGAGATTTATACTAATAGACATTTTCATAAGAGTGTCTGTAAGTAGGGACATGTAGTTAACTGATGCAGGCGTTTTGCCTGAGAATGTTTACAAGAAAGGAAATTCGTAAGGACTCGATAATCTGTAAGTGTAAACCTTGTATCAACAGCAATTGTGTGTCTTTGATAGAAATTTCAAAGGAAGAGAGCTGATGCACACATCTATCACTCTTACTCTTAATTGATGAACTTGTTGTTTGAAACAGTTCTTAATTTATATGCATAAGCGAACTATGAATTATATACATGTATACTTTACTCGAGACAATAAAGGGCAGTAACAATAATTTGAAACAGAGTAAAGCGGACAAATAAGCAAAAATAAGACGACGTGATTTTTATTCATGGGAACATATAAATGTCAAAACAAAAATACACCATTTAATTAAAACATATTTATCCATCATATATTTACAGAATGCCGCAAAATGCTCTTATGGGTTTCATTAAGCACCAATGGAATGGGAATGGGCTTTGAAAAATTGATTCACATATGTTTTACCGAGACCCGCACCCATTAACTCATAAGGCTTCAGAAATACCATTCTTCAGAAATCTTTTCTTGAACCAAATTGTTGGCAAAGTAACCATGTTGACTCATATGGGCTTATTAGGGGTCCATATAATCGATAAAAGTAGGGCAATTGGTTAGGAAATTTTAACAGAATATTTCCGAACCAAAGAGATCATTGATACCATTTGTGGTTCGAGCGAGCAACATTGAAAACAAACATATTTTACGAAATATGTCGTTTGTTATTTTAAACTGTTGTATATTTGCATTAAACAAAACACATACATTCACGCACGCGCGCACACACACATTCTTCTCTTATGGGCTTCATTTAGCGCCAAAGCAACAGGTACAATTAAGAACATCGTGAAATTGAAAGATATTCCTAACAAAATCATTGTTAATCATTCATTTAACGCTACATTCATTCATTCTCAAAACATTTAAAGGGAGGTAATGGATATTTTGAACGCAATTAGCGATACCATGTTACCTCCCTTTAAAGTCATTCAAAAAGCGCTTCTCCCACCCATTCAATTTCATTTCGATATAATTCGACAATCATTCACTATGTCAATTTCACTATGATTTAACTGGATGGGTTTTGGAAATTTGATTAATATACTTTTGTACCATATGAGGTACAAGTAGGCATCATGAAGTGGGCTATATTTTTTTCAAAAATCGCGAGTTTGGAAAACTCCTAAATCTGTTCATATGGGCTCATTTTAAAGCCAATCAAAAAGCATATCAGAAGTTAAAAAATTAAAAATGATGTACATCAACACTAACCAACGCTAAGTATTGAACGTAATTTGAAAAGAATGGTCAAATGAATGTCAGTTTTTTGTGAATCTTATTTAAGGAAAACACCCCAATCGTCTCATATGGGTTATTATGAGAGCCAACACAATTTCCAAAATGACCCTAGAAATATGGACATGCAAGTATTCCATGCCAACCCACACTGAATACATGTACCAAACAGGGCTTAAGAAATCATCTTGAAACAAACAAGGTTTTTTCCCTTTACACACCAATATAGAAACACCAAAATGGCTATTTCGGGCTCTGTGAGAGCCCATAAAATGGTGAAATACGCTTTTTAAACATGGATTTTTAATTTTTTTTTTCTCCAATACACACTAAATTCACAACCAAAACAAAGAAATCATCTTAAGAAAAAAAAACATCTCATGAGCCCTTTTTTAGGAAAATACCTATTTTGCTCATATTGGCTCCTTTGAGAGCCCATAAAATTATTTGGTTTCTTTAGAGAGTTTAGCTTTATAGGTGCCATCATATCACAGTGGTAGCATGTCTGACTATAATTCAAAAGGTCCAGGTTCAATTCCTGACGGTGGCAGTCATTCTTTCCTACTATTTTTAGCTCAACTATTTGTAGAATACGGGGGCTAAGTTTTTATGTGCAAGTGTTTGAAAATCTCTGTTTCTACTTAAGCTATTTCTTTGAAACTTTGCATATATTTCTGTGACTATACCGGTGTACCAGTAATATCACCTCTAGACAAAGATTCATTATTCTGATATTGAATTCAATGGAATTTTTACCCTTTTTGGACAAAGAAATTTCTGGTTAAGATTTTACATGCAAATGTTGTATTTCACTTATATCTCTATTTCTTCTTAAGCTAATACTTGGAAACCATGCACATGCTTCTGTGACTATAATATCAGCCTGTAGACAAAGATTTGTTACTCTAAGATTGAATTTCATAGAATTTTCACCCTTTCGGACTTCCTGGTTATTTTTTTTCATGCAAATGTTGTATATCAGTTATATCTCTATTTCTGCCTTAGGTATTCCTTTGAAATTTTGCACATGCTTCTGTGACCATGATATCAGCTTCTAGACAAAGATTCAATACTCTGATATTTATTTAAGTGGAATTTTAACCATTTTTGGACTAAGGAATTCTTGGTTAAGTTTTCATGTACAAATGTTGTATATCAGATATAATTCTATTTCTATTAAGCTATTGCTTGGAAACTTTGCACCTGCTTCTGTGACCATAATATTAGCCTCTAGACAAAGATTCTTTTCTCTTGACATTCATTTTGATTTTCCAATGTAGATATTGATTTGCTATTACTATCCAGCACTAGGAATAGTCAAGCTTAACTGTCCTCGGACAGCTCTTGTTCTTTCATCATTGGGTCGATATTTTTGACCTATGTGGGATAGTGACTGGAGGCTAGTTAGGGATGTAATAGTAGTAATAGTGTGTGAAAGACTTGGAATCCATTGTTAGGTGCTCCAGTGGCTGCTGTATATATGAAAGATTGTTACAGCACAAACCCCATTCAAACAAACCTCATTCAAATAAACAAAACAAAAACTTTGATCATTTTTCATGCAAATCATCTAAAAAATTATGATTAGGTTGGAAGCATTGACAAAATGTCTGCACCTATCTAATGTCTGATCTCATTCTGTTGTAAAACAGAATAATTAAAACATCAAATCTCAAAGATAAATTAGCCTGTGCGTGAGATTTCCAACAATTTCACATATGTACATAGCAAAGACTCTGACCAGCCTGTGCATCCGCACAGTCTGACCAGAGTCTTCACTTTACCTTTAGTAGATAGATAAGGTCTCAAAGTACTTGTAAACCATAAGGTAACATTAAATTTTCAGTTTGTGGCTGTCTAGGCTGCTCAATGTTTGCACCTCACACAAAATTCAAATTATTGAAAATGTCACGCACAGGCTAAAAAAATAGCTTACAAGAAGTGGTGTAATGCCAGAAATAGAGGATATTGAATGAGTGGTCATGGAATACTGAATCTATTAAACGAGTCATCTAATAACTAGGCTGTGCCAAGTTTTTATCTGTTTTAGATGAAGAGTTCAATAAATTCTGTATTTTATGAGCACAAGTTTCATATTCTATTCATCATATTTGCGAAAAATTGTCAAAATTCTTGAAATTCAACTTTTCATTTTCAAAGATAAATAATAGCTTACAAGAAGTGGTGTAATGCAAGACATAGAGGATATTGAATGAGTGGTCATTGAATACTGAATTTATTAAATGAGTCATCTAATAACAAGGCTGTGCCAAGTTTTTATCTGTTTAAATTGAAGAGTTTAATAAATTCTGTGTTTTATGAGCACAAATTTTATATTCTAACTATAATATTTGCACAAAATTGTCAAAATTCTTGATATTCAACATTTCATTTTTCTGCGAAACATATTATGATGCCTTTTTACCGATTGCCCTAAATTTTCAGCCAATGGTCCACCGCTATTTCATTTGAAATTCAAAAGCATATATCACATAACCTGACAATCTGCTCGAATAAGTCCGCTACATGACTTTAGGTCATAATGGGCGGGAACTTCAAAGCAACCAGACAATGACGCTATATCTTGTCTGGTGAACAGTCTCGGAGGACCCTTATCTTGTAACCGAGCATATAAATATGCTTTTTGAATGAACTATTTATTTGTGTTTTCAACAAACCTAGCATTTAAATGAGATACAAAACGAAGAATTTTATACATGTCAACAAATAGAGGAAGGACTGAAACTGATATACTGATTCCGATTTTAAAGTTTAATCAAATCGAACCTTCCTGCTACACCCTTTTAAGTTGACATAAAAAAGACAAAGAAGTTGAAATGATCTAAAATACATCTTCTTGTGAAAGGGTACATACAGTCTAAAACATTTGAGCAGAACAATAAACTTTGGTTATCTTGTTATTCTAAGTATTCAAAAGATACTACAAATAAATTACTTTGAAGTAATCTGATGCTTATTTTGATCAAGGGTAGGTATTAAGGATTCTTGGGCCCACCACTTTTTCCTAATGGCCTATCAATTTTGCAGATGGCCCTTCAAAATCTTAGATTTTACATGTAAATGAATGGGACATGGGCCATTGGCCCATTTCAATGGCCCATCATGAAATTGATCCAAAAATATCCCTGTTTCACCCAGTTGTAAAATTGGGTAGCAGTATGTTTAAACCACTACCTCTCTCTCAGAGACGTGAAAACATCAGGGTTGAGTGTTCGAGAGCAATTCTATAAGCTTAAGCTTTCGATGCAATCTAACTAAAATAAATTAGTATAAACTAAACTAGCTCTGCCAGGCTTCCTACAGATAGCTCTGTATTTTGGAATTAGGAGACAATTCAAATGGGTACTCACAAAATAGGTTTTTGTTGATAAATAAATATTTTAGACTGACCACACCCCCTCTTTTCTGTACTTCTATTCCTATTTTGATATAATTTTGAAATGGATTTTTAACATAAACCCTTTTGCAGGGTCCTTTTCGTTTTTATCTGAAGCACAGACAAGTAGAATGCAAGCTAGAGAGTGTGCAATGAAGGCAGTAAGATTGTGGACAGGAATCGAGAGCCTAGAAGGGATCTGGGACAGCTTTATCAAGAAATATATTAAGGTAAATTGTCATTGTACCGTGTATTTTGAGAAAAAACAAAATAATTTACGTACATGTAAGTGTCCATAAAGATTCATGTATTCTTCTAGTAACAAAAGATTTGGGGCATATTGTTTACTATTGTCCATCTATTTGTTGGTCTGCAAAACTTAACCAAAAAAATTATTATTGCAAATAAGTTAAAGGCTTTTCAAGGTACAATGCTCATATTTTGCATGATGATAGATCTTGATAATGTGCATCTACACATACCAAGATCAAGGTTTTGTGACAATGTCAAGCAATTTCTTCATTATACCCCCGCAAAACGAATGTTTTCGGGGGTATACTGGAATCTGCCTGTCTGTCCGTCCGTCCGTCCGTGCGTCTGTCCGTCTGTCCGTCCGTCTGTGGACACAAATAGTAGTAAATTTGTGTCGCGAACTCCTCCTTCAGTTTTCCTTCAAAAGCCTTGAAACTTTATAGAAACATTCATCACATGTTGAAGTTTTGCAAGACACAATTTTTAGGTCCCAACTTCCCCTGGTTCATGAATTATCTCCCCTTGAACTTAGACATTTTTTCCTATTTGTTGCCATGTACTTATCATTTTGTGTCGCGAACTCCTCCTTCAGTTTTCCTTCAAAAGCCTTGAAACTATGTAGAAACATTCATCACATGTTGAAGTTTTGCAAGACGCAATTTTCAGGTCCCAACTTCCCCTGGTTCATGAATTATCTCTCCTTGAACTTAGACATTTTTTCGTATTTGTTACCATGTACTTATCACTTATAATTTTGTTCATGAATAATGTCCCCTTGATCTTAAGACATTTTTTTCTATTTGTTACAATGTACTTATAATTTTGTGACGCAAACTCCTCCTTTAATTTTCATTCAATAGTTATGAAACAATATACAAACAATTATCACATGTTGAAGTTTTGCAAGACACAAATTTCAAGTGTCAACTCCCCCAGGTTCATTTGTTATCTAGCCTTGAACTTTGACATTTTTTCCTATTTGTTACCATGTACTTATAATTTTACTCCTCCTGCAATTTCCATTCAATAGTAATGAAACAGTATACAGACATTTATCACATGTTGAAGTTTTGCAAGACACAAATTTCATGTGTAAACTCCCACAGGTGTATGAATTATCTCCCCTTGAACTTAAGACAATTTTTCTTTTTGAACACATATACTTGTAATTTTGTTTCCCAAACTCCTCCTTCAGTTTTCCTTCAATAGCTTGAAAACATTTATCACATGTGTCAGTTTTGCAAGACGCAATTTAGAGGTCTCAAATCCAAGAGTTATCTTTATATTTGAAGCATTTTTTGCTTCTTCTGTCAAAGTATCTCATTCTCTGAAAGCACTTGCGGGGGTATTAAGTCACATTCAGTGACAAGCTCTAGTTTTCTACAATTTTTTCCACCAAATTCTATGCTGTCTTTTTATTTTGCACCACTGTAACATTGTTGTCCTCAACCTCTTGTAATGTTGACCATTGTAAAATTTAAAAAAAAATATAAGAAAGGTAAAAAAAAACTATGAAGCTACATTATGTGTATGATCAATCATATGAATCAAAACAAGATGATGACTTACAAAAAAAAAAAAAAATCATTTTACAGACTTTCAAGCAAGCAAGGATCTTTATGGTCCTGACTGGTGAGTCCTTGATACAAATACATGTATTTGTTAAGATTGGACTTCACTGCACTTGTTTTATTTTAAAGAAAATAGTGTAGAAAAGAAGTAATTGCTTATAACAAGCATTTTCTTCTTTTACCACAATATTTTCTTTCACATGATATGGCTGATTTTCTTTTCTTTCAGTCTCCTGTAACCTCTTTCAGTTGTACCAATCCAGTCTGAATTTTGGTCCCTGAGTTCGATCCCCGACAGCCTCAATCATCCTTTCCAACTATTTGTCTCTTACAAATGGGTTGATAATTGTGGACCATTTTGACATAACAGCTGGAGGCTAGGAGAGATGTAATGGTAGTACCGGTAAGAAAAATACCAGGAATCCATTTTTAGGTTCTCCTGCGGATGCAATATAACTGTACGATTGTTGAAAGCAGTGTAAATCCCACTTAAACGAATAAACTTTAATTTTGTAATAAAATAAACTAAAGAGTCAAAAACCTGTGTTTAATGTATGTTTTCCAGGTTCTGCTATACTGTGATAAGCCTGAAGTTGCCGTTAGTGTTCTACAGCAATACAGTAAAAACCAACCGAATAATATCTGTGCTCAAAAACTTTTGTATCAGTTTTATGTTGATCGCACTGAGCAGAACTGGGAACAGGAGATTTTTGGTCAACTAAAGGTTTAGTATTAAGTACATGTAATAATAAGTCTTGATGATAAAATAACCAGGCACTTGAATTAATAGCTCTACTGGTTTTGAATGAAATTTTAAGGTATGTTGTACCACGATGTCAATGCTGTTGGTGTTGGCATGGCAAACTTTAAGCTTGGACATATCTCTGTCATTATTGAAGATATCTACTTGAAACTTGGCATGCAGGATTGATGGCCAAACACTTTAACAACGGGGCTTACTGGACTTGTCACCCATGTCAAGTCATAAATTAATTCATCAATCACTAAGTTAAATTAAGATAGGTATTGATAAATTTCTTACTCTGCATTAGGTTTAAAAACGCAAACTTTTTTCTACCAAGACTATCTTACTTTGCAGGCTAATTTTGGGCTACACTCTCTTCCAAAGCTTTGTGTGCAGCAGGAAAACACTATGAACATAGAGCTTCAGATAGATCAAAGTATTTTAATCATTATAGTACTGATCCGATGTTGTTGGTACTCATTGGAATCTTCTCATTCAGACGATTAAAATGAGTACACACAACATAGGGTTTCTTTTAGAAATACAGATTTTAGACTGGCTTTACCTTGATCCCTTGGGGCTGCCCTACCTCTTTCCGACTATTTGTCTCTCACCAAAAGGTTGATAATCCTAACCTATGTGAGATAACAGCTGGAGGCTAGGAAAGAATGTGATGATGTACTGGTGAGAGAAATACCAGGAATCCATTGGTAAGTGCTCCAGCAGACGTGATATAACTGAAATAATGTTGAAAGCAGTGTTAAACTCTGTTCAATCAAACAATCTGGCTTTACCTCTTCTTATCTGTACCTCTGTCAGAACAGCATGGAAATGGTAAAAAAAGTATGGTTGTATTGAACATGCTTGGTAAAAGCAACAGTTCATGTTTTCCAAAAATATATTTTCATTTAACATCTTTTCCTCCCAAACCAATGGGCAGATTTTAACAAAACTTGGTAGAAATGATACTTGGGTTACCCTCTTCTTAAATTGTTCTAGAAATATTGATTGACCCCCAAATCTGTAAAAAATTCTTCTCCTCCAAAACCAGTGGGCTGATTTCAATGAACATCGGCATGGATAATCCTTGGTTGACCCTTTACTTAAATTGTTCAAGAAATTTTGATAGGCCCCCAAAAAGGGCATGGCAGGGTGGGACACCTTTTCACGTTAGAATCTATAAAAATCTTCTCAAATGAAACCATTGGGCTGCTTTCATTGCAGTTTGGCATGGATGTTCCATGGGTGACCCTTTACTTAAATTGTTGAAAATAATTAATTGACCCCCCCAAAATATGGGCATTATCTTCTCCAAAATTAATGGACCAATTTCAATGAAACTTTGCATGGATGTTCCTTTGGTGACCCCTCACTCAAATTGTTAAAAAAAAATTGATTAACCACCAAATAAGGGCAAGGCAGTGTGGGGCTTATATTTCACTTCAAAATCTTCCCCCTTTAAAGTGTTGTTTTTAGTCAGAGTAAGCTCTGTATAATGAATGTCTGGAGATGTAAAAGCGAGAAGAGCCATACAGGCCCTCTTGTTTATCATATATCCAGCACCGAACACAAGAGTGCTAGCACCTTATTGCAAGACTCTTATTTAATATTAACTAGTTATGCCCCCGATAGGGAGGCATCATAAATTTGACTTGTCCGTCCGTCCGTCCGTCTGTCCGTCCGTCTGTCCGTCCGTCCGTCCGTCATTCCGTCCAAAAACTTTAACATTGGCCATAACTTCCTTATTACTATCAAAGCGGTGTCGGGGGCATTGTCATCTTACAGTGACAGCTCTTGTTTAACTAATGAATCAGGAGTTCAACTTTTTTTACCTCATCAGGGCATGATGCCCTCAAATGAGCTATTGTGATCTCCTAATATTTTTTTGTGCCTCATCCACAATTTCTGTAAAGATCTTCTCCTCCTAAACTGGTGGACAAATCTTGATGAACCTAAGTTAGTAGGGATGTTCCTTGGGTCAGGCTATAGCAAAGTTGTTGAAACTGGGTGTCACAGCAACAAAAAGGGAGAAATCAGGCAAATCTTTAAAATCTTCTCTGAAATCAGAAGGCAGAAAGATTTCATCATAAGTATATCAGGGTTGAGGGCAAGACTGCACTAGGTGTATTTACATTGTATATACACTTCGTACAGTCTTGCACTGAACCCTCAAAAATGGTCATTAAGTTGACAGGTAAAAAGTTTGTTAATGTCATGTCCCTAGTGCCAAATATTGGCCCTGTCTGGTTGAATCCCAGTTCCATAGAAAATAGGTTACCTATAATCTTTCCTGAAAATAGTCTAGGGTATTGATATTATGTTCACATTTGAATTATCTACTACAGTGAATCTTGTGTTAAGCGATCACTTTTGGGTCCACACAAAAGTGGACGCTCTAGGAAATGATTACTTTTTACAATCTTTCATGTCAAATGACGTTCACACCCATATTAATCGTCTCATTGAGACAATTCAAATGGGTTTCATCAGCATGAGATTCTATAATAAACAACTGTATATTTCAAAATGCCCACTTTTTCAGAGATTTTGCTTCATTGAATGTTTTTTTACAATGGTCGCTTGATAAAATTGGTCGCTTATTAGTCGTGGTCACTCGTGCAATATCGACTGTACTGGACATTTCTGCCTATCCTGTTTGTGTGATATACCTGGGGTCAATGAGACCCAGGAGTGATATAGTACCATCATTGTCCTCTTGTTACAGAGAATATCAGAGTTAAATCCAGCAGATCCCTTAGTGTTAGAATATTGCAAGTATGAAAAGGATGGTAAGCTTAATTTTTCTTTAGCTTGAATAAAGATGATTTAATATAGTTTTAAATGATAACAAGATTTGTTTGAAAAAGACAAATGTATGTCCCCTCAAAACAGCAATTTTTTCAAAGTTTGGCCTTTCGTGTCCATGTACATATACTTCTCTATCACTGTATTCATGTATTCATTGTATCCGTAACACATTTGTACTATAGGCTGAAGGCCTGAAAGTATTAATTAAACATTGAATTGAATTGATAATTGACCTTGACCTTCATGGATGACCTTGATCTGGACTGATTTGTATTTATGAGAGGAACCTTCATGACAAGTTTGAGCATTGTCACTCAATTATTGTTGAAGTTACAGCAAAATGTTTAGTTCGCAAGTTAAGTTTTCACAGACATACAGACAGACAGACATCGATGAAAGATGTGCTCCTCTATTGATGCAGGGACATGAAAATAGTTTAAATCCTTCATAAAATGAAATCTGTCAATCCTGGGTTGGGATAGTAAATTCAACTTCTTGCTAGGACATATTCTATCTCGATGGTTTGGTGTGAAACAGTTGTAACTCCCTATATGTTTATAGGGAGTTACAACTGCTTCACGCTGAGCCACCAATCTGACTTTTCACAAAAATCATTGTGACACAAGTCATTAGTGCATACTATTGAGCCTAAGTTGGATGAGCAGTTGCTGGCTCTGATGAAATGTGTGGTTTAAATGATATGAGAAACAGGGAGACAATGGTAGGTGCATCAACCACCAAAATATATCTGCAATAGTGTTGAAAGTGACATTAAACCTCAAACAATCAAATAAATAAAATAAGTGTTATCTTCAAACATGTAGTCATTTTCAATTCCCTTTAATATAGAATTTTACCAACAATGAAGCTATTGATTATGGTACATACAGAGTTCGACACTAAGGGGAGTCCGGGAGTCCGAGACTCCTTGTTTACCAGTAGGACTCCTTCCATTTGCAAGTAAGGAGTCCAATGGTCTTCAAGGGTAATATTACAATATTTTGAGTGTCCTTTCAAACATTGGCCAAAACTGTATATTATATTTTCACTACAAAAGTTTTTGAAGAAAACATTTGCTGGCAACCTGTATTGTTTTGAAAAAATACTCTTCTTTGGTAGAACATTGTTGAAAAGAAGATATTGCTTATAAAAAGCAATTTCTTCTTTTCCACAATGTTCTCCCATTATGAAAATTTGGACTCCTTTTGAGCTTGGACTCCTTGATTTCACGTGTTTGGAGCCCAATTGACTCCTTAATTTCAGGAGTTAGTATTGACCCCTGTACATATACTGTTTTATTGACTTATCCTGCATTCTTAAGGTAGTCGACTCATAATAGTTCTGCAATGTTTCAGAAGTCATCGACTTTCACATTGTTAATCAAGGTTTCCTAATGAAGTCATCAGGAAACCTCGGTTAATATTGTTTACAGTCATGACTTTCAAATTATTGCGGAATTATTATGGGTCCACTACCTTGAAAGATCATCTTCACATTTTCAGATACAAAGATAATTGTCTGTTTATTCAACCTGTTGGACTATCCGGGATGGCAACATGAGCTAAAGCCTTGGAAGATGTTGGCTAAGTACCTAGAAAACTGTTTCATATACAAGTAAGATGCAATTTCTGTACAGTCATTCATATTCTAGCTCTTTGAAATGCTTATTGCTTCCTAAATATTTATGCCCCCCTCAGAAGAGGAGTCATATTGCTTTGCACTTGTTGGTAGGTCATCGGTCGGTCGGTCTGTCTGTAGACCCTTTTTTGTCCAAAGCATATTTAAAAAAAAGTATGCAAGCTAAAATCATGAAACTTCACAGATGGCTAGATCTCATTAAGGAGAAGTGCAGTGCACAAGAACCATCACTCTACTCATCATATTTCTTGCCCTTTGATAATTGACAAAGAATATGCCATCAAACTGCTCTTATGGGGGCATAAATGTTGAACAAACATCTCTTGTTTACCTTGGACCAGGGTTCAAAAGGGATACAGGTCTTGTGAGTCTGTGACCCACAAATAAGTAGACTGGACTCTCAAAACTGTCTGATGTGAGTCCCATGGACCCTCCTGGGGTAAACTTCAGAAAAGATTTGAAGACTGTTTTAAAACAGTCTTCAATTCTTTCCTGAAGTTGAGCCCAAATTATTACTTTATATCCCACACTTTATTTACCTTTAACCAGGAAAAAGCTCTAAATTCACACCCCGTTTCATTGAAGTCAGACCAAAAAGTGCCTTGAACATTGAATGACAACTGTTACAGTTTTGAGGGGTCAGTGCAAATTAATGTAAGTGCTATGATTATATTCAATAGGAAAAGTTTTGTGCTAAAACCTTGCATTACATTACTCTTTAGATCGTTTGAAAGTATTGAAGTCTATCTCTATGGTAAGAGTAATTCAGAGCATGCAGCTAGATTTTAATCTATTCTTTCTGTCAGTAATTTATATAAAGGAAATCATTTTTTAAGTTCATCATGTAAGTTTTAGAAAAAAATGTTGATTTTTTTGTCCATTTGTCTGCAAAAACTTAACCAGAGAAATGAATATTTTCATGTACAGTAAAACTTGTGTTAAGCGACCACTTAGGGGATCACCAAAAAGCGGTAGTTTATGGGAATGGCCACTTTATACTTTATAAATTATATCATGATAAATGTGACAGGTCACTTTGATAGCATTTAAAGATGGTCAGTCAAGTTGTACTGAATCCTATGATGTTCAAACCCATTAGAATTGTCTTAATGAGAGGATTTTAATAGGCTCCAACAACATAAGATGCAATTTTAACCATTTTTTTGTTATGAATGTCCTCTTTTTCAGAGATTTTGTTTACGGTGAAGGGACCTTTAATGGAGGTCACTTAATAGAATTGGTGGTCGCTCGAGCAATATCAACTGTAACTTCAACACCCATCATAAATATATGTGGGACAAAGTACTTCTGATCTGTACAAATTGTTGAATGTCAAGCTCATTTGACAAGGTCAAGGTCAATTATCAAGGTCAAACTTCCAAAATATTGCTGTCATGGGTGCTTCAATAAAAACATATTGATTTATGAATAAACTCTAAAGCACTTGAAAACCAGATACATGTCATGTAGAAGAAAGTGCTCAGGAAATACGTTTTGAGACATTAAAAAGAGGGGTCACAGTTACATTTGGATGGATACAGTAAAAGCTCTAATACAACTGTGGGGGATTCTGAAAATCATCATGTTTTTATTGGAAGAGGGTAGGGGTTTATTACAGGTTACAGTTGTTAAGACATGGAAAACAACCAAGAAATGCTACCATTTTTAGCTCACCTGAGCAAGAAGTGCTCAAGATGAGCTTGTGATCGTACAATGTACGGCGTAAGTCGTCCCTTGTCGACAATTTTTCTCCTAAACCAGGGGGCCAATCTTGATGAAACTTGGCAGGGATGTTCCTTGGGTCAAGCTCTACCAAAGTTGTTCAAATAAATCAAATCCACCCTTAACTTTCCCTTTACCCTTAACAAAAAGGGTGAAAATATGAAAATCTTAAAAAATCTTCTTCTCTGAAACCAGAAGGCACACAGCTTTCATATGTGGTATGTAGCATCATGTAATGGACCTCTACCAAGTTTGTTCATATCAAGACCCTTGGGTCATATTTGGGCTCCACCCAAGCGCAACCCTTTTTACGTAGAATCAAAGAGTGAAAATCTTCAAAAATCTTCTTCTCTGAAACAAGATGGCAGACAGGTTTCATATTTGGTATGTAGCATCATGTAGTGGACCTCTACCAAGTTTGTTCATATGAAGACCCTTGGATCATATTTGGGCTCCACCCCGGCGCATCCCTTTTAGCTCATCTGTGCACGATGGGTGAAAATAGGAAAACCTTCAAAAATCTTCTTCTCTGAAACCAGAAGGCAGACAGCTTTCATATTTTGTATGTAGCATCATCTAGTGGACCTCTACCAAGTTTGTTCATATCAAGACCCTAGGATCATATTTGGGCTCCACCTGGGCGCAACCTTTTTTACATAGAATCAAAGAGCAAAAATTTACATAGAATCACAGAGCAAAAATTTTTTAAAATCTTCTTACTGAAAACCAGAGGGTACACAGCTTTCATATTTGGTATGTAGCATCATCTGGTGGGCCCCTACCAAGTTTTTTCATATCAAGACCCTAGGGTCATATTTGGGGTTCGCCTGGGCACATCCCTTTTAGCTCATCTGAGCACAATGGGTGGAAATAGGAAAACTTTAAAAAATCTTCTTCTCTGAAACCAGAAGGCAGACAGCTTTCATATTTAATATTTTGCATCATCTAATGGGCCTCCACTATGTTTGTTCATATCAAGACCCTTGGGTCACATTTGGGCTCCACCTGTGTGCATACCATTTTACCTAGAATCAAAGAGCGAAAAGGCATATCTGTCTTACTTATGGCTGAAAACATTCCATGGAATTGATCTTATGTAGAAATTATCTCCTTTTTTTCCACATCTGCCTGTTTATTAATGTGATGTCCCAGGGGTTAAAGAGATGCAGGTGAGCGATCTAGGACTATCATGGTCCTCTTGTTATAGCCATCCATCCACATCTTCACAACTGTAAATCCCCTGTATTGAATACAGGCATTTTGTATAATCTAGGGTACAGTACACTTGGAAAATCAATGAAAAACTTCAAGCCAATCATTAATTTAAGAATTGAAATATTCGATTGGAAAATATTATATTAACCCTCCTTTGAAATCATAGTGACATCAATTATTATAGGCTATAAATTTTCTTTAAAATCATACAAAAATGGTCAATCTTGATGTCCAAATAAGGGAATGGGGTTAGTTAGAGCTTATGGCTCTATTACAAAATTAACGGTATATTGAATTTGAAAGTAATTTCTCATCAACAGAGACAAAGGCACAGAACATCTAGCTGAAGTATTGAAGGGAGAATGGACACACAGACAAACATGGTGGCCATCATTCCATTTTACCAAATATATCTTTCAACAAGATTCAAGTGATTTGAAAATGATTTTGCAGAAATTTACAGCTGCTTCAATTTTATGTGGAAAAGGTTAGTTCGAATGAACAGGTCACTGTAAAACTATTGCAAATGTTTATATATGTTTATGGCAGCTACAACCGTTTCACACTGAGCCATCAAAATGTCGAATATGTATTTGTGATCAGCCTAGTTAAAAAGAACCATCTTGGAATTTTGTTTAATAAATATTAAAAAGAATGGTTCCAGTAGAAGTCATCTGTCGTGGTATTGCATAAATTTTGACCCATCATGCTAAAAAGGGACCATTTGGAAATTCTGCAAGACAAAAATTTGAATAAGCGATTGGTTCTAGTACAGGCCAACAAGAGGTTGCATTTCAAAAACTGTTTCACAGAAAGGTAGATTGATAAATCTTTATTCAGAAAATTAGCAAAACTTAAAAAGATTCAACCCTAGTCAGTATGCACAGTCTGAGTATAGTAGACACTTTATATGCTATTCAGATGGTCCCTTTTCATGTGATGAATTCCAAATTCTTATACCAGGAAGGTAAAATGGTTGCTCTAGATTCAGAAAATCACCCAGGTAGAAAAGTTTTGATCCTAGGCAGTCTGCGCAGTATGAGCAGTCTTCCTAATGTTGAAACTTTACACTCTACCAACACATTCGGACATCACTAAGCTGATTCTGTAAACTGCAACAGACCTCGGATGTATTTAAGGTTGATTTGTATGTAACAAAATTGTGCATTTTGTTAGGCAGAAACTGTGTAAGAAATACTTGTGCGGAAACAACCGGCACTATCTTTAGATTTATTTCTTTTACAGAAGATAAAGGCTTAAAAATGTTTATTTTTGAGAATGAAAAATCATGCTCAAAAAATTAAGATTTTTCAGCTGTTATTTAAGAATCTAAAGATATTTATAAGGATATGATTGTTTCATATCAGTAGTGTTGGCAACGCCGAATGTTTTCATTCAAAGTTTCGAGGGCTAACGCCATTTTACTTGATGTCATCAAGTTTTTCCAATATTTTCCCGTAATATTTTAAATAGTCTGTCTATGTACATCCGAGGTTGATCGTGAGATTGGCCGAGTGGTGTTCTGAATTTCTACCAACATTGTCATGTGTTGCCTGAGGGTTCAAATTCAATAATGCTTATTTACAGCAAACTCTGATAAGTGAATGGTATGCTAGTTTGTATTGAGATGAATTTCCCAGCCCAATCATCTCAACATATTTCCACTAAAGTTTAAAATTTATTTGTTAGAACAAAAGTGACACTAGAATTCTTCATTTTCAACCAGTTGACTATTCAAACCTTTGCTCATCAATGGACCTCATCTTGTTTTATCTTAGGTTCAAAACGTTTTTGTTATGTCCAGGCCTTGCATCAAGACATAGGGGGCATTTTGTTTTATCAATGTCCATCTGTCTGTCTGTCTGTCTGTGCAAAGCTTAACCTAAAAACTTAACATTACTTAGGGATACTCTGGATACAATGTGTATATTTGGCATGATGATAGATCTTAATGATTTGGTCATCTGTCAAAGTCTTACTTTTGAAAACAAAATCAGTTTCAGAGGCATTTTTGTTGCACAAACATGTCTTACTTCTTTATGCATTGTTCAAAGAATTTATCAGGAAGAGAAACACAAGTTTTAATTTGATTTCACACTGCTTTTAGTGTAAACTTAACCATATCTTAAAGTCATGGACCCGTTGTAGTTCAACAACGTTTTGGAAGTAATGAACTTAAAAAATCTTAGCTGAGGTTTCCTTAGATTTCTTTTGTACATGCTATGTTTACAAATGAGAAACTTTGATTGAAAATGTATGCTATTGCGAATTTCTCAATAATACTATGTTGTTAAAACTTAAAAGAATTGTCTCAATGAGACAATTCTAATGAGTTTTAACCACAAGGGATTCATTTACTTTTTTTTTCTGACAAAATTTATGTACTTTTTTGAGATAATTTGATTTAAAGAAGGGAATTTTGAAAATGGTCGCTCAATAAAAATGGTCGCCTATTAGTTGTAGTAGCTTGAGCAATTTTGACTATACTAGTACATGTATTATGCTTCAGAGACAGAATACACAAAATTAGCTGCAAAGAAACTGACAGAAGCTGGGTATGTCAAGAAAGTACAGAAAATAACCGACTTTATGCTATCGAAGACTTGACCATCCAAGAGTCATGACAACTGACATCCAAAAGTAATTAGCTGAGAGGAAAAAGCTCAAGATCCTGCAGATAACAGAAAAGAGTGGGAATTTTATTCAGTGATATAGACCATTGGAAAATGTGTAGAGAGAAGAGACTTCTTTATGTTTATCAAGGATGACATAGGAAATGTTTCATTGAAACCCTATGGAAGGGATAACTTTTATCAGATGCAAAATAGATATGGAAGATTGACTATAGGGAATTTTAAATCCAATATGCTCCAATATTTTTCATACTGAAGTACTGTATACAACAAAACTCAAATTGCCCATGCAGAAGGGGAAAACTTTGAGAGTTCATATACTTTGAAATACTGGTTGGCTTGGAAGGAAAAAGAATGAATTTGGTGGAGCAGTAGATTGCTTACAAGGGTTATTTTGGATGAATTATTAAAGGCCGTTGAAGAGAAGTCAGCACTTGAGCTGTGCCTTGTTAGATCATTCAGTTGGGTGTTGTGCTGTTAACCTTATATATAAGGACAGATGGGTTAAACCTGCCATGCTAATATTTAAAGATTGTGCCTCGGTTTGCATGTTAGTATGCATGCACAGCAGGGCAACATTTCTCAAATGTTTCATAAGCATTTTCATCTTGAATGCCGGTCTGACCAGCAAATATTCTTACAAACAGCAGACAAATTGATGGCTCAGCAGGAAACAATTGTAACTGCCTTTAAATATATAGGCAGTTACAACTGTTGCATGCTGAGCCATTGAAAATTCACTGTAACATTATGCAATTGTTCTGCAAACAATGAGTTTATAATATTAGAAAGTTCCCACATGGTAAAAGCAGCTAAGCTTGGGGTTGCATAGAATATTTGGCCTGCACTTATCTTGGAAGTGTCAGTAAACTAAAGTTAGGGACAATGGCTGTCTTGGAATAGTGAAAATTGATATGTAATGTAAAAAGATAAGTGAATTAAGGACGTCCGCACATCCGGTTTTGGATTTTCCGCCATTAAAAAACTATTTACGTTTCTGTAATCATTATAAAAATATGAATCCAAATTCAAACTATGTTTTTGGATAGAGCTGTATGTAAGGTTGTCAAAACATGTAAAAATTTGTATAAATTCCAAAATTTATTTTTTTCCTCAATTTTTGGGGGCATATTTCCAGATTTTAGAGTATTCAGAAAAAACGATAGGCAAGTATTCAATGTTACCCCTTGCCTACTTTTCCGATAGAAAGTAAATAAAACTTATGAATATGGTCATGAAGAGACCCTACCTCATATTTCTGAACCAAAATACCAACAAATTTGTTATATCCAATATTGAAAAATGTGTTTTGAAATTTGATTATTTTTAGCTCACCTGAGCACGAAGTGCTCAAGGTGAGCTATTGTGATCGTAAAATGTCCGTCGTCAGTCGTGTGTCGTCCGTCGTCCACAATTTCTTGAAACATCTTCTCCTCCTAAACCAGTGGGCCAATCTTGATGAAACTTGGCAGGGATGTTCCTTGGGTCAAGCTCTACCAAAGTTGTTCAAATAAATGAAATCCACCCTTAACTTTCCCTTTACCCTTAACCAAAAGGGTGAAAATATGAAAATCTTTAAAAATCTTCTTCTCTGAAACCAGAAGACAGACAGCTTTCATATTTAGAATATAGCATCATCTTATGGACCTCTTCCAAGTTTGTTCATATCAAGACCCTGGGGTCACATTTAGGGTCCACCCGGGTGCATCCCTTTTTACATAGAATCAAAGAGCAAAAAGGCATATCTGTCTTGCTCTTCGCTGAAAAACGTTCCATGGTATTGATCTTAAACAAATATCTTCTTTTTGACATCTGCCTATCTAATTAATGTGATGTCCCAGGGGTCAAAGAGACTCAGGTGAGCGATCTAGGACCATCTTGGTCCTCTTGTTTGTGAATTACCTCCCTTTATTCTAACAAATGAGTCAAAATATCTTAAAAAGTAAGACTGTGACCCCAACTTTTTTTCATGTCAAATTTTTCTTCATTATGTCACAAATTTATATTGAGAGTATAAGAAAAAATTTAATAGTAGAACTATATTTATTTTACTGTGAAGCATATATCAGTAGCCCTTATTATTAAAGGAAAAATACTTCTATCAAGGACCGAATAAAGATGTCATAATTTTCATTTGCTTCATTTAAATTCCATAATTCTTTAATAAATTAGTGGAATGGGTTGTCGTTTTTAAATAAGACATAAATCAATTGCTTTCAGAATATTTATTTGTCCAAAAATAATGACTTCAAAACAAGGGTATAATTTTCAAAGAAATTCAAAGGCAAGAACTAAGGGGCTCTTAATGTTTTTGGTACCTATTTTCATACGGCTCTGAGAAAAAAATAAGCACGGTGACCCCCTTTTTTCTTTTCAAAAATGGAAATAAAACATTTAGATTTTTCTAAAAAGTCATGTTTAAAGAAAAGCGAGCGAAAAAGCCGAGCGAACCTCCTTAAAAGAGGTGGAACAAAAAATTGTGATAAATCTTTGCTTTAAACAATTTCAGTAAAGCCGGCTTGTAATGATATTTTCCTTATATATTTCTTATGGCAAATTTGATTTCATGGTCCCTGGGATTCTTTAAGAAATATCAGCATTTGTTACAGATCTAACAATGTTTTCTTGTTGGTGCCCAGAGAATGGCTTTATCCAGAGTTGACTGTATTGTTTTAACAATTACAGTTTCTCGTTATTTATTTTACCAGAAAAACTTCACAGGTTTTGTCAATAAATATTGTTAAATGTAAAGTTTGTTGCTGACTCATAACAAAATAACTTGGCATAGGTGTTGCTCTTGATGAGTACATATCATGAAAAAAGAATAAGCTGATGAGGACAAGGTCACAGCAGGCCTTGTCCGGAACATATCTTCCGCAAATATGAATACTTTTAAAAATAACCTAGCACAGTTGTTTCCCATGACAAGTACTTTGTTGAACCAGTACTAACATTAATCCTTTCTTAGCTTTCAACTACCATCACACTAAGTTTTACAATTATCAACCCATTGGTAGGAGAGAAATTGTCAGAAGTATGAGTACTTCTGACTGGGATAGAGCCCAGGACCTTTTGATTGACAACATGACATGCTACTAACAGCACTACGACAGCAGCTGTTTTGTAAAAAATGGCCAAAATATAGAGGGAGACCCTGAATTTATTTCCATACTCCAGCCCTGTATTTAGGATGCAGAAACATTTACCAATCAAATTATTATGCCCCTCTTCGAAGAACAGGGGCTATATTGCTTTGCACTTGTCGGTTGGTCAGTCTGTTAATCCGTTCATAGACCGTATTTGTCTAGATTATATAGGAAAATCGTTTGTTTCAGTGTAAGATTGATTTATATTCATTGAGTGAACAACAAAGGCTTTATTTTCACGAGTCCGCCACAAGTGAAAATTTAGCTTTGTTGTTCACGAAATGAAATATTAATCGTCATTTCTCGATAAACCACTGAAAAGCATTAAAGAAAAGTCAGTTCTTTATGTTTATCAAGGATGACACAGGAAATGTTTCATTGAAACCCTATGGAAAGGATAAATTTTATCAGATGCAAAATAGATATGAAAGATTGACTATAGGGAATTTTAAATCCAATATGCTGCATTGTATTTTTCATACTGAAGTACTGTATACAACAAAACTCAAATTGCCCATGCAGAAGGGGAAAACTTTGAGAGTTCATATATTTTGAAATACTGGTTGGCTTGGAAGGAAAAAGAATGAATTTGGTGGAGCAGTAGATTGCTTACAAGGGTTATTTTGGATGAATTATTAAAGGCCGTTGAAGAGAAGTCAGCACTTGAGCTGTGCCTTGTTAGATCATTCAGTTGGGTGTTGTGCTGTTAACCTTATATATAAGGACAGATGGGTTAAACCTGCCATGCTAATATTTAAAGATTGTGCCTCGGTTTGCATGTTAGTATGCATGCACAGCAGGGCAACATTTCTCAAATGTTTCATAAGCATTTTCATCTTGAATGCCGGTCTGACCAGCAAATATTCTTACAAACAGCAGACAAATTGATGGCTCAGCAGGAAACAATTGTAACTGCCTTTAAATATATAGGCAGTTACAACTGTTGCATGCTGAGCCATTGAAAATTCACTGTAACATTATGCAATTGTTCTGCAAACAATGAGTTTATAATATTAGAAAGTTCCCACATGGTAAAAGCAGCTAAGCTTGGGGTTGCATAGAATATTTGGCCTGCACTTATCTTGGAAGTGTCAGTAAACTAAAGTTAGGGACAATGGCTGTCTTGGAATAGTGAAAATTGATATGTAATGTAAAAAGATAAGTGAATTAAGGACGTCCGCACATCCGGTTTTGGATTTTCCGCCATTAAAAAACTATTTACGTTTCTGTAATCATTATAAAAATATGAATCCAAATTCAAACTATGTTTTTGGATAGAGCTGTATGTAAGGTTGTCAAAACATGTAAAAATTTGTATAAATTCCAAAATTTATTTTTTTCCTCAATTTTTGGGGGCATATTTCCAGATTTTAGAGTATTCAGAAAAAACGATAGGCAAGTATTCAATGTTACCCCTTGCCTACTTTTCCGATAGAAAGTAAATAAAACTTATGAATATGGTCATGAAGAGACCCTACCTCATATTTCTGAACCAAAATACCAACAAATTTGTTATATCCAATATTGAAAAATGTGTTTTGAAATTTGATTATTTTTAGCTCACCTGAGCACGAAGTGCTCAAGGTGAGCTATTGTGATCGTAAAATGTCCGTCGTCAGTCGTGTGTCGTCCGTCGTCCACAATTTCTTGAAACATCTTCTCCTCCTAAACCAGTGGGCCAATCTTGATGAAACTTGGCAGGAATGTTCCTTGGGTCAAGCTCTACCAAAGTTGTTCAAATAAATGAAATCCACCCTTAACTTTCCCTTTACCCTTAACCAAAAGGGTGAAAATATGAAAATCTTTAAAAATCTTCTTCTCTGAAACCAGAAGACAGACAGCTTTCATATTTAGAATATAGCATCATCTTATGGACCTCTTCCAAGTTTGTTCATATCAAGACCCTGGGGTCACATTTAGGGTCCACCCGGGTGCATCCCTTTTTACATAGAATCAAAGAGCAAAAAGGCATATCTGTCTTGCTCTTCGCTGAAAAACGTTCCATGGTATTGATCTTAAACAAATATCTTCTTTTTGACATCTGCCTATCTAATTAATGTGATGTCCCAGGGGTCAAAGAGACTCAGGTGAGCGATCTAGGACCATCTTGGTCCTCTTGTTTGTGAATTACCTCCCTTTATTCTAACAAATGAGTCAAAATATCTTAAAAAGTAAGACTGTGACCCCAACTTTTTTTCATGTCAAATTTTTCTTCATTATGTCACAAATTTATATTGAGAGTATAAGAAAAAATTTAATAGTAGAACTATATTTATTTTACTGTGAAGCATATATCAGTAGCCCTTATTATTAAAGGAAAAATACTTCTATCAAGGACCGAATAAAGATGTTAAATTTTCATTTGCTTCATTTAAATTCCATAATTCTTTAATAAATTAGTGGAATGGGTTGTCGTTTTTAAATAAGACATAAATCAATTGCTTTCAGAATATTTATTTGTCCAAAAATAATGACTTCAAAACAAGGGTATAATTTTCAAAGAAATTCAAAGGCAAGAACTAAGGGGCTCTTAATGTTTTTGGTACCTATTTTCATACGGCTCTGAGAAAAAAATAAGCACGGTGACCCCCTTTTTTCTTTTCAAAAATGGAAATAAAACATTTAGATTTTTCTAAAAAGTCATGTTTAAAGAAAAGCGAGCGAAAAAGCCGAGCGAACCTCCTTAAAAGAGGTGGAACAAAAAATTGTGATAAATCTTTGCTTTAAACAATTTCAGTAAAGCCGGCTTGTAATGATATTTTCCTTATATATTTCTTATGGCAAATTTGATTTCATGGTCCCTGGGATTCTTTAAGAAATATCAGCATTTGTTACCAGAAAAACTTCACAGGTTTTGTCAATAAATATTGTTAAATGTAAAGTTTGTTGCTGACTCATAACAAAATAACTTGGCATAGGTGTTGCTCTTGATGAGTACATATCATGAAAAAAGAATAAGCTGATGAGGACAAGGTCACAGCAGGCCTTGTCCGGAACATATCTTCCGCAAATATGAATACTTTTAAAAATAACCTAGCACAGTTGTTTCCCATGACAAGTACTTTGTTGAACCAGTACTAACATTAATCCTTTCTTAGCTTTCAACTACCATCACACTAAGTTTTACAATTATCAACCCATTGGTAGGAGAGAAATTGTCAGAAGTATGAGTACTTCTGACTGGGATAGAGCCCAGGACCTTTTGATTGACAACATGACATGCTACTAACAGCACTACGACAGCAGCTGTTATGTAAAAAATGGCCAAAAAATAGAGGGAGACCCTGAATTTATTATGCCCCCCTTCCAAGAAGAGGGGCTATATTGCTTTGCACTTGGCCGTTGGTCAGTCTGTCCATCCGTCCGTAGACTGTATTTGTCCAGATTATATCTCAAAAAGTATACAAGCTAGAATCCTAGAACTTCACAGGTGGTAAGATCTCAATGAGGAGAAGTGCAATAGCTATACTCATCATATTCTGTGAGTTATTGCCCTTTGTTGACTGACAAAGAATAGGCTTTTGACCTGCTTTTATTGGGGCATAAATATCTTGCAGACATCTCTTGTCTATTTAGACATGATGGGATTGTTGTCATTTTCTGCCATTTTGTTTTAAAACATTTCCATGGATGGGCAACTTGAATGCCAAAACTACAGTTTGGATAAGCTGAAGTTACAAGATTTAGGCTGTCAAATAACAATTTGCTTTTTGCTTAATGCCTATGTCCATATAAGAGATAATAGTAGGGATGGTAACGAGTACCAATTTTACTAATCAATTACTCGTTCACCTTTCTGGTCGAGTACTCGGATAGAATTGATAACTTTTAATCATTAATTCTGTGTCTTCAAACGTAAAAATATACGGTTTGTGCTCCATATCTAAGGTTGAAAGGTCAGTTGAAATGACATTTGATTGCTAATTTAGTTGAAGAAACGGAAAATTGTAAAATGAGAGAGTCATTTCTCGGTAATATTTCTAGGCCATATTCATCGGTTTGATATATAATTTAGGTAGAGAAAGACTAAGTAACTACATCATCGATAAGATTGCATTACAAGGTTTTGAAATGACAATGTAACATTTCGTTGATCCGATGATCCACGTAAACCACAGAGCGTCCATGATCAGACTTCCAAAAGTCGAAGGTGCGAAAAGTTGCATGATGACGTGTATTGTTTGACAGCAAGAATATTGACAGTTGGCACCTGATTGCAATTTCCGAAAATTATTGACATATTAGACGATCGGCAGATGACCAGGGGTCGTATTCACCAAGGTACTCACAAGTTATGGGTAAAGTCCAAGGAATGTTTCATATGGGATATCTGCTGTAATTCAAACAATAATATTGTTTAGGTAAATTCTTCAGAAATGCAATCAGGGTCAAAGATCATAAAACTTTTTTTGTTACTCGACAAAATTTACTTAAATTCAAAGTTGCATTGTGTACCCTAACTAGAAACCTAATAAAGTATGTAGTTGATTTCAAAAAGTGCATTATCTGGCTAATGTTTGTCTGTTTCTAAGCAAGTTTGACTTGTTAAACACAGCTAAAGGTGAACATATATTGGTATCTTCACAGTCTGTCCATCAGTCCCATCCCAATGTCAGAACATAAGAAGTATGTACATGTATGTCTGCCTATTACAATCTTGTGAACGCAATTCCTCCATCCTTCATGGACCAATTCATATGAAACTACACAAAATGATCCTAATCACCTGACCCTGGGCATATTGTTGTGGTTTGGTGACATGTAAAAAAAATGTGAAGCAACTCATCCATATATGGACTGATTTTGATGTAACTTTAAAAAAAAAATATTTCTAGTCACCTTACCGTGTGTATATTGTAGATGTTAGTTGAATTTTAGTGGCTCATGGAAAAAGGGGCCTTCTTGTTTAATTTCTTGTGAACGCAAATAATTTATTTATGCCTCTGTCATAGCGTAGTTAGCAGCATGTGAGACCGTCGATCTAGAGCTCCTAGATTCAATCCCTGCCAGCAGCTCTCATTCTTTCCCATTTTTGGTCTGCCACCAATGGGTTGATAATCTTAGACCTATGTGGGATAGCAGCTGAAAGCTAGGTAGGAAAGGATGTAATAGTAGAACCTGTGTGAGAAATACCAGGAATCTATTGTTATGTGCTAAAATCGCCGCAATATAACTGAAAAATTGTAAAAACTGAAAACGGCGTAACATCCAAACAAAACCTTAATCATAGACGGATATTGATGAATCTTTGACATAATGTTGCTAGTCACCTGACGTTGCACATATTGGTGTGGTTTGTTGATTTTAAGCAGCATCCTTGAAATAGAGGCCTACATATCATATTTATATTCTTTTGTATTTTTTTGTGCGTCATCCAACTTGGTCGAAATGTTCCTTGGGGGACCCTTCTCAATTGATTAATTGAATGGAGTTTAATGCCCCTTTCAACATTATTTCAGTTATATCACGGCGGCTGGAGCACCTAACAATGGATTCCTGGTATTTTTATCACCAGTACAACCACCACTTTCTTTCCTAGCCTCCAGCCACTATCTCACATAGGTCTACAATTATCAACCCATTGGTGAAAGACAAATAGTCGTGAAATTTTGATTGACCCAAAACATGGGCGTGGCAGGGCAGGCCAGTTTTTGACCCTGAAATCTATTAACATCTTCTCCTCAGTACCCATTGGGCTGATTTCAACCAAACTAGGCAAAAATGTTCCTAGGGTGACCCTCTTCAAAACTTGTTCATGAAATTTTGATTGACCCCCAAATATGGGTGGGGCAGTATTTGACCCTGAAATCTTTAAACATCTTCTCAGTAACCATTGGGTCAATTACAACCAACCTTTGCAGAAATGTTACTTGATTTACCCTCCTCAAAAACATGTTCATGAAAATGCCCAAAGGGGGCAGGTAGTGTATATGGAAATTACACTTCAATGACAGAGCCCCAGATGTAAAATTGGGTAGCAGTGTTTAGAATCCATACCTCCCTCACCCTAGGAACAACACTGTACATGTTATTGGAATAAGTAAGGACAAGTCTAGATACCCTTTGTGACTCTAAGTTCATGCCTAGTACTATCCTGCATTCAAACTATTTCGAACTTTGTAGGCAAGTACTTATGACTAATGATACATGACTTAAGGTAGTGGACCCGTAATAGTTCCTCAACATTTTGGAAGTAATGAACTTTCACAATGTTGACACTGTGAAAGTTTATTACTTCCAAAATGTTGCCGAACTATTACGGGTCCACTACCTTAAGTGCAGGCCGATTTCTGTCTTAACCTTCTGCAAAAGCAGGAGTATAACAGGTTAAGCATGCAACAGTCAGGGTTAATGTATAGAAGCTTTTACAACAACTCAACAACTATGTATTTTGAAAACAAAAAAAATTAATAATTCACATAAGTATTTTGCATTTCATTTTGACTTACATATCTCTATAGTATAAATCAGTTATTATTAACAAAGATTTTATTGTTTACAATATATTTTTATGACAACTTTCTGTGCCTTTTTACATAAGTTCAATAAAGATAAAACACCCATTAAAGTTTATTTGTTATCATACATATAAGTTAAAGCTTTGTTAATATCTCTAAAACAACAATACCAACATTCTGAATATGTTATTACCCTTAAAAAAGGGACTGCCTAGATAATGTGGAAATCAAATGTTTAATAAAAAGATTAATTTACCAGAGGTCATTTATAGCTAGTTTTTCAGAAATAAAAACATAGTAGATTTATCGATTAAGATTCAGAAAATCAAGGTACAGTGTATCAGCCTGGAATTGAGTGGAATTGAGTGGATTGGCTAACTATAGTACTTTCTGTTCTTCCAAGATGATCCTTTTTCTTGCAATAGGTTGATTGATTGAATGGAGTTTTACGCCACTTTCAACATTTTTTCAGTTACATTGCAACGGGCTGGAGCACCTAATAATGGATTCCTGGTATCTTGTGATAGATCTTATGGCCATGGCTCAGTGCAAAGAAGTTGTCACTACCTATGAATATATGGAATGTAACAATTGTTCCATGCTTAGCCATTTAAATAATGTCTTTTCTATCCAAAATCTGGAATTAGGAATTTAAACCATACGTTATTGGTACTCATTGGACTCATCTTGTCTAGACTATAAATATGAGTACCCACAACATAAGGTTTCACATATCAAAATGAATTTTTATCCCTTATGACGAGACCACTCCAAATTTAAAGAGGCAGGGCTGGTGCTAGCTTTTCAAATTCAGGAGTCATTAACCTCTTGACATTGAATTCCTAGGTGTCAAATCTGCTCTTGAAGGGGTCAAAACAATAAAACAAGGGGATAAAAAGTAACAAATTCCTGGTAATGCTGATGGACTTCTCTTGGTTTCCCCTTCATATCTTTTTAAGAGATTCATATTTCACATGAATCTCTTATAAAGATATGAAGGAGATTATTCATTCTAATATATTTACGATTTTCAGATGAATTAAGATGCAATTTTGAAAATCAAAGGGGCCAAAATGACCCCTTGGTAGGATATTTAGGGGGCAAAATAGGATATTTTCATATTTTAGGGCGTCAATTTGTTTTTTTGTTTTGAATGGGTTTAACGCAACTTTCAACAATCTCGCAGTTATATTGCGGCGGCCAGAGCACCTAACAATGGATTCCTGGTATTTCTTTCACCTGTACTACCATTACACCCTTTCCTAGCCTCCGACTGCTATTTCACATAGGTTTAGGATTATCTACCCATTGGTGAAAGACAAGCGTCGGAAAGGATATTTGCCGCCACTGGGGATCGAACCCACGACTTCCAGATTGGAAGTCTTATGCCTAACCAACTGCGCTATTTAGGGCGTCAAAACCCTGATTTAAGGGTCTTAGACAAGAACTGCATGGGCATGTACAAAACCTTTTAACACAAGGTCAAAGCACATACAACTAATTTAAGTGCCTATATACTCAAATAGTTTTGAGCTTTGATCACTCAAATTACATTCATTTTTTAATGTTATTATTTTGTTTATCACTTCTTAATCCTCTGATGTCCACTTCAGCTAATCTTAGCCTAAAATCCTCGTCATATCCAGAAAGCCTCCATGCACAAACAGCAAACCCAACAGCAACACCAGTAATAGTCAATAGTCTTACAAGTCTATTTCCAAACACTTTCATGTTCAGGATAAAAGGAACATTACTGGTTGGTCCCAATTTCTTAACAGTTTTCTCCTGCCTGGCTTCCATTCTTGCAGACATCTGTGAAAGAGAGGAAATTATTTTCTTAATAAAATATATCAAATCCTATTTTCATTGTACATCCAAATTGTTGTAAATACACCTGGGGCCAGTTTTACTTAATATCTAACGATTATTTTTTGCGTAAGTCAAAAATTAAAGTTGCGTTTACATAAGTAACTTAATATGGAATTATGCCATGCATCATCTCATTGGAATTGTTTTCTAAAGACGATTCTGATGAGATATCGCAAGGCAGAATCTGAAAACGATTGAAAACAACAGGTACAATTTGTGATTTTGACTATTTTTTCGAAAGAAGCTTAGTAAAAAAGGGCCCCTGAACAATAAGTGTTTTGCTTTATTTATTTGTTAATTTTTGATGTGGTTACACACCATTATCCCAAAGGCGGGAGACAAATGACTTGTGTTACAATGACTTTTGTTAATTGAAGAGGTGTAACAATAGGTAGAACTATCGCTGTATTGTGAATTTTTACCTTGCAATAGTAAAAGGAAGATAGCATTTTTTCAAGTCAATAATTAGCGCAAATGTTCTTCCGACTATCCATAGTTTACAATAGTTTATATGAAAATGAAAGTAGAACTTAATGTAATAACAATGCTGCTTTTCTACATGTTTTAATCAGAGAATGAGGTCAAATCCAATTCTTTTACGGGAATATCTGTTATCTTATTTGATCATTTACATACTAATTACAAGGTAAATGGCAACTACCAAGAACAATTTACTGCCTAATAAAAGGTATGATGCTTTAACATTGATTAGTTTCTAATTTTTCTGTAAAAACAACTATTGTGATAGTATTGCAATACTTTTCTGACTATTGCAATACTATTCCAATAGCAACTTTATTATCGCAAAACACTTGTGATACTAATTTTAAACTCAATAGTCACTCCTACTTATCTTAGATGAAAGCTTGCTTAGCTAGGGCTCACAATCTTTGGATTGACAGACCAATTAAAGGTTTGGTAACCAGGGGTCCGTTTTACAAAACTTCTTTTGAAAAAATTATTCGTTAGTCAAAATCACAAATCGTACCTAGTGTTTTCACTCATTGTTAGATTCTGCCTTGCAATATCTAATTGGAATTGTCTTGTGTAGATGATTCCAATGAGATGATGCACAGCAGAATTCTGTAAAACAGGCCCAAGGTCTCAAACCCAAGATCCCACGATTCAGACTCTGACATACTTGCCAGGGTTTGATACAAAATGTTGGGAGTAAGGAGTCCAATAGAAATAAAATCAATGAATGAGTCCAAGTTCAAAGTAAAAAGTTGAAATTTTATACATGTATTTGGGAGAACATAGTGGAAAAGAGGAAATTACATACAGTTTCTTATTTTTCATTGGTCCCCTTCTCCTAGGAAGGTAGTCTTCATTTAAAACTACAAATAAATGCAAGCAAATGTTACTTGCAATGAGTTTGGAAGAGAACAGATCTAAAAAATTTGACAAATAGACAAGGGTCATGATTTAGTGAGATTACAATTATGTTAACAAAGATAAAAATCATACAAAATTTGCTACATCTACATTGGTACTGCCCGGGGCCTAAGCATCATGGGCAAGTGGCAAGTGCTTTTATAGAAATTTAGAAAAGAATTATATTTGGAAAATTCCATTCATCTGCATGATTATGGGTTCTTCGTGGAGGGTGGCAGTCATTTCACTATTTAGACGTTTCACTATAGGACGTTTCCCACCAGGACCTTTCACTACTACATTGTATTTAGTAGTGAAACGTCCAAACAATGTTAAACTATATTTTGTTCATATATTACTATAAATTATCAGCCTTTGATAAATCTTATAGTTTTTAATGGATTTATTTGAAAGTATTGAACAATACCTAACAATATTTTCACTCTTTATTACAATTGAAATTGTTGCATGCAAGAAGTGCAGTTGAATAAGTTAAATTCCCTCTTTCTTAGTTGTCTATATAAATCATCAGTATGATAATGATATAAATGATTTATTATAAAACTATTTGCATTTGTGATGAATGTAATTTACAGCCAAAGCTTTGTTTCTTTTTCAATGGCAGATCAATAGTGTGGGTTTATGAGAGGCATTGTATATGAAACCC
Organism: Fragum whitleyi; assembly: GCA_948146395.1. Classification (NCBI taxonomy): domain Eukaryota; kingdom Metazoa; phylum Mollusca; class Bivalvia; order Cardiida; family Cardiidae; genus Fragum; species Fragum whitleyi. The sequence goes on along the minus strand of OX411544.1, from coordinate 61,248,829 downwards.
CTTTGAGCCTGATCTTTCATTTCATCACAGGTGGCAGTGTCAAAGAATTTATAGGGGGGAAAAAAACATAATGTATTTATTTAGAATTATATAAACATTTTTATGCTCCCCGAAGGGAGAGCATATAGCTGCCGCTTTGTCTGTCCGTCCGTCCAACTGTCCGTCCGTAATTCCGTCCGTCCGTCCGTCCCCACCTATTTCTCCATAACCCCTGGGCCAAATTGAATGAAACTTACCATGTGAACTCCCTATGATATAGTGATGATGCATGTGTGACGGTTTTTGGATTTGAGGCCTCGTCACGGGAAAAGGGGACTTAGGGTAAAAAACAGTTTTTCCCAAATTTCTCCTAGTCTAACAGTCAGAATTTAGTGAAATTTCATATTTGTGTAGCAAATCAGATGCCCTTTACTATAAACAATTTGAAATTAACGTAAAAAAAAATATATCATGGAAAAAGGGGACTTAATGTTTGTTACCTTTACGTAAACGCGTAAATTACAGTTATTCTTTCATTTCTCCTAGTCTTATGCTCAGAATTTGATGAAATTTCACATTTCAGTAGAAAATCAGATGCTCTTTACCCTAAACTATTTAAAATTTGTGTCTTAAAATATGTCATACAAAAAGGGGGTTTAATGTTGGTTACCTTTATGTTAGCTGTATAAGATAACAGCTTATTTGAGTCTTTGAAATCTGACCACAGAGCATATCTCCTAAAGTATAATAGCAATCAATTTGAAACTTTATGGGTGGATAGACCTTATGGAGGAGAAGTGCAGTGCACAAGAACTACAACTCTTGCTTGCATAATTTTGGGGTTATTGCCCTTTTTTATACTTAGATTATATCTGGAGCATATCTCCTAAAGTATAATAGCTATCAACTTGAACATTTATGGTTGGATAGATCTCATGGAGGAGAAGTGCAGTGCACAAGAACTACAACTCTTACTTGCATAATTTTGCAGTTATTGCCCTTTGTTATTTTGGATACTTAGATTTTGTCTGGAGCATATCTCCTAAAGTATGATAGCTATCAACTTGAAACTTTATGAGTGGATAGATCTCGTGGAGGAGAAGAGCAATACACCAGAACTATAACTCTTGCTTGCTTAATTTTGGAGTTATTGCCCTTTGTTATTTTTGATACCTAGATTTTGTCTGGAGCATATCTCCTAAAGTATGATAGCTATCAACTTGAAACTTTATGAGTGGATAGATCTCGTGGAGGAGAAGAGCAATACACCAGAACTATAACTCTTGCTTGCTTAATTTTGGAGTTATTGCCCTTCGTTATTTTTAATACATTTAATAGGAGGTAAATCTCTGACAGTACAAAAGAATCTTTAATCTATAAGGCTTCAGTTTACTATCAAGCTTTTGTGGTGGGGGATGTCCATGTCCAACATGGCTCTTGTTTTTGTGACAATGCCTTATTCGGGGAGCATAATCTGTCTCTGACGGCTCTTGTTTTTTTTAAAAAATGTTTTGAAACTGCCACCTATGATTTTCATAGGGAAAGCAATAGTAATTCAGTAATAATTGTTTGCAGATTACATTTGTGAAGTTATATTATTTAAATTAAAGTTTATCAGCAACATTCTTTTTATATGAACGTCATTTCTAATGCATCTTGTAATCTTTCATTTGTTGGAAAAAAAGTAAAAAATGGGGAATTCTTAAATTCGTAAATAATTCACTTACACAAAAAACACAAGATAAAAGAATCTCTTTCTCAAATTTATCTTTTTCCACACTTATCTTATAATAGATTTTTCACAAGGAGATTTCAGAAATGATTCTGAAAATGCAAAAAAGACTTTTATAATCTGATAACTGACAAAAAATAGAAAACAAAAAAAAAGTTAGAACTTCTTTTTTCTTTTAGTTTTTTTTGTAATAAAAGTTTTCTTATTGTTCGTCTTTTTATTTACTACATTTTTAGCTCACCTGAGCACGAAGTGCTCAAGGTGAGCTATTGGGATCGTAGAATGTCCGTCGTCCGTCGTCAGTCGTGCGTCGTCCGTCGTCCACAATTTCTTTAAACATCTTCTCCTCCTAAACCAGTGGGCCAATCTCGATGAAACTTGGCAGGGATGTTCCTTGGGTCAAGCTCTACCAAAGTTGTTCAAATAATTGAAATCCACCCTTAACTTTCCCTTTACCCTTAACAAAAAGGGTGAAAAAATGAAAATCTTTAAAAATCTTCTTCTCTGAAACCAGAAGGCAGACAGCTTTCATATTTGGTATGTAGCATCATCTAGTGGACCTCTACCAAGTTTGTTCATATCAAGACCCTGGGGTCATGTTTGGGCTTTGCCCGGGGCCAACCCTTTTTACATAGAATCAAAGAGCGAAAATCTTTAAAAATCTTCTTCTCTGTAACCAGATGGCAGACAGCTTAAATATTTGGTGTGTAGCATCACGTAGTGAGCCTCTACCAAGTTTGTTCATAACAAGACCCTTGGGTCATATTTGGGCTTTGCACGGGTGCATCCCTTTATCTCTTATGAGCACGAAGGGTAAAAAAATGAAAATCTTCAAAAATCTTCTTCTCTGAAACCAGAAGGCAGACAGCTTTCATATTTGGTTATGTAGCATCATCTAGTGGACCTCTACCAAGTTTGTTCATATCAAGACCCTGGGGTCATGTTTGGGCTTTACCCTGGCCCAACCCTTTTTACATAGAATCAAAGAGCGAAAATCTTTAAAAATCTTCTTCTCTGTAACCAGATGGCAGACAGCTTTAATATTTGGTGTGTAGCATCACCTAGTGGGCCTCTACCAAGTTTGTTCATATCAAGACCCTTGGGTCATATTTTGGCTTTGCACGGGTGCATCCCTTTATTTCTTATGAGCACGAAGGGTAAAAAATGAAAATCTTCAAAAATCTTCTTCTATGAAACCAGAAGGCAGACAGCTTTCATATTTGGTATGTAGCATCATCTAGTGGACCTCTACTAAGTTTGTTCATATCAAGACCCTAGGATAATATTTGGGCTCCACCCGGGCGCAACCCTTTTTACATAGAATCAAAGAGCGAAAATCTTTTAAAATCTTCTTTAATCAAAACCAGAGGGCACACTGCTTTCATTTTCGGTATATAGCATCACCTAGTGGGCTCCTACCAAGTTTGTTCATATCAAGACCCTTGGGTCATATTTGGGCTCCAACCGGGCGCATCCCTTTCAGCTCTTCTGAGCATGATGGGTGAAAATGGGAAAACCTTCAAAAATCTTCTTCTCTGAAACCAGAAGGCAGACAGCTTTCATATTTAGAATGCAGCATCATCTTATGGACCTCTTCCAAGTTTGTTCATATCAAGACCCTGGTGTCACTTTTGGGGTCCACCCGGGTGCATCCCTTTTTACATAGAATCAAAGAGCAAAAAGGCATATCTGTCTTGCTCTTCACTGAAAACGTTCCATGGTATTGATCTTAGGCATTTATCTTCATTTTGACATCTGCCTATCTAATTAATGTGATGTCCTAGGGGTCATAGAGACTCAGGTGAGCGATCTAGGACCATCTTGGTCCTCTTGTTAAAAGTTATTTGTAGACATGCAAGTTAATTAGTTGATTTGTGGCCTGTGTAAGAGATAAGAAAAGGTGTTATAATGGCTACTGGTAATGCTCTGATAAGTGTGGCACACATTAAAAAGGTGGCATGTTTATTGGAATATAAGAGCGAACTGAATATTAACCCTTAGCTGTAACAATCATCTGCCACTTACAAGTATATCAATCTTTCATTAAATCTTTTAATTGGCTAAATGTAATATAATGAATCTGAAACAAATGCTGTTTGAAGATGCTTTGAGTATGTCCTTAAATTAATTGGTTGCATTAATATAAAACTGTTTTCTATTTTACATAGGATTTCATTTTATACTACTCAATCTAATCTAATATCAATTATATATGTATATTTTCTCAAAATGCTCATTGATAAAATCATTAAAATGAAAACAAATCAAAATACCATGTTTCATAACAATAATCTATTTTCTCATTGTGAATGATTTGCTTTCCACAAAAAAACCCTGTTTTTTGATAACAATAAGATATCTTATTATTTAAGGAAACCTTGTGGAAAATAATAAAAAATACTTTCAAGTTAGTTTAAGTTTATCTTTTATGTCTCATTCTCAGCTAATTTCATACTTTTTTTTTCAATTGTTAAGTATGTTTGATAGTATGTTTTAGGTCCCTACATGCTCTAGGCATATATGGTACAGAACATGAGAGAGAATAAATACTGTTGAAAAAATATGATTATAGCTTGAAATACTGGTAAATTCGTTAGAAATTCTGCTTTTTACTCACATATATGTCTATTCACATTTTCCTATTTTTCAATCTCATTTCTTTTCATTTGGGACAGAATTATGAATTCTCTTTTTTTATTTCATTTGGTAACCCCCTTCATTGCTAATATTTAATCTGTAAATTGTATACATATAATGTTTATTTAAATTATCTATTTATTTTTTCTTTAAAAAACTCCAATCAGATAAGTTAATTCAGAAAACAAATATAATTTTATCTTTTTTGGGGAGAATTTTGGAGTGAACATTATAAGCTTAAATCATTTTCATTGGAATTGGTGATGGGAAATACACCATAAAGCTAGATAATTAAAATAAAGATTCATCAATTTAATAATTAATTGCATAAATAACTTGTTTTCAAATATGAAATTAGATAAATTAACAAAATAATGGCATAAAATACCCCTATATAACTAGAAAGCCATGAATGGCTTGAGTCGCTCCACAGGCTTGAAATTCTTGTAAAGCAAATAAATGTTTTGACTAGATTTTTAGATATTTGGGGTTCTTCTGATGTTGAAAATGATTTTCAAAGTTTCAACTATATAACAGATAGAGAAATGACCTCCGTTATTAAAAGACATATTTTCATCAAATCAAAATAATTTTTGGCTGCATGATAATGGGTCACCCAAAGATCATACCAAAAATGTTTGATTGATATCCATCAGTTACATTCTGAGAAAATGATTTTCATAGTTTCCACTATTTAACATATTGAGAAATGATCTCCACCCATAAAATGCATATTTTTCATCCGATCAAAACAATTTTTGGTACACTGATAAAAGGCCACTCAAGGATCATTCCAGTGAAATTTGGTTGATATCCAAAAATTAGATTCTGATAAAATGATTTTCAAATTTTCCACTATATAACATTTAGAGAAATGACCTCTGCTAATAACTTGCATATTTTTCATCGAATCAAAATATTTTTTCGTACACTGATAAAGGGTCCCTCAAGGATCATTCCAGTGAAAATTGGTTGATATCCAAACATTAGATTCTGAGAATATGATTTTCAAAGTTTCCACTATATAACATATAGAGAAATGACCCCCGCCCATAAAATACATACATGTATTTCTCATCCAATCACAATGATTTTTTTGTAGATTGATAAAGGGTCACCCAAGGATCATTCACGTAAAATTTCATTGGTACCCATTGATTAGAATCTGAGAAAACTCACTTTTTACCATATTTGGAAATTAGCCACGCCCATTAAATCCATGTTTTTCATTGGATCAAAATTTCTTGAACAACTTTCAAAGAGGCTCACCTGAGGATCATTCCTGTGAAGTTTGGTTGAAATTCATGCGGTAGTTTCTGAGGAGAAGATTTTTAAAGAAAAGTTTATGACCGGACGTATGCACGCACGGACGGACGGACGCACGACAGACACAACGCCATGACAATAGCCCCAGTGGCTTTCAGCCAGTGGAGCTAAAAATGGGTAGTGAAACGTCTCAGCAATTTTAAACAGTAGTGAACTTTCCAAAAGTGAAATGTCCTAATAGTGAAACGTCCCTAGTAGGAAACGTCTGAATAGTGAAATGACTGACATTCCTTCGTGGATACCATTTCTATTTATCAAACAAACCATCTGCTTAATTACAAAAACCAACAAACTGCCCACTGCCACTTTACCCCTGTTAAATGTCACAGAATGAGAGGCATTCAAGGGTGTAACTCCCATTACGCAATTTTACACTAGTACGTAAAAGAAATACCGGTAATCCTCTGTTATAAAATATTGTCAACAGTCTATAAATGATCAAAGTATCAAAACTACAGCTTATTAAAGATGTAGTTTTAATGTTTTTATCATTCATCAATGCTTAAATCATATAAAGGGGAGCGTACAGAGGTCATATATCTTTTGTCACAGTTGCCTGTAGTCTCCCATATTCGAGCACCTTACGCTATGAAATTTGCACTTGCACACTCGACAATGGAAACCCTGTAAAATACACAAAAGGTTTCATAAACTAAATTAGGTTTTATACATGTGAAGAAACATTAGACTGTGTACATAATTAAGTGACAGAGCTTGATAGTTGCATGTACACACACTGACTTAAGAGGTCTAAAAACAGTCTCCCATATTCGAGCACCTTGGCAATTTTCATCCCGAGATCAAAATTACAAACAATACAATGTTGAAACAGACTTACAAACCCAATGGACCTCTTTCTATTGACCTGGAATTATTTCAAAGGTCATTCACATGACACCAACCGAGCAAGAACAATTTCAATTGAAGGGCCTGAATTTTAGCTCACCTGAGCACATCGTGCTCAAGGTGAGCTTTTGTGATCATTGAATGTCCGTCGTGTGACGTCTGTCGTCCGGCGTCAACAATCTTAGTGTTTACACTCTAGAGGCCACAAATATGGCCCAATCTTCATGAAACTTGGTCAGAATGTTGGCCAGGTCACAAGGATGAACCCTATTGAAAATGGGAAGGATCCGTGCCATATCAAGGGAAAAGGGGCCTTAATGACAATTTTCTTGTTTACACTATAGTCTAAGGCCACAAATATGGCCAAATCTTTGTGAAATTTGGTCAGAAGGTTGGCCAAGCCACAAGGATGATCCCTATCGAAAATGGGAAGGATCTGTGCCATATCACGGGAAAAGGGGCCTTGATGACAATTTTTTTGTTTACACTCTAGAGGCCACAAATATGGCCCAATCTTCATGAAACTTGGTCAGAATGTTGGCTAGGTCACAAGGATTAACCCTATATAAAATGGGAAGGATCCGTGCCATATCAAGGGAAAAGGGGCCTTAATGACAATTTTCTTGTTTACACTCTAGAGGCCACAAATATGGCCCAATCTTTATGAACTTTGGTCAGAAGGTTGGCCAAGCCACAAGGATGATCTCTATCGAAAATGGGAAGGACCTGTGCCATATCACAGGAAAAGGGGACTTAATGACAATTTTCTTGTTTACACTCTAGAGACCACAAATATGGCCCAATCTTAATGAAGTTTTTTCAGAATGTTGGCCAGGTCACAAAGATGAACCCTATTGAAACTGGGAAGGATCTGTGCCATATCACGGGAAAAGGGGCCTTGATGACAATTTTCTTGTTTACGCTCTAGAAGCCACAAATACTATTAAATTTCATGAAACATGATAAGAATAATGGCCAGGTCACAAGGATGAACCCTATTTAAAATTGGAAAGATCCATGTCATATCACGGAAAAAGGGGCTTATTGACTATTTTCTTATAGAGGCCACAAATATTGCCCAATCTTTATGAAACTTGGGTCAGAATGCTGGCCAGGTCATATAAAACTTGTTTAGAAAAGGATAGAAATTTATGCAGCAATCATAGAAATAGAGTTATGTTTTTCTTTGAAAAATTTAATGATCTTTCAAGTATCTAATTTTGCTAAGGGAGAAGTCAAAGAGACGAAGGTGAGCGATATAGGACCATCATGGTCCTCTTGTTTTAAAAATGGCTGATAAAAAAAAAGGAGGGCAGAAAAAATCCATAAATTTGGAAAGTTTAGCACTGTATTATCATCCGCTATGCATTAAAATTCTTTGACAATGATTTCTAACCATTTGCAAATTGTTAAGAAAATTAAGACATCCCCAAAAATCAAAATGATCGAATACAGGAGCCTGCTCGAAAAGGGGAAACTCAAGGCTTCTCATATCGCCTTTATTCTTTGGTAAGTCGCCTTCTGAGTGGGTATAAATTTCTAAGTCCTAGATAGCCTTTGGCATCTATTATCTTTTATTTGTAAAGTAATCTTTTCGAGATACAATGTGAAGATTCAGTACTAACTCCAAATTTTAGTTAAATTTATTCTTTAAGAACTGATTCCCGTTCTTCTTGTTCTTTCCGTTTTCGTTCTTTTTCTTCGAGTTCCTTTCGCAATCGTTGACCCTCTAGTCTGGCAGCAGGAGCGAATGTATAGTAACCGATCCAAACACCAAGTGAACCAAATAGGGCGAGTCCAGCAAAACGATTTTTAGCAAAGAGTCTCATATTTTTTGGTATTCATTTTAGGACCCCAAACGACCTTCGTCTCCACAACGTTTTGGATTTGACGATAAAAGCCGAGTAGGCGGTGGCTGTAAAATTTGCTCGAAGTAAAATGTCAGACGAGGATTGCGCAATGACTTCGAAACTGAAACAAGGAAGCGTGTTTAAGTCGAATCTTACACCCCACAACCTATAGCCACTTGTTCGGACGATTTTAAAAATAGTTTTGGTAAGTTTCAAAGAAATTTGGACTACACGTCACGAATTGTGAAAGATAGAAATGGTTACTAAGGACGCTATAATGCTATGCTTGTTCTACGATTATTTACTTGTCTTGAAATACACTCTTAATGCTTTAGTAAGCTATAGTTACAATGTTCAGGTTACCTAGGGTTGTATAATTCCATGTCTGACTTGTCAGACAAAGACTTCAAACAAGTACATTTATTGAGACTACAAGTTTGTCGGTGGACAGGTAAATGCCAGGGTAAATTTTAACCTTATCATGCTGAACCGGGAATATTCCTGCTTTGACAGGTGGTATAGACAATGCATAGACTATGGACTTTAGCAGAGCGTTTGATAAGGTAGATCACCATAAACTAATCCATAAACTCAAACAGTTAGGCATAAATGATGAGGTCACAATTTGGATTAAAAGCTTCCTAAGGTCACGGTCACAACAAATCGTAGCTGATGAAAAATTTGCAGATGTACTCCCAGTCCTCTCGGGTGTACTGCAGGGGTCAGTCCTTGGTCCATGTCTTTTTCTATCATATATAAATGACCTACCAAAATCAATCAAATCTATAGTGTTAGGCTCTTCGCAGATGACACCATTGTTTAAAAACATTTATGATTCAAAACTTTCTCCAAGAAGATCTGAGATCACTAGAAACCTGGGAGCAAAGTTGGTCAATGGAATTTAACCCGGAGAAATATGAGGTACTTAGAATTACCCGTAAAAAGAAGCTCTCAAGCTACAAATATGTCTTGCATGGTACCCATCTTAAGTCAACTGATAGGGCAAAATATCTTGGAATCACACTTAGTCAAGACATATTATGGAAAAAGCATATCAATTCAATTACAAGTAAATCCAATAATTCTCTACGCTTCATCAAAAGGAATGTCAAAACCAAAAATAAAAAGTTAAAAGAGTCTGCGTATAAAACCTATGTCAGACCAATGTTGGAATATTGCTCCAAGGTTTGGCATCCCTGGTAAAACTATTTGAATAATGAAATAGAACAGGTACAAAGATCTGCAGCAAGGTATGTAATGGATGATTATAGGTATACAAGTAGTGTCATTAACATGATTAAAGAATTGGCAGACCTTGGAGCAGCAGCATTATATCTCATCTGTCACTTTTTTTATAAGATAAAAATGAATTTAGTGTGTGTCAACCATCATCACATTACCATCACAAGAAACCTTAACTGCCTCATTCCCTATTCAAGAACCCAACAACATGCATACTCTTTCTTTCCAAGATCAATCGGCTTATGGAATAGTAGTACCTTACAGCACGCAGTCCAGCCCCAGTAACCATCTTTACTGAGAGGTTTGACCCGTTCTACAGTTTCCAGTCAACAAATGAGTGTTTTAATCTGTATATAAAATCTTTTACTGTACTTTAAAATTAACCCTAACCAATTCACTTTTATTAACCAATGTATGTGCAGGCTGATCTTAGTTCATACCACCTGAATTTCATTTTTGAACCAGAAAGGTGTAATACAAAGCATTTCTGAAATCAATGCTCACTCATATTTGGTAACTTTCAGTACTTTTAGCACTTTGATTTTACATTTATTTTGCAAAGATTTTTATTCAGCATGACAAGGGTTAAGGTGGATCTAAGAGATTAGTCTGTAGTATCATGCAATATTTAAAGCCTGTATTGACTTGATTTCAACTGGCTTAGAACATAAAATGATATCAGGCAGTCAATTTTTAGGGAAAAAATACACTTTAATTTGATAACTTTGCCATATCGAAACAAAAATTTCACCTGAATTGCTTTGATTTTTAAGGTTCCTTAACAATTTTAAGCTCTGAATAATGATTGCTTGATAAAAAGAATGCTATAGTATATTAATGCCTCGAAATACCATTGTTTTATAACCTAGTCTGTGAGAAATTATCATGAATCCACAAAGCCTCAACGTGATTAATTCTCCCAATCTCAACCAGATGACATTGATATTTTAACCCTTTGCTGTTTAATCCCTGCCTTTTACGTGCCTGTGATTTTATGATTGAGAAAACATTGTGAAAAAAGAAGAAATTGCTTCTGACAAGCAATTTCTTCTTTTTCCACACTATTTTCTACCCTACTGAATGGTTATTTTTCTAATTAAATCCACTTTCAATTTTCGTCTGCAAAACCTTTGAATTTGGACAGGTCCAACATTTTGAAAAACAGGAAAGGGTTAAAATACTAACATTTTGTTCTCTATTTATATGTATTAATATTAATTTTGCATTGTCAAGGCCAGGTGTTACACATTGAGGAACAAACAGTATGAGTGTACCTGTTGCCTTTACACCTGGTGTTGAAGTTGGCACATCTCTAGAGGGAAATATTGAACTAGCAGAGGAAAATATAGTTGAACTTGATTTTGAAGAGGATACAGAATACTTTGCGAAGAATAAACCAGTTCGAAGAGAAATATGTAACTACGGTGACACAGCATTTCTCCTGAACACAGCCTTGTCGGGGAAGGAATGTAAGAGGCTTGTCAGACAGGGAGAAGAGTGGGGATTTGAACCTATTGCTGGTGTGAGAGATGACTATAGGGATTGCAAGAGGTGGGTCCTCGTTACAACCTTGAACTTTCAATAAGTTATTTTGATGTTACAAATGGAAAAAAAAATACAGGAATGCAGAGACGAAAGACAGTAATATACTACAAGTGACAAGTAATTTCTCTTTTTGGGGTTGTTTCTCATATGGCAATCCCTGCGTTTAAGGTGACAAAACGGTGTAAACTGTTTGAAAATTATACCCTGCTTTGAGTATGCAAAGCAGGGTATAATTTGCAAAAAGTTTGCATGATTTATCAACTTGAACTTTATAATTGTAGACGTTTGATGTTGAATGGCAACTGAAGTCTAGGAAAAGATTGAAAGGTAGTTCTGATGTGATAAAATACTAGGAATTCATTGTAATATGCTCAAGTCACAACAATATGACAGAAAGAATGTTTAAAGTGGCTTTAAAACCCCAAACAAATAATCATCATAAACACGGGGCATGCCTGTTTTTGAGGCTGAATAGCACTTGCATATAATATGGAATAATTATAAATTATCATAACATGTTTCATGTCAATGATTTAAATGAGAAATTTCAAGGGGTCAGATTAAGATATTTCAAATTGTTTGGTCAAAAGTCTGGTTTATGTGTAAACATGGGCCTGCATTCATTATATTTGATACAAAATTTCATCACAACAGGCAGATAAGTTTATGGTAAGATGTTCAGTTCTAAGCTTTTAGGGAAATTGTTCAATTTGTCTGTTAAAACAGATTATGGGTGTCTAGTATGAGAAAGCTTTTTGAAATAACATTTCACAAGTTTTTAAGACTTTGTTGAAAACATTATGAAAAAAATTACCTTAGTTGATGATTGGTATTCCACAGTAAAATTTGGTTTACCAGTAATATACATCATGTATTTGAAATAAAATTAAATGAGCCTGTGTGTGACATTTCCAACAAATTAACATGTGTGCAGTCACACAGTCTGACCAGGGACTTCTTTGCGCTATATAGATAGATAAGGCTTAAACCCTCAGCTCTTCAGGTGGTCAGCTTTTTTTCTTATTGGATTAATTTGTGTCAATGTCCTGGCTACTGAACATTTGCACCTCTTGCACATTTGAAATTGCTTGAAATTGTTGGAAATGTTACGCACAGGCTCATTTTTACATTTCTAGAATTACATTTAAAAGTCAGTCACTAGCAGATGTCATTTGGAAAAGAATCGGACCTCACCTGAAGGACATTGTAATTGATAAAGATCCCCATGATGTCCATGTACATGGTCCAGCATCATTAATGATGGGCTGCTGGAAACCAAAGGAAATTAACTGTGTAAGTATTTTATATATGGAGGCATCAGCGCAACACTATTGTAAGTGCCTATAAATATATAGGCACTTACAATAGTGTTGCGCTGAGCCCTAGATATGCATTCAGTGGTGGCTTTTCATCAATAAATGTGGATGATCACTGTATGGATAGATCTAGGGGCAGTAATCCAGTCAATCTTAATGCAAGGAAACCCCTTCATTCATTAAAGCAAAACTATAATTGTTGAACTCGATGGTTTTATTAACAAGGACGTAAATACCATTATGAACATTACGCAAGTGAATAATACAAGTAAACCATCATTGAAAAATATCATTGATCAATGATCATTACTGTACACCAAAACTACAGCATATTCAAGCTGTAGGTATGATGTTATGATTATTCACCAATGCTCAAATCATAGAAAGGTGGAGTGGATGGAGAGCAATTATCTTTTGTCAGAGTCCACATATTGCTTTTATCCTATATATTCTTTGATGGTCACCTTCTGAGTGCATATAAAGTTCAAAACCTTAGGTATGTTGATTATTAATACGATTAATCACATTCATTTAAAAAAAGGGAAAAACAAACTCTGCCAGGTTCTTATCTCCTCACTATCTCTTAATTCTAGATTGTTGAGTTTTTTTTGCCTACTTTGTAATAACTAGTGCTATTTTCTTATCCCTAGCTGTTCCGATTTTGTCGTTACCTCCCTGGTGGACACTTTGCACCTCATTTTGACGGACACTATGATAAGACAAATGATGAGCGATCTCTCCAGACATGTATGGCATATCTCAACGGAGATTTTGAAGGAGGTGCAACCAATTTTGTGGATGAAAAACAGACACTTTACATGGTAAATGTTATTTGCTGTTTTAGCGGTAATAAATTTTGGGGCACTTTTTCGCCGTGATGAATCAGTTTGTGTAAGTTTTACATGTTTAATTTTAATTAGACAAATGATTGTCAAGAATTAAACACAGAGTTTTACTGGATGTAGGATTTGCGAGTCTGAGACTCTCGAATAAGTAGCCAGGACTCTGAATTATATCTCATGTGAGTCCCTTGGACCCTCCTGGGGATCAACTTTAGAAAAGAATTGAAGACTGTTATAAGCAGTCTTCAATTCTTTCCTGAAGATGATCCCCAAAGGTATATACAGTACATGTATCTATCCAATACCTGTGTTGATCCCCAAGGTACATATCTACAAAGTACATTTGTAGATACATCCAGAGCTTATTTCAATTCTAATGAAAAAAATGAGGAAAGACAAAAATAAATAGTCTTCATTTAGTTTATACTAAATCATTATACATGTAGTTTGATCGCAATGAAAGCTTAAGCTTGTAGAATCGTTCTCAAACAATCAATCCTGATGTTTTCACGTCCCTGAGAGAGAGGCAGTGGTTTAAACCCACTGCTACCCTACTTTACAGCTGGGTGAACTTGGGCTGGCTACTGAGTGTCTTGCCCATAAACACACCCCAGCAACAGTGGGGCTCAAACCATGGACTTCCAGGTCACAGGTTGAGTGCATTTTCCACAAGGCCTACGAGATAGTCTACATTTTAAGCAAGGACTCCCAATCCTTTAGCAAGGACCCTGTGAGTTTTACTATTGAGTTCTTGGGACCCTATTTTGTTGATGTCGAACTAAAACCCACCATCTAACTTATACAGCCTCTTTTCTACCTCCAATGTTTTCCTGTCTATGGGAGCTATCAGTTGATTTAAAAGCAATTTGAATTTTAGTCTTTAACATTTTACTGGCCTTGTGCAAAAATAAAGTATGTGTCTATACAATGTATAGACACATACATGTACTGTACTTTTGCTCCAACCTCTCAATGTATTGATTTTATTGACTTTAAGAATATGTTACATCTTTCACTTGTGTCCTATAGGATGAATCTACTGGTAAATACTGTGCAGAAGAGAAGAACATCGTAGCCTCAGTTCAGCCTGCAGAGGGACTAGCCATTATATTTAACCATCACAGACTACATGAGGGGGCCCAGCTTAGGTAAGTCACCGTCACAGCACAATTGTTAGCACATCCAAATGTCAATCTAGAGGTCCTGGGTTTGATTTCTGATATATAGTAGCACTCATTCTTTCAGACTATTTATCACCAACCAATGGCTTGATTATTGTAGACCTATGTTGAATAGCAGTTGGAGGCTAGGAAAAGGTGAAATGGCAGAACTGGTGTGAGAAATAACAGGAATCGATTGTTTGGTGTTCCAGCCTCAACTGTAAGATTATTGAAAGTGGCGAAAAAACCCATCAAAACAGATAAACCAGCGTAGGTAAAGACTAGTAGATTGAATAATGGCCTTGTTTTGACTTGGGAATGCTATCTATAAAATCAAATAGTTATGGATCTTTCATGTCAATGCAAATTCTATTGATTAAATAATTTGATTCTAATTATGGCCATGATGACACATGATTTCTGATTTGATGAAAAATTGGTTTTAAATTGCATAATGAAATTAATTCTTAGTACACAGCTATTTGATAAGCTTCTGCACAAGGTAGTCCTGTAATAAATAGATCTGCTCTTTCTTTGAAATATTTCATCGTTCTTGATTCATGAAATTAAATTATAAGATAATTGTAGAATGTTTGAAAATTAAGACAGTTCTAAATTCAAACCCCTTGCAAAAGACAGTGAAAAGTAGGCAAACCATTATTTAGATGGCCAATTTAGAATAGTCAAGAGCACCTCCTGCAGTGCCAACACTCTGCAGGTGCCCTAGACTATGAAAAATAGGGACATTATTCTTAGAAAAATGTTTTCAGAGTTATAACCCTTGAAAATATCTTCAATAACAAAAATAACATAGATAACAATGACTCCAACAGCACCAAGGTTATGACACAAGCTTAACTTTTTGTTTCAAAATAGCCATTAGTATGCAAGCCATTTTTTCTTTTTCTACAATTATTTTTGAAGGATGAAAATTACACTTAATTAAAATACCTGGATTATATAAGAAATGGTTAAATTTATTTTTGTTGTTTATATCCGTGGAATGATCATAATGCTTATCAAGAAATGCAATAAATAGAGGATATTGAATGAGTGGGCATGGAATTCAAAATTTATTAAACCAATCATCTACAGATAGATAAATCTTGGCAAAGCCTTGTTTTTAGCTTGGCTGTTTTCGAAGAAAACCCGACTTATTATGATCACCTTGGCCATCATTCACCTTTGGTGTTTGTGTTGATGTTGGTGTTGGCGTGACAATTTTTATCCTTGCTCATAACTTTTGAATGGTTAGTGATAGAGCCTTCATATTTCACATGATCATTGCTTAGGACAAGAGCTTACTGTAGGTACCAAGTTCAAGGTCGTCACTCAAGGTCAAGGTCATTTTTCAAGGACATATTTAAAAAAAAAAATCATCTTGGTTATAACTTTTGAATGGTAAGTCATAGAGCATTCATATTTTTCATGACCATTGCCTGAGACAAGATCTTTCTGTAGGTTCCAAGTTCAAGTTCATCACTCAAGGTCGAGATCATTTTTAAAGGTCAAATTTGTTTAAAAAAAATTTAACCTTGGTCATTACTTTTGAATAGTTAGTGATAGAGCCTTCATATTTCACATGATCATTGCTTAGGACAACACCTTTCTGTAGATACCAAGTTCAAGGTCATCACTTAAAGATCAAGGTCATTTTCCAAGGTCAAATTTGTTTTAAAAAATATAAATTTTGGTCATAACTTTTGGATGGTAAGCGATAGAGCTTAAATATTTCACATGATCATTGCTTGGGTCAAGACTTTTCTGTAGATACCAAGTTCAAGGTCATCACTCAAAGTCAAGGTCAATTTTCAAGGTCAAGTTTGTTTAAAAAAAATTTAACCCTGGTCAAAACTTTTGAATGGTAATAAGTCTTAGTGGGGGCCATATTTCTCATGACCATTGCTTGGGACAAGACCTTTCTGTAGGTTCCAAGTTCAATGTCATCACTAAAGGTCAAAATCATTTTTCAAGGTCAAATTTGTTTAAAAAATATTAACTTTGGTCAAAACTTTTGAATGGTAAGTCTTAGAGCCTTCATATTTCTCATGACCATTGCTTGGGACAAGACCTTTATGTAGGTTCCAAGTCCATTGTCATCACTAAAGGTCAAGATCGTTTTTTAAGGTCAAATTTGTTTAAAAAAAATTTAACCTTGGTCATAACTTTTGAATGGTAAGTCATAGAGCCTTCATATTTCATGTGATCATTGCTTGTGACAAGACCTTTCGGTAGGTACCAAGTTCAAGGTCATCACTTAAAGATCAAGGTCATTTTCCAAGGTCAAATTTGTTTTAAAAAATATAAATTTTGGTCATAACTTTTGGATGGTAAGCGATAGAGCTTAAATATTTCACATGATCATTGCTTGGGTCAAGACTTTTCTGTAGATACCAAGTTCAAGGTCATCACTCAAAGTCAAGGTCAATTTTCAAGGTCAAGTTTGTTTAAAAAAAATTTAACCCTGGTCAAAACTTTTGAATGGTAATAAGTCTTAGTGGGGCCATATTTCTCATGACCATTGCTTGGGACAAGACCTTTCTGTAGGTTCCAAGTTCAATGTCATCACTAAAGGTCAAAATCATTTTTCAAGGTCAAATTTGTTTAAAAAATATTAACTTTGGTCAAAACTTTTGAATGGTAAGTCTTAGAGCCTTCATATTTCTCATGACCATTGCTTGGGACAAGACCTTTATGTAGGTTCCAAGTCCATTGTCATCACTAAAGGTCAAGATCGTTTTTTAAGGTCAAATTTGTTTAAAAAAAATTTAACCTTGGTCATAACTTTTGAATGGTAAGTCATAGAGCCTTCATATTTCACGTGATCATTGCTTGTGACAAGACCTTTCGGTAGGTACCAAGTTCAAGGTCATCACCCAAGGTCAAGGTCATTTTTAAAGGTCAAATTTCTTGAAAAATTTAACCTTGGTATTTACTTTTGAATAGTAAGTTAAAGAGCTTAGTATTACACATGATCTATGCTTGAGACAAGACCTTTCTGTAGGTACCAAGTTTATCTATTTGCCTATGAAATTATAAACAGCTGAGGGTTGGCACCCCCTTGCAGTGCTCTTGTTATCTGTTTAAGATGACTGGTTAAATTAATAAATTCTGTATTCTAGGAACAGAAATTTGAAATCCTATTTATAGCAGCATCTGAATTTTTGCAAAAACAATCAAGGAAATTCTAGATATTTAGCAATTCAAGTTACTTCTAGAAACATATATGGCTGTTTTCTAATTATGTCAGCAAAAGCATGATGCCATCATTTTGACAATGGAAAAACAAGGTTACTGTACATTCTTTGCTTATTTGCATAGTTCTTCCACTAGTGTAATAACATGTACCTGTGCATTATCAAAAATATTCAATGGGTTTATTTCAATTTCCAGACGTAGATGAAGTTTTAAAACATCATTGTGTATTATAGTTCTATCAATCAATACTGTGCATTCTGATTGGCTGAAATTTTGGGTTTATTCCTCAATGAATATAATTTTGAGTACGCAGCTAGTTTGTAAGCCTGCACACAAATTCCATAAAAGTCTATCTTTTTGTGAAGAAATCTTAACATTTTTGCTTCTGAATATTAAATAATAACATATGAAGATGGTATTAATTGATTTCATGGAGGTATGAAACTAAAAACCTAATCTCTCTTAGGTAGGAATCTGTTTTGTGTATTTTTACAATGTGATAAGGTTTTTAGTTTCATACCACAATGAAATCAATAAATACTTTCTTCATCTTTTAATTAGAATGTGAGTTTGTGTGGTTCAGAAAATTCTTTCCCTCATATTTAATAAGAAGTCTTTAATTCATGTTGTGTTGCAGGGATGGAGTGAAGTACATTTTGCGGACAGACATCATGTACAAAAATGTCGATCAAAACTTAGATGAAAACTATTCTAAAGCAGTTGCTCTACTTCAACAAGCAGAAACTCTAGAAGTAAGTGAAGGATTTGCTGTTGTTGAATTAAAATTGACATCAATTTTGACACATTGCATGGTTTAGATTACTTTTAGAAAGCTTTTTTTTGCCAGCTTTGTTTTTTTGCAAAAATATTTGGTTATTTTTTTATTTCCAATCCAATAGTGTTCTTGAACAATTTGTAAGCTCAGCTGTTTTGAGACAAAACCAGAGGTATTGCTCATTTGCTATAGCTTTCCTAGTTTTAGTGGTTGTAGTTGGTAAAAAAACTTTTCTGTTTGTGAAATCACTGGTATTACCAAAGGCATTCAATTTGCACTTGATGCCCATGTTAATTAAGAAAAGAACAATTTATACTATGGAGAGGAATACTTCAATATACATTTTATGACTTTATAAAATATTTACATTTTATAAAAAAAAAAAAAACTTGTGGCCAGACCCTTTTGTCACGATCATTTGTGTTATATGAAATATTATGTATAACAACAATGTTCATATGATGGCAATAAAATATGTTTAAACTAGAATTCATTTACATGACTATTCAGATTCAGTTTCATGTCAAAACTTGAAATAACTGAAGATTCTCTTTATGAGAATTAAAGGTATACCCTTTTTTCCACCTAGGATTTTTATTCACCATCCTGTATGCAACAGCTGAGTGTAGGCACCAGTTGACCCTGCAATATTATTATTTCCTCTAGCAAAAATCAGAAGCTATCTTTATAACAATTGAAAAGTTCAATGGATTCAGAGAATATAAAGCCTGTGGAACATTGTTATTTCTCAATGAAACCCTTTGTTGTGGGTACCCATTAGAATTGTCTCTGTGAGTCAATTCTAATGGATACCCACAACAAAGAGTTGTAAGTAGTTAAAATCAGAAGCTGTATTCATAGCGATTGAAAAGTTAAATGGATGCAGAGAGTGTAAATAAAGTCTTTTGAACATTTTTATTTCTCAATGAAACCCTTTGTTGTGGGTAGTCATTTGAATTTTCTCTGTGAGACAACTCAAATGGGTACCCACAACAAAGATTTGTAAGTATTATTGAAATTATGGATCTTGAAATAAAAAAAAGAGCCCTTCATCTCTAGCTCTCAAAGTCTTTGATCAGACTGTACAACTGAACAGACTGATCCGAGTCTTGACTTTGTCACGGCTGCCGTCATGGCGCAATCGGTAGGGCATCAGACTGTCAATCTAGAGGTCCCGGGTTTGATCCCCGATGGCAGCACTCATTCTTTCTGACTATTTGTCTCTCACTAATGGGTTAATAATTGTAGACCTATGTTGAGATAGCAGCTAGGGGCTAGGAAAAGATGTGATGTTTGCACTGGTGAGAGAAATACCAGGAAGCCATTGTTAGATGCTCCAGCTGCTGCGATATAACTGAAAAAATATTGATTGCAGCGTTAAACTCCATTCAATCAATCAATCCTGACTTTGACACACTCAGTATCAATTCTTGAAAATTTACTCTTTCCAACACAATCCCAATTTATTTTGTTCTTGAAGAATAAAGCTTTTCAAAACATTGTGAAAAATGAAAAAGAAAAATGCTTATTACAAGCAAATTTTTCCTTGTCATTTATGTTTTCTTTCCTGAATGAAAAAGAAATTTGTCCTTGACTTCTTTAAATTTGGACTTGAATAAAATTTTGTTGTCTAGAAAAAGGTGCAAATAGGTTTCCGGTCCCTGCATTAACCCTTTGCTGTTTAATCCCTGCTTTTTACGTGCCTGTTATTTTATGATTGAGAAAACATTGTGAAAAAAAAAAGAAATTGCTTCTGACAAGCAATTTCTTCTTTTTCCACACTATTTTCTACCCTACTGAATGGTTATTTTTCAAATTAAACCCACTTTTAATTTTTGTCTGCAAAACCTTTGAATTTGGACAGGTCCTAAATTTTGTATAACAGGTAAGGGTTAAGACAATGTCATGCCTATGACTATAACTGATGCTTTCAAAGATGTTTTCTTTTTACAGAACAACGGTGAATGTATGAAGGCAATGCAGTTATACAGACAGGCTTTTAAATTGGCACCTGAGTTAGAAAATTCAGTGTGATGTTTGGACAATCAGTCAAAAGAAACGCAAAAATGTGATATAAGTGTAAGCTTTCTCCCATGTGGTCTTCTCTGCATATTCCTCCTAAACACTAAGCTTTCACAAATAGACTGAGATCAGTCTGCATGTATGTGCTCTTTGTCACAACACACCTTATGGCATGTTTATGCTCAGTTAGGAAAGTTATACAAAACTGACTACTGACTGAAAATTAGAGGCCAGTGGCATATCCCAAGGGTGTTTAGGAAGTTCAAACGAATCCCCCTTAAATGCCCAGTTATTTCATTTTAATTTCAGTTTACCCTGCTTCATGTTGTGATCAAAGCTTTGGCAGACAGTATAGACTAAGATCAGACTGCACAGTTGTGCAGTCTGATCTTAAAATATACAGCCTGCCTGCCTTCTACTTGATATTTTTGGATCTTGTTGATGTGCCAAACCAATAGGACATGTGTTTAAACAATTTTGAAATTCAGCAGGACAATGGTTAAAATTGTGTAATACTAGGAAAATGATCTCCCATTTTGTTTTTTTAACCCTTTGCTGTTTAATCCCTGCTTTTTACATGCCTGTGATTTTATGATTGAGATAACATTGTGAAAAATGAAGAAATTGCTTCTGACAAGCAATTTCTTCTTTTCCACCCTATTTTCTACCCTACTAGATAGTTATTTTTCAATCTAAATCCACTTTTAATTTTCGTCTGCAAAACCTTTGAATTTGGACAGGTCCAAAATTTTGTAAAACAGGAAAGTGTTAAACCTGTATCAGCCACAGGAAGGCACTTTATGTTTCACAAATTTATAGTTTTTGCACAAAACAGATGCAAATGCCTGTTAGTGAATTTGCAGTTACAACTGTTTTGTGCTGAGCCATCAAAATATGTTTTACAATAATGAGTACCAAGTCCTCAAAACTGAAGCTTATAACAAAATAAGGCATGAGATTTTGGTCCCTCACTGTGATATCTTGTGTATATTTAGTTCTAGAAGCAGCCAAGTTAAAGTCATATTTCAGTAACTCTTAGGGAAATTTTCTTGAAACTTGGCATGTGAGTTTTCTTCTGCAATTGTATAACATAATATCAAGGGGAATAATTCTAAATTCATTTCTGATAGAAATATGCCACCTTTTATATTTCATTCATATCAACATATATAACAAACAAAATGATATCCATCTTGACAAAACTTAACAAAAACGTTCCTAGGTCAAACAATACCAAAGTTTGGGGGGGAGAATAAGGAAATCTTTTGGTTCTACCAAGGCATGACCAATTTCACATAGATTTTAAACAAAAAAGTAAATCTTTAAAATTCTTTTTAGTACGTTCATATCATACATATTGGGTTCTATTTTATTCTAAATAAAAGGAATACCTTCTTTTCTGAAATTGAAGTTAGGTGAGTTATATTGGATGTTCAAAGTTCTCTTATTCAATGAGTTTGTTGTTTTTTTTGCTCACCTAAGCAAAATGTGCTCATGTGAGCTATTGTGATCACCTTTTGTCCGGCGTCCGTGTGCCTTCTGTCTACAGTCGTCCGTCAACAACTTCTTTAAGAAGTTGGCAGAAATGTTCCTTAGGTGATCCCCTTTAAGAATTGCTAAAAGAATTGAAATCAGTGAAAAACTCTGGTTGCTATGGCAACAAAAGTTAAAAATTAAAGAAAATCTTTAAAATTCTTCTTCTTCTGAACAGACAGCCCTACAGCCTTGAAATTTGGCATGGATGATCAGCTCATAGACCTTAATAAAAATAGCTAAAATCATATCTGTTGGGCCACCAGGTGCAGAGCACCAGGGGGGAGGGGGTAGTACTTTTGGTAAATTTTGTAATCTTTAACCTTCTTCTTCTTCTGAACCAGGAGCCGGACAGATTTGAATATTGGCATGGATGATCAGCATATGGACCTTTATAAAAATAGCTAAAATCATATATGTAGATTTACCAGGTGCGGAGCACCAGGGGGGAGGAGGTAGTACTTTTGTGAAAATTTTGTAATCTTTAACCTTCTTCTTCTTCTGAATAAGAAGCCCTAGAGCCTTCAAAATTGGCATGGAGGATCAGCTCATTGACCTTAATAAAAAAAGCTAAAATCATATCTGTTTGGCCCCCAGGTGCGGAGCACCAGGGGGGAGGGGGTAGTACTTATGTGAAAATTTTGTAATATTTAACCTTCTTCTTCTTCTGAACCAGGAGCCGGACAGATTTGAATATTGGCATGGATGATCAGCATATGGACCTTTATAAAAATAGCTAAAATCATGTATGTAGATTTACCAGGTGTGGAGCACCAGGGGGGAGGAGGTAGTACTTTTGTGAAAATTTTGTAATCTTTAACCTTCTTCTTCTGATGAACT
The DNA here is from genome assembly GCA_948146395.1 of Fragum whitleyi. Taxonomy (NCBI): domain Eukaryota; kingdom Metazoa; phylum Mollusca; class Bivalvia; order Cardiida; family Cardiidae; genus Fragum; species Fragum whitleyi. Next base: position 61,225,986 of record OX411544.1, on the reverse strand, counting down.
AGGAGCCCTAACGCCTTCAAATTTGGCATGGAGGATCAGCTCATAGACTTTAATAAAAATAGCTAAAATCATATCTGTTGGGCCCCCAGGTGCGGAGCACCAGGGGGGAGGGGGTAGTACTTTTGTGATTTTTTTTAAATTTTTAGCCTTTTTCTTCTGATGAACCAGGAGCCCGACAGATTTGAATATTGGCATGGATGATCAGCATATGGACCTTTATAAAAATAGCTAAAATCATGACTGTAGATTCACCAGGTGCGGAGCACCAGGGGGGAGATGGTAGTACTTTTGTGAAAATTTTGTAATCTTTAACCTTCTTCTTCTGATGAAACAGGAGCCCAACAGATTTGAATATTGGCATGGATGATCAGCATTTGACCTTTATAACTAGAAAGCCATGAATGGCTTGTGTCGCTCCAAAGGCCTGAATTTCTTGTAATAGCAAATCTAAGTTTTGACTAGATTTTTAGATATTTTGGCTTCTACTGATGTTGAAATGATTTTCAAATTTCCACTAATATAACGTATAGAGAAATGACCTCCGCCCATAAAAGACATATTTTTCTTCAAATCACAATAATTTTTGGCTGAATGATAATGGATCACCCTAGGATCATACTAATGAAGTTTGATTGATATCCATCCCTAACATTCTGAGCAAATGATTTTGAAAGTTTTCACTATATTACATACATAGAAATGACCTCCGCCCATCAAATACATATTTTTCATCCGATCACAATTATTTTTGGCTGAATGATAATGGATCGCCCTAGGATCATACTAATGAAGTTTGATTGATATCCACCAGTTACATTCTGAGCAAATGATTTTGAAAGTTTTCACTATATAACATATAGAGAAATGACCTCCGCCCATAAAATACATATTTTTCATCCGATCACAATGATTTTTGGTAGACTGATAAAGGGTCACCCATGGATCATTCATGTAAAATTTGGTTGATATCTATCTGTTAGATTCTAAGAAATGAGTTTCAAAGTTTCCTCTATATAACATATAGAGAAATGACCTCCGCCCATAAAATACATATTTTTCATCTGATCACAATAATTTTTGGTAGACTGATAAAGGGTCACCCAAGGATCATTCATCTTAATTTAATTGGTATCCATCAATTAGAACCTGAGAAAAATCACTTTTTACCATATTTGGAAATTAGCCACGCCCATTAAATCCATGTTTTTCATTGGATCAAAATTTCTTGAACAACTTTGAAAGAGGGTCACCCAAGGATCATTCCTGTGAAGTTTGGTTGAAATCCATCCAGTAGTTTCTGAGGAGAAGATTTTTAAAGAAAAAGTTTAAGACAGGACACACTGACGGACGGACGCACGACAGACACAACGCGATGACAATAGCCCCAGTGGCTTTCAGCCACTGGAGCTAAAAATAGCTACTATCAAGACTGTAGATTCACAAGGTGCAGAGCACCAGGGGGGAGGGGGTAGTACTTTTGTGAAAATTTTGTAATCTTTAACCTTCTTCTTCTGATGAACCAGGAGCCCGACAGATTTGAATAACGGGATAGATGATCAGCATATTGACCTTTATAAAAAAAATAGTTAAGATCAAGACTTTAGATTCACCAGGTGCGGAGCACCAGAGGGGAGGGGGACGTACTTTTGTGAAAATTTTGTAATTTTTAACCTTTTTCTTCTGATGAACCAGGAGCCTGACAGATTTGAATATTGGCATGAATGATCTGCATATGGACCTTTATGAAAATAGCTAAAATCATGACTGTAGATACACCAGGTGTGGAGCACCAGGGGGGAGATGGTAGTACTTTTGTGAAAATTTTGTAATCTTTAACCTTCTTCTTCTGATGAACCAGGAGCCCAACAGATTTGAATATTGGCATGGATGATCAGCAAATTGACCTTTATAACTAGAAAGCCATGAATGGCTTGTGTCGCTCCAAAGGCCTGAATTTCTTGTAATAGCAAATCTAAGTTTTGACTAGATTTTTAGATATTTTGGCTTCTACTGATGTTGAAATGATTTTCAAATTTCCACTAATATAACGTATAGAGAAATGACCTCCGCCCATAAAAGACATACTTTTCTTCAAATCACAATAATTTTTGGCTGAATGATAATGGATCACCCTAGGATCATACTAATGAAGTTTGATTGATATCCATCTCTTACATTCTGAGCAAATGATTTTGAAAGTTTCCACTATATTACATACATAGAAATGACCTTCTTCTTCTTTTGAACCACAAGCCCTATAGACTTGAAAATTGGTATGAAGGATTAGCTCATAGACTTTAATGAAAATAGCTAAAATCATGACTGTAATGCCACCAGGTGCGGAGCACCAGGGGGGAGGGGGTAGTTCTTTTGTGAAAATTTTGTAACTTTAACCTTCATCATTTAATGAACCAGGAGCCCTACAGACTTCAATATTGGCATGGATGATAAGCATATGGATCTAAAATAAAAAAGCTAAAATCATGAATGTAGGGCCACCAGATGCTGAGCATTTGGGGGGAGGGGGTAGTACTTTGGATCAATTTTGAAATCTTTAACCTTATTCTTCTCCTGGATCAGGAACCCGACAGACTTGCAAATTGTCATGGGTGATCAATATATTGACATTAATAAAAATAGCTAAAATCATGACTGTAGGGTCACCAGGTGTAGAGTGTCTTGGGGAGGGGGTAGAACTTTGGATCATTTTGAAATCTTTAAACTTCTTCTAATGAACCAGGAGGCCTACAGACTTGAAAATTGGTATGGATGATCTGCGTATGGACATTAATTGAATTAGCTAAAATCATGACTGTAGATTCACCAGGTGCAGAGTATCTCGGGAGAGGGGGGAGTGCTTTTTTGACAATTTTGAATCCCTACAGCCTTTATATTTGACATGGATTGATCAACTCATCAAAGAAAACTTTAAAAGTCTCAGACTCAGCCTGTATATCTGGCATAGATTAGCTGATCACAGACCTTTTATGAAAAAGCTTAAATAAATAATGACCAGGGGAGGAGCAGGAGGGGGGGGGGTGTAAGGATTATTTCAAATGTTATCTGATTGAATAAGTGAAAATCTCTTTTTCTGTGGTTGCATGGACATACCTAGGTAATGAAGCTTTTTTCTCAGGTGAGCGACCCAGGGCCAACGGCCCTCTTGTTTTTCACTTTCAAGTTTCAAGCAATTGAAGCTTCAAATGGCATCAACTTGCTGTGTTCTTGTTGAACTTTGCTTTTTAAATTTGTTTTTTATACTTAAATCTTTTATAAAAGAATATATTTTTTACAATAAAAAGTAGTTATTTTGTATATCCATTTGGTGTCCATGGTCTAGATGTAGAGCTTTGGCCTCTTGTCTCAGAGTTACCAAGTTGGAATACCTGGATCGATCTTGGTTCTTTTATTGGCCCACACATTCAGAACAAAATCTGGTTCTTTGTCCAGGAAGCAGAATTGAGAGGGATTAATTTTAGTTGAAAGAATTTGTTTTCCAATTGATGTCATACAAATAGGTTTAAACCAAACCAGTTATTTTGTATCCATTAGCCTGATGCAAGAAATATCAGAAAACTTGTATAGATGCGTCAATTCGAGAATCAACTCCCACACAATGTCACTTTTTGCCACCTGTCAAGAAAAGCAAGCAATTTCTGCATATACCACAATGAAGCAATTGCTTGTAACTAGAGCTGTCAGGGGAAGCAAAGCTTGACTATTCCTAGTGCTCGATAGTAACAGCAAATCAATATATACATTGGAAGGTTCCATTAAATGGAAGTCAGGAGTAATGAATCTTAGTTTAGAGGATGATATTATGGTCACAGAAGCATGTACATAGTTTCTAAGAAATGGCTTGAGTAGAAATAAAGATATAGCTGCATGATATACAACAGTTGTGAGTAAAAACATAACCAATAATTACCAAGTCTTAAAATGGTTAAAATTCCACTAAAATCAATATCAGTGTAATGAATCATTGTATAGAGGATGATATTATGGTCACAGAAGCATGTACTAAGTTTCCAAGCAATAGCTTTAGTAGAAACAGAGATATTATGAATATACACCAGTTGCACACAAAAACTAAACCAAGTCTGAAAAGGGTTTAAATTCTACTTGATTAAATATCAGAGTAACAAATCCTTATCTAAGGGCTGATACTATGGTCACAGAAACATTTGCAAACTTTCCAAGCAAAAGCTAAAGCAGAAACAGAGAAAACTAGAAAGCCATGAATGGCTTGAGTCGCTCCACAGGCTTGAAATTCTTGTAAAGGAATCAAAGTTTTGACTAGATTTTTATATTTTTGGGGTTCTACTGATGTTGAAAATGATTTTCAAAGTTTCAACTGTATAATATATAGAGAAATGACTCCTGTCCATAAGAGACATATTTTTCATCCAATCACAATAATCTGTGGCTGCATGATAATTGGTTACCCAAAGATCATACAAAAAAAGTTTGGTTGATATCCACCTGTTACATTCTGAGAAAATGATTTTGAAAGTTTCCTCTATATTACATAATAGAGAAATGACCTCTGCCCATAAAATACATATTTTTCATCTGATCACAATAATTTTTTGTAAACTGATACAGGGTCACTCAAGGATTACTCCTGTTAAATTTGGTTGATATCCATCAATTACATTCTGAGAAAATGATTTTCAAAGTATCCACTAAATAACATATAGAGAAATGACCTCCGCCCAGAGAATACATATTTTTCATCTGATCACAATAATTTTCAGTAGACTGATAAAGGGTCACTCAAGGATCATTCCAGTGAAATTTGGTTGATATCCATCATTTAGATTATGAGAAAATGATTTTTAAAGTTTCCACTATGTAACATATAGGGAAATGACCTCTGCCCATAAAATACATATTTTTCATCTGATCACAATAATTTTTGGTAAACTGATAAAGGGTCACTCAAGGATCATTCCAGTGAAATTTGGTTGATATCCACCAGTTACATTCTGAGGAAATGATTTTGAAAGTTTCCTCTATATTACATGTAGAGAAATGACCTCTGCCTGTAAAATGCATATTTTTCATCTGATCATAATAATTTTTTGTAGACTGATAAAGGATCACACAAGGATCATTCATGTAAAATTTCATTGGTATTCATCTATTAGAATCTAAAAAAAACTCACTTTTACCATATTTGGAAATTAGCCACCCAGTGGCATTCAGCCAGTGGAGCTAAAAACTGATATTAATCAGTTGCATGTAAAAACTTTACTAAGATTTCTAAGTATAAAAAGAGTTAAAATTGCACTAAATTCAAAATCAGAGTGATGAACCTTTCTAGATGCTGGTATTATGGGCACAGAAGCAAGTGCAAAGTTTCAAAGCAATAGCCAGAGATTTGACACAGTTGCATACAAACAGAAAAAGGAAAATCTTCAAAAATCTTCTTCACTGAAACCAGAAGGCAGAGAGCTTTCATATTTGGTATGTAGCATTATCAAGTGAACCTCTACCAAGTTTGTTCATATCAAGACCCTGGGGTCATATTTGGGCTCCACAAAGACACGACCCTTTTTACAAAGAATCAAAGAGCCAAAATCTTAAAAAAATCTTCTTCTCTGAAACCAGATGGCAGACGTACAGCTTTCATATTTGGTATGTAGCATCATCCAGTGGACCTCTACCAAGTTTGTTCATATCAAGACCTTGGGATCATATTTTGGCTCCACCCTGGAAAACCCCTACATAGAATCAAAGAGCAAAAATCTTTAAGAATCTTCTTCTCTGAGACTAGGTGGCAGACAGCTTTCATATTTCATCATCTAGTGAGGCTCTACCAAGTTGTTCATATCAAGACCCTGGGGTCTTATTTGGGCTCCACCTGGGCACATCCCTTATAGCTCTTCTGAGCACCAAGGGTAAAAAACGAAAATCTTCAAAAATCTTCTTTGAAACCTAAAGGCAGACAGCTTTCATATTTAATATTTTGCATCATCTAGTGGACCTCTACCAAGTTTGTTTATATTAAGACCATTGGGTCACATTTGGGCTCCACCCAGGTGCATCCGTTTTTACATATAGAATCAAAGAGCAAAAAGGCATATCCTTCTTGCTCTTGGCTGAAAACATTCCAGGATATTGATCTTATGTAGAAGTGATATCCTTGTTGACATCTCCCTGTTTAATTATGTAATGTCCGAGGGGTCAAAGAGACTCAGGTGAGCAATCTAGGACCATCATGGTCCTCTTGTTTCAATTTAGACCAGTCTAATATTTTATACTGTTGCAATTACTAAATTCTTATTAAGTAGAAGTGGAATGGTGCACTCTCTCATTCACCACCATTGATATAATTTTTTAGCTTTGTAGGTGCTACATTTTTGTTGCCAATAATAGTGTAGAGTTATTTATGTAGGTGGGAGACTTAAAACAGCTGCGGCTGCATTTTTTGTCACTAACTATTTGTTACTTTTCTATTGTTAGATATTCCAAACAAATAGAGCCTGACATAAAGGGGCATGAGTATCAATTCTTCAGTCTATGATCTGATTGCTTAACATCATTATTGTGAATGAAATACGTCACTTGTCATATGCTTACTGTTGGCTTTCAAATGCATATTTTGAAGGATAAGTCTTTTAATACAACCAGGGAGAGTTTTGGAAATCCATTAATCTCCCAGGGATATTTAAAGACTTTGTGACATTTAACTATCAGTTTTGGAATTTGAAAACTGCACACACTATGTAAACCCACAGTGCTTGTAAATACATGTATTTAGGAATTATACCCTGTTTTGCACATATGTAAACATACAAAGCAGGGTACCACCTCCAAACATTTGAGAATTATTTCATCTTCATACAGGGTAGGTTTAGCTTTAAAAGAGAAACAAGAGGGTAATGGTGGCCCTGAATCACTCACCTGAGTGAACTGTCCAAAACTCTTTTAAAGCGGGTTGTGAATTTTTTTTTGCCAATTTCAGGTGTATTAGACTTAAAATTTGGCTACTAGCAAGCATTATAAAGTTTTTATAAGGGAATGATACTGTGACCTACTTTATTTCACAAGATGACCTTAATTTTGAAATCATCTGAAATATGGTCAATACAATCATTCTGACCAAACTTCAGGTTAATCATTCTGACTAAAATGTAGCCACTAAAGTGCACCCATGTGACATCTTGATGAATATATCTGGTTATTAATTGGGCATATAACTGAAAGTCTAACACACAAGACTTAATTAATAGATCATAATTTTATTTAGAATAAAAGACCATGTATATATGTTTGTATTTACAAAGCACATAGATAGATAATCAAAAACCCTCTCCCTTTCTTAAAAGTATTTAAAAATATTCAGTGATAAATTTCGTATTTCAAATTAAATCCACTTCAAATTTTCGTCTTCAAAACCTTTGAATTTGGACAGGTCCAAAATTTTGTAACAGGAAAGGGTTAATTAAACTACACAGTTCTATTATAACCAAAATGTATATGAAACCAAAGCAATATTGAAAGTAAAAAGGGAAAGGATTTAAGTCAGGTGGTTAACAATAATACAGCACAAAATGTGCAAACAGCTTCTCTCGGTTACTTTCGTGAAAAGACCTTATTTTGTCTTTTGGCTGTTAAAATGTGTACCTTAAGCTTGAAAACAACTGAAGTTATTAGGTTTTAGTAGCCATATGATGATGTACATCTATATTCATCTTGAATAACAAAACAACTAATCCTTAAAAATTAATAACAAAAGTCATTTCAAAGATATGATGAAACCTTTGAATAGAGTAGAGAATAAAGATGGAAAGAGAGAGATTTTTTTAATAAACAAATTTTCAGTTTTTCATCCAAGTTTGTTTTACTTCAATGGATTTTCGAATTAAGTGTTGACAAAATTCATAATATTCAAGAGATATCTTGATTTTGTTTAATTTACAAGAATTGACACAACTTAAGCAAAAAAACACATATTGATGGCTCAGGGCAAAACAGTTGTAACTGCCTATAAACATATAGGCAGTTACAACTGTTTCGTGCAGAGCCAACAAACTGTTTAATGCTGGGCCATGGTATAAGTTGTTAAGTGGTGTGTGCCCAACTTGTAAAATCAAAAGTTAGAATATTTGTGTGAATATTATAAATTATCAAGGTAGACATCACTAGAATAGTCCATAATGTAAAGTTTTAGAGTTTTTCAAGGTCATTCTTGAAGTAAAACTATTTCAAATTTTGTCAAATACAAAGTAAGCCTTAATTAATGACAGAATTAATTCACTGTGCAAACTTTTCTCTGTAAGTAGTATTCTCTTTATTCTTTGTAAATCCAAATAAGCCATTGTCTGACATTTCCAACAATTTCCCATGCATGTGCGAAGTAAAAACTTTGACCAACCTTTGCATTGGTCTGATCAGCCATGCCTTCAGGATGACAAAACAGTGCAAACAGTTTGCAAATTATACCCCGCTTTGCACGCAAAAGCATGTGCAAAGCGGGGTAAAATTGGCCAACTGTTTGCACCGTTTTGTCATCCTTAAAGGCTTTTATGCAGAAAAGGTCCTTCTCTTGCCACTTTCTTAGCTAATCATTGACCTATAATGATGGCTCACTGTGAAACAGTTTCGAACAGCCTTTATATGTACAACTATATCATGTGCACAGCAAGCCATTTAATTTTTAACATATGGTTCAGATTTCCAGACAAGGTATTCAGAATGCAAAAAAGTGTTTGGAAATGTTTAAGAATAATATTCTGCTTTCCAAAGTACATGTAAATGAGTACCATTTCTTTTACCGTAAATATTTTTCGTCTTGAACAAATCAAGTGTTCAATGCAACACTATTGTAAGTGCCTATAAATATAAAGGCACTTACACTAGTATTGCACTGACCCCTTAATTTAACCCTTTGCGGTTTAATCCCTGCCTTTTACGTGCCTGTGATTTTATGATGAGAAAACATTGTGAAAAAAGAAGAAATTACTTCTGAGAAGCAATTTCTTCTTTTTCCACACTATTTTCTACCCTACTGAATGGTTATTTTTCAATTTTAATCCACTTTAAATTTTTGTCTGCAAAACCTTTGAATTTGGACAGGTCCAAAATTTTTTAAAACAGAAAAGGGTTAATCTGTACATTTCTGGAATTTCCTTGTCTTATGGAGAAAATTCAGGTCATATAATAGATAAAATATTAACTTGTGCTCATAACATACCAAGTTTGTCAAACTTGCTATTTAAAACAGTTAAACACTCAGTGTAGCCTTTTTTTTTATCTGTGTTTAGATGACTCTTTCTGCATAATATTTCAGCTCCATGCATAACAGACTCAAATGATGATTCAGGACAGAATAACACATAAAACACACTTTCTCTAAAATATGACAGTATTTAAGCTTAAATGCAAATATACTGGTAATAACTCATTAACAATCAATTCTTGAATGTAACTTTAAAAATAATGATCTAACTATATATACTAATGCACTATATATTATGAGTGAATAAAAACAGCAAAAAACAACATCATTAACAAAGATAAACAAGGTGACTGAAGGATTCAGTGCAAAACTATTGTAAATATGCCAAAACATGTTTATTTACAAGCACTTACAATTGTTTTGGACTGAACCCTCATTGTGTATGTGCAACACATGTGTCTAGAATTAATTTAGATTTTCACACTCCAACATTGAAATTTTGATTTACCATTGTCAGCTTGTCTGCCAAATTTTTCCTATTGCCTTAACAAATTAACTGCCTATTTATGATGCAATGTAAATTGTTCATATTTGTAATGATAACAGACCTTTACAATTTTAACAGGCAAATATCAAATTCAAGGTTATTTGTCAAGCTGAAGGTCATCTTTTAAATAAAATATGAAAACAATGTGTTTTTTTTTTTTGGGGGGGGGGGGGATTCATAGCATCGGAGAACAATAAATGAGGCCACCACAATTGTTCCTTAGCACTCATGTGCAAAATGACATGCTTTGAGAAAAATTGTTCTACAATTTTCATATTTTGTCTTGTTTTTGCATTAAAGAAGAAGAATAAAAGTTTTTTTTCGAGTAGGATCAATTGATATTTCATTGTAAACAAAAGAGGCTATATTTTCATTCATTGCTCTGCAACTCATGAATATTTAGTTTTGGTGTTGGCTCTATGAAATATATAGAGGATAATCAACTGGTTATATTTGATATGAAAAATATTTCACGAGAATGCATTATTAGGGGTTGAAAAACCGACATTTACTGGGAAGTTTGACTTTGCCACTTGACCTTGAATGTGTACACAAGTGTTTGTGCAAAGAAATTAGGTACATGTATATGCATTCTTAACATAACTGTAGGGTTTTTAAATTTACACACACTCAAAATGCAACCAACATAGAATATATAGGATTAAGGCGATATGTGGACTTTGACAAAAGATGAATGTCCTCTGCCCACTCCTCTTTTCTATGATTTGAGTGTAACTACAGCTTGAATAAGGTGTAGTTTTGATGTTGTGATCGTTCATCAACATCATTTTTCGGAAGAGAATCTATTTCTATTACACACCTGCTTAATGCGCGTTATGGTAGTTACGCCCTTAGTTAATACATTTTAACAATCAAAGAAATATTAATCTATTTGAATGATTGGAATATGGATGCCTGTTTAACTTTTGATAGTAAGGCAGGTAACAAAGACAGAGTGACAGACTGAATGAAACGAACAAAGATTAATATTTGCCTTTCAATCTATAGGCAGTTAAAACTGTTCTGCCCTGGGTCAGCAGAAATTTATTTAAATTCATTATCTATTATATTTCAAACAAAATTACTAAAAAAGAATTTTCGAAACTTGGAAACATGTTTAAAATCCTTATCTGTTTTTGTTTTTTTTAAATAGAGCATTTATAGGGAAAACTATGATACATATACACTAAAAGAAGTACAATTGCATTTTAATTCAAACATAAGGTATTTGAAAACAAAGATCTAGCTGCAAATAGATTTGAGCAATTTGCTGGATCAAGGCAAAATAACGAAAGGCATTAATTATCATGTAAACTTGAAAAATATTTAATTACAAAGTACCTGAGTAAATAAAGACTACAACTTGAGTTTTTTAAGGCAATTCTTATTGAGCAAAAACCTGTTCACACAAGTTTATTTGAATTGGGTTTTATGTCATTTTCAACAAACTTTCAGTTATATCTCAGTTGCTGGAGATCCTAACAATGGATTCCTGGTACATGTATTTCAGCACTTTGATTTTAACTTATTTTTGCCATGGTTTTTATTCTGCTTTACAAGGGTTAAGGTAACCCTTGTCATGTTGATCTCAGATTATTCCTGCTTTGGCAGGAGGCATAGCCAAAGATCAGCCTGCACACATGTGCAGTCTGATCTCTGTCAATACCACCTGATTTTCCTTTATAAATAGATAAGTTTGAAAAATTTTACTTTCACAATAATAACTGACTCACGTTCAGGGAAACCAGTAATTTCAGCGCTTTGATTTAGATGCATTTTTGCCAAGGATTTTTATTCAGCATGACAAGGGTAAAGAAAATCCCTGCTTTTCTGTCTGGGTTAAGGAAAAAAATATTGTGAAAATTGCACACTTTATTAAGTAGTCATTCTTGGCAAACTCTTCATTTTCCACAATGATTTACACTTCAGTATTCTCTTAACATTAGCTTTCTCGATAAACATTATGTGTTTCTGAATAAAAAATTCTTTGTTTATTTCTTGAATTTATATAGTTTCTATGTATTGTGTCTTTAAATATGTAAAATATACAATGTACAGTTTTAAAATCTCTGATACATAAATATAATATGCAATAACAAATTAAAATCATGAATGCCTTGCAAAATAGCTACTAAAACATAGCTGTGATAAGAAAAATACTAACTTCATGAGAGGAAACTAAATCCACAGCTTGTTTAATTTTTTTTCGAAATTTTGGAATCATTGATTGGCTTCTTGAAATTGACTGTGAATTCCTAGGGGTCAAAACTGCTGGTGAAGGGGTCAAAACAATGAGGTGCAGATCATTAATTAAGATTTGTAGGTAATGTTTATTGTCATTTTAAACATGATCGCCTTCATATCAGAGATTCATATGGGTTTTGAGTCTCGTATAAAGAAATGAAGGAGGCAATCAATTCAAATGCATTTATATTTAGAAGCAGTATGAGTAAGCAGTAATAAAAATTTTGAGGATTATACAGACCTGTGTTCAGGATGAAAAAAATGGTGTAAACTGCTTGCCAATTTAAGCCCGCTTAGCATGCAAACGCTCTTGTAAAGCAGGGTATTATTGGCAAACAAATTGCACCATTTTGTAACCCTGAATGCAGAACATTGTCATTGAACCCTTGATTGTGAAATATTTGGGGTCAAAACTTCTTTTGAAAGGTCAAAACAATTAAATAAGTGGATATAATAAATCAATATCTCTGATTATGCTGATTGCCAGAGTATCTCCTCCATTACATTATAAAGAAATGCATGTGAAATATGAATCTCTTATAAAGTGATGAAGAAGACAATTCATTCTATGTCATATTTGACCTTTTGCTGATTAATCCCTGATTTTTACATGCCTGTGATTTTATGATTGAAAAAACAGTGTGAAAAAAGAAGAAATTGCTTCTGACTAGCAATTTCTTCTTTTTCCACACTATTTTCTACCCTACTAAATGGTTATTTTTCAATTTAAATTCACATTAAAATGATTTACAAAACCTTTGAATTTGGACAGGTCTAAAATTTTGTACAAGAGGACCAAGATGGTCCTAGATTGCTCACCTGAGTCTCTTTGACCCCTGAGTCATCACATTAATTGGATAGGTCGATGTCAAAAAGAAGATACTTGCCTTAAATCAATACCATGGAACGTTTACAGCGTAGAGCAAGACAGATATGCCTTTTTGCTCTTTGATTCTATGTAAAAAGGGATGCACCCAGGTGGTAACCCAAATATGATCCCAGGGTCTTGATATGAACAAACTTGGAAGAGGTCCATAAGATGATGCTACATACTAAATATGAAAGCTGTCAGCCTTCTGGTTTCAGAGAAGAAGATTTTTGAAGGTTTTCCTTTTTTCACCCATGCTCAGATGAGCTGAATGGGATGCGCCTGGGTGGAGCCCAAATATGACCAAAGGGTCTTGATATGAACAAACTTAGTAGGGGCCCACAAGATGATGCTACAAACCAAAAATGAAAGCAGTGTTCCCTTAGGTTTCGATTAAAGAAGATTTTAAAAGATTTTCACTCTTTGATTCTATGCAAAAAGGGTTGTGCCCGGGTGGAGCCCAAATATGATCCTAGGGTCTTGATATGAACAAACTTGGTAGAGGTCCACTAGATGATGCTACATAACAAATATGAAAGCTGTCTGCCTTCTGGTTTCAGAGGAGAAGATTTTTAAAGATTTTCATTTTTTTACCCTTCGTGCTCATAAGAGATAAAGGGATGCACCCGTGCAAAGCCCAAACATGACCCAAGGGTCTTGATATGAACAAACTTGGTAAAGGCCCACTAGGTGATGCTACATACCAAATATGAAAGCTGTCTGCCATCTGGTTTCAGAGAATAAGATTTTTAAAGATTTTCGCTCTTTGCTTCTATGTAAAAAGGGTTGGGCCCGGGCAAAGCCCAAATATGACCCCAGGGTCTTGATATGAACAAACTTGGTAGAGGTCCACAAGATGATGCTACATACCAAATATGAAAGCTATCTGCCTTCTGGTTTCAGAGAAGAAGATTTTTAAAGATTTTCATATTTTCACCCTTTTTGTTAAGGGTAAAGGGAAAGTTAAGGGTGGATTTCAATTATTTGAACAACCTTGGTAGAGCTTGACCCAAGGAACATCCCTGCCAAGTTTCATCAAGATTGGCCCACTGGTTTAGGAGAAGAAGATGTTTAAAGAAATTGTGGACGACGGACGACTGACGACGGACATTCTACGATCACAATAGCTCACCTTCAGCACTTTGTGCTCAGGTGAGCTAAAAACAGGAAAGGGTTAATTTGAAGCAGTATCAAGATTCAGGACTGATAATATAAGAGGGCCAGAAGTGGCACTAAATTGCTCACCTGAGTGACTGTCTTAGATCTGACCTCATTTATGGATCCACCTGAACCCTTTTCTATCTTGTCTAAGATTTCATCAAAACAATCATTTTGAAAATCTTGTCTAAGATTTCATCAAAACAATCATTTTGAAAAAATTTCAGGTTGATTAGACTAAAGATACCGTTTCTAGGGTATCGACTGGATTTTTCTAAGAATTTACCAAGTGACATAGTGTTTGACACCACTCGACCAAATTTCAAACTTGTTCAATATTTCATCAAGACTGTTATTATCATCATTGTTACCAATTTTCAGATTGGTTGAGCAAAATATGAGGTCCCTAGAGTGTTGAAAAGTTTTGTCTAAGATTTGACCCTGTGACATAGTTTTTGACCTCACTTGACCATGTTTTGAGATTTCATTACGACAATCATTCCAATTTTCAGCTTGATTGGACCAAAAGTATTTGCTCTTATGTGCCCACAAAGAAAATGTTAAAGATTGACATCAAATGATGTACAAATCACACAAAGTACTCAAGTGATCTAAAAAAGGGGTCAAAATGGCTCCCGGTGAGTGACAGAAAATTGTAGGGGTTAAACTAAGATAATTTCAGATTTTTGAAGGTCCAAAACCTTGGTTAAGGGTAGAAAAAGAGCCATGCTTATTGCAAATTGCATGAAGATCCTGCACCAGATTTTGAGTTTTTTGAATGACCATCAGCTTGTCTCCCTAGGAATCCAGTTTCTTTGTTTCTTCTGTGCTTTCGACCTCCTACTGAAGCAGGTTGTCCCAAGAGAAAACCGACAGGATTGAGAAGCCCCAGCTGATCTACCATGGCATTTTGTGAATTGTATTGCAATACACTATTAGAGTTATCCACATGAATGAGTTTTGGAAACTCCCAGAAAACTAGGTCATCATTTGGAAGATTCAGGGACAGAATCCATTCATTCCTTTCTGTTTCCAACACTAACTTCCCAGAATCTTCCTGCGATTTAAATACAGAGAGAGGTTTTATTACACATCTCAGTGGATCATCGCGTAAATGTCCACAGTATTCACACAACTGTCGACTGTCAGTGCACTTGTTGCATGTGCTACAATGCCAGTATTGCCATGTGTTACATGTCCTACATTTGGGACAGTGTTTTTCATGACCAAGTTGCCCTACTTGTTTATTGCAAAAAGAGAAATATGCTACCTTACTACACCGAGTTGAAATCAATTCACCAACAGTCAGTTTTTCAATGTCCCCACCAGGAACTAAATTCAAGTCAAAGTCAGTATCACAAAATCCGTACAAACTGGGATTAACTTTAAGGGACAAGAGCTGGCCCAGTTCAGTAGCACTATTACATGTATAATTAATATAATCTTTGAAGCACTCTGATATACTATCATCAAACTCTATACCAAGATTTCTGCAATAATCACTATTTACATCATTTAGTTCACTACCATTTGCTTCTAATTCACTACGTATATTCACACTTTTTGCATCTTTAACAATTTTACTTTGAACCAAAACTTTAACAATCTCATTTTTCAACAGTATGCTATTATTTCCAAGTCTATTCGTATGTGTTTCAAATCCATTGAAGCTTTCAATTTCAGATGTCATTTCATCAGTATTTCCAAGGTTATTCAATCCATTTTCATACGTGTACAGGTCTCCAGAGTCCATTATCAACGGTTTCACAGTTCCTTTCTCATACAGTTTATCTACTTCACAATTACTAGCCAATACCAGTGACACAAGTTCAGTCAGTTCAGAGAGTAAACCAGCCATACAAATAAGTTTGCATGATCTTGTATTTCCATATTTGAAGAAACTTTTTCTTTTCTTCCATTTGTTTTTGTTTTCTGCACTACAATGTATCCATCTCTGGTAAAATTTTGGACTCTCAGAAACTTCAATCACAAGGAACCCACAGTCCACATCCACTGCTGACATGAATAAATAGATCTGGGAGATGCACGACAAGCTCACATCAAACCTTAGTTGTCTTGATACTTCAAATTGTCTCATGTTATCAATTATATCATCTGCTAGAGTCTTTGTTAGTTTAGAATGATGTAAACACCTGATTCCGTCTGATGAAAAACATGGCTGAAACTGAAAGATACTAACACTCAACGTGCCTTGAGCTGGATTTACAGTTGCCACAAACTGACCTTCCCAATTAGCAGTCAGTAAATGGTCATCTATTTTAACTGCCCAGAGCATACTATGAGGTATATGTTCCTCAACCTGATCTGATCTGAGGTTGTGAAATTTGTCACATTTTACAGCCTGGCTTCGACCACCGCTCTCAGTATTCAGTAAAGCACTTTTGAATGAAGAGATGACCTTTGTAGCACGGGTGAGATAATCCGATGGTACAGGATTTGATTTGATGTTTAGCCCTGGAATGTCATTTATCATGTTGATTGCATGTATCACCTTCCTTCGAAACGCATTTTCTTTCTCCATTGGCCTAGGAAAGGAAAGGCAGAATGATTCATACTGAACAGTTGATCGAAGGTTATCCATTAGAGATGACAAGAGCACATTCCTTTCTGTTGAATTCAAGACATCATTTTGTGGCCAAGATCTCATTCCATTTCCTGAATTTGATGAAGAAGGCAAGTGGTTGTCTGACATCAGAATTGAGGCCACAGTTTTGGAATGCCCTTCCATATTATCTGACCTTCGTCTCCGAGATTTCACAGCTCTACCAGGCTTTTCTGGATCTATTCTTCTCTTTCTGTTTATGGCATCACCAACTACATTTGAATAGAGTTGTGATTTGTAGAGGCTTTCTGAATTCCATCCAGAATTCATTATTTCATGAGAGATTTTCCGGGCCTGGTTGTGTATGTCCTCATTGGACATTCCAATAGGCGTTATCTGAGGACCATTTTCATACATGGAACCAGGCATGAATTGTTGCTGATGAGGTAAAGATGGCACTTGAAAAACATTGAAACTTTGATTAGACTGGTTTACCATTTCTTGATTCGAGTGTAACCCCATAGCAGAATTATAGTAGTTCCAGTCTGAGATGCATGTGTTAGGAGGATATGGAATGTCGGGAGATTGAGAGTTAATCATTTTTAGCTCATCTGGGTAATCTAACTTCTCTTTCTTGATTCCAAGTTCTTGACCAAGGGCCTCTGAGTTACTGAGCAACTGAATGTATCCCATTGAGTCTGAGCTGTTTTTGAGTATTTCTTGCTGGTTTTGCTGGTAATTTCCTATGGTATGATTAGTGAATACTGGTAGGTTATCTTGAGATTGAATGGTGTCTGGGCTACTGTAATAACTCGATAGACTTCCAGATCGCTTCAGGTCATCGTAAGAACTGCCCTCGCCGTAGTTCAACGAGTCTATCTGTATGACATTGTAACCGCTAGGGACCATATCTGACTGTACAGGGTACATGGATGTTTGAGATTGTCCCTGATATAGTCCCTGGTTTCCGTCCGTCTGTAGCGGCAGCATATCCATTCCACCGGAGACTTCGGAGACCAGCTCCACCATCTTGTTTGAGCCGCCATGTAGATTGTAGATGCTCAAATTGCCGGGATCCCCAACTGGGGAGGCCCCACCATCTGCCATCTGAAGAGAAAGGTAAAAACGTACTAATACTTTTTTTATTCAAGAATCGTCGGTGCCAATGGGGTACAAATTATTGTAAACTAAAGTCTGTATTTTCAATGATTTAGTCATCAGGCCAATCGTATTAACCCTTTCCTGTTTTACAAAATTTTGGACCTGTCCAAATTCAAAGGTTTTGCAGACGAAAATTTAAAGTGGATTTAAATTGGAAAATAACCATGCAGTAGGGTAGAAAATAGTGTTGAAAAAGAAGAAATTGCTTGTCAGAATCAATTTCTTCTTTTTTCAAAATGTTTTCTCCATCATAAAATCACAGGCACGTAAAAAGAAGGGATAAAACAGCAAAGGGTTAACACGATCACGACACGAACATTTATTTAAAACAAAGTGCGATTTGAGCACACAGAGTGCCCTTCCCCACTGCAGATTTTCAGAACATTTCCACATTGTTTGACCTTGAAAAATGACATAGAACGTGGTACCAAACAGAGAGGTTTTGTTACAAGCAATACTACTGTGAAATATGAAGACTCTCACTCTCTTACCAATCAAAAGTTTTAACCAAAATCACAGTATTGGGGGGGGGGGGGGGCAAACATACAAAAAAAGACACTGCCCACGATCTATCTATGCGTAGACATTGATGTGAATAAGTGTTAAATAGGAATCAAAACTTTACGCCAAAAGTAGAAATGTGATTTATGGAAAAGGTATTTGACATAACATTTTTGTTGTGCAACAAAAATGTCCTAACTACAGCTTCGCTAGATTTAAGACGTCTATTAGCAAATTAAACTAGGGCTGCTTGAGCACAGACCCGAATCTGCTAGTATGATTAAGCGAGGGTTTAGTCAATAAATAAATGAATGTTTATTTCATGTTAATAAGTGTTTTTAATTGACACATGCTGAAATATTTCTGCTAAGAAAAATTCAAGATCGATGAATAACATATAGAAAATTGCTGGTTTAAAAGAGGTTTGAAATAAAAGTTTCACTGGAGTTTAAGAGAGCTGAAGTTAAGACATTTAAGCATTCACTGAATACTAATATGAAAAGTGGTGGATCGGCGCATGGTAGTTATCGTTCAGACGTTTGGCGGCCAAACGACGTATTTAGGAGATGAAATACATTTATATAGTAACTGATAAAAACTATTGAGAATAATAGCTTTATTAACTTTTGTCAATCATTCAATCTGCCCTGCGTTAAGGATGACAAAACGGCGCGAACCGTTGTGCAAATATACCCCGATTTGCATTCAAGTGTACGTGCAAAGTGGGGTATAATTGGCAAATATTGCGCACTATTTTGTCATCCTAAACGTAGGGCTGAATTGGTGTTTAGAAACTGCAGACGAAAAACCGAGTTCTAATTCATACCCATAGTTTTTCCCGCCTGTCGATAAAGTCAAACATTATTGTATCAAAGTCAAGAAAGTACTCCATTTATCCAAGTGATCAAATAGTTCCAACGCTTCTTGCATGCGTATGATTGTAAAATGTTCACTGGCACTTTAAACTTTAACATCATAACTATGACTATTTAATTTTTACTATTAAAAATTGACGAATTAGGCAGCACAATAAAAAGAAAATGTTTTATTAGTTGATTTCTTTGTATGTTTTTCGCTTTAATTAATTTCCTTTCTATCATTCACTATTAACGTTCAATACTTTGCTAGCTGTTTGACTGTCGAAACCCAAAGCTAAAATAAAGTACGATTAGACGTTGCATCAAATAACAAAAGAAATAAGAATCTATATTTGGAAAATTGCTAAATTGCGCATAAAAATTAGATAATAACGACAAAGGGGTCAACGGGTACATTTGTTACGTAACGTCAAAAAACTAAACCCAATATTTGTGTACCCTGTAACATACCGTTACGTTATTACCTTTGATCCCTTTGCTAATTTATTGATTTCTATTTATCTCGTTTATTTCTGGTCGTTGCTGCATGGTATTTAATACCTTTGGTATAAAAGTTTAGCGAAATCGACTCGTCCGCTCACTCAGTTAGGCTAGGTATCGCGATATTTTGCAATGACCATCACTTAATTAGCAAGACATGTACATGACAGTTTATCGATTACTCAATGCGAAACAGTAGTAACTGCCTATATGTTTAAAAACAGTTACAACTGTTTCGCGCCGAGCCAACTACGTATTAACATATAGTACGACCGTTTTTATTTCGAAGAATACATAAAATTTGAACGAAGAAAATTGCTAATCAAGCAGACTGACAAAAGTCTATATTATACCCTACTAGTAACACGAATCTTGAGAGTCTTAGATTTTCTACATATACATGTTTTGTGACCCTTCACTCCTTAATCATATGGTCCCTTTTCGTGCGAGGGGTCACATCTATGTTTAAGTATTATTGAGCAGTATCAAACCAGAAAACAGTAAAGAAGCTATGCAAATCGTTAAAGCTTTTTATGTTCTAGCAAAATTTAAAACGATATATATTCCAACCGCGGTATTCGAAAACGCGGGGGGAAAAGTGATATAGCCAGGAGTACGGGTGGACTGAACTGAAATTTAACAAGTGAGAGATAACGGTACTTAATTACAAATGAAATTCTCTATATACTGACAGAGTAATGAAACTCATCAAGAAAAACATCCTTTTCTCCCTTTTGATATTCAATGCTTTTTGATGTTTCAATTTAAGTTTTTTTCATGATGAAGTCGGTTTCGAAAGCATGTTACTTTTCGCTATGACACATGGCCTTTTCCAATGTAATTCAAAGGATGGTAAAAATGCCAAAAAGTTTGCGTTTTTGCAATCTTTCAGTATAGCTAGAGAGAAAGAAAGAAAATCGTCGGTCCCAATTTATCTATATATATTAACTCACAGGTGGCAGTATCAAAGAAATTTTAAGAATGATAAACATTTTAAAAATAATGACAATGTGTCTTTCAAAAATTCCAGGTCAACTTTCAATTCAATATTACCAAGATATTTTTGCACAAATACAAAAAAATCAAAATGTATCTTTGAAGGCCATATAAATTTCTATATGTATGCAAAATTTAGTTGAAATTGGCCTTATACTTCCAGAATGAATAGGAAAAATACACCCTCAATTTGCAAGGACATCACTGAGGTGACAATTTGTGTTTGTTTAGGAGCAATCCAAATGATATTTTTCCGTTTCGCACTATTTCATTGGCTACAAGGAACACCTCCGTATTACACCATATTGTTTACAGGCCAATCGACCAATCAAATCAGCTCAAACCATCTAACTCTGTTGTGAGAATTGAGAATTGTCTCGGCATAGCCTCGACAATTATCAATTCTCCCAACCTCGTTAGATTTTTTTTCATACAAAACACTTAGTATGTATTATATATTTATCCTCATTGCATTTTTTACACTTTCGTGGCTAAACCCAATTACCAGATCGCTGCTGTCAATCACAAAATTAATAGACCAATCAAATCACTCGATCTAGACCGGAATGACTTTTGACCTTCGTAATTTTCAACAATTTTATTTAAACGATTTTAAAAGGTAGTCGCATCAAACGTTGAAAATGCATCCATACAAACACCAGTACGAGCCCCTATGCAATATGTAAAGATGGGGGTCTGAATTCATCTTCGTGTCTTTTTGTTTTGTGTTGTTGTCTGTGCTATGCCGCTCCGTCTGTGCCTTGTGCAAGTGTGAAATTGTGAATGTCATCAGGGGTCATGCTTGTCCCTAAAACCAGGCGCCAGTTTCATCAAATCATTTAAGACGCATTTCCGATCTTACCGATGTCTCAGCTAATATTTAGGACAAAAACCGCGTATCATCAATCTGCCAATACCTATGTGAAGTGAATGTTGTTGTTACTGTTTCTAAAGTCACCAGTAAGACAAATATACGTCTTAAATGTTTTGATGAAACTGGCCTTAGGGTTTCGACTCCCCAAAAAATCTCATTTTGACCCTTTAAGTTTTCCTGCAGAGTGTCATTTTGACCCGCTGAATTTCAAATCAATTGTTAAAATCAATTGTTTTCTTTATAGTGCTATTACAAAAGATATATATAAATGAAACAACATAAATAATTAAGTGTGACTACACTTGATTGTTTTTGTCGTTTCAGTTACATGTATATAAATTACTTTAAAGGCTGAAATGTTTTCTTGCTTTTTTGTTTGTTATTTTTTTACATCTTCAAAACCAGAATTAAATGGTAAAGGGGTCAATGCCTCCCCGATTTAAAACCTAGGACAAGCCCTGGTCATGCATAGGCCCTTATATGTTGCGGAAGGCTATATCGAAGGTCAAGAGGCTATCGATCAATTAATCGGGGCGAACCGTAGCTCAGCCTCAGCCATAGGGGTAATTGAGTCTTGCGATACCCTTTAGAACGACGAGTCCAATTGGGAAGTAATCATGACATAAAACTTTATTACTTTAGGATTGATAATTTCATTTATCGGACAAAAGATTCGGACGATTTACAACCCATTGTAAAGATTTAGATCATACTACAACGCTGCACAGGCTTTCCAGAAATTGAAGTTTCCATTTTTTTTATTTATTTACTTTTTTAACGCCACTTTTCAAAGACGCTGAAACAATTTTTTTCTAACTTTCATTCACCCCCTCACAATTCAGCGCCCTGGAAAATGAAGTACTGGTGCCGACTTTCTGAAAATTCGGATCGAAATGGCATTCAGAACAACACTCGGGTTTTTTTTCCTTAAACTTGAAGGTACCTCGGACGTAAGTTTAGTAATTTTGGATCATTTTAGGTAATTCGGCTTCCGGGTAGTGCTTCAATCTATACGCTTAAAAGGAAAGCAAATTCCTTTTGAAAATTTCGATGGATTCGATGGAGATTTTTTCGGCAGATAATCATTTGATAACAAAACTCAGAGAAAAAGTCCAAGATTTTTTTTTGACGGAATAACGTGCGAAACGGCGCACTTTTATGTATGTGCCCTAATTATTTTCAAGGTCTATTTTCTACACTCTATCAAGTGCGTGCGGCACCAGCATTAAGCTGGCTACACAAATACATAATATAAATGGGGATTAATCCATGACAACTTTTCTTAACCCTTCTCTGTTTTACAAAATTTTGGACCTGTCCAAATTCAAAGGTTTTGCAGACGAAAATTTAAAGTGGATTTAATTTGAAAAATAAGCATTCGGTAGGGTAGAAAATAGTGTGAAAAAAGAAGAAATTGCTTGTCAGAATATATTTCAATCATAAAATCACAGGCACGTAAAAAGCAGGGATTAAACAGCAAAGGGTTAAAGCGCGTCATTTTTTCGCCATTTTTCGTTCATGAAGACGTCACATATTGGGCTCCGCTTAGATAACGTCAGACAAAGTGAAACGATAGCGAAGGATTTGGTTATTTCACTAATTAGGAGGTGATATTATCAAGTTATAATCTGCCATTATCTCTCGATAAAACACCGAAAAGCATAAAAGAAACTGTTTGTATTACCGCGTACAGCCACAAATTTAAGAACAACTGTGAGCAAGCTTATAAATACATGGGAATATTTGTTATTTACAAATTCGCGGCAGATTTTGATTTCTGGGTCAAACGGTGCGCCATAGTTTACATGGAGAAACGAAATAGGCAATGCACAATACTAAAAGCCCACTCGTTTTTTGCACTGGCTAACTGTGGTATCCGGTTTAGAAGATTTATTTCTCTTCTGGAGACGTCAAGCCTATTTTAGGTAAGAATGCTCAGAACCGGCAGAGGATTTATATTTAGCAGAGCCAACAATATAGGGTAGGCCTATTTGTCAGGGGGTGACTTGCGTAGGCCTACATGTCTGGATATAAATACTACTATAAATCTATTTAGATCCAAGTTGTGTCAAGATACGTGCATTCTGATAGACGGAGAAAATTGGTTTCATATTCTGCGTTATTTTTAAACTGATAAGGCGTTGCTTAGTCGTGACGTATTTTGGCGAGTTTACTGTTCAATATTTTGGGTTCTTTCCAAAGTAAGCCGACAATTGTCGTGAAAGCGTGTAAAGAAACCAAAACAATAACCGTGCTAAGCAACGATGAACATATTTCATCGTTTGGTTACCTAATCCTCTATACCATGTTTACTTCCAAGCTGAAGTTACGAGGGTTTGGTTGTAAACCTTCGGTTTAAAGAATGTCGACTTTCTATCCTTAAACTGAGTAATTTTAGATGAAAGCTTATTTACCTTAACCTTAATTGCAACGAGCCGATACTTAGGCTCCGCACTGCCAGGGCAATGATTTTGGAAAATGCCACCATAAAAATATTTTAGTAAGCAGCATGAGCAGACAATAGCCTCGAAAAAGTTTGTCCCATAATGATAAAGTTTTGATAGTATGATATAAAGATGATTGTTGAATTCATGTTGATATGAAAGTAAAAACCTGATCAACTATTATGCATTCGCATTGTATATCCCATAATCTACGAGGCAACAGACTTCGTCCGAGAAAATACGACTCAGACGACGAGTCATGCCTTTTTTTTTTCATTTTTTTTCCATTAAGGGTGGAAAACCTGAAATCTTTTAAACAAATCGATTGGAGGCATATAAATATGGTGATCATGAGTTTCGAACGGCCAGAGATATTTTGATTTTGTTTTGAATGGGGGTTTTACGCCGCTTTAAAACAATCTAACAGTCGTAACGCGGTGACTGGAGCACCTAACAATGGATTCCTGGTATTTCTCACACCGGTACTACCATTACATCCTTTCCTAGCTTCCAGCTGCTATACCACATAGATCAACGATTATCAACCAATTTGTGGGAGATAATTAGTCGGAAAGGATGAATGATGTCGTCGGTGATCGAGCCAGGGACATTTTTAGATTGACAGTAGCAGCAGCACTATGACGGCGGCCGCCCAAGATATGACAGTCAATCCTATTCAAGAGTTGTTTTCCTGAATTGACCTAGTCCCATTTTGGCAAGAACGTTTTAACCCTTTCCTGTTTTTCAAAATTTTGGACCTGTCCAATTTCAAAGGTTTTGCAGAGGAGAATTTAAAGTGGATTTAATTTGAAAAATAACCATTTAGTAGGGTAGAAAATGGTGTGGAAAAAGAAGAAATTGCTTGTCAGAAGCAATTTCTTCTTTTTTCACAATGTTTTCTCAATCATAAAATCAGACGCACGTAAAAAGCAGGGATTAAACAGCGAAGGGTTAAACGGATCACGTGGGTCTTAGAATTAGCTCTATGTCACAGATAATTGTATATAAATTTTGTTATAAGACTTATGTTTTGACGTATATGACAGGTTTATTGATTGATTGAATGGGGTTTGTACGCCGCTTTCAACATTTTTTTCAGTAATATCGCGGCGGCTGGAGCACCTAACAATGGATTCCTAGTATTTCTCACACCAGCACTACCACTACATCCCTGTATATGACAGAGTTTGGATTAGGAAACAACTACTTTTACTTTAGATGTAAGACGAATGTGATACGGCAACGCTATGCATTTATACAATCTTGGGACGAGAAAATCATTAGTCATTCGACGAGCATGCAAAATAGCTATTCGTCGGTGTTCTGCTTAAAACTTGTAACTGCAGCTTGTTTAAAGCTGTAGTTACGAGGTTTTAGTAGAACATCGACGAATTGTGTCACAAATTAATTTTCACCTTAGAGAATGAATATATTAACCTAATGACAAAACTCTGATTCTGAAACAAATCGCCTGTGAGCTAATACCAGCGGGTCAATTAGACGACGACAAGTGGAAGTCAAGCGTTTGATGGGTCCACAGGGCTCGTGTTTGACCCTCAAACCAGGGTTTTGACCCTCCAAAATCTGAAAATTTCTTAATTTGACCCCTTGAAATTCCTCCCAGGGGGGTAATTTTAACCCCCTTGGGAGGAATTACCTAGGGTCAAAACACGGTTTAATCCCTAATACATGTATTTTGTCAAATTACACTCCAAAGCTCTACTTGTTTCATATAATTACAAGAAACATTTAAAGTGACTCTTCAACATGCAAAATTCTACTTATGATTTGCCTTTTCTGCCATTTTGACCCTATAAATTTAGATTTGACCCCCAGAATTTCTTAGGTGAGGAGTCAATGACTCCCAAATATCAAACACTAACACAAGCCTTGGGTCCAAATAACAAAATTTTTCTTCCATCTGTCAGGAATATGATTTATATAATGACCCGTCACGCGACAAGGGACCATCCGAGCAGTGCAAAAAGTGTCGACCCTAGTCAGACTGTCCGTATTACGCAGTCTGACTTAGTTCACCACTTTTTTTTAAAAAAAATGCTGATTTTCTGGATCTAGAATGACAAATCTACCCTCCTTTTTTGTATAAGCATGTTTTTGAGAATGCGACCTCCAGTTGACCACTATAGAAACCGACATCTTTTTCAAACACTAATCAACTTAACAGGGTTCCCAGATACTCCCTTTTCGCGTAACGGCCCGATAAAAGTCATGCTAAAAGTCATAATTATCACTCAGACTATTGTGAATATTGGCGATGTAGCAAGATCACGAAAGTCAGTCAAAATATTAAATCATTTACTCGTACTGGCAGCGAAATATTCACGTCCGTCATTTTCTGTCATTGGTGAGAAATATTTACGTTGGCGGATGGATTTTTATGTCGTAACTACAGTTGGGATAAGCTGAATTTTTTCTGTTTAGGTTTCCAACCAACTTTTTCCTACCGAGTTTTATGTCCACGATCTAATTATTTACAATTAATTTAAAATGATTTCGGAGACGGTGAATGATGCTGGGGGTCATTGTGCGTGACCAGCGGTTAGTTTGCAATTAGGGCCATAATGATTGGCCGTAGACGGAAAATTCTGTATGAAGGCGCTTCTGCCGATATACGTGGTATGTTTATCGTCATTGCTTTCAGTCGACAAAAACCTCGAAACTACAACATACATAAATGCAACTTGTTTTACGAAAAACCATGGTTCCTTAATGCGTAGGTTCGAATTATCATGTGTGTAGTATACGGGGGGGGGGGGGGGGTTACGACCGAACTTGTAATTTTCTTAAAACATTCCGGAGGCGAGAAAATTATCGTAACTAAAGTTTGAACAGCGTTGTGTTCTTTACCTTTAAAAAATGCTCGTCCATGTACACACCAAACACTTCAATTTTTCGGATTCTCTAACTGAATAAACGTATTTTGCCTAACTTTCAGGGATCCTCACCTCCGGTCCAACTTTGGATCCGCGCAAAGGTTTGTTATAGAAATGTAGCCCAATTTACAAAAAGGAACTATTCCTGGAGTTACGGAAATCGTAGAACCTGATTACGTAGTCTGGCTTGGATTGAGGTTCTTTGCTCTCTTTCGAGATTTCGAAGCTCAGTCGGATTTTCTCCCTCAAAATCATTTCTTCTTTTTAAAAGGTGAAATAGAGATCAACAGTAAAGAAGGTAATGTAGAAAAGTACCGACCTCGGTCAGTTTGTTTGTTTTATGAGAGGATTGGTGTCGCTTTTTACACTTTCCAAGTCATATCGCGGCGGCTGGAGCACCTAATAATCGATTCCTGGTATTTCCCATAATTGCACTCTACACCCTTTTTTGCTATACCATTACGTCCTTTCCTTGCCGTCAGCTGCAATTCATCTTAGGTTTACGATAATCAAACCATTGATGGGAGACAAATATCGGAAAAGGGCGAATACCACCGCCGAGGATCGAACAGCAGCCAGGGATCGAACCTCGATTGACAATTGGACGCGCCACTAACTGCGCTATAATGGCGGTTCCGTCTCTGGCTAACAAGTGCGGTTTGCGCAGGTTGATTAGGGTCGAAACTGTTTTTTTTTTTTTATTCAACGGATAATTTTCTGTGTCTTTTATGATCATTCTGCCGCCGTCAGAGCGCAGTTGATAGCGCGTCGGACTGTCAATCTAGAGGTCCCGGATTCGATCCCCGACGGCGGCACTCATTCTTTCCAACTATTTGTCTCTCACCAATCGGTTGATAATCGTAGACCTGATGAGATAGTAGCTTGAGGCTAGGAAGGGATGTGATGGTTGTACTGGTGGCAGAAATAACAGGAATCCATTTTTAGGTGCTCCAGTCGCCGAGATATAACTGAAAAATGTTGAAAGCGGCGTAAAACTCCATTCAACCAATTTATGATCATTCTACTGACCCGTGTATCATTTTCAAAAAAGGATCTTTGGTTGATTGCTTCACCTCTGCTATACCTTATCCCTTTTTTCTAAATACAATAGAGGGCAGTGGAATTACAGATTTCCTCAACTTGTCCTCGATCAAGTAAAAGATGATTTTCTACTTGTCCAGGATCGAAAAGACCTTGTTTGCAAAAAAAGGAAATCAGTCAGTTTTGAGAAAAACATTATTGTTAAAGAAGAAAAATGCTGGATTCCAGCATTTTCTTCAATTAAAACAATGATTTATACCCTTTGATATAAATTTAATGATAATTAATCTCTTAATTCTGCTTAGTACCATTCTGACATTTGTCCTGATATTGTCTTGTCCACGGACAAGTGACATAGAATAATGTACTTGTCCGCCAGTAGAAAAACCCATGTCAAACGACACGCATGTACAATAGTGTTGCAGCATTTACGGATTTCCTGGGTGTAACTTTGAAATAATCACGTTTTGGGTCAAACAAATTCTTCGTTTAAGATCTTCTCTGCTAAGTCAAAAGGTCTTTTTATTGTATATGTTTCGAGGATATACCCTTTTAGCTTCGCCGATCGATATATCAGCTGCTCCTACGAAAGCACAGGCACTTGTTTCAAAGTCCAAATTTTGCTGTATAGGTTGTTATTTAATATTATAACCCATGTGACAAAATTTGGATAATGAGAAAGTGCTGGTGTGCAAAAGCCATAGTTTCGAAACACCAGTTCGGTTATAGATATCTTGTGACAAGCATTATATAGAAGCTGAAGGGATACAGACGATTGGTTTATTTTCTGAAATTTGGCATTTACATTATTATATTTATGTTTTCTTAAATAAATGTGACCCGTCACGCGAAAAGGGGCCACCCGGGAAGCGCGTTGAGTGTAAACCCAGTCAGACTGCGCGGGTTGCGCAGACTGACTAGGGTCGAAACCTTTAAATTGTGTTTATTTTCTTCATCTAGAATAATCAATCTACCTTCCAGTGAAAGAATTTTTGAAATGAGACCACTAGTTGACCTCTGCTGGACCCAATCTCTTTTTCAAATCTTCATTTGTCAGTGTACCCAGAAGGCCCCTTTTTGCGTGACGGGTCACAAATGAATAACACACGGCAGTATGACGAAAATAAAATAATCGCATGTGAGGAAGGGCTATAGATTTTCTTGGGGGATTATAAAACAGGCGAAAATTGTCAAATTTTAATGAGTGATAAAATATGCGATTATAGATCTATTAAGAAGCAAATATTGTTGAAAGTGATGTTAAATCTAGCACAGTGGCTTAAAACGCATCGATTGCGTTCTCGGCAATACAATTGCCAGTTAAAGTAATACATAAATCTGTCAAGCCCGTTATTCTGCTAAATACGCCTTTTTTTGATAAAACAAAACTACGCAAAAAAGTAGAGAGAAAAGTCATGTTCAGTGTAATAAAGAATCAGTAAACTTATATTTTCCCAATAATCCTGTACCCTGTCACCATATGGTTTATAAAGGGGAAGAGGTGCGACCAATTTAATTCGGTAAAAATGACACAGTTTTAGCCATAACGACGTAACATTACGTCATAATTACCAGTTACCGTCCGTCGATCAATACACCGCGGGCAGCCCGCCAGACATACAACGCAGACGGTATTACGTAACACCGTCTATGCTAGTCTACCCCACAAAAAACCAATACACACCAAGCCAATGCAGAATTTACCCTTAATCTTCTATGCGCTGTATACGATTCAAAGACAGATTTCTATGGAATCTTTAAATCAAAGATATAACCATTGATCAGTCAAATCAAAATAGTGGGAACTCATTGCTATCGTCTCGGCTAGACGATAGCAATGAGTACCCACAACTTTGGTGAAAAAGTCTGAAAAGAGCAAAAATGTGATTCTATGGTGCGTTAAACAGTCTTCTTCAGACCATAGCGCACACTTGGTGATTCTTTGAAGCCAACATTATCTAATTTTATATTGACTAAATAATTGAAACTGTGACACGCTGGCATTCTTTCGATGAATCATTTACAATGAAAATCCAATTTCAGCGTTCAAGAGCATTTAACTCAACTAAACTAAATTTCTATCGCAACGATAATTAATATTAATATTTATGTGAATAAAATATATCAATCTAATTTTGAGACGTTCTTATTGTCAGGGAACCATAAGTTTGACGTAATAACTATCAAATGTGTAAACTATGGTCTACGAAAGTGTGTATTGACCAGTGTTCAACAAGATTTTCTCAAGGTTGTGTATTAGCTAAATGCCGACAGACGAATGGTAAAAATATGTTTTATTGAAGCGAAGAAACAAGTGGCTAAATAATTGTTTATTAAGAAGACCAAATTAACTATATCTTTTATTCTTATTAAAGATATTACTGCGTCAATTCAAAGAACAGTGAAATATGTAAATCAAACCGTCCGTTAAATTGGGAAATTTGCCATTAGACGCTGAACGTTGAGAGAATAACAAAAACAAAATCTCAGTTTTAGTAAATTTACCAACGTTTCTTTCGTATGAACGCCAAAAATTAACCCGCAGAAATAAAACATCATGCGACATTTCTAAGATTGGAAAAAAATTCAATACACATTTCTCTTGTGCATAAAATGACCGCTGATAAAAATGGCCACCCGGAAAATTCTCTCAACCTGTTTAATAAAAGAATTACTCGATGACATGCGTAACAACGCTTAATTCTATGTGAAAAATTTACGTTAATATTGTCCGTCTAATCAAGAATTTTGTTCTGTGATTATTTTTGAGATTTAGCATTCGCACTATCGCATATTTGTTTGCTAAAGATCATGTCAATTTGGCCTAGGTCAACTAACGGTCAAAAGTAGGTCACGGTAATGTCCAACAAGTGGTCATCGTTGGTCACTCACCGCTCTCCATTACATTACATAATTATGTAGAATGTTAAAAACAGGCAAAGAAGAACGGTTTCCTACCTGGAAAAGGCGTAAACTCCAGTTCCAATCACATTACGTGGTCAAACATATTGGCCGAAGTTGGTCAGTATCGCGTAATCACTCCCGGGACCATTTCAAACACCACTTCGAGGTTTATTACGTAATAGTGGTCATTACGCAGTCAAAACGGTTATCTCCCTTTGGCAGCCATTAGCGCACTGACCACTCTGACGTCATTGATCTGTTTTTAGACATTATCACGTGATAGTCTCATTTACCTGTATAATCGATCTAAACTGACCAGTCAAGTTGTTTCAGTTAACCACATCTTGTTGCACGTTTCCATAAAGATAAGTTTTACCAATCTATTATTACAACATGCAATCAATGACAGACGTTGCAATATGCTAGAAAATTTGAATTATGAATAATAGCAATTAATATCATAAGGAGAGGTACAGACGGCTTCTCATCACCCTGACAAGACAAGTTAAGCCGATGCCTTAATTAGGTACGGGTATCGGGATAAATTTGACAGTTTGTTCTCCGGCAGAGTCTCGCATATTGTCATTCATACCGATAAATTGAGAATGTGAGTCAGCGTATGCAATAGGCATATTGGCAAAAACTAAAAGAAGAAAAATGATAACTGAAAAAAATGGAAATGATCCGGCATCGGACGCAATACCGCCATGGAGACGCAATCACATAAGTTCGGTATTACAGCGTTCAAGATGAAAACGTTTGTGAAAGTCGGCTTGCTAACGCTCTGGTTCCCATCCTCAACCATCGAAAGCCGGGCCGCGGTTCAGTTTATGTTGAGACCGTAACTTGTTACTCAGGCGCGGCCGAAGCGGCTCAAGTCACGTTTGACTGTTAATTTGCATTTCAGTTCCGAATAACGAGTTTGAGAGCCGTAACTGTCAATAACAGCCCGACAGCGCCTCTGACGATGATAATCCTGATTAAGTTCTGGATTACTCTTTGGGGAATAACAGACCAATCTTCTCCAAGGATCTGGCCGAGCTCCTGGAGTGTCCCGGTTGGCTGGACCTGGCGAGCCTAAACTCGAACCTGTGGCTCATTCCATATATGCTCTATCGGAATTCCGGCGAGAGAGCCGGCCAGTCCAGACATGGAATACCCTCTCTTGGACTATACGGGCCGTGTGTAGACTGGCATTATCATCCATTAAAATGAATCAAATCCCAATAGCACCAGCGTAAAATTACATGGGTATTGAGGATTTCATCAATGTAGGTCAGAGTACCTCTTTCTAAAATAACAAGATCAGTCCGCCCATCCGAACTGATGCCACCCAAACCATGATGGACCCATCCCCATATCGATGATGCTCAGCAATGATTGCTACATTAAATCGGCTTTACCCCGGCCTTCTCCACAGGCCAGCCCGCCTACCTGGATTCAACCGTGAATAGCACGGGGCGCCAGCGTCTTATGCGCCAGCCAACGTGGTCCAATGCCCATGTTAATCGACGCCGACAATGAACTCGGGACAGCGGAATACGATTAAATGGTCTTCTTGACCTCAGTTCAGTATGCTCATGCAGCTGTGTTCGTATGGTTTGAGTCGAAACTCGAACTACCGACGCGTTTTGAAGATCGGAACGTAGCTGCGTTGCCGTATCAAACCTGTTCCTTCGGACTTGAATTTCCAAAAAAAAACACGGTCTTCTTAGCGGCGTAGTTCTACCCTAGTATACCTCCACCATGTCTCCTTACTGGTGTACCATACTGTTGGTATCGTGCCTAAGCTCTGGTTACAACAGTATGGTGTACCCTCAGTACCATGGCAACATCACGGTGGGAAGCCCCTTGCTCCACCATACCTACAGCACGCCACAATTGATCGACAGTGAAATGTCGTCTGACATTTGGATTAGCCATGAATAACGACTTAAAGTACTGAAAAACAGAAACAATTACTAAGCATCTACACGAAACCTGTGCATGTAGAAATGAGGAAGGACAGGTAAGAAACCGAAATTCCTCATTTTGCACGAGTGTCGCGAGAAAATTGGGTGTTAAATTTGGTAACGTATATATAAGATATCTTGTCAAAATATTATTTTACAATTTTAAACACGAACACGATTTTTTTTTGTTTTTGTTTTTGTTTTTTTAATTAGCTCCTGTAGGACAGCGAAAAAGTTTGGTGCTTAGCAAACTTTGAGTAGTATAGATCTAGTAGGCCTACGATTAAAAGCCACGAATACAAAATTAATACAAAATTAATTTCAATGTGAACTAGAATCTAATTTTAAAAAAAGGCTGACAGCCAGTGTCCCTCCCTTTATTCATATTTTTTTTATTGCATTATTGTCCTAAATGCTTAAGAGGCCTTAGCAGATGGAAGCGTCGTCAGATTTTCTGCCTACAACGTAACGCAAACAAGGTTACGGTCCACGTTACTATTTGTTATTTGTCTCTGACTTGGATTAGAAAGCACAGTCGGCTGTGGGAGACTGATTAGATATAAACTGCCGACAGGTGCTGACAAAATGTGGATGAACAACCCGCCAACACAAAGGCTCGCTTATCAACTTTTATAATATGACCTACGTCGCGAGAGTGAAATAACCCCGTTGAATATATTTTTGATATTACACGGGTGTTATTACACTAGTGGAATTACTATGCAAAAGAGCGAAAAGCAACATTATTTTGTAACTGCAAAAATGACGTCATAATGTAGATATTTTTACGTCAGTTTTAAACGGCGTTATAACTGTCGCGGAAAATTGAAATGTCGAATTTCAAGAATTTCGACGATTTTTCGAAAAAATCGGGTCATATTATATAAATAGAATATAAAAATTGTGCTCACAAAATACAGAATGTATTAAACCCGTCTTCTAAAACAGATAAAAACTCGACGCAGCCTCATTTTATCTGTTTATAGATGACACTTTTGATAAATTCGGTATTCCACACTTTTGATAAATTCGGTGTTCCACGACCACTCATTCAATCCTATTTCTATTCTGAACGAGATTAAGATCAGCTTTACGAGCTTGGTTTTATCCCCACCGTTCGGCGAAGGGGGTATAGTAATGATCTCCGTCCGTCATTCCATCATTTCGCCACTAAACTTGTCCGGAGCATTTCTTTTGAAGTTTAAAAGCTACCAACTTGAAACTTTATAGGTGGATAGATCTCATGGGGGAGAAATGCAGTGCACACGAACTACAACTCTTGCTTGCATAATTTTGGAGTCATTGCTCTTTATTATTTTAAATACTTAGATTTTGTCCGTGCATATCTCTGAAAGTTAAGTAGCTATCAACTTGAAAATTTATTAGTGGATAAATCTTATAGAGGAGAAGTGCAGTGCACAAGAACAGTAACTCTTGCTTGCATAATTTTGGATGTATTGCCCGTTGTTTTCTTAGGCTTCAGTTTTCTATCAAGCTTTCATGGCGGGGGATGGCCATGTCCGACATGGCACTTGTTTCTTCTGTTGTAGACAAGGTTTAGATTAGCTTCCAAATCGAGTATCAGGGCCCGAGGTTATAAAAGTTTCTCAGGCTCGGGCTCAATTTTCTCAAATTTTAATTTGAGATAAAAGCCGTATTTCCGTTTTATTACTCATTCCAATGTATTAACATAAAAGATGATATTAATAAGTTGTTTTAAATAACAACTTATTAATATCATTTTTTTTATTTTCATACATTTATTTTAATTTAAAATTTGAGAAAATTGAGCCTGAGCCTGAGAAAAATTTTATAACCTTGGGCCCTGATTCTTTTCCTCACACAAACAACAATTCTGCTGTACTTTTTGACCAAATTGTTTTGGACGCCCAGAAGACAGGAAAACCACAATAATGTATTGAGGCTACGCAATGTCATACTGACGTTTTCTGCCGAGTAATCTATCACATATATGTGTCGTTTGGAACATTGCTCGTTTTATTATTTATTGGTGATTTTTTTTTGTTTTTTGGCGGTAGCTTTCCGATTGTCTATGGAGAGCTTTGTGGCATATGATAATTTGATAACCAAACGCATTGAAACTCGTTTTGGTACCAAATTAAAATATGCCAGGATATAATCTAGACTTCTTGGACTGTATTTTACCCAACGGTATCAAAATATTTGTGACGTCATGTATTATAACGCGCGAAACAACTCCGGTGCTTTCATGACTGGGCATTGAACGCCACAGCTGTCATATGTTTTGATCAGTAGTGTTACTGGGCCTTTATTATTTCTTTGTATGCCAAAACCCCAATTGTGAAATGATTGTTTTTTTAAAGTGAAGTTTGCGACATGCGGTTTTAAAGTTGGGATAGTCTGATGTACATAACAAATAAGGAAATACGAGCTTTCGATTTAATGCAGCAATGAAGCCTGTATTGACCTGATATCAGACAGTCTATTTTAGGGAAAAATGCACACACTTTCCCATGATTTTTATTATTATTATTATTTAGAGTTTATTATAATTAAGCGCTGAAAGAATGATGCATGATAAATGAATAAAATGGAAGTGTCTTAAAATATCAAGATCATCTGGTCTCGGCTGCGAGAAATTATCACGGGTCTCAAGGTTGCTTTCAAAAGTTTTACATTTAAAATTCGATGGCTGCTGCACCTATCCATGGTTTCTTATCGTTTCTCACGGCACGCGGCTAGAATATCTTGTCTGAGCCACAAGTCGCCCTTTTATCTTAGGTGTATCACTCGCCCATTCTGTGTGAGACAACGGCTGTGGCATACCAGTTTAAATGAAATGTGTAGACATTTTTTTGTTTTTCGTGCCAATGCTACGGAGCTACGGAATAAGTGTGACTAAGTTACAAAAAGCGCTCAAAATGAATTTTGGGTAGCTCAACATAACTTGGTATGTGACCAAAACCGGAAGTTACACCAGCACTACCCCAAGCTCGTTTCAATCACGCAAAATTCCATTTAACAGACCAGAGACATAATACAGAGACATAAATATACGTTCTATGTCTCTGAACAGACCAATGTAAAATTTCTTCCCTTTTCTTTTGCTAAGTATAGTCGTCGCTAAATTATATCTCCCTTTAACTTAAAGATTTTAATTTACATTGTTATCCGTGTTGCAAATAGATCATGTAATGAAAGCAATGGAGGATGTGTTTTTTTAGATCCACTGGCCGAAGGCCACCGGGGCTATTGTTATTGCGTTGTGTCCGTCGTGGGTGCGTCCGTCCGTCCGTGCATCCGTGCGTCCGGTCGAAAACTTTTTCTTCAGAAATCTTTTCCTCGGAAAATACTGGATGAATTTCAACCAAACTTCACAGGAATGATCCTTGGGTAACCCTCTTTGAAAGTTGTTCAAGATTTTTTATCCAATGAAAAACATGGATTAAATGGGCGTGACTTATTTCCAAATATGGTTTAAAGTGAGTTTCCTCAGATCGTAATTGATGGATAGCAATTTAATTTTATATGAATGGTCCTTGGATGACCCTTTATCAGTCTACGAAAAATGATTGAGATCAGATGAAATTTATGAATTTTATGGGCAGAGGTCATTTTTCAAAATGTTATATAGTGGAATCATTGAAAATCATTTTCTCAGAATGTAACTGATGGGTAATAACTAAATTTCTTTGGAATGATACTTGAGTGACCCTTTATCAGTCTACCAAAAATTATTGTGATCGGATAAAAAAATGTTTTTCATGGGCGGAGGTCATTTCCCTATATGTTATATTGTGGAACTTTGAAAATCTATTTCACAGAATCTAATTGATGGATATCAACCAAATTTCACTGGAATGATACTTGAGTGACCCTTTATCAGTCTATAAAAATATTGTGATTAGTTAAAAAATGCATTTTATGGGCGAAGGTCATTTCTCTATATGCCATAAAGTGGAAATTTTGAAATATTTTCTCAGAATCTAATTGATGGATATCAACCAAATTTCACTGGAATGATCCTTGAGTGACATTTTATCAGTCTACCAAAAATTATTGTGATCAGATGAAAACTATGCATTTTATTGGCGGAGGTCATTTCTCAATGTGTTATATAGTGGACACTTTGAAAATCAATTTCTCAGAATCTAATTGATGGATATCAATCAAACTTCATTGATATGATCCTTGGGTGACCCTTTATCATGCAGCCAAAAATTATGGTGATTGGATGAAAAATATGTCTTTTATGGGTGGAGGTCATTTGTCTACATGTTATATTGTGGAAACTTTGAAAATCATTTTCAACCTCAATTGAACCCTGAATTTCTAAAAATCTAGTCAAACTTTGATATGCTATTTCAAGATTATTATTTTTTTTTTTTATTTTGTATAGAGATTCCTGCCGCTCTCAGCAATCTCAGTGTTGCGCTGACTGGAGCACCTATCACTGGATTCCTGGTATTTCCAAACCAGTACTACCATTACATCCTTTCTGAGCCTCCAGCTGCTAGCCCACGTAGGTCTACGATAATCAATCCATTGTAGGGAGACAAATAGTCGCAAAGGATGAGCGCAACCGTCGGGGATCGAACCCTGGAAAAAATCTTATAGGACAAAACCAGGGGGATGGGAGGGGGTATCTGTTCGCATTGCGACAGTTCTTGTTTAACTGGTAATAATATGCAAACAATTTGTACTGTTTCGTCATCCTGAACACAGGATTCAAGACTCGTATGCCACTAAGTAGATTATATTTGTCAGTGGATACCAGCCCTGCGTTCAGGATGACAAAACGGTGGAAACAGTTTTCCAATTAAAGTCGAGTCAAATAATGGAAGGACCCAAAACAAATTGCAACAAGAGCCATGCCGAACATGGCCATCCCCCGCCGTGAAAGCTTGATAGTAAACTGAAGCCTAATAAATTAAGGATTCTTTTGTGCTTTAAGAGATTGATCCCCTAGAAAATCTAAGTCTTTAAAATAACTCCAAAATTATGCAAGCAAGAGTTGTAGTTTTTGTGCACTGCGGTTTCCTCCGTGAGATCTATCCAACCATAAAGTTTCAAGTTGATAGCTATTATACTTTAGGAGATATGCCCGAGACAAATTCTAAGCATAAAAAATAACAAAGCAAAATAACTCCAAAATAATGCAAGCAAGAGTTGTAGTTCTTGAAGATTGAACTTCTCCACCATGAGTCTTATCCGGCCAAAATTTTCTAGTAGATACCTATTATATTTAAGGCGATATGCTCGGGACAAAATCTAAGTATTAAATATAACAAAGGAAAATAACTCCAAAATAATGCAAGCTAGAGTTGCAGTTCTTGTGCACTACCCTTCTCCTCTATAAGATCTATCAACCTATAAAGTTTCATGTTGATAGCTTTTATACATTAGGAGATATGCTCCGGACAAAATATAAGAGTTAAAAATAACAAAAGGCAATAACTCCAAAATTATACAAGCAAAAGTTGTAGTTTTTGTGCACTGCACTTTTCCTCCATTAGATCTGTCCACCTAAAAAGTTTCAAGTGTATAGCTTTTTTACTTTATGAGATATGCTCCGGCAAAATCTTAGTATTATAAATAACAAAGGGCAAGAACCTCAAAATTATACAAGCAAGAGTTGTAGTTCTTATGCACTTCACTTCTCCTCCATGAGATGGATCCACCTAAAAGTTTCATAATGATAGCTTTCATAGTTTAAGCTATATCACCCGGACAAAACTTATGTATTTAAACAACAAAGGGCAATGACTCCAAAATTATGCAAACAAGAGTTGAAGGTCTTGTAAACTGCATATCTCATCCATGAGATCTATCCACACATAAAGTTTCAAGTTGAAAGCTATTAAACTTTAGGATATATGCTCCGGACAAAATCTAAGAATTAAAAAATAACAAAGGGAAATAACTCCAGAATTATGCAAGCAAGAGTTGTACTTTTTGTGGATCGAACTTCTCCTCAATAAGATCTATCCACACATAAAGTTTCAAGTTGATAGCTTTAATACTTTAGGATATATGCTCCGGACAAAATCTCAGGATTAAAAATAACAAATGGCAATAACTCCAGAATTATGCAAGCAAAAGTTGTAGTTCTTGTACACTACACTGCACTTTTCCCCCAATGAGATCGATCAACCTATAAAGTTTAAAGTTGGTAGCTATTATACTTAAGGAGATATACTCCGGACAAAAACTAAGTATTAAAAATAACAAAGGAAATAACGCCAAAATTATACAAGCAAGAGTTGTAGTTCGTATGCACTTCACTTTTCCTCCATGAGATCTATCCACCTAAAAAATTTCCAGTTGATAGCTATTATACTTTAGGAGGTATGCTCCGGATAAAATCTAAGTATTAAAAATAACAAAGGGCAATAACTCCAAAATAATGCAAGCAAGAATTGCTGTTATTGTGCACTGCACTTCTCCTCTATGAGATCTATCCACCTATAAAGCTGATAGCTATTATACTTAAGGCGATATTGTCCAGATAAAATCTAAGTATTAGAAAAAAAAACAAAGAGCAATAATTCCAAAACTATGCAAGCAAGAGTTGCAGTTCTTGTGCACTGCACTTATCCTCCATGAGATCTTTCCACCTTAAAAGTTTCAAGTTGATAGCTATTATACTTTAGGAGGTATGCTCCGGATAAAATCTAAGTTTTGAAAATAATAAATGGCAATTACTTCAAAATTAGGCAAGCAAGAGTTGTAGTTCTTGTGCAATACACTTTTCCTTTATGAGATCTATCCACCTATAAAGTTCCAAGTTGATAGCTATTATACTTAAGGAGATATGCTCCGGACTAGTTTAGTGAAGGAACCTCGGATGACGGAATGACGGAACCTCGGAATGGCGGAATGACGGAATGGCGGACGGAGACCATTACTATACCCCTTCGCCGAAAACGGCGGGGGATAACAAAAGCAATGCTGTGTTTTTTTACATCCATAGACACACTCATTTAACATATATAAAGTAGGACAAAATCGGAATATACGTATTTCGATTTTTATCATAGACTTTTCCCCAACTGAACCTGTTAAGACTTTTTAATTGAAAACATGTTTTAATCTAAAGTAGAAGTTGTTGGTATATCAAAATCCCTAAAGTGGTTTGTAATAAGCTATAAGCGCATTGAAAATAGGACATTCTTTGTTATTTGGTCAGTTTTGGTTATAATTTGTAAAACATCTTACCCCACCCACTCACTTTAACACTGCAAAGTAGAAGAAAATGGTCGTTTTCGCAAAAAAGGGGCATTGGCTTCAAGGGATAGAACTGAAACATTATAAACAGTCCAATGTCTTTTGAATGTCCACGTCAAAGAAGATTTACCCCCCCCCCCTCCCCCCTCCCTCCCCCATGTACAAAAGTTTAGTTGAGCAAGTGCAACTAAGAATTGTTGTAGATATATTCACCTTATTCGTCTTATTTAGCATATCCAAAAAAATCTTTCTAAAATTTAGATTTAATTTTATCTAAACCTTTAGAATATATAAAGAAATGACAAGAATGACGTATTTCTATATATATAGGTTGCTATCTGTTGTACATAAGAGTTTAATTGCCTTTTGAAAATAAATCAATTCTCTCCACGAAAAATTATTCCATAACCCATTGGTTTCGTTGTATCTTACCAAAAGCCATGGATTTGTCTTATTGCCTCATCCTACTATGGAATGGAAGCTACAACTAGTACTACACAAAACACAAATATTTGAAGTTTGAAGGGGGAGTAACTATGATAAAAAAAAATCCCAGTTTTCACACCAATAAGAGTCTGGTAGGGATATTGCTAGTATTATGTAAAAACGGGTTGCAAGAACACACTTGTTTGACATTACGTTTATTAACAATTGCTAGATTTAATATGCGGAAACTTTAAGTCTGGGTGTTTTGGATGATTTTTTTTTTAAATAACATTAGTTCTTTTCACCGATTTTAACATTGAACATGTTTTAGTATATTTTTAAAAGCATAAGCAAAAGCAAATTTTATACTTTTTTAATTCAAAGCCGATGAAAAGTCACCTGTTTTGTTTGGAACAATTTCATTACGCTGAAAACAGTATGTTATTTTTCTCATCGATACTACCAAGAAATCCTTTCCGAGCTACATCTTTCTAATCCCAGATATTTTTACGAGCATCTACCCGTTGGTTGGAGACAAGTGTCAGACAGGGTGTGCTCCTGTCAGGGATCGAACCCTGAAACCTGTAATTGGAATCCCAGCGCACAATCATCTGCGCTGCGACAACGGCGGATTTGTCTGGTACTGGTTCTTTCGAATGCAATGTGATATTCCCTCCCCCCCCCCCCCCCCCCGCCCTTCGATGCTTACTTAAATAATAAATTGACAAACTAAGGTAAACTCTGAATGTCAAAAGTTTGCGTTTTAGATTTTGAGATTTTCATATTAGGCGTTAAGAAAGTTTAGATTAAAACTTTTGAAACAGTGCATGCATCACATTAATAACTTAGGAAACAGATTTTGTTTGTCATTTGAGGAGTTTCAAAAGCATTTCTTATAAATAATGTGTTAAATTGAAGAATAGTATAGGAATGAATTGGAAAAAAATGCTCCGATTGCCATTCATTGGAAGTTTTGAATTTTATTTAAAACAATACTCAATAAACTGATTTTGATGTGGATAAGTATTTTACATCAGATAAAGCACTTATACGAAGAGAGCATGTTTTACTAGTAACATGAAATGATTCAAAAGCTTTTGAGAATGTTATGCCGACATTTCCTTTAAAAATGAATGAGGAACAAATGATATCAAGCTTATGATTAACCAAAAACTCACCAAGTGAATGTTCGCAAATGATTTATATCGGAATTATTAAAATGACAGACTATGCTAGGCATGAATATTTATTGATTTTGAATGAAGTTGTCTAACGAATCTCTCCTAGTATACAATGCAGATCGATTACACACCCCTCCCTATATCACGAAGCATAAGTCTTGAAATGGGTAAAAAACGCTTAAAATTATTTAGAAAAATCAGGAAACCGCCATCTTAGTTTTAAATTAGTCGACTTGATCACGGGCTAATGAATTAATCATGAATCAAGAAATAATTGGACAGATTTGCAAATTTGACCCCCTAGGAAATTTGCGTAGTAGATGTTCAAGACATGAAAAAGAAGAGTTTTTTTTTAATATTTGAAAAATATCAAAGACTCTATCCTTAACAATACTTGATAATCTACCAGCTTTATTTATAAAGTTATATTAATTTCATATCATTTGCTTGAAATAACTAATGGGTTGATAATCGTTATAAGACAATGTGTCAAACTAGTCCAGGGGCCTCTTTCAAGAAAAATATCGTATGATTTATCTTATAAATATCGTACGATTATATTTAAGACGATCGTAAACGGCTTTCACAAAAATATCGTTGAAAATCGCAGACTATACGACCTCATAAGAAATCTCAATTCAATATTAGCAAATAGCTTTTTGGGATGAAGGGAACTGCTGATTTTCCGTTGGAACTCAGTTAACAACCAGGTGCCGATTTATTCAGCATAAAAGGGTCATTGGAGCATCGATCTTACCTTTTCGTTGACTGGAAATAAGAAAATGGCCATGGGTTTTCGATTTAGAAAAGGTATGCGAGTCATGTTTGATGTTGTTTTACTTACAGATGCTTAAGAAGGGTTTGCGACACCCACGTTGTTATAGGTTATTTTCACAGTTAGTGTAAGACAGACTGTGACTCTTTTATTCTGTGTCTAGAGATCGAAACGAGTAAATGCAATTTTTGAAGGTGGAGTTAACGGGCGAGAACTAGTTATTTACGGATGTTCATGAAAGATTGAAAATGTAAACGATCAGGAATGCGTAAGGATTCGTAAATTTTGTATTGGTTTGAACCCGGTATAAAAATTCATGACGCTTTCTTAACGGTATCTTACGTAAAGTTTAGGATTTTGATTAGTGACCGTTTAGTATCGCTTTACAGGTTACAAATACTACATTACGCTATCACAGGGAAAACATACAGAATCGTAAAACGATATACATGTAGATGGTATAATGTTGTAAATTTAACCCTTTGTTCATTACTGTAAAATGATCGCGAGCGCCCCTATCTAAATGCGCACATACTTTAAAGATAATCTTCTCTGGGTAATACAGAAAACAATTTCTTTGATCCTCATGGGCGCTTTTCTGATTTCTACAACCGTTTCAAAATGAGTCATTGTTTTTTTTTTAATTAATGTTAACATACAAAGAACGGTATCACTGCTTTAACGGTTCGGTAATATTTCTATTTTGAATGAAGATCGCATTTTCCATGGGCCAATGAATGTAAAAAACGTTGCGAACACGAAACGTGTATTCGTGTAGGCCTATCATCTTCGGGATGGTCGGCCTCGTAACTGAACCAGTACCAACTGAAGAAGTTTGTCCATCTACCGTCCGGTGAACAGTCGTCGTTTCGAGACCAAAACCTCATATTTACAGATATATCCAAGCTGTTGTCACAAGGTTTTATCTCGAGCAGTAGATTTTGAAATTACTGCCTCGATTTCTGTCATAAGGCATTTTGCTAGATGCTAGATACTATACTCAGAACATAAGGTTAAGCGCCACTAAGTTTTAAGTTAATAAAATTTCTATCGAAAACTTTAATAACGTATCTATGTTGTCAAACGGTTAGAACAACCTTGTAGCTATTGATTAAAAACGTTTCGGATGCTTGTGCATATTCAGCAAGTCTCGTGCAATGACTGTAAAGCCAGGGCTCGTGCAAAGTGGAAAATCAGCTTTTCTGTCAGAGATACTTACGTCGTGTATCTCGTGCAATTGTTTACATTTCGATTTGAAACTCAGTCATGGCAAGGCGTAGATTGTCTACAAATGAAAGATGGCGAATAATTGGTTTTATTGATTGATTGAATGGAGTTTAACGCCGCTTTCAACATTATTTCAGTTATATCGCGGCGGCTGGAGCACCTAACAATGGATTCCTGGTATTTCTCTCACCAGTACAACCATCACATTCTTTCCTAGCCTCCAGCTGCTATCTAACATAGGTCTACGATTATCAACCCATTGGTGAGAGACAAAGGGTCGGAAAGAATAAGTGCCGCCGTCGGGGATCGAACCAGGCGAATAATTGGAATGCGAGATTCTGGAATGTCTTGTAGAGCCATTGCCAGACAGCTGGGGTATCACCACAGTGTCGCCGCCGTCATAGCGCAGTTGGTAGCGCGTCGGACTGTCAAACTAGAGGTCACGGGTTCGATCCCCGACGGCGGCACTCATTCTTTCCGACTATTTGTCTCTCACCAATGGGTCGATAATCGTAGATCTATGTGAGATAGTAGCTGGAGGCTAGGAAAGGATGTAATGGTAGTACTGGCGTGAGAAATACCAGGAATCCATTGTTAGGTGCTCCAGCCGCCGCGATATAACTGAAATAATGTTGAAAGCGGCGTAAAACCCCATTCAATCAATCAATCAATCACCACAGTGTCATAACACGTTTGGTACAAAAACACACACAGACAAACGACGTTAAGGACCGTGTCAGATCTGGACGCCCTAGAGTAGCGTCTATTCGAGAGGATAGAGCACTTTTACGTCACGTCAGACGTATGCCCTTCACCAGAGCGCCTGTACTAAGGGACAACTGGAATACACACAAACGGGTCTCTATTTCAACAGTGCGAAATCGACTTCGGATGGCTGGGTATAAGGCACGAAGACCCCTCAAACGTCCAAAGTTACAACAGAGACACATCAATGAACGTCTAATATGGTGTACAGCGAGGGCACGTTGGAACTTGGCATCATGGCGTCG
This sequence comes from Fragum whitleyi, assembly GCA_948146395.1. Taxonomy (NCBI): domain Eukaryota; kingdom Metazoa; phylum Mollusca; class Bivalvia; order Cardiida; family Cardiidae; genus Fragum; species Fragum whitleyi. The sequence goes on along the minus strand of OX411544.1, from coordinate 61,181,466 downwards.
GATCCATTGGTCAGATGAGTGCAGGATGTTGTTGCATGTCACCGATGGCCGAATTCGTGTTTGGAGACAACCTAACACCCGATTTGCACCAAAGTACGTCAAACCAACCTATCGGGGTGGCGGTGGCTCCGTTATGATATGGGGTTGTGTCTCCTACGGCTGTAAACTGGACCTAGTGACAGTTCCAGGAACATTGACTCGCGATAAATATCGCGATAACATCCTTTTTCCTGTGGTTATTCCACATTTTGACAATCACCCTCCTCGAACAAGACCAGTGTACATGGATGATAACACCAGACCCAACAGAGCAAGAGTCGTGGCGGACGTTATGCAACGTGAAGCCATCACCACCATTTCATGGCCGGCTTGTAGTCCCGTTCTTAACCCCATCGAGCACCTGTGGGACATTTTAGGGCGCCGTATACGTCGGAGTGAGCCTCCTGTACAAAATGTGGTTGAGTTAGAAGCAGCACTGCTCCAGGAGTGGCAGCAAATCCCTCAACACATCATCCAGAGGCTGATTCGTGGCATGCCGAGGAGGGTGCGCGCAGTGGTCAATGCTCACGGATCTTACACACGCTACTAACTAAGATGTGACTGGAATTAATCGCATTTGTGTTATCTGACTTCTAAAACCAAGTTTCGTATCATAGACAACACCGTAAGTCGGCTTTGACAATAGTTTTTCATGTTTTAAAAAAAGGTGAAAATACGTCATTTACATTTCAAGGTACAAAGTCAATACAATTTATCACCACCCATGTATTGTTGTGAAATCGTTAGTCAACATACCATTTTCAACATTGGAACTCAATAGTTACATCTCTGTTATTTTGAATTAATGCAGGTTCTCTGCCTTTAAAAATCTTCTGTCTAAAAACTGGTGGCGCTTAACTTCTTGTTCTGAGTAAAGATTGTCGAGTACTTCAAATGGTTATACTCAGAAATTCGCTCGTTTTTGTTATGCTATTTGGAAACGAAAGAAAGCAATACTACAGGAGTCGCAAATATTCATACCTAAATCATAGAATTTCGAAATAGAACATTAACAATCGAAATATAACATTAACATATCGATATTTACTCGTAAGTATCCAAAATGTAGTAACAATCCTCACTGTAATTATTAAGATAAGATAAAGATTAGATTTATTTTGAGTCGGCAAGACAAAGTAACGAAATTACATAAGCTTAAGGTGGCTTTTGAACCGACAATGTTAAGGGAAGGTTCTCACCTACGACAGTTTCTAGATTTGTATTTTCCGTAAAACTTGGCGGAACCTCATATATTTAACGCACGCTTTACAATTAATTTGCGTGCAATCACGATTAATTGCAGGCTGTTACGATATATTCACGGCAAAATTCTACAAATACAAACTTTCGGGGGTTATTTATACATCATTTTGGTTCGTACGATGATTATTTTTCGACAGTTTACGTGTAAATTGCAACTTCTTATTGATCTTTTGTGAATTCTTACGATAAAGTAAGGAATTTATTCGAGTCTTGTGTTTTATATATATCATTGATAATGATGATATTATTATCAAAAAACCTTGTTGCAGAAAAGAACTGCAAAGACTTAACAGTGTTTTTGCGTTTCGTCTTTCCGGGACCGCATACTCGTAACTACAGTTTGAATAACATTGAAATGTGAGCTTTTGTTGACATCTCGTTTCTTAAACCATATGCCAGTTAGATGCATATCTGAGAGTATTTAGGCAGGCATTCTACATTTCCGCTGACTCTGGCTGTCGGATTGAGCTTTCTGTTATTGCTGCTGACGCCCGCCTTTTCGTAGTTATGACATTTTTTTCATTTTCTTTGGAATCCATGTTTGCTATCTATCATATGATATATACTACTCAACTTTTGCTATGGATTGAATTGAAAGTCCATGTAGTTTCCAATTCTGGCTTTGGTCGACATCAGTTAAATAAGTTGTTAATGAAAAGGCACATATGTAATTATGCAACTGCCAATATGGGAACCGAATTATTCGAACATTAATTTTACTTGTATTGGTAACTATTGATACCGTACGGTTGTAACTATCATGTACAATCAAAAGAAGAAGGTCTTTACTTAAAAGAACAATTCTAGGATATTTCGTTGTTAAATTGAATTTATTTGATACAGGTTATCCAGGGTATAATTTTTCTAAGCTATTTGTGGTGTCACCCCTAATATTTTATGACGATAGTAGATATCACTTCCAGTTTACTCTCCTGTACAGTTATACACTGTGATAACTAGTGGGTATCAAAATGTATGGAAAATTCAAAATACTTATCTTCCGATTTTGTCCTGCTTTTAGTATGTCATCTAAGGAGGGCCAAGCTACTCGAAAAAGCCAAGAACGCTTTTGTTGCATTCTTTGGGGGGGGGGGGGGCTATATTTCGCTATTTTGACTGGACTATTATACCCGCTTTGCACGTGTTCTTGCTCGCAAAACGGGGTATATAAATAGAATTCGCTATTGTGACTCGTCGATTGCATACAAATGTATTGTAATCACAAGTCACAATACCGTATTCGACACAGGTAGCCAACACGGGTGAGGATAGTGTAATTTTACCAAAATTTAACCACAAAAAATTGTCATACTATTTTTTTTATCACAATGTATAATATAGACTATATAGTCTAATATAATATAGTCTATATTATGTATTGTGATAAAAAAAAATAATATAATGCTTTTTTGTGGTTAATATTTGGTAATATTTCACTATCCCCACCCGTGTTGGCTACCTGTGGTATTCGAGGTATAGGTGTATTTTCAAAACTGAGCTCTGACGTAGACGCCGAGTCCCGGCACTAAGATAGGTAAATCGGGTATAATTAAAATGCAAATGATAGGCATTTAACCTGGCCCATTCACTGCAATTACGAAAGTACATGTTAGAGTGATCCTAACGTTTTAAAGCATGCAATAATGTTGGTTTTAAAGATAAATTTTAAACTTTCTTGATGCGTTATTTTAACCTGTTTTATCTATTTCGAACAAATCGCACGAATCTAACAGTAAACAATTGATTTTACGGCTCACCACGCAAAATCTACCTATACAGTTGGATAAATATTTGCACTATTTTGTCATCCTGAACGCAGAAAATATAAACGATAAAATCGTGAAACTGCGATCTATTCACTAACTCTGATATCACCGTCTGTCATCACCACCGGAAATAGATTACAAGTGAATCGAAAGTAGGAATAAACGGGATGGCGTGTGGTGATTTCTGACCTTTGTCATTGCGTTATTACTTACTACAGGATACCAATGTATGATTGGCACATTGTAAAAAGATTTAACATAACGACGTGTGGCTCTATTGCTTCCTGTGTAAGGAAAGATCTGTCTTTAGACATTTCTTTCGTTGCTTGGTACTTGCCTAGGAGATCATCGTGTCGCGAAAAACATATGTTTTATCGGGATAATAAGAATTTGGTTCGAGTTTAAGTTCATTCCCTATTCTTAATAACATTTTACCTTATATAACATTTGTTTCTTATTGTCGTTTGTTTATTTGCTGCCACTAACTACTAAACCAAAAATGTTTTAGGTATACGACGAATAATTATTAATTGGTATTGTTAAGTACGGCGAATATTCAAAGACATGGACGCCGAATAGTCGTTATATGTAAACAAGATTTACGTATTTATTTTCATTTCTTTTCAAAATCAATATATGAATTATTACATAATCATGATAGTTATGCAGTATCTCACGTTACTGATTTATGGCATCGTTCGTTTGATTATTGGGTGTATGTATGGTGGAGGAATGCCTCCACTCAATGAACTATATATATGTTCTTACTGACAATTTGCACTCTGTAATTTACGCAGCTCAGCATATCTAGTGAAATGTTTATTAATATTATTGTTATGTTATTAATATTATCATATGTTCATATAGATCTTGAAATATATGTTTATAATATTCAAGCATTTTAATGACTGACAGGGAGGTTGCTTTTTAATTGTGTTCATTTTTTATGTTTTTGTGATTTTATTTTTCTTGTTTCAGAAAAGGACGAATCATTAGATGTTTCAGGCATAGTCGAGGAGGATATCCAGGTGCATTCATGCGCATGCGGATACTATACTAAAGACAAGTCTAATGACAATAAGCATGCTAAATAATATACAGCCTGTTCGTTTTGTGTCTATCTAAGTAAACGTTAACAACTTTAATTTAATGATTGAGGATTACTCAGATGTTTTGTATTTTGTATTTAATTTGTTTGTAAGGGTCAGACGGAAACCTTTAAAGATTCCTACGTTTCATAAGATTAAAGATTTTTTTCTAAATGAATTGTTATGTTGAACCTTTTTCACCCTAATGCACCGAACAGTTATCAATGAGTGTGTAACGTATTCTCACTTAAAGATTCATGGAAATTGTGGAGGCTTAGTGGCCAGAATCCGATTCAAGAATTTGAGGGGTTTGACCCTAGTGTGGTTGCCAAGATTTGTCATTGAGCAAGGCACTTAACACAAAATAGTAATGGTTTTACCCAAGAAGTGGTGCTCCGTCCATACGGTATCGGGTCAAAAAGGCCCATTGTCATAAAGGCCCGGGTCAGAAAGGCCCGGGTCAAAAAGGCCCACTAATAGAGTTGACCAAAAAAGCCCGGTCCAAAAAGGCCCACTCTTAAATCTGACAAGAAAAGCCGATTTAAACTGACACTTAAGTTGATATTGGATATACATGTTGCTTATTGACATTATTTTTAGTCATCTTATATAATCAGATTAAAAAATCGTTTTATTTATCTTTTTGTTTTCACCTTGTACAATAGTTGTATAGAATAATTCTACAATTGTCAACCAGGAATTTAAATTTCATGTTCAACCCGATGTCTGTCATTTTGAGAATCATAAAATGCAAATATTTCAGAATATAACTGAAGTATGACGTTTGCAACACAAGAGTAAGAGGGATGGTCCAGAAATTCGTACAATGGGCCCATAACTTTGGCATTTTAGCTTGCCCAGTGTATAATTTGTTGCGTGTACAGTTCAGTCTGTTCGATGAGAAGTGTTATTGTTTTTGCGGTAACATATGTATGCTTAGGCGGGGGAACATAAAAAATGAAGAAAATTTGTTACATTAATTGAATTTTCTGAAAGTATTCGTAAATTCTATTTGAAGTTTCTTGCAAGTAGTAAATAAGGCACAAATATGGAATAAGTTGTCATATTTGAAAGATTTTTGGAAAGTTTTTACGGACACAGGACATTTTAAATAAGATTTAATACTCGAGTAAATAGTACCTGACTACTACACCAAATTTTGAATGCCGTTTATTTTCCAATTTTGTATTGATCATGAGATATTCACCAACCCAAACCTTTCACATATACATGTGTATTAGAAAAAATATTATTGTGTAAAAAAAAAGTTTTGTTGAGTTACTTCGATTATTCTGAGAGCGCCAGGCTTTATTAGAGAACTAAGAATGGTGTAATGGAGTTTATAGAGAATGAAGTCGTCTAAATTGGTTCTCATCACTTTCCAAATTTAAAGGCCCTGCATCTGGGTCTCCAATTGAATAGAAATACTATTCTTATACAATTGTACACTAATTTAAAATCAAAATGGAATTTGGATACTTTATACAAGTTTATTTGTTAGGCACAGAAAGGCATGCGAGCAAATGAAGACTATATATGAAAAAGAGTAAATAATGACGTCGCATTTGACGTTCTTGCTCCCCCGACTATGTGCAGGGTCTATGGCTTAGATTAGTCACTTTACAGACGCAATACAACCTACACATTGGAAATTATTCACATTTAATACACAGATTTTGCATTAAACGAATGTATAATTTTTATTTTGACAGTCAACTTCTCTAAAGCTTTAGCACCCCATTTTACGAACATCTGGATCAACCCTCGTATATTGTTTATTAACCCTTTGCTGTTTAATCCCTGCTTTTTACGCGCCTGTGATTTTATGATTGAGAAAACATTGTGAAAAAAGAAGAAATTGCTTCTGACAAGCAACTTCTTCTTTTTCCACACTATTTTCTACCCTACTGAATGGTTATTTTTCAAATTAAATCCACTTTAAATTTTAGTCTGCAAAACCTTTGAATTTGGACTGGTCCAAAATTTTGTAAAACAGGAAAGGGTTAAATTGTATGATGCTAAGAAGCACATATCATGTCGCCTCAAGCAAGGTGAATATGAACATCATCATTTCATAATACATGTAGCTCTAACACCTGTTATTTGAGCAAAACAAAATCGATTCTCTTTGACATCACATATCGACTCACTTTTATTCAGTTATAGAAGTGGGCCTTTTTGGTAATTTTTCATAGTGGACCTATTTGGACTGGGCCTCTTTGACCCCGAGCCTTTTTGTCACTGGACCTTTTTGTACACTTGGCCTTTTTGTCATTGAGCCATTTTGACCCTAAACCGTCCAGACAAGAGTGAAATTTTGTTGACTTTGTTTAAACCTTAAAACACCCAAAGCTATAGCACATTCTTATCAAGGACGTAACTCCCATTACGCACATTACGCAAGTGTGTCAAAGAAATAAAACCTCCTTCGAAAAATGTCCTCGGTGAATGATCATAACATCGAAACTACAGCTTATTTAAGCTGTAGTTACGATGTTTTGATTATTCAGCAACGCTCAAATCATGGAAAGGGGGAGGGGACGAAGGCCATTCACCTTTTTCCACAGTCCAAATATCGCCTTTATCCTATAGTCTATAATGGTTGCCTTTTGAGTGCGGATTAATTTAAATTTTCTAGTTACGCCTATGCTTATTCTAGTAAAATATTCTATTGTGTACCTGAAACAAACGCAATACGATTTGAAAATATGTGTTTTTGCACATATTCTTAAAAAGAAAAAAAACTATTCGCCGTACATGTAATGTTGGGTATTTAGCTATAAGCTGTCCACATAAGGATTTATTCGCCGTTCACGATCAAATTTTCGTTTAGACAAAAAATTGCTTAGTCCCTCGATTTGAGATAAAACAGTAATGAATTCAACTGCCAACCATGATTTACTCCATCATTATTAAACAAAACTGGGATATGTGTACACCTTTTAGGAAAAAATTAAAAATAAATGTCACAATACAATTTGTTTTTCGGTATCCTGCGTAATTAATGAACTGGCAGGGCGGGGCTTAACCGTGACGTAATTTGGCGAGTTTACTTTTCAATACTTTGGGTTCTTTCAAATTTCAGTCGGTAATCATCGAGAACGCGTACAAATTACTGTATCCTAAAACCTAAAGAATTCACGTGATTTAAGAGAGAGAACACATTTCATCGTTTGGTAACCAAGGCCTCGTAACTTCAGCTTGATTAAGCTGAAGTTACGAGGATTTGCTTATCAATCTACTATTTAAGGTCTCTAGCTATTTACGTCGAATCTCTTTAGAAGTAGGTTATTTAAGATAAAAGCTGATTTCCCTTAACCTTAAGTGCAACGACCCGTTACTTAGGCTCCACCCTGCCAGGGCATTAATCATGGATAATACCAGCTCTAAGGATTTTTAGTCGCTAAACCCTTCAAATGTATTAATAAACAACAAATCCTACGTACGTTTGAAGCTTATAATACCCATCAACTATGCCTTGTTAATGTTTTGTGAATCCATTTGTTTTTACGATAAAAATTGTTATTTTTGTGAGCACTCACGTTCACATGTGAAGTACTTTCGATTCGCTGGTAATTTATTTCCGGTGGTTATGACAAACGGTGAATATTGCACGCTTTTCACAACTTGTTGTCCCGCCCAATTATCTTTGCCGCCATCATTTTAATAGAGAGGACAGGTAAGTAAAAATCGGAGGTGTGCTGGATTCACTATTTCTTCATCCATCGTTTATTTGAGGCAAATTTTCTGTGAAAAACTGGTGCGTTCAACCTATTATGTCATGTATGTATTTAAATATGAGTAACTAATGAAAGTAATATTTCTTTGTTGAAATCAGTTAACCCTTATCTGACTAAATTAAATTTGGTTTCAAACCAATTATCAATATTACAACCGGTATGACTCAAGTTTCAACACAAGTATGAATAAAAAATCGGGGAGTTTGGACTAAGATCAGACTGCACGTCTGTGCAGGCTGATCTTAGTCTATGCTGCCTGCCGCAAAATTTCGTTTTGGCGGAAGAATGTGTTAAGCAGGAGAAGGGTTAAATTGATATTTCTATTTCCAAAGCGTGGGTATGTTAATATATTACAGAAAATTGCACCAACAATTACTTTTTAGAGTCGAGTGGAGACATGAGCCTGGTCTGTATTCAGAAATTAGTAATTACAAATTAGCTCTCAATTGTTGAGTCGTGAGTTCGAACCTTGATTCGACCTGCTTTCATCCGTTTTTATCTCTGCTGCCGCTGTCATAGCGCAGTTCTAAGCCGCGCGTCAGACCATCTGTCAAAAGGTTCTGGGTTTGATTCCCGATGGCAGAGCTGTCATAGCGCAGTTGGTAGCGCCTCGGAATGTTAATCTAGAGGTCACAGATTCGATCCCCGACAGTGACACTCATTTTTTTCCATTATTTGTCTCTCATCAATGGGTTGACAACCGTAGACCTATGTGAGATAGCAGCTGGAGGCTAGGAAAGGATGTACTTGTCATAGGCACATGGATGCGGGATTAATTAAGATTTTACCAATATCACTCATCTATAATAAATAATACACAAGGTAGTGCAGCCGTCATTTTTAAGAGAACAGATGTTTTTACAAGCATCTTTGGCTACCGTCACGGCATGTGTTTACTCGTGAGAATCGAGTACCAAATTGCTTGTAAAAACATCCGTTCCCATAGGAAATGGCGACTGCACTACCTTGTGGATATATTTATTATAGTGATTCATGTATAAAATGCTGCGGCAATAGCGTAGTTGGTAGCGCGTCGGACTTCTAATCCAGAGGTCTATATTCGCACGGGTTCGATCCCCGGCCGCGGCACTTATCCTTTCCGACATTTGTCTTCCACCAATGGGTAGATAATCGTAAACCTATATGGAATAGCAATTGGAGGCTAGGAAAGGGATGTGGTGGTGGTACTGGTGTGAGAAATACCAGGAATCCATCGTTTGGTGCTCCAGTCGTCGCGATATAACTAAGAGATTGTTGAAAGCAACGTAAAACCCCAATTCAAATCAAATCATGTATAAAATCCCGAATCCAAATGCCTATGGTACTGGTGAGAGAAATGCAAGAATCCATTGTAAGGGGTTAGGGTTTAGCCACGATATAACCGAAAAATGTTGAAAGAGGCGTAAAGCTCCATTCAATCAATCACTTCCCGTGGGCAGCACTCGATCTTCCCGACTATTAGTCTCTCCCAAAAGGATTGCTAATTGTAGACCTATATGGAATAGCAGCGGGAGGCTTGGAAAAGATGAAACTGTAATACAAGCGAGCGAAATACCAGGAATCCATTGTTATGTGCCCCAGTCGCTGAGATATAACTGGAAGATTGTTGAAAGCGGCTAAACCCCATTCAAACAAGCATAACAAAAAGATAAATAATTTAGCTCTATTTTCGGAGGAAAACCCAGTGTACGTATTATTATGCCCTGGCATTGTCGTCGTGCGAAAAATTGATATCTCAACTTCAAACTTGGCACACATGTTCTCTATCAAAAGAGCAATTATTTAAAGGGAGATATAACTTTATACTTACTAAATTTAACAGATCAGTGAATGATTGCGTTGAATGGCAGGCATAAATTTCTTCAGTTGAAAATATATCTTAGATATAGCTGTAGATGCAATTTCAAAGGAATTCCAATGCCCGACTTTTGCTATATCATATGGGTGTCGGACAAGTAGAATTTTTGAGTCTACTTGTCCACAGAAGAGTAAATACCAGGACAAATTTTGAGATGGTACTGAATAGGCCTTAAAAATCAATGAGCCTTATGATTGTGTCAAAAGGTATAAAACATTTTTAACGAAAAATGTTAGGTTCCAATATTTTCCTAAAAAACAAAAAAATTGCTCAAAATCTTTTTTTGCAGATTTTGGTTGTCCAACGCGTAGTTGAGAAACTGCAAATTCCTTCATCCAAGTACAATTCTTGTGCGAGAAAAAATATAACAAAACAATTCAATTAGGCGCTCCATTTGCAGAAATATGACTTAAAATGTCATTAAAGGCGTTTGATCCTATTCACAATATATAGTATCAAAGGTATAATTTCCATGTTTGATAATTAATTTCCAAATTTTATTTCAAAGCCTTTGAACTGGTAATTTGATAGCTGTGCTATGTTTGGAACAATACATTGAGCTTGCGTTATCTCCTTGACGTCGTTTGTGTAAATGAATTGGTTGATGTTAGCTTAGTAAACTTTAACCTCTCAATTGTTACAGAAGCCTGATTTGATTTATAATTACTAGGGTATAAACTCAGGAATAAAGGCATTGGGATAGGGTTCTAAGGGAACTAATAGTTTCGCTCCCAAACCTTGAAGCTACAGATCGATTTAATTCGCAGTTACCAGGATTTGGAACTACTCGTTGATTTAATTTAAGAAAAGCTTGTAACTACCGCAATATATTTTGTTTAGTTATGAGGTTTAGGAATCGCCCATTTTAAATAAGGTCAGTTAATGAAGCCTGAATAAATTTTATTATAGTTAACAAAATCGAGGAATTGACAAGTTGAATGATTTTGGAATGAAATTGGAGAGTGTGTGGAGACAGTTTTGAGTTAAATTAAAGGGAGGTAATCCAACATTGCAAATTTTGTTCAAGATGAACAAAATAAGCTATATTAATTACCTCACTTTCATAAAATATGCATATGATAAAAGATTAAAAAATAGCTTCCTATTTCTTTAAGAACCAATCAGACACTTAAAATCTCAATTAATATGTCAGTGAAATCGTGATTTTTGGTCTTGCTTTATTGATTTTGAAGGTAGTTGTTGATCTTATACTTTTTAGTCATGTGGAGCGTTTTTGAGCGGTTTGAGTGAGTGTTTGGAATGAATGAATAGAGTGCTTAGTGAGCGATTTGGAATTATTTTAATTGAGATGAAGGTCAATTTCACGATGGAACTAACTGTAACAGGGTTACTTATTGAAAGTTTAATTCCAAAACCAAGATACAAAAGACCAAGTTACGACATTTCAGAATTACTTATCTTTTCATTTAACAAAAAAAATAATTAATCTTTATCAGCTATGAGGTTTATGGACTTGTTATGTAACGCCTTATTTTGAAACCTAGTAATTTCAGCAATTTTTCGATTGAAATTTTGTTACTATATTGTTTGATATACAATTTATTCTTTTAAGTTAAATACTTAAACCTCGGAACTATAGCAAAATTAAAGGCATAGCTATGAGGTTTCAGAATAACTTGTTTCTTCCCTATTGAAACTACAGTCCTAGGATATAGACTAAGTGATTGTAAGTTTTCTCTAAAATTTAGTTACTTCAGCAGGGGTTTGAATTTCCTATGCCCACTTGTCCGACGCGGGCTTTCCCACTTGTGGGCAAGTACATTTTTCCGTAGACAAGTAAATACCAGAGCAGTTCTTGGGACAGAACTAAAAAGATCTGGGGGAAAAGTTACCCTAATAGTTGTATCAAAGGGAAGAAAACATTGTTTTTTATGAAGAAAATGCTGGGTTACAGCATTTTCTTCATTTAAAAAGATGTGTTCTCAATATTTATCAATTCATCTGTTTGTAGACAAGATCATTTTTATCCTTGACAAGTAGGAAATCGACTCTTACTTGTTCATGGACAAGTGAGAAAACTCATATTTCCTCAACCCTGACTTCAGCCATATTAAACGCATTGATACAAGTTCTCAGAATAACTTGTCATTTTATTCCAAAGCTTAGTAACCGTAGCTTGATTTAAGATATATTTACGAGGTTATGTACGTTCACATTGTGAAGACTATTTCCCAAATCTCGTAACTAAGGTGATATAAAAATATAGTTACGAGATTTTGTACATCTTTAACCTTATATCTACAGATTGATTGTAACCCTGAAACTATTCTTCTCAACTTTTGCTGAGCATCAAACAGAAAAAAATATTTTATTTCCCTTAAATTAGATTCATTCAATTTTAGATAATTTTTAACTCCTCTGGGCGAAGTCCAGTGGGATATATTTATGGTCTTCCTATGGTCGATTATGCGTGCGTCCGTTCGTGTGTAAACTTTTTCTTTGAGGATTTTCTCTGAAACTACTGGGCAGAACTCAATCAAATTTCACAGAAACTATGCTTACCGTACTTGTTCTTTCAGATTTGTTCTTTAAATCCTGATCGGGTTCCTACTTTAACGCTTCGGGATGTTAAGTCACCAAAAAGGGTCCCATATGGTGTGATATAAAAAAATCTCTGGAACGAAAGGTCAGAATTCAACCAAATTTCACCGCAATGATACTAAGGACATGCTTTTTCAGATTCATTCTTTAAATCCTGATCAGACTGAAAACTTCGGAGCTACGAGTTGTCATGTAAAAAAACCACTTGTGCGTTGAAATATCTAAGAAACTCTTCTTCTCTGAAATTTATGGTCAGAATTTAAGCAAACTTTACAGAAATGGTGCTCAGGACATATCCTACCAATTTATCCTGATAACATAGTTACAATGGTGCTGCGGGCTGTTGAGTCACTTATAAATGATCCCACCCAGCAAATTATTGCAAATTATCTTCTCTGTAACTACTGGTCGGAAGTCAAGAAACTTCAAAGGAATTATGCTTGAGATATGCTTTAGACTTTCAGATTCCTTCCTTTAATATTGATTGGTACGATGATATGGGTGCTTTTGGCTGTGGAATCATGAAAAGGGCTCGATATGATGAATTATAAAAGAATCTAAAAATCTTCTCTGAAATATATTCTAGTTATTTATGATTTTTGGCAGATAGGCTTTTCTGATGGAACTCTCTCAGGTTTCCTGTTTTAGGGTGAAATGTTGCCTGGTTGTAGGAAAAGTTGCTTTCATTTCGCAAATTTTACTGTTTAAACTTCTCATAATATAATTTAAGAAAGATTTTCATGAAACTTTCACATGTTGCTCATCATGTGACCTCGCAGAAATTCTAGTTGTTTTGCAATCTTAATTTTGTGTCATGGAAAAAGCGGCCTTTATGTAAAATTCCTTATTTATCTGAATCTATCTATATTTATTATTTCTCCCGAAAATCTCACAGAATATACATTTTCATTTGTCCATGGGTATATTTCTGCTGTAATGACTCTTGATGATGTTTTATTGAAAAAGGAGTCAAGATATGAAAATCCTTTTAACACATCTACACCAGATTTACAGAAAACTTTTGCGGAATGATTGACATTACGTTTTGTCAGGATTGCGCTTTAGGTGTAACCCTCTCAAAATAGTTTAAAGGTAAAATTGCCAAACTATATTGCCAATTCCAACCATATTTGGTAGAAAAAATTCCGATTAATAAAGAGCTAAGTCAGGGATTGAAAATTCTTGAAATTTCTACTCGTCCTGCTATATCAGAAATAATAGTAATACATTAATTTCATATGTGAAATTTTGAAAAATCCACTCGTCCTGATTACATAGACAAAGAAGGAAAAAATTATGCAGGACGAGCGGACGAGTAGAATTTTCAAGCCCTGTAAGTTGATTAAATGTGAAATTATCTTTTTCTTTGGTTGCATAGACATGTACAACATATGTAATAGAGCTATTCTCTCAGATGAGCGACCAAGTTCCAAAAGCCCTCTTGTTGGTTTTTAGCCACTTAAAGCGTGAAAGTCGAAAAAAGATGGCTTGGTCACTGTTGGCAATCAAATTAAACAAATGATTTCATCAACCTGACAATTGGCGTCTGCAACAGCTTTCAAATTGGGACAGTCCAAAATATTTGTCTGGTTATGAAAGGTACGTTGATGTGAACTTGGATTTCTTATCTGAACTCTGGCACTGTTATTGTTTGAGTTATTGTCCTTTGTCATTTAAGGTACCCTGACATAATTGGAAACCTTAACTAGAATAAGCAAAAATAACGACAACATATTACCCCCCTTTAATAAATGTTTATGCCTTTCGTTATATTTTATATTTAAGGTTTCGTGCCTTTTGATATTCCATCTTTATTGTTGTTTTGTTTTGCAATCATATTTCAATGAAATGAAAGTTGTTTCATACTGAGGTAAAACTTATTTGGCTTTTAAATCATAAACCCTCTTGAAAATTGTGTAATATGGATTCACGGGCAAATTTTCCTTTTCAACGTTACAAGAACTTGTTCCGGCAGGGTCAGTGGAATAAAACTTGATAGAACTACATGAACAATGCCACAGAAGCTTAAATGATGTACATTTATTTCATTCATAGTGTACTTTATGAAAAATCAGGATAATTCGAAAGTAAGAACACTCCTGTTGCAAGCAAGTATTCTTTTTCTAATAATGTTATAACCGGTCCTTTCTCTGCCATGGCATTACATTTCAACTGTCTTTTGTCATTTGAATCATTTTTCTAGAAGGCTCAACAAATGACACTTAGATATTTAGTATATCATGGACGCTTTCAGTTTTTTACCTGAAATGCAACTTCTTATGACATGCATGATGATTGGGTTTATTACAAATATAATTTTTCTTGCATATGCATTTTCCTTTGTAAAAGTAGAAGTCCCCTTCCTTCTCAGTAATTATTACAGGCGTAGAAATCGAAATTCTATTTTGTCTTGCAATGAAAGAAGAACCTCAAAGGTACAAGACTTCATCTAACAGACCTATCCCCCCTCAATTGTTTGCTACGTGCCTGGATTATCAGTTATTGACACTTAAATATCAGGGACATAAATAGTAATGAAGTACATGTTTTGTATTACAGCAAATATCATCAAACTCTTATAATATGGATATTTATTACCAGAATACAAAAATAGGTGAGCGTCTGAATTTGGAGGGTTGGTGGATTCATGGAAAGAAAAGTGGCCAAAAATGCCTGGATACACTTTATCTTTTCTAAATCTTCTATTGTTAAACTAATTCTATCATATTCTTTCAACTATATTTAATATAGGTGTATGTCGTTTGTTGATTTTAAATAAAAATTAAAATTTCGTCAGGAAAATAAGAGTATTTTTCGAGAACGTTTTTTCCTGCATTTTCATCTTGTAAATGTTACTTATCCAATATTTTACAATTCCTTGTATTCAATTTATCATGTATTTATCATGTATGCCAACTCACTGTTATTGAAGGTCACCATTCAGCTTCTTATCGTTTGTTTCTTGGCATTTTTGCAAGAAAATATGATATTTCCAAAAATCCCCATTTTCTCCAAAAAATGCATGGAAATGTATGCTGATTTTAGCTCCACTGGCCGAAGGCCGGCCAGCTATTGTCATGGCAGAGTGTCCATCCGTTTCTTTAAACATCTCCTTCCAAACCAATGGGCAGATTTTAACAAAACATGGTAGAAATGATCCTAGGGTGACCCTCTTCTAAAATTGTTAAAAGAATTTTGATTGACCCCCAAATATGGGCGTGGCAGGGCGGGGCATTTTTTCTCTTTGAAATCTTTAAAAATCTTCTCCGTAACCATTATAGGCCAATATCAATGAAACTTTGCATGGATGTTCCTTGGGTCACCCTTTACTGTTCAAGAAATTTTGATTGGCCCATAGATATGGGCGTGGCAGGGCAGGGCTTTTTTTGTGCCCGAAATATTTCAACAACATCTCCTGAACCACTAGGCTGATTTCAATGAAACTTTACCAGAATGTTCCTTGGGTGACCCTTTACTTAAATTGTTCAAGAAATTTTGATTGGTCCATAGATATGGGCGTGGCAGGGCAGGGCCTATTTTGAGCCTGAAATCTTTGAATGACATCTCCTCCTGAACCACTGACTGGATTTCAATGAAACTGTACCAGAATGTTCCTTGAGTGACCTTTTTCAAAACTGTTTGCTAAATTTTGATTGGCCCATAAATATGGGTGTGGCTTAATTTTAGGCCAAAATCTTTGAACGATATCTCCTCCTGAACCACTAGGCCAATTTCAATGAAACAGAATGTTCCTTGAGTGACTCTTTACTTTAATTGTTCAATTAATTTTGATTTGCCCATAAATATGGCTTTGCGGGGCCGGGCCTATTTTGAGCCGCAAATCTTTGAATGACATCTTCTGAACTCTTTCGATAAAATGGGTAAAGGGATGCAGGTTCATTGTGATTGAGTATTTTGAAGCAATTTAGACCAGAACCAGTTAATCATTATAAAATAGGTCTTAGAAGATTTGGGAATGTTAATGTATTCATTTAAAGTAAGCTTTATTTAATGAAAGTCTTAAGATGTTAAAGCCAGTGGAGCGATACAGGCCCTCTTGGGCCTCTTGTTTGGTCAAATCATTGTAAAGGTACACTCTACGAAATATATTCATTTAAAAAAGATTGGAACAAGTGCCAAATTGTGTTGGGGTACCTTAAAGCTCCACTGGCTGTCAGGCCAGTGGGCTATTGGCATGGCCCTGTGTCTGTCATCTATGTGTGCTTCTGGTAGTAAACTTTTTATGCCCCCGTATCGAGAGATCGGGGGCATATTGTTTTACTCATGTCCGTCTGTCTGTCTGTCCGTCTGTCCGTCCGTCTGTCCAAAAACTTAACCAAACTTAACCTTTGCCTTTTCTCCAAAAGTATTTGACATACAAGGCTCATATTTGGCATGATGATAGATCTCAATGATCCGCATCTGCTGGTACCAAAGTCAAGGTCATGTGACAAGGTCAAGGTCATCTGTCAAGGTCAAACTTAAAAAAAATGCTGTTCCGGGGGCATTTGTGTTTCACAAACACATCTTGTTTTTCAAAATTCTTCTCTACAGAAACTACTGAATGGACAGGGCTTACCCTGCCCTTAGCCAATTTAGCCATTGGCTAAAATTCTGAAAAATTGGCTACAAAAAAAAATCAATTGGCTAAAATGCTGGCTAAGGGTGGGTATCATTTTGTACAGATCATAGATATAGAAAAGAGAAATCAAAAGTGTTAAGGTCATTGGTAGAACAATCAACAAATTCATATGAGAGATAATCCTTCAAACCTTTGATGGACCTGTTGTCAGTCAAAGGATAGTTGGTTACTAAGACATTAGACCATGCATTCTTTTAATTGATGATGTCTAAAAGCTGAAATATCAAGATTAGATGCATAAAAGTCTTGAAATTTCAAAATTCTATTGGTATATTCTTTTGGAAAATCATGATTTTGAAAAGAACTTCGAACAAATTTAAAACTGTAAAATGATTGCTTTTATTTGTTGTTTTTAGCTCACCTGAGCACAAAGAGCTCAAGGTGAGCTATTGTGGTTAGGTGGATGTTCGTCGTGCGATGTCTGTCATCAACATTTGCCTTGTATGCACTCTAGAGGCCACATTTTTTGCCTGATCAACCTGAATTTTGGTCAGAATGATTGTCTTGATGAAAGCTCGGATGAGTTGGAAATTGGGTCAACTGGGGTCAAAAACTAGGTCACAGGGTCAAATCTTAGAAAAACCTTGTAAGCACTCTAGAGGCCACATTTTTTGCCCGTTCAACATGAATCTTGGTCAGAATGATTGTCTTGATCAAATCTCGGACGAGTTTGAAATTGGGTCAAATGGGGTCAAAAACTAGGTCACAGGGTCAAATCTTAGAAAAACCTTGTATGCACTCTAGACTCCTCATTTTTTGCCCGTTCAACCTGAAATTTGGCCAGAATGATTGTCTTGATGAAATCTTAGACGAGTTGGAAATTGGGTCAACTTGGGTCAAAAACAAGGTCACAGGGTCAAATCTTAGAAAAACCTTGTAGGCACTCTAGTGGCCATGTTTATTGACCGATCAACCTGAATTTTGGTTAGAATCATTGTCTAGATGAATACTTGGACGAGTTTGAAATTGGGTCAACTGGAGTCAAAAACTAGGTCACAGGGTCTAATCTAAGAAAAACCTTGTATGCACTCTAGAGGCCACATTTTTTGCCTAATCAACCTGAATTTAGGTCAGAATGATTGTCTTGATGAAATCTTGGACGAGTTGGAAATTGGGTCAACCTGGGTCAAAAACTAGGTTACAGGGTCAAATCTTAGAAAAACCTTGTATGCACTCTGGAGGCCATGTTTTTTGCTCGATCAACATGAAATTGGGTCAGAATGATTGTCTTGATGAAATCTTGGACAAGTTTGAAATTGGGTCATCTGGGGTCAAAAACAAGGTCACAGGGTCAAATCCAAGAAAAACCTTGTGATGACACTCCTGTCTGCTTTTCTGCCAAGTGAAAACAGCACATTTTGGAAATTTCTTTTTAAACTTTCTAAAGCTTCCTATCTTTTTATACATTATGTAACAGTAGATGAGCATTGAAACAAATATGTTTGATTTAAATGTAATTAATTCAATTAATGGTTCATGAACAAATATTATAAAAAAGAATATTGCACTTTTTTTCCAACTTTGGAGAATAGGATGGCTAGAATGTAGTTAATTTGGCTAAAATATTTTTGAATTGGCTAAAAGGTTGGCTAAAATTTTGACCCAGGGTAAGCCCTGCTGGATTTCAATCATGTGCTTCGGGTTGTTATACGCCGCCTGAGGCGGACGTATATTGGCGTCATCTTCTCCGTCTGTCCGTCCGTACATCCGTCCACTTTTCTTGTCAACGCAACTCCTCCTAAGTTTCTGGCTGGATCTTCTTGAAACTTAGTCAATGTTATCACCTCAATTGGTAGATGGGCAAGAAGGAAGGATTTTATGGTTCGTTGATTTTTGCCTGAGTTATGCTCCTTAAAAACTTAGTCTCTGGGTCCACTTTTCTTGTCAACGCAACTCCTTCTAAGTTTCTGGAAAGATCTTTTTGAAACTTGGTCAATGTTATCATCTCGATTGGTAGATGTGCATGAAGGAAGGATTTAATGGTTCGTTGATTTTTGCCTGAGTAATGCTCCTTAAAAACTTAGTCTCTGGTTCCACTTTTCTTGTCAACGCAACTCCTAAGTTTCTGGCAGGATCTTCTTGAAACTTAGTCAATGTTATCACCTTAATTGGTAGATGTGCATGAAGGAAGGATTTTATGGTTCGTTGATTTTTGCCTGAGTTATGCCCCTTAAAAACTTAGTCTCTGGGTCCACTTTTCTTGTCAACGCAACTCCTAAGTTTCTGGCTGGATCTTCTTGAAACTTGGTCAGTGTTATCACCTCAATTGGTAGATGTGTATGAAGGAAGGATTTTATAGTAAGTTGATTTTTGCCTGAGTTATGCCCCTTTAAAACTTAGTCCCTGGGGCTTTTTGCCTCAGTTATCCCCCCTTAAAATTTAGTCTCTG
The DNA here is from genome assembly GCA_948146395.1 of Fragum whitleyi. Classification (NCBI taxonomy): domain Eukaryota; kingdom Metazoa; phylum Mollusca; class Bivalvia; order Cardiida; family Cardiidae; genus Fragum; species Fragum whitleyi. The sequence goes on along the minus strand of OX411544.1, from coordinate 61,162,119 downwards.
TGGCTTATTGAAATTGCAGCCTTGTGAATGCAACTCTTCCAAAGTTTCTGGCTGGATCTAAATGAAACTTGGTGGATGTTATAACCGAAATCGGTAGATGAGCATGAAGTAAGGATTTTATGGTTCATTAATTTTACCCTAAATCATGCCCCCTTATAACTTAGTATCTAGGGCTTATTGAAATTGCAGCCTTTTGAATGCAACTCCTCCTTACTTTTTGTCTTTATTTAAATCAAACTTGGTCAATGTCATCACCATAATTTGTAGATGTACATGGATCAAGGATTTTATGGCTCATTTATTTCCCTGAATTATGCCCCCTTAAAACTTAGTGTCTGGGGCTTATTGAAATTGCAGCCTTGTGAAGGCACCTCCTCCTAACTTTTGTCTTGATTTAAATGAAACTTAAATTGGTCATTTTGAATTTGGTTCTGTCAAAATAAGTAGTGTCTACAATTATTTTCTGGAAACAGCAGCAAAGTGGCGGCGTATTTTGTGACGATGGCACTCTTGTAAACCTTTTCTTCAAAATTATTCTCCTATGGAAACTGTGGATTCAATCAAACTTCACAGGAGTGGTTATTGGGTGACCCTCTATCGGATCGAAGCAGGTCAACTCGTACCCACTACAACTCGTGCCAAAGTCGACTCGTACCCATTTTGGTCAACTCGTACCCAATTCTCAGACAAATCATACCCTTTCCAAAAAATATGGAGTCAACTCGTACCCACTTTTTAGCTCTCCTGAGCACATCGTGCTCAAGGTGAGCTTTTGTGATCATTGAATGTCCGTCGTCCGTCGTGCGTCGTCCTTCGTCCTCCGTCAACAATTTAAGTGTTTACACTCACAATCATACAACTTGAAAATTTGATGTATTTAATGAGACAAAGAGACAAAGGTGAGCATAATAGGACCATCATGGTCCTCTTGTTTTTATTATGTGCTGTCAAAATAAGTAGACTTTACTTACAACATTATTTCATGTTGGACATCACTATTTAGTCTGGCATAGACTAAAAAAAGTTTTTCAATAAAAAAAGAATTTCTAAACAAAATCGTCATGGCGTACAATATTTATGTGCTTTTTTCACAGAGTGTGTTTCCAATACTTCAAAAGTTATTTTTGACTATAAAGTCTGGAGTTACCTGCCCATTGAATGTCAAAAATGGCCATTTTGACTTAGCTTTCACTCCAGTTTGCTTTGAATTTTGTTATGGACATATCTCTTAGTATATTGCAGCTAGCATATCTGAACTTAGTACATTTACAGATTATATTGTGAAGATGTGCCATTAGCAAGAATTTAATACTGTCACTTGGTATTGTCCTTGGCCATTGTTAGCTTAAGGCTTACTTTGCATATCCAAATCAGCAAAGTTGAAAATAAAAAAATAAATAAAAAGCGATTTACCTACCTACCCTGTATTTTTCACAATAAAATTTAAAAATTGAAAAAAAAAAAAGATACGCCTACCTACCCTTTTTTTTAGCCTGTTAGCGGAAACACAGCTTTTTTTTAGGCCTTATATCTCTGTTTCTACTTAATCTTTTCCTTTGAAAGTTTGCAAATACTTCCATTACCATCATATCATCCTCTAGACAAAGATTGTCTACTCTGACTTTCATTTAATGAAATATTCCAATGTTCATATTGATTTGCTGTTGCTATCCAGCACTATGAATAGTCCAGCTTCGCTGTCCTCCCACAGCTCCTGTTCATCGAACTTTTGGCCAAAAGAGTGAAAGTCAGTGGCAAAGTATGTCCTCCCCAGAGCATGGGATGAGTTCTCATGGCTCTGTTAAGACATCGCCAGCCTTCAATGAAACAAATTTTAGCTAGGCTGTTTTCGGAGAAATTCTGAGGTATTGCTGTAGCCTTGTTGTTTTCGTTGTTGTCGTCTTTGTTGTCGTCGTCATGCAAAAATTTGACGTGCTGTGATATATCTGATTCTACTGAAGGCACTTGCTTGAAACTTGGCACACATGTTCAACATCAAAAGAGCAACATATTCTATCAAAGGGATAGCTCCATATGCATTTTGTGCAAATAATGACCCTTTTCGATTTAATTTGTTTGCATTATACAGCACCCACCTGCAGACGAGCGTTGTACCCATAGACTGTGCTTTTGTTAGGAAACATGTCGTATCAAAATTTCACCTGGCTTACACCCTGAAATGAATAACCCAGCCGATCAGAAATATAGAGGAAAAAGGGTATTAATTACCATATGGATTTGATCCGTGATTTAAGCGACTCATCAATCGTATAGAGCAGTGTAACATGGTGGTACGATCAATGAGTTAAAAGCAAAAAAGCATGCTTTGGTGCGAAGTGTTGGTAAGAACTTCAAGATAGTTTGTCAATGTATCATGCTGCAAGTATGGTAAAGGATAAGTACCTAGTGGTCTAACAGGCTTTCTCCACCAATGGGTTGATTATTGTAGACCTATGTGTGATAGCAGCTGGAGGCTAGGAAAGGGTGTAATGATAGTACAATTGTGAGAAATACCTGAAAAAAAATCCGTTGTTAGGTGCTCCAGCCCCCAGGATATGACTGAACAATCGTTAAAAGCAGCTTTAAACCGCATTTAAACAAACAATAAAACAAACATACCAAAATTCCTTTCTTATTCTTGAATGATGGCAGTGCTGGATGGAAATTCTGATTTTTGAAAATATTAGGCCCTATGGAACTTAATTCTTGGGTAGATAAATAGATTTCTTATATGAAAAAAACTTTAAAACATTAAGAAGAAAAATTGGAATCGGCGCATCCAATGCTGTGATGATAGTTCATGGGGTGTATAGATTGTTCTTGGGAAAGTGTTTGATGTTATGACAATAAAATGTATTGGTTGAAGGTCAAAGCTTTACTCTTCCCCAGTTGGGCTCAATGTAATCTAGTGCTACATTCACTTTGTTGCCATGACAACAAGGCTTGACCAATTAAAGTCACCACACTCAGTGAAGATTGAAAAGTCAAAAAAAATTGTATCAAGTCTAAGTATTAGTAGTTAGAAAATGAAATTTGCCACAATTTAGGTTTGTTATGTTTGTTTGCCTCATATATCATACAAGTATAATAGAAGTCATAACAGCTCTGTTGTATCACCAAAGACGGGCCAAGGCGTGCCAGAAAGGGCGTCGGTCTATTCAGGGATGACATCTGTATGACTTACAAAGACGTTGTTAAGTATGATTCATATCAGAGGCATATAATAAATATACTAACATAACCTAAGAAGGATTTAAACAATGATAAGTATGATTATAATGCAGTCATTGGTAATTTGAATTTGAGCAGTGAAGGTGATATAAAATAGAGTTCATGTTATTTTTAGAATTAGTACCAACAATGAGGTGCTTCAAGATTAAAGAGTTCACATGTTTTGGTTTTTTTTCAATCATAATTATTATTTTTTTCAATATTTAGTACTGAAAAAAGAAAAATGCTAATATAATTTTGTCTTTTCAATCTTCTGAAATACTCATTGTTCCACGGATCTACCCTGAATTCCATAACATCTTGCATTCTTCCAATAACCATCCATACACCCCATGAACTACTTTACAGCAGGGGATGCCGCCATTCTAAAATAACCTTCTTAATCTTCTGAAGAGTTTTTACACATGAGCTGTAGGGATAAGCTCATTAGGATTGAAAAAGTTGGCAATCTGCTTATACTTTCGGGGAAAAAAAATGTTCTGGCCAGTTCAGCGATCATACAAGGATAAGAATTCCTTTTGCTTTGTTTAATTTATTGTTGGGGTTTAAAGTTGCTTTCAGTCATATTGCAGCGGTTTGAGCACCTAACATTCTGGTTAATTACTTAATTATTAATTTGAAACTTTGCACATGCTTCAGTGACCATGATATCCGCATCTAGACAAACATTCATTACTCTGATAAGCTGCCACCATAGCTCAGTTGGTTAGGCATAAGAATTCCAATCTGGAAGTCGTGGGTGCGATCCCCGGTGGCGGCAAATATCCTTTCCGACGTTTGTCTCTCACCAATGGATAGATAATCGTAAACCTATGTGAGATAGCAGTCGGAGGCTAGGAAAGGGTGTAATGGTAGTACAGGTGAAAGAAATACCAGATATCCATTGTTAGGTGCCCCGGCTGCCACGATATAACTGCGAAATTGTTGAAAGCGGCGTAAAACCCATTCAAATCAAATCATTACTCTGATATGGAATTTAGTAGAATTTTAACCTTCTTCGGATTTAGGCCCTATCTTCTCTATATTTCTGATCAGCTGGGTTATTTGCTTCAGGGTGTAAGCCGGGTGAAATTTTGATACGACAGGTTTGGTCTATGAGCACAGTCTATGGGTACAACGCTCGTCTGCAGGTGGGTGCTGTATAATGCAAACAAATTAAATCGAAAAGGGTCATTATTTGCACAAAATGCATATGGAGCTATCCCTTTGATAGAATATGTTTCTCTTTTGATGTTGAACATGTGTGCCAAGTTTCAAGCGAGTGCCTTCAGTAGAAACAGATATGTCACAGGTCGTCAAGTTTTTGCACGACGACGACAACAAAAGATAACAACAATGAAAACAACAAGGCTACAGCAATACCTCAGAATTTCTCCAAAAACAGCCTAGCTAAAATTTGATACATTGAAGGCTGGCAATGTCTTAACAGAGCCATGAGAACTCATCCCGTGCTCTGTGAAGGATGTACTTTGTCTCTGACTTTCACTCTTTTGGCCAAAAGTTCGATGAACAGGAGCTGTGGGAGGACAGCGAAGCTCGACTATTCATAGTGCTGGATAGCAACAGCAAATCAATATGAACATTGGAATATTTCATTAAATGAAAGTCAGAGTAGACAATCTTTGTCTAGAGGATGATATGATGGAAATGGAAGTACTTTTTACAAACTTTTAAAGGAAAAAAGGGTAGGTAGGTAGGTAGGCGTATCTTTTTTTTTATTCAAATTTTTGCTGCGATAAATACAGGTTAGGTAGGTAAATGGTTATTAGTCCCCCACCGGTTACCAGTTGGGGGACTATAGGTTTGCTCGATTCCGTCTGTCCGCCCATCTGTCCGTCACACTTTTGTCCGGGCTATATCTTCTAAACCATATGTGCTAGCAACTTCAAACTTGGTACACTTATAGATCTCATTGAGGAGAAGTGTCATGTTTAAGAACCGTTACTCTGCCATGCCCACTTTTTGAGTTATTGCCCTTTGTTGTTTTTACCCTTACATTCTTGTCCGGAACATATCTCCTAAACTATGTGTGCTAGCAACTTCAAACTTTGTACACTTATAGATCTCATTGAGAAGTGTCATGTTCAAGATCCATAACTCTGCCACACCCACTTTTTGAGTTATTGCCCTTTATTGTTTTTACCCTTACATTCTCGTCCGGATCATATCTCCTAATCTATGTGTGCTAGCAACTTCAAACTTTGTACACCGATAGATCTTATTCAGGACAAGTGTCATGTACAAGAACTGTTACTCTGCCATGTCCACTTTTTGAGTTATTGCCCTTTGTTGTTTTAAGTCTTGCATTCTTGTCCAGATCATATCTCCTAAACTATAAGTGCTAGCAACTTTAAACTTTGTACATGTATAGATCTCATTGAGGACACATGTCATGTACAAGAACTGTTACTCTGCCACACCCACTTTTTGAGTTATTGCCCTTTGTTGTTTTTACCTTTACATGTTTGTCCGGAACATATCTTCTAAACCATAAGTGCTAGAAACTTCAAACTTGCTACACTTATAGATATCATTGAGGACAAGTGTCATGTACAAGAACTGTCACTCTGCCATGTCCTTTTTTTGAGTTATTGCCCTTTGTTGTTTCTATCCTAACATTTTTGTCCCGTACTTATCTCCTAAACCATAAGTCCTAGCAACTTCAAACTTTGTACACTGATAGATCTCATTGAGAAGAAGTGTAATGCACAAGAACTGTTACTCTGCCACATCCACTTTTTTTAGTTATTGTCCGTTGTTGTTTTTTATCCTGACATTTTTGTGCTGACCATATCTCCTGAGCCATCAGTGCTAGCAACTTCAAACTTGGTACACTTATTGATCTCATTGAGGACAAGTGGCATGTACAAGAATCATTCTTCTCGGCCCATTTTTGGAGTTTTTGTCATTGGTTGTTTTTACTCTTATATTTTTGTTTGGGACATTTTGTTCAAAACCTAATGTGCTAGCAACTTCAAATTTTGTATACAGTTATAGATCTAGTAAGTAGGATTTATATTATAAGAAAGGATTTTTTGTTATCCGGTGGGGGACTCCTGTATTGCATCGCAATACGACATGCACTTGTTTATTTTTAAGCTCCTCGAAGGGAGAGCATTATAGCTGCCGCTTTGTCTGTCTGTCCGTCCATCCGTCCTTCCGTCCGTCCCCACCTATTTCTCCATAACCCTTTGGCCAAATCAAATGAAACTTACCATGTGAACTTCCTATGACATAGTATTGATGCATCTGTGACGGTTTTGGGATTTGAGGCCTCTTCACGGGAAAAGGTACTTGGGTTAAAAATCAGTTTTTCCCAAATTTCTGCTGGTCTTACAGTCAAAATTTAGTGAAATTTCATATTTCAGTAGCAAATCAGATGCCCTTTACTATAAACAATTTGAAATTAACGTAAAAAAATATATCATGGAAAAAGGGAGCTAAATGTTTTACCTTTATGTTACCGTGTAAAATACAGTTATTCTTTCATTTCTGCTAGTCTTATGCTCAGAATTTTGTGAAATTTCACATGAGTAGCAAATCAGATGCCCTTTACCATAAACTATTTGAAACTTGTGTCTAAAAATATGTCATGCAAAAAGGGGGTTTAATGTTTGTTACCTTTATGTTAGCTGTATAAGATAACACCTTATTTGAGTCCTTGCAATCTGACCACAGAGCATATCTCCTAAAGTATAATAGCTATCAACTTGAAACTTTATGGGTGGATAGATCTTATGGAGGTCAAGTGCAATGCGCAAGAACTACAACTCTTGCTTGCATAATTTTGGAGTTATTGCCCTTTGTTATTAGCTCCACTGGCTGAAATCCACTGGGGCTATTGTCATGGCGTTGTGTCCGTCGTGCGGTCGTCCGTCCGTCCGTCCGTGCGTGCGTGCGTCCGGTCGTAAACTTTTTCTTTAAAAATCTTCTCCTCAGAAACTACTGGATGAATTTCGACCAAACTTCATAGGAATGATCCTTGGGTGACCCTCTTTCAAAGTTGTTCAAGAAATTTTGATCCAATGAAAAATGTGGATTTAATGGCCGTGGCTAATTTCCAAAAATGGTAAAAAGTGAGTTTTCTCAGATTCTAATTGATTGATACCAATTAAATTTTACATGAATGATCCTTGGGTGATCCTTTATCAGTCTACCAAAATTTATTCTGATCGGATGAAAACTATGCATTTTATGGGCGGAGGTCATTTCTCTATATGTTATATAGTGGAAACTTTGCAAATTATTTTCTCAGAATGTAATTGATGGATATCAACCAAATTTCACTGGAATGATCCTTGAGAGACCCTTTATCAGTCTTACAAATATTATTGTGATCTGATGAAAAATATGTATTTTATGGGCGGAGGTCATTTCTCTATATGTTATATTGTGGAAACTTTGAAAATCAATTTCTCAGAATGTAATCGATGGATATCGACCAAATTTCACTGAAATGATCCTTGAGTGACCCTTCATCAGTCTACCAAAAATTATTGGGATCGGATGAAAAATATACTTTTTATGGGTGGAGGTCATTTCTCTATATGATATATATAGTGGAAACTTTGAAAACCATTTTCTCAGAATGTAATCGATGGATATCAACCAAATTTCACTGGAATGATCCTTGAGTGAACCTCTATCATGCAGTGAAAAGTTAATGTTTTTGGATGAATAATGTGTCTTTTTTGGGCAGAGGTCATTTCTCTATATGTTATATAGTGGAAACTTTGAAATTCATTTCAACATCCGTAGAACCCAAAATATCTTAAAATCTAGGCAAACCTTAGATTTGCTATTTCACGCCTGTGAAGCGACTCAAGCCATTCATGGCTTTCTAGTTTTTAATACAAGATTTCATAGGAGGTAAATCTCTGACAGTACAAAAGAATCTTTAATCTATTAGGCTTCAGTTTACTATCAAGCTTTCGTGGCGGGGGATGTCCTTGTCCAACATGGCTCTTGTTTTTGTGACAATGCCTTATTTGGGGAGCATTATCCGTCTCTGACAGCTCTTTTTATTTTTTATTTTTTAACTTTTCTGATTAGGATATGCAAGCTAACAACGGCCAAGGGCAATAACAAGTGACAGCGTTGAATTCTTGCTAATGGCACATCTTCACAATATAATCTGTAAATGAACTAAGTTTAGAAATGCTGCCTGCAATATACTAAGAGATATGGCCATAACAAAATTCAAAGCAAACTGGAGTGAAAGCAGTCAAAATGGCCGTTTTTGACATTCAAGGGCAGGTAACTCCGGACTTTCTGGTCAAAAATAAATTCTTAAGTATTGAAACATATTCTGTGAAAAAAAACATAAAAAATGTACGCCATGATGATTTTGTTTTGAAATGATTTTTTTTAAAAACTTTTTTTAGTCTATGCCAGACTTGGAGATTTTGGGTTACATAGGTCAAAAGTCAAGGTCACAGTAAATTTTTGATCAATTTTCGTTTCCGGACTCGTACTTGAGAACCAAGTGACCTACAAGCATGAAACTTCATGCAAATGTGGCTTATGATCCAAGGAAGTGCCCTATTGTTTTTGGGTCATATAGGTCAAAGGTCAAGGTCACAGTCAATTTTTGTCCAATTTTCGTTTCTGGACTCTTAACTCAAAAACACAGCGACCTAGAATCATGAAACTTCATGCAAATGCTACATATGACCTCAATATTAGTTTCAAACACATCCTGCACTAATAGCGCTTGCATTCTGACAAAGCGCTCGTGGGGGGTATTAGCCCGCTCTGCGAAAGTTCTAGTTTTATATAAAATTGCTCAACTTTCAGGTGCTGCAACGCATTCCACAACACTTCTGTTATATATTACGTCATTAGCGCTTCAACTACATTCATAGATCTATCTTTTGAGACTAAAGAAACTTGGTCAAAATAGGTTAAATTTTGTGCTATTCAGGGGAGAGTAAAGGCACCTTCTCTTTCCCACCCATGAAGAGGGCAGTTCATTCGGGTACGCCCCAAGTCCCTTATCAGTCCTCCTGGAAAGGAAATCGTGCACACAAAAGAAGGAACCAAGCGTTATAATACAAGAGATTCCAAACTGGCAAAAAATCAAATAAATTGCACGTGGATCACCAATCTCCACTTCAAAATGCAATTTTCAAGCTGAACTATTTTTAGCTTACCTGAGCACAAAGTGCTCAAGGGGAGTTTTTAGGTTGATGCTGAGTCTGTCATGCGTTGTCCGTCGTCAACAATCCTAAAAACTTCTTCTTCTCCTGAACCACTGGGCCAATTTCAATGAAACTTTGCCAGAATGTTCCTTGGGTGACCCTCTTTAAAAATTGTTCGCTAAATTCTGATTGGTCCATAAATATGGGCGTGGCAGGGCGAGGCATTTTTTCACTTCGAAATCTTTGAACGACATCTCCTCTTGAACCACTGGGCCAATTTCAATGAAACTTTACCAGAACGATCCTTGGGTAGCACTTTTCAAAATTTGTTCGTAAAATTTTGATTGGCCGATAAATATGGGCGTGGCAGGGCAGGGCTTACCAGAATGATCCTTGGTTGAGACTTTTCAAAAATTATTGGAAAAATTTTGATTGGCCGATAAATATGGGCATGCCAGGGCGGGGCTTATTTTGAGCCCAAAATCTTTGAATGACATCTCCTGAACCACTGGGCGGATTTTAATAAAAGTTGACCAGAATGATCCTTGGGTGAGACTTTTCAAAAATTATTCAAAAAAATTTGATTGGCTAATAAATATGGGCGAGGCAAGGCGGGGCTTATTTTGAGCCCAAAATCTTTGAAGGACATCTCCTCCGGATCCACTGGGCCGATTTCAATGAAACTTGACCAGAATGATCCTTGGGTGACTCTTTTCAAATATTGTTTGCAAAATTTTGATTGGCCCATAAATATGGGCGTGGCAGGGTGGGGCTTATTTTTTAGCCCAAAATCTTTGAACAACACCTTCTCTTGAACCACTCGGCTTCTATCAATGAAAATTTATCAGAAGTTCCTTTGATGACCCTTTTCAAAATAAGTTTGCAAAAGTTTGATTGGCCCCTAAATATGGGCATGGTAGGGTATGGCTTTTGAGTGGCCTCAGTAAAAAGTTGGTGGGCAGGGTCTATTTTCACTTTAAATTCTTGGATAACATCTCATCAGCAAATGTAAATGGAAATTTGTCAGAAAGTTACTTGGATGGGTTCCACTGGCCTAATAAAATTGAGATGAGCATTCTGGCCCTCTTGTTATCCCCCGCCGATGAAATCATCGTGGGGATATTGTTTTTGCCATGTCCGTCCTTCCGTCCGTCTGTCCGACATTTGTTTACGCGCTATTTCTTGAAAACTGTAGACCGCATTTCAATGAAACTTGGCACACAGCTTCACTACAATGAGGACATGCGCGTATCATTCAAAGGTTTTGCAGACGAAAATTTAAAGTGGATTTAATTTGAAAAATAACCATTCTGTAGGGTAGAAAATAGTGAGGTAAAAGAAGAAATTGCTTGTCAGAAGCAATTTCTTCTTTTTTCACAATTTTTTCTCAATCATAAAATCACAGGCACGTAAAAAGCAAGGATTAAACAGCATAGGGTTAAGGTAATTCTTTTCTTTTTTAAATTTTTTCAGCTAATTTTTTCATATTTCTTTCAATTTGTTTCCTCTATTGCGTTGTCTCTTGTATACATGTGTTCTTATATGGGCACATAAGGGAATATGCCAAATGGAAAGAATTAATGATCATATCCATTTCACACCATTTTAAGAGTAACAATATTACATTTTTGAAAATAATATGTTGACTTTCAGTATTAGAACACTTCATCTGTGTCATGTGAACATCAACCTTATAGCTTTGTGATCTGTGTACACTCTGCTTAGCATGCATGCAAACTGCCCTCCCTGGTGTATGAGCTTTTTAGATGAACATTGTACATCCTTTTAGACCTAGAGTGGTTCTAGATCTACGCCATAAAGATAGGTTTTACACGGTTTCATTCCCTTTGGTTTTCCCTATAATCAATGCATCTAGCTTTCCACTCTCATCATTTTGGTAATCTAGAATAATTTACACATGATTCTTAATCTTTTTCAATTGTTTTTATGTATTGCTCATTTTATTCAAATCTTTTCTTTGATTGAATCAGTGAATGTACAAGCTAGATGCATTGTTTCATGGTCTACCTCCTCGAGCATGCCTTATTTGTAATTCATATAAGTATGCATTTTTGATTTTAATGTGAAGTTCACCTTAATTTCACTCCATGTTTGTAAATTGCACTTTGTTACTATCCCTTTCCCAAACGACAAAATTTTAGACTTTTCCAAATTCAAAGCTGCTGCAGACGACAACCTTTAAGTAACTAAATAAAAGGAAATTTCTTTATGATAAAGCACAGAAAATATTTAGGCAAAAGGAGAACATGCTAATCATTGGCATTTTCTTCTTTTACCTCAATGTTTTCCCAAATCTTATGTAACAACGGGTTTTGACATCTCTAAAAGAGACAAGGTCAGAAACATTGAAGGAAAATAAGAAAATGTCCATCAGCATTTTCACCTTTTCCCTTAATATTTCCTCCTTTTGCCTTAATATTTCCTGACCAATAATGCTCACAAATTATATTTCCACTGACATCATTTCTGTCCTCTGCAACACCTTTCAATTTGGATCACCCTAAAATTTTGCTGTTTGGGAAAGAGTTAAAAGGATGTCAAATAATGTAAGCCCTTTGTTTCTTTTCCCAATCTGACAGTAAATGATTGATATATATCGTTTCTGAAATTAAATGACTGATAAAGGCTAGGTTTATCAGGCAAGTGATATCATGCCCTTGGTTGATGTAGATAAAAGATAACCTGTACCTAAGTTTGATATTAACTCCATTGACAATGAAAATATGTTAGGCGGGGGATATCAGTTCAACGAATTTGCTTGTTTTCTTTAAGATCTATTTTTACCATACAACGTACTCCAGAAGTAAATTCCAGTGAGGTCACTCCCAAATTTAAGAGCTTTTTGCATTCTTCTAACTTCTAAACACTTAGGTCAATGCTAGGGGCTATTGCGACCAAAGTTAAGTCAATAAAGTTACATGGGTCAGCCTGTCTGTCTGTCTGTGCGCCTGTCTGTCCGTGCGTCTGTCCTTCTGTGGACACATATAGTAATAAATTTGTGTCGCGAACTCCTCCTTCAGTTTTCCTTTAAAAGCTTAGAAACTTTTTAGAAACATTCATCACATGTTGAAGTTTTGCAAGATGCAATTTTTAGGTCCCAACTTCCCCTGGTTCATGAATTATCTCCCCTTGAACTTGGACATTTTGTCCTATTTGTTACCATGTACTTCTAATTTGTGTCACAATATCCTCCTTCAATTTTCTTTGAAATGTAATGAAACATTATTCAACTATTGATCACAAGTTGAAGTTTTGCAAGACGCAAATTTCAAGTGTCAACTCTCCCAGGTTCATGAATTATCTCCCCTTGAACTTAGACAATTTTTCCTATTTGTTACAATGTATTTATAATTTTGTGTCACAAACTCCTCCTTCAATTTTCATTCAAATTATGAAACTTATACAAACATTCATCACATGTTGAAGTTTGGAAAGATGCAAATTTCAAGTGTCAACTCTCCCAGGTTCATGAATTATCTCCCCTTGAATTTAGACAATTTTTCCTTTTTGTAACCATGTTTTTATAACTTTGTGTCACAAACTCCTTCTTCAATTTTCATTCAAAAGTTATGAAACATTATACAAACATTCATCACATGTTGAAGTTTGGAAAGACGCAAATATCAAGTCTCAATTCCCCCTGGTTCATGAATTATTTCCCCTTAAACTTAGACATTTTTTCCTATTTGTTACCATGTTTTTATCATTTTGTGTTGCAAACTCCTCCTTCAATTTCTTTCAATTGTAATGAAACATTATGTAAATATTGATCAATTGTTGAAGTTTTGCAAGATGCTAATTTTCAAGTGTCAACTTCCACAGGTTCATGAATTATCTCCCCTAGAACTTTAGGCATATTGTTTTACTCGTGTCCGTCGGTCTGTCCGTCTGTCTGAAAACTTAACCTTGCCAAAATCTTCAAGCCTATTCAAGATACAAAGCTAATATTTGGCATGATGATAGATCTCAATGATCCACATCCACTGGTACCAAAGTCATGGTCATGTGACAAGGTCTAGGTAATCTGTCAAGGTCAAACTTTGAAAAAACTTAACCCGAAAACTTAACCTTGCCAATATCTTCAAGCCTATTCAAGATACAAAGCTAATATTTGGTATGATGATAGATCTCAATGATCCGCATCCGCTGGTTCAAAAGTCAAGGTCATGTGACAACGTCAAGGTCATCTGTCAAGGTCAAACTTTGAAAAAAAATGCCGTTACGGGGGCATTCGTGTTTCACAAACACATCTTGTTTCCTATTTGTTACAATGTACTTAAAATTTTGTGTTGCAAACTCCTCCTTCAATTTTTATTAAATAGTTATGAAACATTATACAAACTTTTATCACATATTAAAGTTTTGCAAGACACAAATTTTAAGTGTCAACTCCCCCAGGTTCATGTGTTTTCTCCCCTTGAACTATGACATTTTTTCCTATTTGTTACCATGTACATACAATTTTGTGTCCCAACCTCCTCCTGCAATTTTCATTCAAATGTAATGAAACAGTATATATTCATCACATGTTGAAGTTTTGCAAGACACAAATTTCAAGTGTTAACTCGGACAGGTTTATGAATTATCTCCCCTTGAACTTAAGACAATTTTCTTTTTGAACAAGTATACTGGTAATTTTGTTTCCCAAATTCCTCCTTCAGTTTTCCTTCAATAGCTTGAAAACATTTATCACATGTTTAAGTTTTGCAAGACGCAATTTAGAGGTCTCAAATCCAAGAGTTATCTTTATATTTGAAGCAATTTTTGCCTCTTCTGTCAAAGTATCTCCTTCTCTGAAAGCACTTGCGGGGGTATTAAGTCACATTCAGTGACAAGCTCTAGTTTCATTTGTCCCTGAAAAAAGGCACTTTTAGGACATGACCTGTTTTGCGAAAAAAGGCAAGAATTCGGAGTAGTGTTATCTGTGATGCACCATGATTACTAAATCGAATAATTCTTGGTAAGAAGCATAATGGGAATGATTGCTGAAAGTATAATTTTGAACTATTACTCGGTCCCAACTTGTTAAGCAAAACATGATCAACATAACTTGACTTCGAAGTAATAAAAAGGGGAGTTAATCATTGTAGGTCGAGGTTATTTTGACCTAAAATTTCGCAATTTTCACGTTTTAATGCCAATAACTAGAACTTAATCATAGAAAGTGCAAAAACTGTGTTTTCTGTTAAAAGATATCAAATTACAGGAGAAAAAGAAAATAAAACAGACATTTTAATCTCAAAAATCATTACATTGAGGAATCAAATGGTATAATAGCATTCCCCAGATTGGGAAAAGGGGCTCGTTTAGAGTGAAGGGTGAAATTCAAAATTCCACAATCTTTGCTATTTTTTCAGGATCTAAAACATCGTTTAAGAGTTTTTATTATACGCCGCCAGAGGCGGACGTATATTGGCGTCATCTTCTCCGTCTGTCCGTCCGTCCGTCCGTCCATCCGTCCGTCCGTCCATCCGTCCACTTTTCTTGTCAACGCAACTCCTCCTAAACTACTGGCTGGATCTTCTTGAAGCTTGGTCAATGTTATCACCTCAATTGGTAGATGTGCATGAAGGAAGGATTTTACGGTTCGTTGATTTTTGCCTGAGTTATGCCCCTTGATAACTTAGTCTCTGGGTCCACTTTTCTTGTCAACGCAACTCCTCCTAAGTTTCTGGCTGGATCTTCTTGAAACTTGGTCAATGTAATCACCTCAATTGGTAGATGTGCATGAAGGAAGGATTTTACGGTTCATTGATTTTTGCCTGAGTTATGCCCCTTGATAACTTAGTCTCTGGGTCCACTTTTCTTGTCAACGCAACTCCTCCTGAGTTTCTGGCTGGATCTTCTTGAAACTTGGTCAATGTAATCACCTCAATTGGTAGATGTGCATGAAGGAAGGATTTTACGGTTCATTGATTTTTGCCTGAGTTATGCCCCTTGATAACTTAGTCTCTGGGTCCACTTTTCTTGTCAACGCAACTCCTCCTAAGTTTCTGGCTGGATCTTCTTGAAACTTGGTCAATGTAATCACCTCAATTGGTAGATGTGCATGAAGGAAGGATTTTACGGTTCATTGATTTTTGCCTGAGTTATGCCCCTTGATAACTTAGTCTCTGGGTCCACTTTTCTTGTCAACGCAACTCCTTCTAAGTTTCTGGCTGGATCTTCTTGAAACTTGGTCAATGTTATCACCTCAATTGGTAGATGTGCATGAAGGAAGGATTTTATGGTTTGTTGATTTTTGCCTGAGTTATGCCCCTTAAAAACTTAGTATCTAGGGCTTATTGAAATTGCAGCCTTGTGAAGGCAACTCCTCCTAACTTTTTGTCTTGATTTAAATGAAACTTGGTCATTTTCAATTTGGTTCTGTCAAAATAAGTAGTGTCTACAATTATTTCTGTGAAACAGCAGCAATGTGGCGGCGTATTTTGTGACGATGGCACTCTTGTTGCATCGTTGACTTACATAATATGTAGGAAAAACGAAAACCAACCCCTAAATACACCCGATTCAAATGTTTTTGTCTCTCATTTGCTTTATTAGCTCGACTATTCGAAGAATAGGGGGGCTATTCCAGTCACCCGGGCGTCGGCGTCAGCGTCGGCGTAATGCTTTGGTTAAGTTTTTACATGCAAGTGTTTAAAATCTCTGTTTCTATTAAAGCTATTGCTTTGAAAGTTTGCACATGCTTCTGTGACCATAACATCAGCATCTAGATAAAGATTCATTACTCTGATATTGAATTTAGTGGAATTTTAACCCTTTTCGGACTTAAAAATCTTGGTTAAGATTTTACATGCAAATGTTGTTTATCTGTAATATTTCTGTTTCTATTAAGGCAATTGCTTTGAAACTTTATGCATGCTTCTGTGGCCATAATATCAGCATCTAAACAAAGATTCATTACTCTGATATTGAATTTAGTGGAATTTTAACCCTTTTTGGGCTTAGAGATTCTTGGTTAAGTTTTTACGTGCAAATTTTGAATTTCTGTAATATCTCTATTTCTACTATAGCTGTTGCTTGGAAACTTTACACATGCTTCTTTGGCCATAACAATAGCCCACAAAAAAAGATTCATTACTCTGATATTTATTTTAGTGGAATTTTAACCCTTTTCGGCCTTAAAAATCTTGGTTATCTTTTTATGTGCAACTGTTTTATGTTAGTTGTATCTCTGTTCATACTAAAGCTATTTGAAACTCTGCACATGCTTCTGTGACAATTATATCAGCCTCTAGACAAAGATTCTTTTCTCTTGACTTTCATTTTATTGAATTTTTAATGTCGATATAGATTTGCTGTTACTATCCAGCACTAGGAATAGTCGAGCTTCGCTGTCCTCCGACTGCTCTTGTTTAGCTCACCTGAGCTAAAAGTGCTCAAGGTGAGCTATTGTAATCACTCACCGCCCGTCATCTGTCCGCCCGTCCTTCAACAATTTCTTTAAACAACTTCTCCTAAACCACTAGGCAAATTAAGCTGAAACTTGACAGTAATGTTCCTCGGGTGAAGCTCTTCAAAAGTTGTAAAAAGAACTTAATTCTATAAATAACTCTGGATCCATGGTAACAGAAAGGTTGAAAATCGCGAAATCTTAGAAAAAATTCTTCTCCTCCTTAACTACTAGGCCAATCAAGCTGAAACTTGGCAAACATGTTTCTTGGGTGAAGCTCTTCAAATGCTTTTAAAAGAATTTGATTTTATCAAAAACTCTGGTTTCCATGGTAACGGAAAGGTTGAAAGATGGCCGAAAATCCTAGAAAAAAATCTTCTGCTCCTAAACCACTAGGCCAATCAAGCTGAAACTTGGCAGAGATGTTCCTTGGGTGAAGCTCTTCAAAAGTTGTTAAAAGAATTCAGTTTTGTCAAGAACTCTGGTTTCCATGGTTACAGAAAGGTTGAAAATGGCTGAAAATCTTAGAAAAAATTCTTCTCCTCCTTAACTACTAGGCCAATCAAGCTGAAACTTGGCAAACATGTTTCTTGGGTGAAGCTCTTATAAAGTTGTTATAAGAATTCAATTTCAAAAAAAAAAACTGGTTTATATGGTAATGGAAAGGTTGAAAAAATGGCCGAAAATGCACTAGGCCAATCAAGCTCAAGTTTCTTTGGTTAAGTTCTTCAAAAGTTGTTGAAAGTATTTAATTTTATCAAAAACTCTGATTTGCATGGTAACAGAAAGGCTGAAAAATGGACAAAAACTGCTGAAAAACTTAGAACAACTTCTTCTCTTCCTAAACGGCTAGGCTAATTAAGCTGAAACTTGGTAGGGATGTTCTTTGGGTGAAGCTCTACCAAAATTGTAAAAATAATTTTATTCAATCAAAATCTCTGGTTTCCATGGTATTGGAAATGTCAAAATATTGCCAAAAATAACAGAAAAGGTTAATCTTCGCCTTATCTATTGGGCATCTCTTAAACTTGTCAGGGATATTCTTAGGGTTAAGGTCTACGAAACTTGTTAAATGAATTCAATTCCATCAATAACTTTGTTTGCAATTAAAAAGACAATCAAATTGCAGTAGGAGGAAATTAAAGTCTGTTTCTTTTAAATCCACATCAGACAATCTCTGGTCTTTATAACATTGGTGACAAGTTATGAGTTGACTTACTCAGGTTAGCGATATAGGACCATCATGGTATTCTTGTATTGAAGACAGGCTTGCATGAGGCTTGCATGTCTTTCAACATAGGGATCGTCACCATTGGATTTTGCTAACATACTCATACATGTGTCATTACGCTAAAAAAGTAGATCAATTCATAAAAAAACGCGGCAAAGGTAATCAATAGTGTAGTAATGTACAGTATAATTTTGGTGCTGACCTTAATTCTGGCCGGGACCTCTGGGGAGTGAGCATGTGATCTATGCAGAAGTCGCCTGCAGAACCGTGTTTTTGTAAGTGGTGCTGTTTTAGGGTTTTTTTGGCTGCAATCTTTTGCAGTTGCTCCAAATTTTCAATTGCATCTTACAACTGTTTTTAGCTCCACTGGCCGAGGGCCAGCAGGCTATTGTCATGGCAGGGTGTCCGTCGTCTGTCCGTCTGTCCGTAAACTTTTACTTTAAAAATCTTCTCCTCATAAAGTACTGGATGGATTTCAATCAAATTTCACAGGAATGTTCCTTGGGTGACCCTCTACCAGATTCCTTCAAAGAATTTTAATCGGTTGAAAATCATGGCTTTAGTTGGCGTGGCTAATTTCCATATATGGTAATAGGTGGCTTTTCTCAACAACTATTTGATGGATATAAACCAAACTTCACATGAATTATCCTTGAGTGACCCTCTATCAGTCTACAAAAAATTATTGTGATCAGATGCAAAATGTGTATTTTATGGGCAGAGGTCATTTCTCAATATGTTATACAGTGGAAACTTTGAAAATCATTTTCTCAGAACCTAACTAATAGATTACAACCAAATTTCATTTGAATGATTCTTTAGTGATCTTTTACAAGTCTGTAAAAATATATTGTGATCAGATGAAAAAATAAGTGTTTTATGGGCGGAGGTCATTTCGCTATATGTTGTTTAGTGAAAACTTTGAAAATCATTTACATGGACATTACATGGACATTAACCAAATTTCACTGGAATGATTCTATAGTGATCCTTTATCAGTCTGCAGAAAATTATTGTGATCAGATGCAAAATATGTATTTTATTGTCAGAGGTCATTTCTGTTTAAATAGATGGATTTCAACCAAAAATTATGGTAATTTAAAATCTGTGAAGTTGTATGAGGCTGCAAAAAAAGTTTGATTAGATGAACTGCATGCTTTTTTTGGCAGAGGACATTTCAACATATAACGTGAATATTTTGATCACTTTTGGTACCAACTAAATGATATATTTTTTAGACTCATTAAATTTAATAGGTGTAAAGATTGTAGGTTAGAAGGAACATAAGCTTTGTTGGAATCCAAATGTGAAGAAACATAGGTGAAATAGGGAGCCTAAGATACCCCCTGAGAATTGATCAGTTTAGTTGAATGAAGGGTGACTGCACAAAAAGGACAATTAAGTGGTGTAAACTGACCTTACAGAGGTTCAGAGTAGGGATAAAAGAGCTGAGTTGACTGCAATCTAAGGCATTGGGCAGAATAAATATGTTGTTTAATGAAAAGCGGAAAGATCTTCAATCAAAATTTTGTAGATAAATGACCTGTATATTGTGCAGTAACATTCTGTTAGTGTTGAAATTTTTATGCCCCCGTATCGAGAGATCGGGGTTATGTTGTTTCACTCATGTCCGTCTGTCTGTCTGTCCGTCTGTCTGTCCGTCCGGCTATCCGAAAACTTAACCAAACTTAACCTTTGCCTTTTCTCCAAAAGTATTTGACATACAAAGCTGTACACCAAAGTCAAGGTCATCTGTCAAGGTCTTCAAGGGTCATGTGACAAGGTCAAGGTCATCTGTCAAGGTCAAACTTTAAAAAAAATGCTGTTACGGGGGCATTCGTGTTTCACAAACTCATCTTGTTATTTTTGGATTTCAAACAAATTACACTGGAATGATTCTTGTTATATACAGCCTTATCTTCTTATAATCATTATCAGGATATTCAGGCTTGTGGAGTGAATTGTTGAGCGCCTCTTATTCAAGAATGATGTTGATTTTGGCAGCGTTCTGCAAGAAGCCAGGGGCCAGTTTCATCAAAACATTAAAGACACATTTTTATGCCCCCGTATCGAGAGATCGGGGGCATATTGTTTTACTCATGTCCGTCTGTCTGTCTGTCTGTCCGTCCGTCTGTCTGTCTGTCCGTCTGTCCGAAAACTTAACCTTGCCAATATCTTCAAGCCTATTCAAGATACAAAGCTAATATTTGGCATGATGATGGATCTCAATGATCCGCATCCACTGGTACCAAAGTCAAGGTCATATGACAAGGTCAAGGTCATCTGTCAAGGTCAAACTTTGAAAGAAAAAATGCCGTTACGGGG
This sequence comes from Fragum whitleyi, assembly GCA_948146395.1. Lineage (NCBI taxonomy): Eukaryota > Metazoa > Mollusca > Bivalvia > Cardiida > Cardiidae > Fragum > Fragum whitleyi. Next base: position 61,141,775 of record OX411544.1, on the reverse strand, counting down.
GCATTCGTGTTTCACAAACACATCTTGTTGTCATAACGATAATTTACCTCGTATTTAGGACAAAAGTCACGTATCACCAATCTTTCAATATCTATGTAAAGTTATTGTTGTTGTTATTTAAATGTCTTGATGAAACTTGCCCCAGCGGTCCCTACGAGTCTTGACATGAACACTCCACAGTGCGTTTTGGCTGGTACAACTCGTAGACCTATGTGAGATAGCAGCTGGAGGCTAGGAAAGGATGTGATGGATGTACTGGTGAGAGAATCACCAGGAATCCATTGTTAGGTGCTCCAGCCGCCGCGATATAACTGAAAAATTTTGAAAGCGGCTTTAACTCAATTCAATCAACATTTGGCTATTACACCTCGCCTATCCTTATTTTATGCTTTCCGTACCAACAGTTATGACCTGTATAAATAGAGAAAAGAACGGACTAGTGTGGTAAATTTCTTCGTTTCATTCCTCCATGAGTTCAAAATAGTTTTTTTTTTTCTTTTGAAAAAATTGAAATCGATAGAGAACATTGGTAAAAATATTGTCAGTCACTTTGTGACATTTCCAACAATTGCATATGTACTCAAAGCAGTTACTCAGCCTGTGCTTCAGCACGATCTTACCAGAGCCTTCACTTGGCATTCCAAAGGTAGATGAGGCATTAAAATCCCTCTTCAAATAGTCAATATTTGTGGTGGATCAAGGATTTCTTTTAAAAGGGTTCGAACATACAAATAGGGGGTTCGTTTTCCTAGTACTGTATTACAAAATTATATGCCTTACCCTGCCAAGTTTAATCAATTGCATTTAACCCGTGCAAACTGTATAGTTGTGCAAATAAACAATTATTTAATGTAACCTAATCACTCCTCACCTAACGCTCTAAATCTCTAACTCATATCATTTTATTTCACCTCCCACATCATCTCATCTCATTCGATCCCACCCTACCTCATACAGCCTTACCTTATCCCATCTCTCACATCACATAATATCAACTTACCTCATCTCATTACCACTAATCTCATTCCATCTCATTTAACCGTTTAATCGCCTCACTACGTGACATCTTACTTCATCGTACTTATCTCAGATCACCTACCTCGCCTTAACTTCCTCATCTCACCTCACCTCGCACAGCCTCGCCTCATCTCATTCATCTTTTCTTTCATCACCTCACCACATCTCATCTTACCTCACCTCATCTAGTCTCATCTCACCTAAACTAACCTCATCTCATCTGGTCTTACCTCGCCTTATCCCATCTTATCTCACCTCACTTTACCTCACCTCACCTCATCTTACCTCACGTCATCTAATCTTACCTTACCTCATCTAATCTTACCTACCTCACCTCATCTAATCTTACCTCACCTCATCTCATCTAATCTTACCTCACCTCACCTACCTAACCTCATCCCATCTCACCTCATCGATCTCCTCTCATGTCACTCTGCCTCACCTCAACTTACCATATCTCATATTTTCTTTTCTGATTTTGATCTATCTTATTCTATGTTGCTTACCACCGGGACATATTGGACAGCACTCGTTTTTTCTTTTTGAACGGATTGAGACATTTTACCGGCTCGCATGATGCTAGCGTGCACGTTACGTTATGTTCAATGGTACATCGGCATGTTTTACAGGGCTCAGTCTGAGGTACCCGGTGGTGGCAAACATCCTTTCCGACGTTTGTCTCTCACCAATCGGTAGATAATCATAAACCTATGCGAGATAGCAGTCGGAGGCTAAGATAGGGTGTAATGGTAGTACAGGTGAAAGAAATACCAGGAATCCATTGTAAGATGCTCCGACCGCCGCGATATAACTGCGACATTGTTGAAAGCGGCGTAAAACCCATTCAAAGAAACAAAAAGTCTGAGGTATGTAAGTACCTTGAGAATGAAATATCTCGAAATCAGAAAGAAGATAAAGCTGAGCACCATTTGCTGGTGCCCACGCTCGGATGCTTAGCGCTGGATAATAGGAAAGTCCAAGTCGAAAAGAGGCATGCATGAGCTTGTGTGTGACATTTCCAATAATTTCATGTGTGCGTGATGGAAAGACGTTGAGTAGCCTGGACACTCACACAGTGCATTGAACTTAATTCTCGGATGTGGATAGCGATTTTAGGTCCGTAGGAATCTATTGAGCGCATAGTTTAGACTCTGATCAGACTGTGCGGCCGTAAAGATTGATCCGAGTCTCAACGTTGCACACGTGTAAAAACTGTTGGAAATGTCACGCACAGGCTCAAATTATTCAAAAAACAATTGCTCCATTCTCTCCTCTGATAGTAAAGTTTATTCTTTTTAGACTTGTCATATAGTCAAACTTATGAATAAATGATGCTCTTGGCATTATGAGAGATATTAGAGAGATATAAGAAAGAGATAATAGGAGAGAGAGAGAGAAGAGAGAGAGAGAGCCAAGTTCTTGAAATAAATGTTTTATTCCGCTACGAACCATCTGGCTCTAAACCCCATTGCCGCCACCATAAGCCAGTTGGTTAGGCATAAGACTTCCAATCTGGAAGTCGTGGGTTTGATCCCCGGTGGCCGCAAATATCATTTCCGACGTTTGTCTATCAACAATGGGTAGATAATCGTAAACCTATGTGAGATAGCAGTCGGAGGCTAGGAAAGGTTGTAATGGTAGTACAGGTGAACGAAATACCAGGTATCAATTGTTAGTTGCTCCGGCCGCCGCGATATAACTGCGAAATCGTTGAAAGCGGCGTAAAACCCATTCAAACAAACATCTAAACCCCATTACAGTCTATAGCTGTTTGTTTTTCTTGCTACTCCAGACAAACTTTGAAAACAACGGCGGCGTGCTGCGCGTGTGATTGGCAACGATGGTTTTTGTACGGTTGTTAAAAAATTATCCGGATTTTGACTCGCAAAATTTTATTTTTGAAGCAATTAAACTAAATTTTGTATCTTTCGCTGTCGGAATTCAATCCACATATGGTTATGTTAAATTGATATAGTTATCGAAAAAAGCGCGCGCATTTGCCATATAAAATGCCATGGCAACGCGTACCTGGCACAGCAGATAAAATAACTCGTACATTTGGTCTTCGTTTGTAAACGTTCTTTCATTTCGAATTGTTGAAAAACTTGAAAATCAAATGAGTTGCTGGAATGTGTATTACAAATGCCTTGTCTCAATATGAAGTTATTTGACCGTAGAATTTTTCGACAAGGTTAGTTAAATGTGGCGGGATAAGTGTTTCGGAACGTTCGAGACGACGTCAACTGAATGCTCGGAATTTTGATCTTTAATTATTCTATTCGAACTCTACAAAGATACCGAAGGACATCAATCAAATACTTGTCACGCTGAAAGGGAATGGTTCTTTCTTCCAAATGCTTTATTTTCATCGGCGAAGACGCTTCCCTGCCCTGTGAAAAAAAGAAGAAACTTATCCAAGCAACTTTTATGATGTCAATTGCCGAGTCTCTGGAAGATATAGACGATTTACCAAGGGGTAGCTGTCTGAGAAATTTGATTTTGTACCATTCGATTTTACCTTTATACAAACCATAAAAGCACAGCTTAATTACAGGAACACTGAATTCATCCTTCTTCCATGAATAACGGGCAGTGATAAGCTAAATTACATAACATCAAATGTCTAAATTCTCGACGGCGTCATGTACTGTGTGCCGCCATCTAATACCCATGTTTTTTGTTTGCGTGTGAAAAGAATATACATCGTTCAATTGCTTCAGACTTCGGCAAGTTTGATCATATACTGAGCGACTTTAAAAACGCAACTGAAAAACGTCACTTAAATGCAAATATTAGTGAATAGAATCTCACTGAAATATACTTAATTTGTTACTTTAACAAGGTACCTTTAGTCCCACATCAATGTTATTTTGAAACATTCTCTTGTTTTCCCAATAAGTGGACATTTATAAGCATACCCACGAAAATTGAAATTTCTCTATAGCCCTACTGCTTGAACGATATTTTTTCAAATGAAACAAAAGCCGAACAAATTTCAGAGTTTGGTTGAATGAATCAAGATGTCAAACAAATAATGAATACTGCGTTTAAGCACGTTTGGTGCAAAGACGACAACAAAACGTCGTCTTTTTGACCAGAAATGACGTCACTTACATGCTTTTCCATATCATTCGTAGAACCACAAACGTTGTTCATGTGAATGCGGTTTTAGAAAACAGTCTGTTCACGCTTTTAACCCCTTACCAGACAACTCGATTAGAATTGATATGCCATTATAAGCGTGTTTACGGCATGACACTAACGTCATTTTAACACGTTAAGTCTTCTGAAACTCCTTTTTGGCAAGGTCCTACCATGCAGATGTTTAGATATTGAACGAATTAAACAATAATTTTTAGTCTAATCGAGATTAACGACGTTCCGATTCTAAGGAACTCTTTCCCTTTTGACTTACTCAATTAAGAGTACATTCTTTGCAAAGTGAGTTAGTTGATTTCGCTTCTTTCAACGGTTTTTGAAATGTCTATCGTTGATTACCCTCCACACATCTGATTTGTTAAATCAACCAACCATGAAAAGTGCAATGACAAAGAAAGAGTGAACAATAGATTGCTATGCCGAACTAACCAAAGAGTCAAATCAAATCAAGATTAAGTCGATTCATCAGAGGATCATGTTTGTATGATTTCAGCTAAATTTTGTTAAACAAAATCTATTTTTCTGTACTCAAATTTTCAAATTTACTTTGTTGCGTTTTTAAACTCGCTCAGTATAAAAAGTGCCCCGATAATATGAGTATACTTTTTATCACAGCGATAAATCAGTGATGATAAATTGACCTAATCCGGATAGAAATTGAACATCCCTCTTATTGCGCAAAATTTACGTTTTCGGGTCGTTATCGCCATGACGTCGCGCACAGTAATGCGGCACTAAAATGTAACGTCAAAATAAAGCGAACGTCGACGGTGTAACGTCTAGTTTTTGTTTTCTTTTTGTTTTTTTTTTTTTGTCGGAAAAATTAACGTAATCATTATATTGCTCACCCTCTCTACAGCAATTGCAATGTCAGAATGTAGTCATCCTCAAAAAATTAAAACTCGCCTCTTTTCCCTCGCGAAGAATGATAAATGTCTCATGATTTTTAACTTCGCATGAATGTATAGACATACGAATACTGGATAGTCGCTTAAATAAGGCTCTTAATCTGAAGATGTATTGGGTAGTGCGCTTCTTTTGAACATTATATTTAACAATGTAGAAGTAAGTCTAAAATTCCTAAATCTAACCCTATCTTTATTGCAATGATCAATTCGGACCAACAGCATTTTGTTCATATAAAGTGATTTCATCAATACACACTTTTTAGCTCGCCCGGGACGAAAGTCTCTGAAGAGCTATTGTCATATCCTCGGATGTCGGCGTCGGTGTCGGCGTCCGCATTAGGTTAAAGTTTTTTATTTCTATCAATATTTATCCTAGAGGCTTTATTTTTTACAGAAACACTCATTAGGGCATAGGCTTTCATTTGAGACCAACATCCATGTCGAAATGACCTTTAGACTGTGACCTTGACCCTTTAAAAAAAACTTTAACCACAAACTTTAACCAAAAAAACTTTAACCTTGCTTATATTTTCTGTAAGCTCTAAACTAGAGACATCATTACTTCATATGCACACTCATTAGGTGATAGGCTTTCACCATAGACAAAGGTCCTTGACAATTTGACCTTGACCTTGACCCTTTGTGGACTTAGAAAAACTTTAACCAAAAAACTTTAACCAAAAACTTTAACCTTGCATATATTTTTTTAATGCTCTAACCTAGGGACATTATAGCTTCATATATATACTCACCAGGTGATAGGCTTTCACCAGAGACCAAGATCTTTCACAATTTGACCTTGACCTTTACCATTTGTGGACTTAGAAAAACTTTAATTGAAAACTTTAACCAAAAACTTTAACCTTGCTTATTATTTTCTGAATGCTTTAACCTAGGGACATCATTACTTCATATACATACTCATTAGGTGATAGGCTTTTGTGAGAGATAAAGGTCCTTGATAATTTGACCTTGACCTTTTATGAACTTAGAAATACTTTAACCGAAATTCTTTTACCAAAAACTTTAACCTTGCTTATTATTTTCTGAATGCTTTAACCTAGGGACATCATTACTTCATATACATACTCATTAGGTGATAGGCTTTTGTGAGAGATAAAGGTCCTTGATAATTTGACCTTGACCTTTTATGAACTTAGAAATACTTTAACCGAAATTCTTTTACCAAAAACTTTTAACCTTGCTTATATTTTCTGAATGCTTAAACCTAGGGACATCATTACTTCATATACATAGTCACCAGATGAAAGGCTTTCCCCAGAAACCAAGGGCCTTGACAATTTGACCTTGACCTTGACCTTTTATGGACTTGGAAAAACTTAAACTGAAAAACTTTAACCAAAAATTTAACCTTGCTTATATTTTCTAAATGCTTTACTCAGGGACATTATTACTTCATACACATACTCACCAGGTGATAGGCTTCTACAGAGACCAAGGTCCTTCACAATTTGACCTTGATTTTGACCTTTTGTGGACTTAGAAAATTTTTAAAGAAAAACTTCATGTTTGATACAAAGAAATTCCATTGGTAACCCCATCTGCTTGTAGGCTTTCACTTTACCCTAACCTTATACATGCAATTAAAACAAAAAAGTTTTTATATTTCTTAATTACTATTCAAACAGATATATATTAGATCATGGACTTTAACATTGAAAGAAACCACTTTGAACTTCGGTCTTTGGTCAAGCGCTGTTTGTGACAAGCAGCTGTTTGGGTGAGCTACGTTGTCCGCGGATAACTCTTGTTTGGTAAAAGAAAAAATGACGCCCTCACCCCCCCCCCCCCCCCCCAACTCCGTTTTACTTGGAATGTATGGGAAAAAAAGTTACATTTAGTTGAGCTTGCTTCGAACTCACTATTATTGGGTCTGTAGAATAGCGAGTTACAGTCCGAGAATACAAGTCTTCGCGAAAAATGTATTAAACATTCTTTTTTGCTATCAAATTAAGATGTGCGATTTCGGGCTATATTGATCCTCTTGTTTATATCTTGTTCTTCTCTTCTCCCTACTCATATCGCCACTTCCAAACAAATATTCTTATCGGATGGTGTTTCGCTTTCTTTTTATTTTCTTATTTTCCTTGACATTGTGGATTTTTATCAACGTCTGAAGGCGCGACGGTTTTATAATTCGACGAATCAAACTTAACGTCGCTGTAAGAAAATGTGCGTTTTTTTAGAAATCGTAGCACACGAGCTAATATCAACATCTCTTTTATTTGTGAATATTTTTCCTTTGAAATTTTAATATGATTATCAAGAGAAAGATATTATTTCTTGGCTCAATTTAAATTATCGTATGAATAAAGGAACTGCTATTATAAGCGTATTTAAAATGGAAAGCACAGTTTTTAGCTCCACTGGCTGAAAGCCACTGGGGCTAGTGTCATGGCGTTGTGTCCGTCGTGCGTCAGTCCGTGCGTGCGTGCGTCCAGTCGTAAACTTTTCTTTAAAAATCTTCTCCTAAGAAACTATTGGATGGATTTCAACCAAACTTCACAGGAATGATCCTTGGGTGACCCTCTTTCAAAGTTGTTTAAGAAATTTTGATCCAATGAAAAACATAGATTTAAGGGGCGTGGCTAATTTCCAAATATGGTAAAAACCGAGTTGTCTCGGGTTCTAATCAATGGATACCAATTAAATTTTACATGAATGATCCTTGGATGACCCTTATTCAGTCTGCAAAAAATCATTGTGATCGGACGGAAAATGTGCATTTTATTGGCGGAGGTCATTTCTCTATATGTTATATAGTGGAAACTTTGAAAATCATTTTCTCAGAATTTAACTGATGGATATCAACCAAATTTCATGAGAATGATCCTTGAGTGACCCTTTATCAGTTTACAAAAAATCATTGTGATCGGATCGAAAATATGCATTTTATGGGCGGAGGTCATTTCTCTATATGTTATATAGTGGAAACTTTGAAAATCATTTTCTCAGAATGTAATGGATGGATATTAACCAAATTTCACTGGAATGATCCTTGAGAGACCTTTTATCAGTCTTCAAAAATCATTGTGATCGGATGGAAAATATGCATTTTATGGGCAGAGGTCATTTCCCTATATGTTATAAAGTGGAAAATTTGAAGATCATTTTCTCAGAATCTAATTTCACTGGAATGATCCTTGAGTGACCTTTAATCAGTGTACCAAAAACTTTGATTGGATGAAAAATATGCATTTTATGGGTGGGGTCATTTCTCAACAAGTTGAATAGTGGAAACTATGAAAATCATTTTCTCGGAATGTAACTGGTGGATATTAATCAAACATTTTTGGTATGATCTTTGGGTGACCCTTTATCAGTCTTCAAAAAATCATTGTGATCGGATGGAAAATATGCATTTTATGGGCAGAGGTCATTTCTCTATATGTTATATAGTGGAAAATTTGAAAATCATTTTCTCAGAATCTAATTTCACTGGAATGATCCTTGAGTGACCTTTTATCAGTGTACCAAAAACTTTGATTGGATGAAAAATATGCATTTTATGGGTGGGGTCATTTCTCAGCAAGTTAAATAGTGGAAACTATGAAAATCATTTTCTCGGAATGTAACTGGTGGACATCAATCAAACATTTTTGGTATGATCTTTGGGTGACCCATTATCATGCAGCCAAAAATCATTTTGATTTGATGAAAAATATGTCTTTTAAGAGCGGAGGTCATTTCTCTATCTGTTATATAGTTCAAACTTTGAAAATCATATCAGTAGAACCCCGATTATCTAAAAATCAAGTCAAAACATTTATTTGCTTTTACAAGAATTTCAAGCCTGTGGAGCGACTCAAGCCATTCATGGCTTTCTAGTTTAACATCTGTAAACTTTTCGTTCCACAAGAATTCCAGCTTCTTAATTTTCCGTTTAAAACTCAAAATGATCTTTATTTACATATATCTAAGAAATACAGAAAATTACAATTTTTGGTTTTAAGCTTCCCTCCGTTTGTAAAATTGTTGGGTGTCGTACCAGTTCAAATTTGATATATTTTAAGCAGTTGAAACATTATCAAATTGTTTAAAGTATCTTTCATTGATACTTTCGTGTTACATGTTACACGTGTTTTTTCGCTTTAATTACAAATTGAAACTCCCTTTTACGAACTTGTACCAAAAAAAGTTTGCAATTAAAATGTGACGTATAAATTGGCAATGGTTCAAGCGTAATTTTGAAGTAAGATTTAACGATGGTGCGAGTAAGGAGTCTTGTTATGATAAGTTTTAAAACACAGAGGGTGACGTGTTTTTTTGTTTTTTGTTTTTTTTTTTTTTTTGGTTTTTTTTTAAGTGCCGCATTACCGCGCGCGACGTCCATACGTTAATGAACAAAACCCGTGATCCGGGCGTTGACGGAAGAATCGTTGATAAATAAATATTTTCACTTACCATTAACGCCCGGTTTTCTTGACTTAAATATCCTCAGTCTGGGCCTAATAGAGTATATCCTATTCCCGCTTTAATTTTTGTGGCGTCAATAATTTACCAAGCAACGTCGGTATAAAAAGAAAAGCGGCGCAATGCAAAACGCTTTTTTTCGACACATTATTAAGTTGGAATGCGGAGCAATTCCAACTTAGATTTAACAAAACCGCAAAATGAACACAAGATAATTTTATTTCGGGTTTTTTGAGAACACATATCACGAGAACAGGATGTGAATACACTTCGGCCTATTTTGTATATCTCAACTTGACAAAGACAAACAGTTTATTTCATCAAAAAGGAATAATGCTGTACAATTACACAGCTATCACTTCACGTATATTATTAACACGCTAATTTATGTTTTAAACGATATTTATTGAAAGTTGCGTACGAATATATTAGTATCACATGTTTGCATTACTATATTTGGAAATCATGTGATAAGTCAAGTCAAATAAGGTCAGCAATTGACATTAGCACTAGCCAATCACGTGATCTGCTTATTTGGTAATGTCGCGATCTGTTTTCTCAGTATTGTGGCAATAGCACAGAAATAGAAAGCTATTAATTGAACTTTAATGCATATTTTATGTAGGTTTATTATATCGCATATTCGACCATCCTGAACCAAAAAAACGACATTGGATTCCCTCCCTTAAATTTCACTTCAAACTCGCTCCGCTCACTCATTCAACATCATGCCTAAATCATTTTAAAATCGTTCTTCTTATCAATTTCACGATGTTATTAACTGTACCCCCAACTCAGAAGCAGAGGAGCATATATTGATTTCATCATGTCTGTCTCTCAGTCCATTGACCTTTTGCTTTCCGCTAGATAAACGGAGAAGCAATTGACCTGCAATAACGAAACTTTACACAAATATTGCCCATGACCCAAAGGAATGCCCTATTGTTTTGGGGTCATACATGTCACGGTCATCAGTAACAGTTTCCACTCTACCGGCTCAACCAATTGTCCCAAATCAAAAAACTTGACACAAATGTTGTCAATGACCCGAGAAAGTGCCCAATTTCGGAGTCACAAAGGTCGAAATCACAATTGAACTTCGTCAAAAAATTGTCTTGAGATTCCAACTCTCGAAGTAAAATACTTCCCTTCGAATTTGATTTGATTTGAATTGGGGTTTTACGTCGCTTTCAACAATCTCTCAGTTATATCGCGACGACTGGAGCACCTAACGATGGATTCCTGGTATTTCTCACACCAGTACTACCACCACATCCCTTTCCTAGCCTCCAGTTGCTATTCCACATAGGTTTACGATTATCTACCCATTGGTGGAAGACAAATATCGGAAAGGATAAGTGCCGCGGCCGGGGATCGAACCCGTGCGAATATAGACCCTTGATTAGAAGTCCGGCGCGCTACCAACTGCGCTATTGCCGCGGCTACTTCTCTTCGAAAATAGCTTTTCATCATGGACATCATGTCCACTTTGCGACACCTCTAATTAAAAATGTAATTGGTGACTCAAATGGAGGATCATTAAATAAAATATAAAAACTGTTTTGATTGTATAAGTGTTCGCCTGTGCGTCTATTAGTCGGCTGTATGGTCCGTATCATTTTCTTCTTTTTAAGCTCACCTGAGCACAACGTGATCAAGGGGAGCTTTTAGGATCACCCTGACTCCGTCGTCAACTTTCTTAAAACTTATTAATCTCCTAAACCGCTGGGCCAATTTCAATGAAATTTTGACAGAATGTTCCCTGGGTGACCTTCTTTAAAATTGTCGCTATATTCTAATTGGCCAATAAATATGGGTACGACATCTCCTTCTGAACCATTGAGCAGATTTCAATCAAACTTTACAACAATGTTCTTTTGATGACCCTCTTCAAATATTGTTGGCAAAATTTTCATTAGCCCATAAATATTGACGTGGCAGGGTAGGGCTAATTTTGAGACTCCTCTATAATGAATGGATTGGCGGGGTCTATTATGACTGCTTATTATTCGAATTATGTGTCTTCTTATACAATTAAGCAAATTTGAATGAATCTTTGCCAGAAAGTTTTTTGGATGAAATCCACCGGACCAATCGAATTTAGGTGAGCGGTTTAGGGTCATTCTGGCCCTCTTGTTATCAGTTTTCTTTCATCAGATTCAGGCCTGTATAGCGATTCAGAGGTTTAAGCGTCTCTCGTTGTTGATATACATTGATTTATATACGCCCGTCAAATGACGAGACGTACTATGTGATCACCTGTGAGGGGCGGGAGGCGTCAACTTCGTTAGTAGCTTAAGGTCACCGTCTCTCGAACGCATTCCAACTTATCAGAACTTTCAGTACTTTGATTACTTTTGGAGCTAGTTTTCAACATTCCCCTTTTTTTAGCTCACCTGAGCACAAAGTGCTCAAGGTGAGCTATTGGGATCGTAGAATGTCCGTCGTCCACAATTTCTTTAAACATCTTCTCCTCCTAAACCAGTGGGCCAATCTTGATGAAACTTGGCAGGGATGTCCCTTGGGTCAAGCTCTACCAAAGTTGTTCAAATAAATGAAATCCACCCTTAACTTTCCCTTAACCCTTAACAAAGAGGGTGAAAATATGAAAATCTTTGAAAATCTTCTTCTCTGAAACCAGAAGGCAGTCAGCTTTCATATTTGGTATGTAGCATCATCTAGTGGACCTCTACCAAGTTTGTTCATATCAAGACCCTGGGGTCATATTTGGGCTTTGCCCCTGCCCAACCCTTTTTACATAGAATCAAAGAGCGAAAATATTTAAAAATCTTGTTCTCTGTAACCAGATGGCAGACAGCTTAAATATTTGATATGTAGCATCACCTAGTCGGCCTCTACCAAGTTTGTTCATAACAAGACCCTTGGGTCATATTTGGGCTTTGCACGGGTGCATCCCTTTATCACTTATGAGCACGAAGGGTAAATAAATGAAAATCTTCAAAAATCTTCTTCTCTGAAACCAGAGAGCAGACAGCTTTCATATTTGGTATGTAGCATCATCTAGTGGACCTCTACCAAGTTTGTTCATATCAAGACCCTGGGGTCATGTTTGGGATTTGCCCGGGCCCAACCCTTTTTGCATAGAATCAAAGAGCGAAAATCTTTAAAAAATCTTCTTCTCTGTAACCAGATGGCAGACAGCTTTAATATTTGGTGTGTAGCATCACCTAGTGGGCCTCTACCAAGTTTGTTCATAACAAGACCCTTGGGTCATATTTGGGCTCCACCCGGGCGCAACCCTTTTTACATAGAATCAAAGAGCGAAATCTTTTAAAATCTTCTTTAATCGAAACCAGAGGGCACACTGCTTTCATTTTTGGTATGTAGCATCAGCTTGTGGGACCCTACCAAGTTTGTTCATATCAAGACCCTTGGGTCATATTTGGGCTCCAACTGGGCGCATCCCTTTCAGCTTATCTGAGCATGATGGGTGAAAATGGGAAAACCTTCAAAAATCTTCTTCTCTGAAACCAGAAGGCAGACAGCTTTCATATTTAGAATGTAGCATCATCTTATGGACCTCTTCCAAGTTTGTTCAAATCAAGATCCCGGGGTCACTTTTGGGGTCCACCCGGGCGCAACCCTTTTTACATAGAATCAAAGAGCGAAATCTTTTAAAATCTTCTTTAATCGAAACCAGAGGACACACTGCTTTCATTTTTGGTATGTAGCATCAGCTTGTGGGCCCCTACCAAGTTTGTTCATATCAAGACCCTTGGGTCATATTTGGGCTCCAACTAGGCGCATCCCTTTCAGCTTATCTGAGCATGATGGGTGAAAATGGAAAAACCTTCAAAAATCTTCTTCTCTGAAACCAGAAGGCAGACAGCTTTCATATTTAGAATGTAGCATCATCTTATGGACCTCTTCCAAGTTTGTTCAAATCAAGATCCTGGGGTCACTTTTGGGGTCCACCCGGGCGCATCCCTTTTTACATAGAATCAAAGAGCAAAAAGGCATATCTGTCTTGCTCTTCGCTAAAAACGTGCCATGCTATTGATCTTAGGCAATTATCCGCTTTTTGACATCTGCCTATCTATTTTATGTGATGTCCCAGGGGTCATAGAGACTCAGGTGAGCGATCTAGGACCATCTTGGTCCTCTTGTTTATTTATTTATTTATTTATTTTTTTGCAAAATTTGAATAAATACTAAAGAATTGCTGCTTATACAATAATAGCCTTTTTTAGCTCACCTGAGCACATCGTGCTCAAGGTGAGCTTTTGTGATCATTGGATGTCCGTCGTCCGTCGTGCGGTGTGCGTCGTGCGTCGTGCGTCGTCATGCGTCAACAATTTAAGTGTTTACACTCTAGAGGCCACAAATATGATCCAATCTTCATGAAACTTGGTCAGAATGTTGGTCAGGTCGCAAGGATGAACCCTATCGAAAATGGGAAGGATCCATGCCAAATTAAGGGAAAAGGGGCCTTATGACCAATTTTCTTGTTTACACTCTAGAGACCACAAATATGATCCAATCCTCATGAAACTCGGTCAGAATGTTGGTCAGGTCACAAGGATCAACCCTATCGAAAATGGGAAGGATCCATGCCAAATCACGGGAAAAGGGGCCTTATGACCAATTTTCTTGTTTACACTCTAGAGACCACAAATATGGCCAAATCTTGATGAAACATTGTCAGAATGTTGGCCAGGTCACAAGGATGAACCCTATCGAAAATGGGAAGGATCCATGCCAAATCAAGGGAAAAGGGGCCTTATGACCAATTTTCTTGTTTACACTCTAGAGGCAACAAATATGGCCCAATCTTTATGAAACTTGGTCTGAATGTTGGCCAGGTCACAAGGATGAACCCTATCGAAAATGGGAAGGATCCATGCCAAATCACGGGAAAAGGGGCCTTATGACCAATTTTCTTGTTTACACTCTAGAGGCCACAAATATGGCCTAATCTTCTTGAAACTTGGTCTGAATGTTGGCCAGGTCACAAGGATGAACCCTATCGAAAATGGGAAGGATCCATGCCATATCACGGGAAAAGGAGCCTTATTGACAATTTTCTTGTTTACACACTAAAGGCCACAAATATGTCCCAAACTTCACGAAACTTGGTCAGAATGTTGGCCAAGTCACAAGGATGAACCCTATTGAAAATGGGAAGGATCCATGCCATATCACAGGAAAAGGAGCCTTATGACCAATTTTCTTGTAACCACTCTAGAGACCACACATATGGCCCAGTCTTCATGAAACTTGGTCTTAATGTTGGCCAGGTCACAAGGATAAAACCTATTGAAAATGGGAAGGATCCATGCCAAATCAAGGGAAAAGGGGCCTTATGACCAATTTTCTTGTTTACACTCTAGAGGCCACAAATATGGCCTAATCTTCTTGAAACTTGGTCTGAATGTTGGCCAGGTCACAAGGATGGACCCTATCGAAAATGGGAAGGATCCATGCCATATCACGGGAAAAGGAGCCTTATTGACAATTTTCTTGTTTACACACTAAAGGCCACAAATATGTCCCAAACTTCACGAAACTTGGTCAGAATGTTGGCCAAGTCACAAGGATGAACCCTATTGAAAATGGGAAGGATCCATGCCATATCACAGGAAAAGGAGCCTTATGACCAATTTTCTTGTTAACACTCTAGAGACCACACATATGGCCCAATCTTCATGAAACTTGGTCTGAATGTTGGCCAGGTCACAAGGATAAAACCTATTGAAAATGGGAAGGATCCATGTCATATCACGGGAAAAGGGGCCTTAATGACAATTTTATTGTTTACTTGCTAGAGGCCACCAATATGGCCCAATCTTCATGAAACATGGTCAGAATTTTGGTCAGATCATAAGGATGAACCCTATTGAAAATCGGTTATTTCACAGGAAAAGGGGTCTTTATGATAATTTTCTTGTTGTAACTCTAGAGGCTACAAATTTGGTCTAAACTTCATGAAACTTGTTTTTTTTGTAGAAATTATCTCCTTTATGTCATCTGCCTATTTAATTGATGAGATGTCGGTCAAAGAGACTCAGGGGAGCGATCTAGGACCATCTTGGTCCTCTTGTTTTTTATTTTCATACGTTAAATTTTGAAGAGAACCTCAAAATGCTTTCACGCCCTAATGCTTCGCACTCGCGCGTTTAACCATTTTCGGGTCTCTGCAAATGTTAAAGCCCTCAGAAACGTGAATTAACCCTATATAGATATTAGACAAAAAAGCATTTTTCAACCAGGATTTTTGATAAATCTAATATTGTTTCACACACAAGACAGAAGAACAGCTATCGAAAATTTCAATAAGTGCGTGACAGATTTGTTCTCCATTTAATTGTCTCCCGGTGCAGGATGCTGGAAAAAGATAAACTGGTCAGGGAAAAAGTCTTGCAATTACAACATAGGAACCCAGACTTCCAAAATTCTATAATAACCATTAGGGATATAGGAATTTCCTGAAAACGTTTGTAAACGAACCCAGTCCAAAATCATATCAAGTCATTACAGGCTTTATTGCACGACCGACATAAAATGTTACTTCTTCCTTACAAATATAATCAATTGCGACTTGGCCCCTACTAGTCTTTTTCCCTGCTGCCGGGTTTTTGCGACCATTTCTTTAGCAACCACTCGACTGAATCGCCTAAATAATAATAATGGCCTAAATTTGTGATGGCTGTTGCTACGAAACAACATCCGTAGTCGAACGGTGGCTTTGGGATCGAAAGGTCTCGGGATCGGATTCCGACCAGGGGCCTGTTTTACAAAACATCCTGCGATCATTTTTTGCGCAAGTCATAAATTAAATTTGCTTCTACAGAAGTAACTAAATATGGAATACCGCCATGCAAGGCAGAATCTAACAATATTTTTCAGAGCAAAGAATCTATTCCACATTGCTCCCCTTCAACCAGGTGTATAAATGGGTACATTAAGTGTTGTAAGCCAAAGTGCTGTGGCAGCCGAAGGCGCCATATGTTAACAGCCGACCTGCAACTCCGTGATCGGGGGTTAAAGTGCAAAGTCGTGTGGATACGTACAGCCTAAAACAAGACTATACACCAAACTTTTACATTAATTCCGTCTTAAAGTAGGGTCAGAATGATATCAGCCGAATGCACATACGCGTGTATACATAACATGCGATAATGGCCGTCACGGTGACATCGTTGGAAGCATCTTCGTTTTATCAGAACAGAACATATTTCATTTACAAGATGACTTGAACATTCATGTTCATCGTCATTACAATGCATAATTACACAACAAAATGTTTATCGATACTTAACTTCTGAAATCATTCATTGCTCAACTCATGGCAATGATTTTCTTCGGTTGGGTTAAAAAATACATTTTGTAGATAGGTCAACAGAGGTAGAGATAAGAGTGGGGTTAAGCTAATCAAAAATATTCAGTTCGCATTGAAACCCAATGTTGTGGGTACTCAATTGAATCGTCTGGGTACTCATTTGAATCGTCTCTTCAAGACAATTCCAATGAGTACCCACAACATTGGATTTATGCAAGAATAGTTGAAATTATCTCATTTGAAATCCAAAATTCCCCCTGTAGCTGTAGCTTTGGGTCACTGTCAACCTCCACAAATATAGAAGTAGGGTTCGGGGTGTTTCTTTGTATACCGTATTTCTCCTAAAAACGCTCCCGGGAGCTATACATGAAATGGTCAGGGAGCTTTTATTTGGTATGTATTTTTTTTATTAAAAATATCATTAGACTTATGACCTTTACGCACCTTTCCCTTTAATTTGAGGTGAATTTCCTCTAAACAACCATTTATATGATTGTTTAGAGGAAAACTTCAAATTAGTAAAAATGTAAGGCTGCCATTATTAGACAGGATACTATTACATGTATTAGAGTAAATACGGTACGCATAGCTCAGGCTTATTTCACTAAGATAGTAAGGCCACGATTTTCTTGTTCTCGGAGAGAGCCGACCCGGTTTTTCTCTAAACTGGAATAAAATGACCGAACACGAAATATACCCGAACAGTGGTCATTATTGACCACGGTTTTTGCCGACACTGTTTAATTTTGGAAAATACCTTAAAAATAAGGTATATAATTATGCTTCTAGTGTGAAATTTATACATATATATAGATTTCTACAGTCACATATTATGTGAAATGACACAGGAATAGCACAACCTGAAGGAGAAGCATTTCCGCTTGACATTTACAAAATGTTGGATTACTTGCTTTTACTTGTGAGCTAATTTGGCGTAAGATTCAATATTAATACCCTAACTGTTCAAAGCGACGTTGAGCGCAATTTCTCGAAGTTTCAGCGTACAGCGTGACGTCATAACAATGTAAAAAAATGACATTTCATCAACTATGTTCTGATGTCAATACTTGACTTTTACACAATGTCGCCAATAGATAATTGAATCAATAACCAATCAAGTTTCATTGATGCACGGTATATTTATCGATCACCATTCGTAATCTGAATTGATTAATTGAATGAACGGAGTTTTACGCCGCTTTCAACATTTTTTCAGTTATATCGCGGAGCACCTAACAATGGATTCCTGGCATTTCTCTCACCAGTACATCCATCACATCCTTTCCTAGCCTCTAGGTGCTATCTCACATAGGTCTACGATTATCAACCCAATGGTGAGACGTAATCTGATAGAAACCAAGGCCACGTTTTACTCAGCATCGAACGAACATTTTTTGCGTAAGACAAACATCTAAGTTGCTTCTACAGTAGTAACTAAATATGGAATTCTACCATGCATTATCTCATTGGAATCGTCTTCTAAAGACGATTTCAATGAGACATTGCAAGGTTGAATCTAACAAAGAATGAAAACACTAGGTACGATTTGTGAATTTGAGTTGCGATTATTTTTATCTTGAGAAGCTTACTCTGAGAGTTGTGGCATTCAGTTCCCTGACAGTCACATTACCAACAGGTTTGGCTGTGACGTCATGTAAAGTCTGGAACCATACCGTTGGCTTACTCGTGTGACTTCGACCCACAATATTCTGCGCTATCAGTCGCAGTCTGTAGTACGTAAATGGTAATAGACTCTGGACTGTAATGGCTCTGGCATCTGGGTCAAATATCTGGAGCAAAAAGTCAATGTATGAATATGTGAAACAGGAATAAAATTAATCGCGAGTTTAGCGCAAAAATTTTGAAGATACCTATATAATATGAGCGTCGGCCTCTTGACCCAAATGTCCTGATTTCGATTCTCGAAGCGTCTATCGATCTTCACTGGTGTTAAACATTTTACGGTAACATCGTTAAACACCAGTGAAGATCGATAGTCTATGATTTTGTATGTAGGTTTGCTATGATTCTGTATTGCAAATGAGCGGGAAAAAATGCCTTTCTTCGATTTGCACGGGATTTTGTCTCATACACGTTGCTTTCCTACAACTGAACGCATGGCTGACAATTTGGTAAGTTTTTCTTATTTTTAAATATTATCTTTTAATTTTTTCCGTGCCGCTTTCATATCGATGAAAGGTGTATGTTTGTCTATGAGCGTGACTCTGTGGCGATGGTTTTTTGAAGATAGTGTGTTGGTTTCTTGAAGGCATTTTTGAAACTTGATTGAAGTATTTGTGATATCTTTTATAAAAACACGATATGTTTTTTCAGGGAAATCGCGAATTTTCTGTCATATATAATTGATCAAAATAGCCCGAGACTTGCTGTTTCGAACAATGAAAGATATAATTACATTAGTAAATCAGTTTATGTAATTCCTTTGCAGGAAAATGTTAGATTTAGATTGGCAGATGAATTTGTGGAGGAGTTTGTTGGTGACCCGGGAAAGAGAAGGAAATCAAGAACAGGTATGTAGATGCTATTTTGTACCTATCTAAGAAATATTCTTGTGTCGTAAAAAACGCCTAGGAAGTTAATGAAGTTTGAAACCGGATTTACATATGAGTACACGTGTAAGCGGGTAAACAGTTCCAAAACGCTTCGCATAGTTTTCATCTTGAACGCATAGATGGTTCATACAAAATGAAAGTATAAAGAAGCCTACGTTAGATTTAATTTGGAAGCAAAGTATTTAATTATGCTTTTTAAACGTAATTATATATTACTGAAAATTTTCGATTTTTATTTCATTAGCCCTTCATGGTTTTAGGTTATATGTTCATGCATACAGCCTTACGACATTCCCATGAATATATAAATATACTTAGTTCCAAAAGAAAGTGTGCACTTTTGAATTTTAAATTTCTCTGAGATTACACAATTTATCGTCACGAAATGTCGTACGACTATCCCCCAAGAGTATGTACAGACGCTATTTGAAAGCAAAAATCGTGAAATTAGCAAATATCTTCTGCTTAATTGAGACAATTAATTTTGGATGTTTTGCATGTGCATCTCGCTTCTGACGAGTGATTGGTCTGAAAATGCATTCAATTGAATCTTTGCGGCTTTCCTAAGAATAAAATTACATCTTCAATACAATTATGCGTGATGCAAAAGCGTGCTTTGACCAAAAACGTCGTTGAACAAAATCGAACCTTCTCAGATTTAGAATGTCATTAAAATTGATCAGGCATTCATGTTCCAATAGAAATCGAGGTCATCATTCTATAAAACCTTTAATAAGCTAATTGAGATGACATAGAACGCCATAGCACCATTCAACGACGAGTAACTGGCCTAACAACGTAGCAATGTGTAACGTTGACGCACACGTAACGTCTGCATACAAATTAAGACTGTTGTTTGGAATTGGCTTGGAATGTCTTTTAAAACTCTATAATACAACATCAACACATAGCTCTTACCAAAGAAAAAAATTGTAAGGAGGTCAAATTTCAACAATATAGGTTCTGTCTGTGCGTATGCAGCATGCGATACATTTTCCAAATCTGATTTGATTTTTAATTTCAAAAGGTCTTGACTTAAGTACGGTAGCATTATACTCCACAATTTCCATCCAACTTTGTAAAAATCAATAGAAATAGAAAAAGTGAAAGTGCTCACTTTCTTATGGGACTCAGTATATATTGAATCAAGGGGGGGAATGCCCACTCACAATCGAATTTGCCGTCAATCAAGTTGATTTACAAAAGTGATAATCTTGTATTGGCAATGTGGAAATATGATTTTAATTCAAGAACGTTTTACATGTATTAGCCAGTTTAGAAACGTTCACACTTAATTACTTGTGTTCTTCGACAAAATGCCTTCGTTTGAAGAATTGCAATATTTCTTCAACGTGTGTTAGTGGATGGCTTTTGACTCGCACTCATATCGTTATGGGAAAACGAAAATGGCGTAAATACAGCTTTACTCGAGCTGTATTTACGACATTTAAGTCGCCAATCGAAAATATGTTTTCGATAAAGGAAAACGAAACTTCTTGACCATAATAAAAGATTCTTGATGATTTGTCTTTAATTGATTTGCAAGAGGAATCCACGTTACTGAATGGGTCCTTCGATGACGAGGTCATTATTAAAGAAAGTTACCAGGATGGGATGACTGTGGAATAAAATCAAAGATAGGTACGCGCTATTTTGTATAATTGCTATCCTAAAATTCTAACGCGATTGCTTGAAAATTTTTGAAGACGAAACAGAAAACTATCTAAAATCACAATGTAAACCTTATTGATAATGTGTCGCGTGCATTTGTTTATAGTCTAAAAAGGCATTTTCTGGCTCTCTCTCTTTCTTCATCTCTCTCTCTCTCTCTCTCTCTCTCTCTCTCTCTCTCTCTCTCTCTCTCTCTCTCTCTCTCTCTCTCTCTCTCTCTCTCTCTCTCTCTCTGTCTCTCTGTCTGTCTCTCTGTCTCTGTCTCTCTCTCTCTCTCTCTCTCTCTCTCTCTCTCTCTCTCTCTCTCTCTCTCTCTCTCTCTGACACCTTCATTTGAAAATGGAGAATGTCAAATGTAGAGATTATAATCAAAAACTAATTTCATTTTCGCGTGAGTCAATAAATAAAGTGTTTTGGAGGAGTTATATGCACAAGGTAAATTCCGAGGACGGAGCCCGAGAAAGTTTGCTTTGTATATATCTCCTGCCCACTTTATTCATGGACACATCAACGTTAAAATGAGATAATGCCCACAATAAAACACGATCACGATTCTAAATACTTTTTTCTATCCCTTTTTTGAGAATAAAATAGTTTTATTACATTGTCTGCGTGTAAAATTAATGAAAGACCAATGAAACTGACATTGGGATAATTGAAAGAAAAACGAAGCGCGTCACTTAGCACGTTACGTTATATGGCGTCAAAAGCATCAACGTTCTCGCTTAAGATGACGTTGAATATGATAAATAAGCGGAGCTTTCTGTGTACACAGTAAAACGCATTACATAAGAATTTTATTGCGAATAAAGCTCTAATTGATTTTTTATAAACAGGAGCAGTAAACAGGAGCAGTAAAAGAGGCTCTACAAGTGTGACGACTGCAGCCACTGTACCAAGGCGCCATCTTATCTGCATAGGCACAGGAGGCGCATTCACCAGAGTAGACGATTTCATTGTGAATTGTGCAGTAAGACATATGGTCAAAATTTCTTGAATAAACACGTACAAACCGTTCACCAAAAATTACATCTGTTATGCGACAAGTGTTCACAGACTTTTTATACAAAACAAGGTTTAGCTTGCCACACTGTGTCTGTCCACGATAGTGCAAAATCTTAGTAATGAGTCTTTTTTATGATAAAACCTATTACATTGGGCACGTAAACAAACATATAGGTATCGAACCATTTTCTTGCAGGAAATACAAAACCTGTAAGTATATTGGAATGAAAACGAATAAATTTATGTGCGCTAAATAGTGATATTACGTCTAGCAACGTCAACTCTCCTGATGACGTTACATTAAATACGCCAAAATGACGTTTCAAGCGGCGACGTCAAACAGAAACATTTGATATGGTGGCACAGTAAGAATGTAAAGATGTAGTTGTGACATTTCCATGTAGTATTTTTTTGTAAAAGGCATTAGCCGAAATATCAAAAATATAGTATATTATTGTAAAGAATTAATTCTATTTTCTTAAAACTAAATGCAAATATAACTTGGTCTTCAAGATCATGTGCGGAAAAAATGTACATAGGATTGTGCCGTCAGCTAAGATGTATGTTTACTTTTTTAACAGGCAAAATTTTCTTTTACAGCATTAATGTGACAAGCTGCACGGAACAAAACCAAGTCTTCGAAAAGTATCTAATGTGACTAGCCTTTACGACTTTCGAACTGACAGACTACAGCAAATACAGTTTCAGTTTCTGTCTAATTCTGTAAAAGAAAAGAAGAACTGCTTCCTAGAGTATTGTTTATATTACTTACCGAACCGTAACTAAGAACTCAGGCGTAGACCGTAAGGCGACAAACTGTGTCTGTGCAATCAGAGCAAGTTAGAACAAAGAACAAAAACCAAAGACCTTTGATTTTGTTAAAGAAAAATGAGTTGAAACAAGTTGGCAAAATCTCACACAAAAGCCCGTTACAATGCTGATTGTCAAAGTATGAAAAAACAACAACAAAAGAATAATTAGAAAATTAAGCTATGAAGAGTAACATTTTCTGTACACTTCAGTCCGTAATCATGAGAGGAACATAACTCCCAAGTTTCAAGTCAATCGGACATAAGGTGACAGAGTTATGCTCCGGAAAAAGGAGTGAATGCCACCCGTCCGTCGGACGTCGGTCGCCAGACGCCATAGGTGATCACGTATTGCTTTTGACAGAAGTACAACAATCGCAAGGCCGAATAGAACCCTTAGGTTAAAGACATGTCGTTAAATCAGTTAAAAGGGGTCGCGGCCATCAGACGATCAATGGTCAGCCCGTTTAGCTAGGTTGAGCACCAGACTTCAAAACCATTGAAGTTCGACGGCGTGGGTTCAAACCTGGGCTGGCACACTAACAAAACTAATTGTATTTCGGATGTGAGACGTTAAACCGAGGCCCCGTGAGACGGTGCTTTACACCGAGCACGTTAAAGAACCATGGTGGATCTCAGCAGTAGTTTCGTCATGTATCCTTGCACTATCCCCCGTAACAACTAAACGTCTTCTGGGGGCGTCGCTCATATGGGCATGTGCTACGGTAGCGACGATAAATAAACGGAAATACAAACAAACAGACGATCAATGTACGGTGTTGAGCTTGGAAATCTTTATCGCATCATCCTATTGTAACCGCTGTCACCATAAGGGGACATGCGACGGTCGTAAGGTGTACAGTAGATCTAAGTGAATGATGCCATCGTCTCCAAAGGGGATGCCCAGTTACCATGCAGCCACATCAGCGAGTCTTGTGATAGGTTTGGAAATACTTCGAGCGAAGCACAATTTTGTGTTCACATTCGTCGTAAAAAACGTACAATATCAAATGTTCCGTACGATTTTTTTTTAAATATTTCCCTACATCTTTATCCTGGTTAAATACAGGATTCTCAGAATAAAAACACATCTCTGTGAAACTAACGAGGGTGTACTTTAATTTTCAAATCATATTTGTTGATTGATTATGAGCTGCAGTGACAGGTTAGTTTGACTTTTTTTTTAAATAATAGCCATTTGTTGTTTTACCAACTTTACTCACAAGGCAATAATATAGTTGTATCTTTTGATCATGTGTCGTTATTGTTAAACATATATTGACTAATTTCTAATGATGTGCCAACATAGTTAACGATTAGTTTCCAGATTTTTTTTCCCTGACGTGTTACCATTTTTTATTTGTGGGAAAGTATTTTTATTAAAGAAAGTATTGATATAGATTAATTTTAATCGAAGATGATTGTGTCCTGATTTATAGATGTCGCAGTTGGTCCGAAATTGACAAAGAACTGAAAAATATTTCATACAAGCAATAACAGGATTTAGAGAATTGAATACTATTCAACCTGAAATGTTGAATCGTTATTCTTAATTGATACAACTACCTACGACCAACAGTCGATTATGTATATTTCTCGTATAAATTCGCGTTTTCATATGGTTTGGCTTCACATAAACTTTTGTAGATAATCACATATTAACCAACACACCAGCAATACTCTTCTTCAATTAACCAATATACCATCTTCAACTAACCATGTCTTTGAAAAAAATTAAATATTCACTAGAAATGATTTAACCGTGGACCATCATTGTTATAAGAGGCAAATACGAAGAACCCAATACAACTTCATCTGTAACAACCGACACTTGGCAAGAGTTTGCTTTTTTTGAAATCATATAGCTATTTAAAAGATTTTCTTCATAAATGAATTTATTTCAAGTTTAACATTCATGATAAATGAAGATCAAGACAAAGAGGTAGCGCAAAGTGCAATGAAAAGCGTTTACTTAGTCTAGGGTGATCCATTTTAAATTCATTCAATGCAATCTCCAAAATTACGAACATTCCGTACGACATGTGTATTGTTTACAAAAATTACCTATATAATCATAGCAAACCAACATACAAAATCATAGACAAACATTTTACGGTAACATCGTTAAACACCAGTGATCTTGGTTCTTTCATTGACCCACACATTCGGCGCGAGTACTGGTTAATTATCCAGCAGGCAGGATCGAGAGGGATTAATCTTAGTTGTAAGAACTTGTTTCCCAATCGATGTAAAATAAATAGGTTTAAACCATTATGATATGAGCCTGTGCATGACATTTCCAACAATTTGACAATGAGATGCAAACATTCAGCAGCTCAGGCAGCTGCACCGTGTAACAAGAGGATTGCCTGACTATCTACAGATACTTTAGGATCTTATCTATCTATAAAGTGCAAAGTGAAGACTCTGGTCAGGCTGTGTGGAGGCACAGGCTGGTCAGCGTCTTCGCTTTATGCACATTTCAAATCGTCGGAAATATCACGCACAGGCTCAATTATTATAATATATAAATACAAATGAAATCAAACCAAAAGTATGATAAAAATGAGCCTGTGCGTGAGATTTCCAACAATTTCTTGTAGCCGCCAAGTAAAGACTGACCAGCCTGTGCATTTGCACAGTCTGACCAGAGTCTTCACTATGCCTTCAATAGATAAGATCTCCCAAGAATCTGTAGACCATTAGGCAACTTTATATTTACAGTATGTGGCTGTCTAGGCTGCTAAATGTTTGCCCCTCACGCATATTCTAAATTGTTGTAAATGTCACGCACAGGCTCAAATAAATTTGTGCTGACTCTTAGAAATGAAATTAAATCAAAAGTATGATCTAAATGTAGCCGGGTTGTCTATAAGGAGTGTTTGTACTGCCTTGCCGTACAAGCTAGCTTTTATAGCGACGTGATGGAGCACTCGCTTTGGGATGTAGAGGTCAAGGTTCGTATCCCGATGGAGACGAATATTTATCTGCGGGTTACATTTGGCGCCCACCGTAAATATTCCACATCAGGCGGTGGTTATGTGATAAGGTATCTGAAATTGAATTGGGAAGAATCTAAATTGTCGAGGGGTGTATGTAGCCGAGTTGACTATAAGGGGTGTTTGTACTGTCTTGCCGTACAAGCTAGCTTATATAGCGACATGGTAGAGCACTCGCTTCGGGATGTAGAAGTCCCGGGTTCGAAACCCGACGGAGTCGAATATTTATCTGTGGGTTACATATATAAGCTGTAAGTTATGGCATTCCAAAGCATTCTAACCTGTATTGAATAGCTAGTATACTAAGTTCCAAAAGAAAGTGTGCAATTTTGAAAATCTGATATTACACAACATATCGTCGTGAAACGTCGTATGGATTTCCCCAAGAGTATGTACAAACGATATTCGAAAACAAAAATTGCGCGATGAGCAAACATTTTCTACTTAACTGAGTCATTTGATTTTGCATGTGTATCACGCGTGAGATGGATAATTGGTGTGAAAATGCATTTAGTTGAATCTTCGCGGCTTTCTTAAGCATAAAATCGCATCTTCAATACAATTTTGCATGATGCTACATCGTAGTTTGACTACCGATAAATGTCGTTGTACAAAATTGAGCCTTGTTAGATTTAGAACGTCATTAAAATTGATTGAGCATTCATGTTCCAGGAGAAATCGAGGTCATCATTTTGTAAGGCCTTAAATAAGCAAATTGAGATGGCATAGAACGCCATAGCCCCATTCAACGACAAGTTACTGGCCTAACAACGTAGCAATGTCTAACTTTGACGTACACGTAACGTCTGCATAAAAATTAAAACTTGTTCGGAAATGGCTTGGAATGGCTTCGAAAACTCTATAATACAACATCAACACATAGCTCTTACCAAAGAAAAAGTATGGTATCAAATTTACTCCATAATTTTCCTCCAACTTTGTAAAAATCAAGAGAAATTCAAAACGTGAAACTGCACACTTTCTTGTGGAACTCAGTATATATCTAAAATGTTAGAAAATTTAACCTGATAAATAGGTGTGTAGTCTGTAGATGCTTTACCCTCCAAACCCTCCACAATCCACATTGTAATGGATGTTCTACCATCAAAACCCGGTAAAAACTGTAATAACACAGATCTTGCCTGTATGTTGGTGATACTCAGATTGACAGGTGGTCCTGGAATCTCTGTAGGACAATGGATAAGCTGTTATTATTGCATAACAAGTGCGTTTTAGGGTCATGGGATTTCATAAACTGGCAAAACCCGGGCGTTAACGGCAGAAAACGTGGATTTATCAGTTAATTAACGCGCCGTTAACGCCCGACTTTTTTTTATCATGAATATCAACGATCTGGGGCCTGTACACACAACCAATTTCAATGATACTTGTCTTTTTTCTGCAACGTTTGCTGCATTCGAAAAATAAAAACCAGTGCATTTTGTTAATAGTACATAAAAGGTCCGATTTTGACGAGTATATATATTGAGTATTTAAATGCGTTAAACGTATTCATGGTAAACGTTAATTTAGAGCGTAACTAACGACGTTGGCTTAATTTCCACGTTAAATTTGGTGACGTCATGAATTTACTAACAATGGCGGTAAAACAAAAGTGACGGTGCAATGCGTGGCGCAATTTTGTCGGCGTTTTTGTTTGTGGCTCTTTTTGAAGCATTTTATGAATTATTTAGTAATCTCCACTTAATAAATGCTCTAGACTTTTTTATACAATAATAGCATCAATTCGCGTTTTTTGCCTTTTTTGAGATGCAGCGTAAAGCTATGTAATTTGGTGCACTCGTCCAAGTGTGCTCCTGACTCAATGTCTGCAGATATAGCAAGACTTGTCCTTTTTTAAGTTGCGGCCTAAGGACGGATCAGTTGGTTATTTCAGGGATCAACACTTACTTTTGTGAGTAAGAGTCCATCCGACTCTCAACCTATGTAATCAAGAGTCCAAGCTCTATGTAAGGAGTACAAATTTTCATATTGGGAGAACATTGTGGAAAAGAAGAAATTGCTTGTTACGTGCAAAGAAGATAGTTTTCTTTTAAAATACTTGATACAGGCAAATTTTATCTTCAACAACCGTTGAGTTGTAAAGATCTTTTGTTACCGAAATATTCTCATATGATCCGGGGAGTCAAGAGGATCCCTTACTTGCAAAATGAAAAATTCCCAAATGGTAAATAAGGTGTTCGGACTCCGGGACTCGGCTTGGTGTCGAAGCCTGCGTTCTTACCGGGGACACCCCTTACACAATTTCTGCAGGACTTGCCATTTTTCTAGTTGCAGTATGTACACATATAAAATGGTGAACTCATCCGGGGGTACCCCTGACTCAAAGTCTGCAGATTTGGCAAGACTTCTCCCTTTTCTAGTTGCAGCATCTACACATACGAGGGTTGTTAAAAAATTAACCGGAATTTTATTTTTGAAGCAATCAAACTAAATTTGGCATCATTCGCTGTCGGAATTCAATCCACATATGATTATGTAAAATTTATAGTTATCGAACATAGCACGCGCGCATTTACCATACAAAATACCATGGTAACAAGTACCCGGCGCAGCAGATAAAATAATTCTTATATTTGGTCTTCGTTGGAAAATATTCTATCTTTTCTAACTGTTGAAAAACTTGAAAATTGCTGGAACTAGTATTATGAAAACCTTGTCTTAGTTTGAAGTAATTTGACGGTAGAACTTTTTGGTAGGGTTCTTTTAAAATCTGGCGGGGAAAGTGATTCGGAACGTTCTAGACGACGTCAACTGAATGCTGGGATTTTGATCTTTAACTATCCGAAACCTACAAAAATACCGAAAGACATAAATCAAAAACTTGTCACGCTTAAAGGGAATGGTTCATTCTTCCAAAGGCTTAATTTTCATCGTTGAGGCGCTTCCGTGTCCCGTAAGATGAGAGGAAGAACGGACAGAGAGAAATTTATCCAAGCAACTGTAGGGACGTCAATTGCCGAGTCTCTGGAAAATATCGGCGATTAATAAAGGGATACCTTTCTAAGAACTTTGATTTGTACCATTCAATTTTACTTTTATACAAACCATAAAAGCACAGCTTAATTAAAGGCACATTGAATTCATCCTTCCATGATTAACGACACAACATCAAATGTCTCAATTCTCGACAACGTCGCTAGCGTCATGTACTGTGCGCTGCCACCTAATACACATGTATTTTTGTTAGCGCGTGAAATAAATATACATCGTTCAACTGCTTCAGGTTTTGGCAAGTTTGAGCATATAAAGTGTCCCGTTAATATGGGTATACTTTTTATCACATAGCGATAAATCAGTGACGATTTATTGACCTAATCCGGATAAATATTGAACATGCGATAAATCAGTGACGATTTATTGACCTAATCCGGATAAATATTGAACATCCCTCGTATAAGCTGGTTTACTCATATGGTATCCCTGGCTTAAAGTCTGCAGATTATCAAGATATTGTCCCTTTCTTTAGTTTCAGCATAGACACATTTAAGCTGGTACACTAATTCTGATGTACTCCAGATTCAATATCTGCAGATTTAGCAGGTCTTCTCCGTATTATAGTAGAATCATACACATCGAATTGAAGGCATCCACATTTAGGGTGTACTTTGACATCGCGTTTAAACCAAATATGGTGTACTCACCTGGGGGTACTCCTGTGACAATATCTGCAGATTTATCCGGTCCTGCTCCAATTGTAGTAAAGGTATTAACATATATGGTGTACTTTGTCGTCGGGCTCAAACCAAATATGATATATGTCAGATTTGTAGAGGGCAGTATTACATACTGTCTAGTAATTGGTTGATTCTTTATTTCATACATCAAAGTATATCCTGAAATAAAGCAACATTAGTAATAATAATGATTATAATGATAATTATAAAAATAAATAGATTATTTACAATAATGTCCTTTTTTTATTAAGGTTAAATTTATGGCAATTCTTTCAAAATTACCAAAAATGTTTTATTTCTCTGTTCTTGAAACTTTGCATGCGTGTTCGCCATCGAAAGAGCTATCTAGACTATAGATGGGGATATCTCGAAGCAAATTTGTAAGAATAATGCCCCTTTTTCGACTTAAACTTTTTTGTCCCTTTCCATCGCCTGTAACCAAGCGTTGGCAGCCAAAGGTTTATAATGATTTTGATACTGCGATGTTTCAGTGCAATCGCTTGTATCCATACCTAGCAATTGTCCGTTGATTTCTGTGGGTGGAGTCCAAGTGACCTTGACAGATGTAGATTTTATATCGCTGAAGGTCAAACTGTGTATTTCAGAAGACACTGTAAAATACAATATTTCTTTTTTATGCATTTATTGATTTCTATACTGACTAGTCTTTGAAAGGAATATCATTTATTTTATATCATATATATTTTACAACTGTTTTTGGATCTTTTATTTTACATTTTTTTCAAAGTTAACGCACCACCTATTTCTTACAGAAAATTCACTGCGTTTATTTTCATTATTATTAATTTATTATTTTTTTTTTTTTCATTTTACATTGTATCTTAATTTGTGTGTGTGTGTGTATTTTTTATATCAATAATTACACACGCATTGCTTAGGGCTCATTGAATGGACCAGGGGACCATTTTACTGAACTTCTTAAATAACAATATAAATAAAAAAATAAAATTAAAAAAAAATGAATCATAGTAAGTCAAAATTACAAATCGCACATGGTGTTTTCAGTAATTGTTAGTATCTGCCTTGCACTTTTGAAGACGATTCCAATGGGATTCTTCAAAGCAAAATTACATATATAGATCGTTGGCCTTACCCCCACTCGGGAACCCTCGGCGATTCTACGGAATAGACCTCGGGAATAATAAGGGCGCAGCCATGAAAACGCGTCATATTGCACGCGGGTTTAAATGACGTCACAAACATAACTAAGGATGACGTTGCAAAAAATAAAATCAACGTAAGGTTAGAATTGTGCATATTATAATTTGAAAACAAAACGCAGTGTTTTACTGCGTTTTGCTTCCAAATTATAACATGCCAAAATGAACTCCACAGACGATCGGAAAACGCTAAAGGAATATACTATTCTTCAAGCGTATTAACCAAAGTACCACCAGGAGCCGAATTACCGAAAAAATGACCAAAAATTACTACACTTACGTCCGAGGTACTTTTCAAGTTACGGAAAAGTCCGAGCGATGTTCCGAATGGCCTTACCCCCTGATCTGCGTCATAACACACCCCCATTCGGAACACCACTCGGCCAATCTCACGATCAACCCCGGATGTACATAGACGGACTATTTTTAAAAATTACGGGAAAACCATTGAAAAACTCGATGACGTCAGTTAAAATGGCGTTAGCCCTCGAAACTGTGAGTGAAAACATTCGACGTCGCCAACGCTACTCGTTTAAGTCACTGACGTGAATTCATCGAATCCTTACATTAATATCTTTTAATTCTTAAATAACGGCTGAAAAAATCTTAATTTTTGAGAATGATTCGTCATTCTCAAAAATTAAGATTTTTCAACCGTAATATACTGTAAAAAATGTAAATCTACAGTGCTAGTTTTTCTAACACTGTTTCCGCCTAACAAAATGCACGATTTCGTTACATACCCATCCGCCTTACATACATCCGAGGCATGTTGTAGTTTACGGAAATGGCCGAGTGATGTTCCGAATGAACACACCCCTAACATTTAAATGTTCTTTTATCTGCAAACTCTATCGTAATCGACTTGAAACAGAAGGCAATCGGGGGGGGGGGGGGGGGGGGGTACTTCAACGTCATGATTATAATCTGTAGATGCGACGCTGAATTCGCACATCCACGTTAATGAAGTAAACAAATTAGCAGAAAATCCCATTTAAGAGTACAGTTTTGATTAGCCAATCTTTTTTTTTCTTGTTTTTATGTTTTTTGTTGTTGTTGATGGTTATCTTATTGATAATTGTGAGAACACTTTTTTGTCCTTAGACATCCTCGTTTGAAACAAACACATTATATTGGTGAAAACTGGCGGATCTCAAACCTGACACTGTGGTCTGTCTGACACCAGCAGAGATATTGGACTTGAAGGTCATCCAGCCTGCAGAAATATCTTCACCTGAAGCATGAATATCTAAATTTATATATTTGAAACAAATAAAAGCAGTTTTTTTTTTCTTTTTTCAAAATCTCAGTTTGAAATAAGTTGAAAACAGACGTCAATAAAAATGGCAGCTATTGCACATTTTGTGGCAAAAAAGGAGAAATTACAAGTCACAAGTACTTTATGCTTTTTAGCTCACCTGAGCACGAAATGCTCAAGGGAGCTATTGTGATATATCAATGTCCGTCTGTCAATCTGTCCGTCACGGCGTCAACAATTTATTTAAACGACATCTCCTAAACTTCTGAGTTAAAATCAACCAAACTTGGCAGAAATATTCCTTGGGTGGTTCCTTGTAAAAATTGCTAAAATGGAAAGGATTCGTGCCATATCAGGGGAAAAGGGGCCTTTAAATGACAATTTTCTTATTTACACTCTAGAAGTCACAAACATGGTCCAATCTTCATGAAACTCTGTCAGAATGTTTGCTAGGTTACAAGGATGAATCCTTTAGGAAGGAACCGTGCCTTATCATGGAAAAAGGGGCCTTTATGACAATTTTCTTGTTTACACTCTAGTGGCAACAAATGAAGCCCAAACTTCATGAAACTTGGTCAGAATGTTTGTCAGGTCACAAGGATGAACTCTATTGAAAATGGAAAAGATCCGTGCCATATCACGGGAAAAGGAGCCTTTATGACAATTTTTATGTTTACACTCCAGACGCCACAAATATGGTCTAATCTTCATGAAACTTAGTAAAAATTTTGCCAGGTCACAAGAATGAATGGGAAGGATTCATGCCATATCACAAGAAAAGGAGTCTTAATGATAATTTACTTGAAATAACTCTAATGGCCACAAATATGGCCCAAACTTCATGAAAATTTATGTAGAAATTATCTTCTTTATGACATCTGCCTTTTTTAATTGATGTGATGTCCGAGTGATCAAAGAGACTCTAGGACCATCATGGTCCTCTTGCCTCACTTTGTACTACTAAATAATTGATTGCATATGATCTCCTTCTCCGGGACATTTGACATTATTAAAACATTACTCAGGTGAGCGATTTAGGGCCCTCAGGGTCCTCTTGTTTAACTCTCATGACCAACTATCACAAAAAATATGGCGATGGCTTGTTTCCCATCCGACGTCCGTCCGTCTACGTTTGCTTTTTTACTCGCTGGAGACCACAGTTCGTATCAGATTGCTTCAAACTTACAGCTGCATGCCAAAAGTGAGTCGAGCTTTTTCATGGTGTCGCATTGTTGAAAAACTGTAAACAAACTTTAACAAGTGAGCTTACCCTATGATGATTCGGAATGGACTCTAAAATTTTGTTTCTCATCAGTTTAAAGCATCTACTAGCAGACAATGATGAGTTTATTTGTGTTGGAGCTTTCATTTATACAATAATGAGTCATCAATCAAGGCATGGTCGTATTTGTATTTGCTGGCTTAAACATCATCTATCAGGTAAAACAATTTTTTCACAGAATACTCCCAACAATCACTACACATTTTATTTTCAGATAAATCTTGGTCCTTTGCTGGTTAGCTGAGTCAAGTTTTATATTCTTGTGTTTTCATTCATCCATTATTCTAAGCCCCTCTTTTACAAATCTGTTCATCTTCTGTATGAACCAGCACTCAAAACTTTTCTGCCCAGACATTTTATTTTGCATGATGTGCTCGTGCCGTTGATCCCACAGTACTTAGTCTGAAATAGCAATCGATGAATTGAATCGAGTGCTATTTCAGACTGTGTTTGGTCTTACAGTTGGTTGAGCACCGGACTTTAAAAACCATTGAAGTTGGACGGCGTGGGTTCAAACCCGGGCTGACAGACTAACAAACTGATTGTCTATCGGATGACAAGTTAAGCTGAGGCCCCGTGAGATGGTGCTTGACATCTAGCACGTTAAAGAACCATGGCGGATCTCAGCAGTAGTTTCGTGATATATCCTTTCACTATCCCTCAACTAACCGTCTTCTAGGGGCGTCGCTCATATGGGCATGTGCTACGGTAGCGGCGATAAATAAACGGAAATACACATGAAAAAAATTACCTGATACCATCATTAATAACGTGATAACTGCAAACACCTGTAAATGAAAATGACGAACTTTCAGAACAAAATAAGCTTGGCATCTTCAATGCAAAATATAACTGAAAAAATGTTGAAAGCGGCGTTAAACTCCAATCAATCAATTCAATGCATAATATTTGTGACCCGTCACGTGAAAAGGTACCACCTGGAAACCCCGTTAAATGCGATTTATTTCGTAAATATTTGGAATGGAAATAGATACAGCATAGGTCAAACAGAAATTGCTTTTTTCTGAAATTATTACATAGAAATGCAAAATGACAATTCCGGAATCAGATACATGTAACTTGATAGTGAAAAGTTTCGACCCTGGTCAGACTGCGCCGTCTGCCAGGTTCGAAAGTTTTCGCATTTCCAAGATGGCCCCTTTTCCCGTGACAGGTCGCATTTTAAGGAAACAAACCCAGGCGAAGAGAGGTTAACCCTGACCTATACCCCTATACCAGAGGACAAGTACAATATAATGCATTTTCAATTTGGTATCAGGAGAGTCAACAAGTCGATAAACGATCTAATGCTTAACAAGTTCTACTTTCTTAGAATAGAGTGCCTTGCTACTGGTTAAACTACACTATTTGCTAAGTTCAAACAGTATTGTGCTGTTCTTAAGTCTTAAATTCTTCCCTTTAAGTGTGACAAGAAACTGATAAGATGTTGTAGAGGAATAAAGAGAGAGAAAAAGATAGAGGAACGCCCATCGGGCACTCACTCGAAAATTAGTACATGCTGCGAATGCAATTGAGGAGGCTAATCAGCACTGACGTTTCGGAAAAAGCCAGGTTTTTATTTAAGATGTATATGTCTCTTTACTGTTATACTTTCATCTGGGTAGTGCGTTGAGCGTCGATCCTATTCAGACTGCGCGGTTTGCGCAGACTGAATAGGATCGAAACTCATCGCAATGCGCTTATTTTCTGAATCTAGAATGTTCAATCTACCTTCCAGTGAAAGAATTTTTGAAATGCGACCTCTGGTTGACCAATGCTGCACCCAATCTCTTTTTCAAATATTCATTTTACAAAGTTCCCAGATGGTCCCTTTCGCTTGACGGGTCACATATATATAGCCTCCGGTAATAATCGTTTACACAACATTACAATTTCGTCGACCCTTGTATCAAACCGCGGAATTGCTATTAGGGCTAAACAGGCCGACCGTCCACCAATCACTAATCTACGATATTTGCTGTCAGTCGGGAGTTTCGAACCCCGGAAACGTTAGTTTGAAGTTTCTTTGTCAGATTTTTCCGATTTCTAATTTTTTTTTCTTAATTAAATCTTAATTTATTTCCAATTTTTATTTACTGCCCTGCGTAAAGGATGACAAGATGGTGCCTTTTGTTTTCGAATTAAACCCCCTTGGTAGGCCTCCAGTCCTTTTGTATAAAAATAAATAAATATCACTATATCTCCAAGCCTTTTAAAAAGGAAAGTCTAGAAAACTGATATGCCCGGACTGACAGACGGAAGTAGCGAACAGACGGTCGGATTGCAAGCCTGAAATGCCATTAGCTTTGCCAGAAGGGAAAAAAATAAGAAATATTCTTACGAACTTACTTTTTCAAGATCCATATTATAACTACAATCCTCAGATCTTATCAGAATCCTTATATGGGAAATGATATTCGATTGACGTAATACTCAACTACACGAATGTATATGCACACTTTCTCTAGTGAACAGCCCTGCATTCAGGATTGCCGAACGATGCAATTGTTTGCAAATTTTACCCCCGCTTTGCACGCGCACTTGTGTGCAAAGCAGGGTATAACTTGCAAAATTATTGCACCGTTTGCCATTCTAAATACTGGACAGATATACAATTACTTAATAATGATGATATATTGTATGGAAATTTCGCTTTCACAACCCCAGATAAGGCAGCCTAATTCATTACTGACTTAGCTAATCGCTTATGGCAAATGGTTCATGGAATTAAAGGGCGATTTTAACAAAAGAAACTTGGTTGGCAAGTTAAATTGAATGTACACCCATTTTTTCATGTCATTTAAATCAAAATTTAAAAAAAAATGCTAATAATGGTTATGTTTTAGACGTCAAAAAGTTTATACCAAATTCTCAGTATCCTAATCAACACGGTTCCGACAGACTTAATAAATCCACGAATGTGATGAAATTTCAAACAAAAGTAGGGAAAAATGAAATAAGATATAATTGACATAAAAACTATATCGAGATCATCTAGTTTCCACGGCAACGTCTATATAGTTGAAAATAATGTAAAATCAGGCTTTTCTAAAGCAACTTGATATAGCTTAATTATGATATAAATCGTACTTTAATTTAGCGTCCCGTGGAACCTAAAATTTAAAAATACGATCCCTCTGTGTGGGCGAAAATAGTCGGTTCCCATGACAACAAGATTAGC
Organism: Fragum whitleyi; assembly: GCA_948146395.1. Classification (NCBI taxonomy): domain Eukaryota; kingdom Metazoa; phylum Mollusca; class Bivalvia; order Cardiida; family Cardiidae; genus Fragum; species Fragum whitleyi. The sequence goes on along the minus strand of OX411544.1, from coordinate 61,105,300 downwards.
TAATTTCTGTATAACGATTGAAAAATGCCGTTATATTTTTGTTAAAACAACCCTCAGCCAATTTGCATATGATGACAAAATGAACTTAACTTTACAAAATAAGAATTTAAAAGATTAACCACTTGTTGCTGTGTAGATTAGTTACCTAAGCAACGACAACTGTTCTTTTCCGGTGCTTAGTTAACTTAATTTACACTTTCCAGAGCTATTTGTGTTTTATGTTGAACACATGATGATAATTGAAACGTGTCTAGAAAAAGGATTTGTGTCAAGAACCATTTAAAAAAATAATTTGTTTGGGTTTTATTTTTGTTGTTGTTGTAATCATGGCAAACTTATTTCCGAATTTTATAAATAGGTTATTCATAGTCCAAAAATGGCAAAATATTGATAAACTTACAACAAACCTTTTTCAAAATACAAGAAACGAGATAATATTGAGAAACTATTGTTATAGGCCTAGTATTTTGGTCGGACAATCTTGAATCAGGCTAAAGACGCCGAGAAAGCTGGAGAGCCAATCTCATTCTCCCCTCCTCATTGGTCGAGTTATATCCCCCGGTTTCTCTTTCCCTGTCTTACTAGCTAGCATGTAAGGTAGTGGACCCGTAATAGTTCCGCAACGTTTCAGGAGTAATGAACTTTTAACAGTGTTAACCGAAGTTTCCTAATGATTTTCATTAGGAAACATCGGTCAACATTGTGAAAGTTTATGCGTTCCGAAATGTTGCGGAACTTTTACGGTTCCACTACCTTAAAGCGACGTTGCAGAGCCCCTGTCTGTACTGGAATGACCTAAATGATATGACCACAGATCAACAACACAAAGCATAATGAGTACATAGTTGTATGATTTCTGTTATCAGTTACTTTTCTGATAAGAATATTTTTCATTGTGTCAAAGAACGCAAGTATGGAAGGAATTAAGGTAGGGTTTTCCTTTACTTATCTTCATTTTTGTTTTTAAAAAAGTTGTAAGCCAATTTCTTTTGTTCATTTCAACATCTCTTGGTAGCCAATACATGTACTTGTATTCATACCGCTCGTAAAAATTTGTCTTCAAATTCTATCTTGATCTAACTGTTACAGTTAATCACATCTTGATATTGACATTCACCTCGACCAAAAAGATTCATAATCACTCGCTCGCCACTCCAATCATTTATTCTAATCACTCACTCCAATCACTCAAAATACTGAAATCGTTCAAAAACGCGTCAAAATCGTCCAAAAACGCTAAATAGAATCGTTCAAAATGATCACCAGTGACATCAATTAATCAAATAATTGCATGAGTATACTGGCTACTGTTTGCTTTTTAAGCGCCTGCTTTGTCCGTAAAGACGCAACATCAGAAAAGTAAGTTGATATTGTTAAAGGGAGGTAAAAATTGTCAATAATTTCGCCGGACTGGACGAAATAAGCGATTATGTTTTACCTTCTTTAAAAATCGTTCAAAATTCGATCCACGCGCTCATTCAGTTTCATTCCTAGCTCACTCCAAAATCATTCATGTTGTCTTGTAACCATAGTCATGTGTTGGCAGGCCAGCCGGGACTAAGAAAGCGTGTTGCTATAGTGTAAGAAATACCTAAATTCATGGTAAGGTGCGTCAGCCACCGCGATAAGACATGATGCACTGTTCAAAGTGGCATCAAACTCCATTGAAATAAAACAAACTGACAATTTGTCATTGTCCTTGGTTATTTCAGATAAATTTCGGCGTTCATTTAGCAGTAGCAATAGCAATTTATTTGATTTTCTCAGGTAAGTACCAACTTCTGCATTTATCTTTAAAATAAAAAAAAAGTGAAACAATCCTATTACCCTACCACCCGAGTACCGAAAAAAACAATATGTTTGAAACAAGAGGACCACGATGGTCCTAAATCGCCTGACTGAGTAACTATGTCATAAACATAAATTAACAAAGACAATGTTTTTTTTTATGGAATTGAAGTCTTTAAACACTTTTGGTAGAGCTTCGCGAACTTATACAATGGACCAGTTTTTAGTTTCATCCCTCCATGAAATCAAAAAAGGTTTTCTTCATCTCTTAAATAATGTTTGAATATTCCCATTAATATACATTGTTTTGTCGTTCGAGGTGTCACTGCAGTACAAGTTCGTCTGGTCGGAGACACCAGTAACGCTACGGGCAGGGTCGAACTCTTCTATCAAGGAGAATGGTGTACCGTGAACCCTTCTTACTCTTTTGGCGACGAAGAAGTTAAGGTGATTTGCAGAATGCTCGGTTATGGAAATAGGTAAGATCAAAACGCTCACAGGTCTGGCATAGTCAGTGATTTGGATCATATGATGATAACGTGTCTTTGATAACCGGGGATCAATTCCATATTTGTTTAAAAGATATTTTTCTCAAAGATTAAAAGGTGGATTTCAACCAAATTATGCTCCATGATTAATGCCCTGGCAGGGCGGAACCTAAGTAACGGGTCATTGCACTTAAGGTTAAGGAAAATCAGCTTTTATATAAAATACCTTCTTCTACAAAGGGTCGACATATACAACTCGAGACCTGAAATCTTAGATTGGTAACAAAATTCTCGTATAAATTGCACGCGATAAGGTTAACATTTAGACGGTTGTATCGATATTTTCTATAGGTAGTGCAGGTTACTTATCGAATATGTTAACTTCCTGTACAGAACCTGATATAATATAATTAAAATACCGTGACGCATGTAAATGACTGCGATGGCTCAGTGGATACGCATGCTAGACTATCGACTGATTGTTACCAAAAACGCTCCCGGTTCGTATCCTGTCATCGGCACATTTTGTTATTGTTGGTTTCATTCGAGAAAATTAAATTTTTTTACATCATCAAATACACGCAGATAAATTTCTTTTCTATGTGTTTCTTTATATTTTAGATATGTATCATAGGATTAAACATACAGGATTATACCGTTCGGAGAAACCTTTATCGATTCTATGCGATAAAATATCGAATCATGAAACAATCGCCTTTGGTCTACAATTGTTTTGGCTATTGCATTTGGTTTATCAGCGTGAAATCTTTTTAATTTGGAATCTTCGAATAATCAAATTGCAGTTTCAAGCTCTATCTAAAGTGGCCTTTATATCCATCCCCACGGTGAAGTAAATATAGTATATATCTATTCAATCCAAAGAATACAAAAAGCCTTTGAAGAATTTTCAAAATTAGCACAACATCTAACAATCTTTTTTTTCAAAAAATATGCCATTAAATGTATAAATTGAAAAAGTTAATTTTTATGTCGCAATGCAGAATTGAACTCGGTCCGCTTGGTCAAAATTCTGTCGTTCTTATCCACTCGACTACGCCACTCCGATAAACTACTGCATGTTTTTTCAGTATAATAAACACAGCCAATCGACATGAACACTGTTTTCAATAACATGGATTGATCCAGTGTTTATATACAATATCGCGCTTATCGCGTGAGCATAATAACTTCAGCTTAATCAAGCTGAAGTTACGAGGCTTTTGTAGCCAAACTATCAAATGTGTTCACTCTCTCAAAGCACGTGAATCCTTTAGGTTTTAGGATACAGTTATTTGCACGCGTTTACGATGATAATCGTCTAAAATTTGAAAGAACCCAAAGTATTGAAAAATAAACTTGCCACATAACGTCACGGTTAAGCCCCGCCCTGCCAGTTCATTTATTACGCAGAATACAGAGGAATGATCCGCGTGTGACTCCTTTTCAGCCTGTAAATAATGTATGTTGATTAGATAAAATTCATACTTCATATGGAAGGAAGTCATTTTCGTATAAGTCAACAGTGAAAACTTTCAAAATGATGTTCTTAGAACCTAAAGCGTAGATTTAAAGTAGATTCAATCCTATAGAGCGAATCAGGCGCTCCTGAAAGCGGTTCAAGTTTCTGAAAATTATAGAAAGGAGGTTTCAAGCAAGCGAATTTTGCGTAATGACGCTACTAAGGGTCCGACGAACAAAAAAAATACACGAACCCTTCGTTCAGGATGACACAACGGTACAGAACGTTTGTAAATTATACGCGCTTTGCACGTGCAATTGCGTGCAAAGCGGCGTAAATTTGAATAACTTTTTGCGTCGTTTTGTTATCCTGAACGCATGTCTGCTGTTTTTCTTTTTTTAATAGCGGATTCGCGGTGAATATGCTGACTGGAAGCAAACCCGGTATCTACGGTTACGGTACCGGCAAAGTAATAAGTCAAGATTTCGGGTGTACGGGCAGTGAACAGAATATATCAGAATGTGCTTACGGAAAACGGACGTGGTCCACATATCCTGCTTACACATATCCTGCTGCGGCCATCAGTTGTGAAGGTACATGATACAAATATTTGCCCGTCAAGGGACCACTTGAATACTGCGTAAAGTTTCGAGCCTAGTCAGTCTGCGCGGGCTTCGCAGATTGACTAGGGTCGAAACTGTTCATACTGTCTTGAATTTCTGAATCTAGAACGACCTCTCTCTTATCCAATACAAAATTGTATAAAATGCGACTTAAAATGACCCCTAAAGGACATGGTCTCCTTTCCTAACATAAATGACCAATTGCGTGACATTGAAAACAATTTCACACGAACGCAAGGCAAAGTCATTGACCAGCATGTGTATCCAAACAGTATGACCAGAGTCTTTGCTATGCGCCCTGTAGGTTGTTAATGTCGTAACTGCTGCTCAGTTGATCAGCGAATATTTCTATTGCATTGTGTTTTTGTAAAAGCTGGTAAAAGTTTGCGCCTCACACACATGCGAAATTGTTGGAAATGTCACGCACAGGATTATATTTATTTCTTGTTTATTTAATGGAGTTCCAAGATGTTCCATATTACATGACATATATAAAAAAAAAATACTGAATTATGACAAGTTAATCACAATTGGCATTTGAAAAAAGATAAAAATCCAGAATTTTTGGAGATCTTAGTATTTATTTAGGGTTCCATAATTCTCCAGAAATCTTTTTAAATCGGTCTGTTTTGTCTTACCATTTTGTATACGTGGATTTCTTTATTAGTTACTATACGTGGATTTCTTTATTAGTTACTTAATAGTTTTTTTGTATCATTTCACCTTTATCCAAAAAGTCTTGAGAAAAAAAAAAAGAAAGTGTATAAGAAATGTCGTCATGTAATTTTTTAGAATTTTATATAACATATTAACAAAATTTGTTCATTTTGTCAGAGTATACCTTATATCTTTGTTTAAAGGTTCGAAAGTACGTCTTGTCGATGGTGACACGGCGTCCTCAGGTCGTGTAGAAGTCTTTGTCAAGGTAATATACTAGTTGCTGGAGGGCGACCAGAATGTCGTATCTACAGCTTACGTCCACTTTACTCTCTAATTTCACCTTTTTACAGTGTTAGCAACTTTTTATATAGTACCTAAGATCGTTATAAATAAACTAGTTCGTCATTGAATTAGTGCAGCTTTTAAGCATGACTAATGTGGAATCAAAATTTGAATAATTGTGCTGACCATGTCCTACGTTAACCCTTTCCTGTCCAATCCCTGGTTTTTACGTCCCTAAGATTTTTTAATTGAGAAAACATTGTAGAAAAAGAAGAAATTGCTTCTGACAAGCATTTTCTTCTTTTTCCACACTATTTTTTACCTACAGAATGGTTATTTTTCAAATTAAATCCACTTTAAATTTTCTTATGCAAAACCTTTGAATTTGGACAGGTCCAAAATTTTGTAAAACATGAAAGGGTTAAAGATAACAAAAAGATGCAATTTGTTTGCAAATTATTACCCGCTTTGCATGAGTGGAGTATAATATGCAATCAGTTTGCATCGTTTGACGCCCTAAAAGCGGCGCTTTTGATGTCCGTGTCATTTTGGTTGAAGGTATGTTAGTATCTTGAAATATCAATGTTATCTGGTCGAAGTTTGCATTATTTATCATGAAGAGGCTTTGCAGATGTCATTATAATATCTTGCAGGCGAGACCAGATAACATTGATATTTTGAGACACTAACATATTACCCTATTCATCATGCAATAATATTTCAGTTATGCAAAAGACCATGAATATACAAATTGTTTCTAAAATTAGAAGGGCCTGATATCATTTTATGTTATCAGATAGGGCAAGATAGTCTTCATTGCATGGTAAAAACTTAAACCTTGTACATATCTCTGTTATTATTGAAGATCTTATCCAGAAATTTGGCTGGTATGTTTAATATTTTAAGACCAATCATTACAACCAAGGGAGATGACTCTTAAAACATTTCATTTTTGTAATAATAATGGCTTTTTAACTTCATGATTTTTATTATACGCCCGAAGGGTCGTATTATGTTATGGCCTCGGTCGTCCGTCCGTCTGTCCGTTCGTCTTTCCGTCCGTCCGTCTGTCCGTCCGTTAGCAATTTTTTGTGTGTGCAACTCCTACTAAACTATCGATTGGAATGAGCTGAAACTTGGCACAATTACTCCCTATGATGTCTAGTTGTGCATAAGACCTTTGAAATTCAAATCGCTCCAGTCATTCCTGAGAAATCTTGAATTATCTGCCCTTGAATATAACCAAAATCACTGTTTTTTGTGTGCGCAACTCCTCCTAAACTATCAATGGGAATGAGCTGTTACTACACACAATTACTCTCTATGATGTCTATTTGTGCATAAGATCTTTGAAATTCAAATCGCTCCAGTCATTTCTGAGAAATCTTGAATTATCTGCCCTTGAATTAAACAAAAATCACTGTATTTTGTGTGCAACTCCTCCTTAACTATCAATTGAAATGAGCTGAACCTAGACACAATTACTCTCTATGATGTCTAGTTTTGCATAAGACTTTTCAATTCAAAATGCTCCAGTCATTCTTGAGTTATCTTTGATTATCTGCCATTGAGTTGATGAAAAACAAAATTTCTTCTCAGCTCATTTTCTCCTACATTTTGGATGGGAATGAAAGAAAACTTGCCATAATTATTCTGTAGGTTGTCTATTTGTGCTTAGGACTAAATATATTTTCGTATTTATAGTAGTTCCTGATTTATCTGCCCTTTACTTCACAAAATAGTTTAGATTTATAGATTTTTTGTGCGTGTGTGTGCACAACTCCAACAAATTTAATTGGATTGAAATGAATCTTGCCATCATGTAACCCTGATATTTGGTTTGCATAAGACTTCATAAATTCAAAAGGCTTGGGTCTTTCTTGTATTATCTGCCCTTGAATTGATTGAAATTCACTATATTTCTTATGTGAGCAACTCGTCACACTTTGAATTGGAATGAACTGAAACTTGCAAAATAACTGTTTGGCATATAGTTGCGCATAATATCATTTTCAATTTACACTCAAAAGGTCATACTATGTTATGGCACCAGTTGTCTGTCTGTCTGTTTGAAATATTTTTAGCTATCACCCAAGCTCATGTTACTGACAAGCCAAGCTTACAGACAAGCCCCATCGGGCGTATATGCGCCGCTCTGCGAAGCTCTTGTTTTATCTGGAATATGGCAAAAACAGTATGGAAAATATCAGATTGCACTTTCTGACTTAAGTTCCTGTTTTCTATTCAAAATGTGTTGGGAAGATCGGCCAGACTGGTTGCAATGTCCTAAACATTAGGAAAGATTTTGAAACAAAAAATAACCCGAAGAAAAAAGGGTCAGCGTTTTCTTTGTTATATCCTTTTGCAGGGTGATTGGCACACTATATGTGACAGCAATTTCGATACCAACGATGCGCTTGTAATTTGCAGAATGCTCGGCTTTGAAGACAAGTAAATTTTTTTTAGTATAGATATTTATACGACTTGTTTCCCGTTACGCAAAAGTAATAGCCAGTTAGTCTGGATGGGGATTTACATACCGTGTTTAATATCAACCCGTGTCAATTTGGTTTAAAGCGTTTAGCCTTTGATGAAAATTGTTCATGGATTCAATGCGTATTTACTTTCTGAAATATAATAAGAATTTACTCTGTAGATCAACATATAGAAAATAACTACTTTTCACATATCCAAATCCGAAAATGTGAGCGTATACAAATTATTTTACAGATATTTTAAGTAATTTAACAGGTTATTTGCACAGTATGTGTTTTGATAGTTCTGTGTATGTTTTTGTCGGTTTCGCAAAACAACAACAACAAACCATTCAATAACTAAAAACAAACAACAACAAAAAATACCACAGAATTCAGCCTATGAGAACTTAAACCTTTTGATCATTGCACATTTTGTTTTTACGAATACATTTCAAGTGGGGTTGCCCTAGCATTCAAAGCATCAACATACGGGCAAGGTTTCGGGGACAGCGCTGTGACCGGTTTGGCGTGTAATGGACATGAAACCGACATCAAACAATGTAAAGGAAACTGGATTAGTGCCTGTAACCACGTGGCTGATGCGGGCGTGAAATGTGGAGGTAAGTTGAGTTTTGTCGCAACACCAAGTTTAACTAACCTACGTACAATACAAACTCACTCCATGTAACTGTTCATAGGAGTACCAGAAGATAAAAGGTATAGGACTTTATTAGAAATGCATTTTTTTAGAGTAAATAGGTTCGACATACCACTTTTCCCTAATGGTGTCTGCACAGGCTGTTTTCCTACCTAGTCTTGGAAAATATTTCCCAAGAATGAAAAAGATGAACAACGATTCAATTTTTTTTTCATTCTAGTATTTCTTTTTATCTGCTATCGTCGTTGCATCAATTTTATATTATTTTTCTTCTCAGTTTAATGCGCACGTTTAAGGGGAAATCCGGATATCTTCGGAATGCTTTGAAAGGAGTCAAATTTGCAATCCCGGCAACAGTTCTTTTACGGTACTGTAATTGTTATCGGGATCGCTTACAATAATCGTCGATAAGCATTGAATTTTCAAAACAAAATATCTCAAATACTGCCATACTTTATCTTATAACTATACAAATATCCGTGTGATAACATCCCGTATGATATTTTATATGATATGACATAGTTAATTTTAGAACAATGATATAATGCGGTTATTTTTAGAAACTTGCATTTATGTTAGAAACATCTACGAAAACGAGGCAAATAGAGGTTATAAGATAAATATAATACGTACAAACTTCGGTCTCTCGAACAGAGGTAATCTCGAACACTAGGGAAAATTCGAACAAGGATCTCAGTCCCGGAAGAATTCGCTCATAATTCATAGTGTTCGACCTCGGAAAACTCGCACACCAGGCCGGTCGAACTCTCGAACACATTCTACAGTCCGGAAGATAAAAACGCTTTATATTTCACTTGGAAAATTCGAACAAAGAGTCTATCGCTTATAAAAAGATGTAATATTTACGTGATTTTCACATTTTTCAGCTCGTAATCCTTTGACACCTTATTGTCAATAACGCACCGTGCGTCATAATTACCCTTTCCGTGAAATATACACTGTTTTATATAATTGAATTGAATTAACTTGTTGATTGGCCACCTGCTGTTTACATTCATTACTATATATTGTCTCTTATTGTTATTTCGGCGACTAGTTAACTTAGCGATGTCAGAAAACATACAGCCACGTAACGTCTGCTTTATAGTATGACAAGAAGGGTTCGAACGATTGACTCGTGTAGAATTAAGGGGTTTAAATTAAGATGGATCTACATTCTCTCAAAGACTGACGTAAATTTATATACTCGAAAACGTTTAAGGTTCAACATTTGAACGGTATTTATATTTGACTTTATTTTTTTTTACTTGCAATTGAGGCCGCTTACGTAACAGGAATAATAATACGGTAGCGGTTTTTTTGTAAACAAAGGGAATGCAACAACAATACTCTCTAGTCGAAAGTTATTACATCATTTTTTACTTTATTCATTTTCAAACACAAATCCCGTGGATCAATCGTTAGGAACCTAAGAAACAGTGAATTAAAAAGTAAATTTGAAGAACCAATTAAGTATACGTATATTCGGAAACGATGTATTGCCGGATGTGGCGCAATCCCATTTTCTAGTACCCTTTATAGTTTTTTTTTTTTTTGGATTGGTCGAACTACCGATCTCTCGAACAAATGATTAAGTCCCGAAAAATTCGAGCTACTACTTAGTGTATTGTATGAAAAAATATCTTACTCGGTTGTGAGAATTCATAATTGTCTCGGCAGAGCTTCGACAAAGATTAATTCTCCCAACCTCGTTAGATATTTTTTCTCATACAAAACACTAATTACGTATTATATATTTTCATAACCGTTTCAGGGACACCAATACGATTGGTTGGTGGACCGGATTACTCATCGGGCCGGGTTGAAATCAAACATGCCGGGAAATGGGGAACTCTGTGTTCTCGCTATACGACCAAACAAAGTTATGATCATCGTACAGTTATGGTTATATGTAACATGCTTGGTTATAATTATACGTGAGTATTAGGAAATGTCGCCACATAAAATTTTAAGCATTGGTATTTGAAGAAAGTGCAACTTTAGTCTGAAATATTAATTGAGCATGTGCGCGAGATTTCTAACAATCTAAAATGACCAGAGTATTCACTATGCGTTTAGTAGAGAGATAAGGTCTCAAACTAGGTAACTTTATATTTACAGTATTTGGCTGTCCACGCTACTCAATGTTTGCACCACAAGAACGTTTCAAATTGTTGGAAATATCACGCACAGGCTCAATTAGCGGTCTCGCTCATTACATGAAGATGGTCATTTCGGTAAGAGTAAAGAACGATCAATCATTACTTATACAAAAAAAATGATTGCTAATGATATTAAATAAAATAATAACAAAAATAGCCTTTTCATGACATTGAAATAAAAGTGTGTTTTTTCAATCTTACAAGAAAAGGGGATTGATTCATAGCTTGTGGTATCAAAACATTTTTGACAAGAATTTTTATTTATACTAAATATAGTATTTATTTATGGATTATTATTTTAATAATTTCTTTGATACTGCAACCTGTGGGTGGATTATATTCATATACAAAACACAATAGAAGCATATAGTAATGTCCAGCGAATCGTCGGCATAAGACCAATTACACATTACCACTGCTTCCGATTAAAGCTGTGATTGAGACGTTTCTTGTTCGCAAGTCTTTGAAACAAGTAAAACGATTAAATAATTCATGCAAATCCAGATCATTCTAGACACATCTTTTACTAATAGATTTATTATAGGGATGCATTTGGATACAAAAGCGCGTTTTACGGAGAGGGTGACGGATTTGCTATCGCCGAGTGGCCGAGTTGTGATGGATCGGAATACGATATAGCTAAATGTCCCAATATAAGATTTGGTGTCACTACATCATGTTCACATGCCAACGATATAGGGGTCAACTGCAAAGGAAGTAAGCTCAACACCCAAATTGTTCCTTATCTTTATTTTCGTTTCGACCATTAGAAAGAAAACACGGATTCAAAATGATTAATAAAATTGCAATAATATAACATAACAATTCTTAATTCAATATGATTATGTGGATCTACAACTTACATCTTTTCAAGTCCAACAATTTTTTTTATTTTTTTTATTTTTTTTTTTTTTTTACATAATCTGTATTTTTCTTATACCATCTGTTAAAAGAAATGAAGAGTTTAGAGGAAATCCGCTTCTGGTGCCTTGTCAAATATTAAGAGTATGTGAGCCGCCTTGCGAAAACGGGCCATCTAGGCAGTGCAGAAAGTGTTCGATCCTACAGTTTGTTACGTCGTGAAATTTTTATTCATCTCCAAAACTGTTCAAAACGGTCGACATTGCGTTAAATCTATCATTTTTCCCTAGATGATATGACCTGTGTGCACTTTTTTTAACATTCTTTAGTCTCATTTAAAACTCGCTACTCCAACTCTTTCCATTTAATTCGGAAATCATTCCAAATCATTCACCTTATCGATTTCACGAAGTTACTAACTGTAGCCAGATTGAATGAAACAGCTTTAATTAAATAGCCGTTTTTCTAACTCAAGAGGGATCACTCTTCTTTTCCCGTATAAGAATTTTCGGCATACGACTTTTACTGTAATCAATTTCCTATGTCAAATGTTTATTTTACGGAGTTTTCAGATGGCACTTTTTCGCCTGACGGTTTATATATTCTTGAGTGACCGCGCGTACATCGATTTCAGAAACCCAAATTCGTCTAGTGGACGGAGTATCGGAGCAGTCTGGTCGAGTTGAAATATTCCACAATGGACACTGGGGTACAGTAGGAAGTTCTGGATTTGATCGACATGATCTTAAGGTCATTTGTAAAATGATGGGATACGAATACTCGTGAGTTTACAGATAAACTGAATTTCCTGAAGAACCTAAAGTACTCGTTTTCTTTTTTTCTTTTGAAATAAACTTTATACATTTGAATGAAAATAATCAAAATTCCGAAAAAAGATGTTATTCCAAAGCCGCTTGCTCCTTTTCGAGACTATATAATTTCTGACTCGTCCATTTTCAAAGAAGGAGGCTCCGAGCAGACGACAAATTTTAGTTCATACAATCTTGAAAATCTGCTTCTTCTCCCTCTTCTTCTTCTGGTACAATGCACTATTTCTTTTTTTCAGGATCGACTCATTTTTCTACCCTAACAGTTTTTACGGCCAAGGTAGCGGTGAAATAGTGTATAAAAGCCTACAGTGTTCGGGAATAGAGACGGATATAGGTCATTGTGACAAAGTGTACTGGCCTGCCACTAAATCAGACACCCACAAGTATGATGTCGGCGTCAACTGCGACGGACGTAAGATACGAGGGTTGATCCAAAAGTTCGTATAATGAGGTTATAAATCTACAGAAAAGCTTACTTTCAAAATAAAAATTATACAGTCTTTCGATACATCATCTGTGTGATAAACATGACAAATTTTAAATGCTTACACCCAATAGCGGCTGTAAAGGGTATAAATCAAGAAAGAGACCCTGCATGTAGGCGGGGGAGCAAGAACGTCAAATGCGACGTCATAATTAACTCTCTTCTACATAGCCTATGTTAACTCATTCCTTTCTGTGCCTGATACACCAACTTACAGAAATTATCCACATAACATTTGGAACCAAATTAGTTTACAATTTCTAAATGCATGGTATTTCTAGTAAAGTTGAGATCCAGATACAGGGCCTATTATTTTGGAAAATAATGAGAATCATTGGGATAAGTTCGTTCATTCAAACTCACTTACACCATTCTAAATCCTTCTACGAAGCCTGGCCCTCGTTTCATATCTAGATTAGCCTTACGAAAAATTCTCTTCTGCACATTTTTATCATTTTCTAAAACATCTGAAATGTTTGGGTTGGTGAGTAACATAGATCACGAAAAAAAAATCGAAAAATAAACGACATTCATATTTCGGTTTTGACGTCTTGTCATTTTTAATCGAATAGTCTGTGTTTTTAAAATAGTCCGTGTCCGTAAAAGTCTCCTAACAAGCTTTAAAATATAACAAATAATTTTCTATTATCATCTTATTTCATTAAGCCAAGGCTTTTCACTTACAAATCGAAAAAATTACAGAAAACATGGTTTATTTAACGGATTTTCAATATTTTTTCACGCTCCCCCGCCTAAGCATACATGTGTTACTATGGTAATGTATCCGTAGGCCGCTAATGATAATTCTGCAAAAAATAATGCTATTTATGAACTCCGCAGTTACTAAACTGCACATCCACCAAATTATATACTGAACAAGCCAGAAATGCGAAAGTTATTAGCACATTTTACGAACTTCTGGATCATCCCTCGTACATACAGTTTATTTAATATAATTTTGATAACAATTTGCCTAAAAGAAGAAAGGCGGCAATAGTATTTAAGTGCTCATTGTTCGTTTTGGTTTCCCTAAAATTAACCAACAAACGATGTTCTAAATGTATGTGGGGGACAAGTTCTAAGTAATATGATCATGTAAGCCACGTATTGTTTAGCTTATTGGCTCTTTGATTTCTCACGTTAAGAATACAAACATGTATTTACTTTCTTGTATGTAAAGTATCTTATTTCATATTCATATAGTCTTTTTTCTGTAAACTACTTTAAATAGCCTCTCTCGAATCCAGATTTTCCACGTCACTCTGGTAGAGGCAGTGGCGTTAAACGACTGGTTTAAGACTTTACAATTGCGTAGAACAGTGTTTATTGTCAATTTTCTTCTTGCCCATAAACAAACCCGGTGACGACGGTCCTCAACCTCCTTCAGATCGACCGCATTGGATACAACTAGGCCATCGAGTTTGTTTAACCCTTTCCTGTTTTACAAAATTTTGGACTTGTCCAAATTCAAAGGTTTTGCAGACGAAAATTTAAAGTGGACTTAATCTAAAAATTAGTCATTCAGTAGGGTAGAAAATCGTGTCAGAGCAATTTCTTCTTTTTTCACAATGTTTTCTCAATCATAAAATCACAGGCACGTAAAAAGCAGGGATTAAACAGCAAAGGGTTAAGATTGTAAGATTGGTGTTTTCTGATCGTGGTGACTATCGTCATATCTCATCATATTCTAGAGTTCTACAGTTCCTACTATAAGAATACCTTAAATTACGACCATGAGTTTTAAGGTTCGAGTCTATAATACTCTGTTCTGATTAAAAAAAAAACCCTCTTTTTTATAACTCTTGCAAACTTCAGGTAAAATTAACTAGTAAAATCGCTGGATTACATGCACGAATAACCGGGTATTTGCCAACTTGCCGAACATGCAAAATATCTGCATATACACGTATCTAGAACAATATATTTTTCTGTTTGGTCCTTATAACAATGATAATGCCCACCTTTTCTATGAATGTGAATGTCTCTCAAATTTTCAAGATATCCCAATTCGACTAGTTGGTGGTCTTAACAACGCCACAGGGCGAGTCGAGGTGTTACACAACGGACGATTTGGAACAGTCTGTGATTACGGGTTTGGACGAACAGATTTGATCGTCATCTGTAGAATGCTGGGGTTTGAAAATATTCCGTAAGTCAATGCGTTATCAAAGGAATGTTCAAGGTCAACCGAGGTTTAACCAGTCGCTGATATATAGGATCTGTCATCAGATTTTATTCCAGACAAGAGGTGCGTTCTTTAGAGCAAGATGAAAAATCCATCTAAATGAGATTTTTAAGACGTCGTAATGAACAATTTTCGATATTTTGAGAGAAAATATTCGACGTAGTCATGACTACTCGTTTTAAGCTATTGCAAAACGATCTTCGTTTAAGATTCTTATTGAGCCGCTTAAAAATCTTGCTCAACAGAACGCTTTATCTTAAAAATCTTAATAAGAATCTTCAAAATCTCGCTCTAACGAACGTACCTAAGATCGATGGGTCAGCGCAACACTATTGTAATTGTCTATATATTTGTAGGCACTTACAATAGTGTTGCGCTGACCCCTCGAGATGACCTTAACCAGTCTAGAATAGAAATGTTATTAAGCGAGCCTTCATAGTTGTTCTTTTTAAGATGAGGCGAAAACCAGCTTGTTTCAAATTAAATCGAGTACGGGTTACAGATTCTTTTTCTCATATTTAGAACATATTATAGATTAAAAACATTGAACCGCATACGAATTTATTACGTTTGCGAAACGTCTATTTTTTTCTTACTTTTTGTTGTTTTTTTATGTTTAAAAACATATTTTTGCACTCTGAGCGCAGGCATATTGTTAGTATTTGACGGAAAGCCCGAGACCATCATCCCTTTACTAGTGTGCAATGGGCAGTTGAATGAGAGGTAAAGGGCGTTTTCGTTAGTTTTAGGGAAAAGATCCATGGAATTTTCTATATTTTTCTTATTTTATATGAAATTCAATGACAAGTACATATTAATTTTAAAGTGTAATGTCCTTTTCAGGGCCAAAGCCTATTGGCACACTAATGCTTATTTTGGTCGAGGGCTGGGCGAGATAGTGGTGTCCGGTCTAAATTGTAATGGTGCGGAGAACTCTATAGGAACGTGCCCAGCCACCTGGCCTGCTAGTCCGAGTTACTGTACACATTCTAAAGACGTGTCTATAAGCTGTGATGGCAGTAAGTCACTTTGAGCCCAGACCAGGCGTGCGTTCAGGATGACCAAACGTTGGAAGCATTTTGCAAATCATACCCCGATTTGAACATACAATTGCATGCAATTCGGTAATAATTAGCAAACAGTTTGCAGTGTTTTGTCATCCTGAACGCAGGGCTGATTACATGTCCATTGTTGAATCTTTGTTAAGTAGTGGACCCGTATTAGTTACGCAACGTTTTGGAAGTAATGAACTTAAGCATTGTGAACCGAGGTTTCCGAATGATTTTCATTAGGAAACCTTGGTCAACATTGTGAAAGATCAAGAGTTCTGAAATGTTGCGGGACTATCATGGTTCCACCACCTTAAGGTGGCAAGCTTGTGATCAAGGAGAGAGGTCAAATAATCCGGCATCAAACTCGTCCCACTATGCTGCCCTGGGTTCAGGATGAAAACGTTCACAAAACGTTTCTCTATACATGCACTGACGCACAATTTCTAAATGCTTGAAACCGTTTTTACATCTTTGGGGAAGGGCTGCTCGCCAATTGGGATTAATGTTAGGCATGACATATCAGAGTCAAAGTGTAATACTGGCGTCATGCAAGAGGACATTATTAAATGCACAGTTTCAAAATCGTCGCTCAAAACCAAATAATTTTGAGAACACGTAATTGACAATTTCTACAATCAATCATATTTGACTCAGTGCTACAGATAGAGGTGCTATTTTGGATTTTAGATCAAAGTATTTCTGTAATTTCATTTTAACAATTTCCTGTTTTACAAAATTTTGGACCTGTCCAAAATTAAAGGTTTTGCAGACGAAAATTTAAAGTGGATTTAATTTGAAAAATAACCATTCAGTAGGGTAGAAAATAATGTGAAAAAAGAAGAAATTGCTTGTCAGAACCAATTTCTTCTTTTATCACAACGTTTTCTCCATCATAAAGTCACAGGCACGTAAAAAGCAGGGATTAAACAGCAAATGGTTAATTCTTTAATTTTTTATAATCAAAACACAAACTCTATGTTATTGGTTCTCAAAACGATTTAAATGAGAACCCAATACATAGGGTTTTATTCAGAAATAAAGATTTCAGACTGGCTTTACCCCCTCTTATCTGTTCCTCTGACTGACTACGAGAAAATAAATCTTCCCCATTTTAGCGCCAGAGCCATTACGCCTTGTCGAAGGACCACGCAACTATTCCGGGAGAGTAGAGATTTTTCATAATGGTGAATGGGGAAGAATATGTGCTTACAATTTTGACAGAGAAGACGCTGTGGTATTGTGTCGAATACTTGGCTTCAAAAACCCGTGGGTATCTATACTTAGTTTCAATAGAAAGTGTTTGAATTTTGTATATCTCTGAAATTACACAATCTATCGTCATGAAATTTCGTATAACTACCCCCAAGAGTATGTGCAAGCGATATTTAAAAACACAAATCGCGCGGTGAGCAAAAATTTTCTGCTAAATTGAGACATTTGATTTGCATGTTTTGCATGTGCATCACGCGTTAGACAAAGATTTGGTCTGAAATTGCATTCTGTTGAATCTTTGTGGATTTCCTAAGCGCAAAATCACATCTTCATTACAATTGTGCATGATGCTGCAGCGTGGTTTCATTACCAATAAACGTTGGTGAACAAAATCGAGCCTTATCAGATTTAGAACGTCATTAAAATTGATTAAGCATTCATATTCCAATAGAAATCGAGGTCACCATTTTGCAAGGCCTTTATTAAGCAAATCGAGATGTTATAGAACGCGACGGCATCATTCAACGACAAATAACTGACCTAACAGCGTAGCAATGTCTAGACGTCGCGCACGGTAATGCTTCACATTTGAAATAGTACGTCTCCCGTCAAGTCCAATCTGCTTTTTCTTCAAAACCTGTGAGCCGATTTCTATGTTCTTTATATCAAATGAACAACGAGAAGGCATACTTTTAAAAAAATATTCGTTACGTGAACTGAGGGAAATCAAGTTCTTGTTAAACTATTCTTCTTTGCCACAAAAACTCTTAAATTACGTTTGTAAAACGTAACAAATTATGAATTGGTGGATTTCCTTTAGACCCTTAAAATGCTAAAAATAGTTCGTGAAAAATGATGAGAATGTTTATATTTTCGCGACAAGGTTCGTTAACTTTAAATTTGAACTAAGACGTCTGTCTGAGAAATAAGAAACAAGTGATAGAGATTTATTTTTAAAACAGTTCAAAAGTTGTAAAACGTCAAATTTTAGCGAAAAATCGGCGTGAAATTTTACACAGTTGTCTCAATATCTTTATCAAAAATTGATCAAATTTTGTGAAATTTCAAAATAAAAATATCATTTTTTTCTAGTTTTCGATAATGTTGTCCAAAATACCAATACGCAATATTCAACAAAATAAAAAATGGAAATCTGTGTGGACACAATTTTTACATTACGCGAATTTTATAGCCAGTTTTCAAATTGTTTCCCAGCAGCGTTTCATTATCAAAATGATTATCATAAATCATTTTATATTTTTGAAATATTATTTTTTCGTACAATCACCTGGAAAAACTTCGTAAATATACATTTGAAAATGTCAAAAATATTAAGATTTTTTGTGTGGACATACTTTTCAAAAACGTATTTTTTTACGTCTTACGTTATTACGTAGCGCGCTGTCCTTTTTGAGCAATCAATGAAAAAATGATTGATGATAAAATAGCTTCCCGCGGGAAAAAAATATATCTTGTTTTGCTCGGTCTATTTTTTATATGGCAATTCAAAACAAATACGCATAGCAAAATCAATATGCAATAAACAAAAAGCGCTTCAGAAAAGTACGCGGTGTAATAACGTCTAAAAATCAAATCGACGTTACAAAATGTTAGGCATTAGCGTGCGCGACGTCCTAGCGTTTACGTACACGTGACGTCTGCATGAAAATTAAAACGTTTGTTTGGAAATGGCTTCGAAAAGCTTCTTAAACTCTACAATGCAACATCAACACATAGCTCTTACAAAAGAAAAAGTTGTAGGTAGTTCACATCTCAACAATTTTAGTACTGCATGCGCGTATACAGCTTGTGATATTTTTTTTCAAATCTGATTTGACTTTTTATTATCAAAAGGCCTTAACTAAAATATGGTATAGAATTTACTCCGTAACTTTCCTCCAACTTTGTTAAAATCAAGAGAAATGCAAAAGTGAAAGTGCACACTTTCTTATGGCACTGAGTATAATTATTAGTCACTAGGTTAATCAATTTTAATATTTCAACCATGGCAATTTAAGCTGTAACTACATTTTAATTATCCACCAGAGCAATAAAATGATTGATAATAGAGAGTTACAATGCGACCTGTGATTCATTTTTGCACTAGGCACCTCTAAACTTTCAGATGAGAATGAAACTATTGCATTTTAAAAAGTTTTTTCATAAGTTGGGTCATAGATGGGCCTATTTTAAAACACACACTTTCAAGGAAAGTGGCATGTCCAACACAAAATCATTGTATGGGGCAGATAAAAGAACATTAATAATAACATATTTACACTGCATGGTCCCCTTCTTATGTAATGTGTTAAATGTCCATTTCTTATGTGATGTATCACACTGTCCTTTTCATAAGTGATGGGAAACGAGATCTTTTTATGAAATTAGCCCTGCGTTCAGGATGACAAAATGGTGCAATCTATTTGTCAATGCTACCCCGCTTTGCATGCAAGTGTGCATGCAAAGCAGGGTAACATTTGAAATCAGTTTGCACCATTTTGTCATTCTGAACACAGGGATGGCCCACAGCATTTTCATAACCGAAAACTTTCAGGGAGCAAGCCGTGTCCTACACAAGATCAAAGTATGGGGTAGGTAAAGGTACAGTCGTAGCCACCGATTTACACTGTATGGGACTTGAAGAAACGTTAGAAGAATGTAAGCCACAGTGGTTACCCAGCTCATGTTCCTCGAGTTATGGTGATGTTGGAGTTGATTGCTGTCGTAAGTATTAAACATTATTCCAACCCCTTGTCAAGCTGAATGTGAAACATCCCCGTTTTGCGATTTTTCTAGAGAACATTCCAATTGCTAAAAGGTCCCGAGTGACTTAACAGTGTATAGGCCTTTAGAACTTGATCTCAAAAGAACACTGCCTACAGGTGCCTATGTTCGCCTGTTAGTTGCTGAATAGTGAATATAATATCTATGTGGAAAAAAGGGGCACAATTCCCACAAAATGCATCTAGAGCTAGCCCTCCTCACCCTGATAAAATAGGTTGTTGCTCTTTTGATAGCAAACATGTATACATACAAATTTTCAAATGAATACCTTCAGCAGAACCAGAGATATCACAAAATGTCAAAATTGTCACTTGACAACTCAAGGACAACAACACCAAGGCAATAGCCATAATTTGAGTTTTCTCTGAAAATAGTCTAGCTCAAATATGCAGTCTGGCCTTAATCTACTGAACATGTATATCATTGTTTGGCCATACATGATTTTCATTAAATTCTGAAAACATATTATATCTTACCAATCAAATCCCAAAGGGCCCTCCCAAACCTTTGATTTTTTTTCATTGTGTAGTTTGTAACAATTCTAAATGAAATTATCCTGTATGGTAGCAAATATTGTTGAAAAGGAAAAATTGTTTATCCCAAGCAATTTTTTGTTGCGATGATATTTACTCCAGTATAAAGGCATAGCAACACAAAACCCTGGAACTAGACTGGGAAGGCTTAAAAAGTCACAAAAAGTTACTATATTTATTTTTTATCTTTTCTTTATTTTCAGCATCATGTACGTCAACACAGATTATAGGCTAGCCTATTTAATTAGGATTGTAATAATTTTATTCATCTCTTGTATAATAGTAAACAAATAAATGTACCAAGTTGATTTTGTGATAAATGTACTTTGTTTTAACTAGTTTTACTTTCTTTCAAAACACAACATTCAAAAAGAAATCGATTTATTTTGTTCAAACTACGAGGGTTGTCCCAGAAATTCGTAAACTTTTTCGATTATTCAAAAATCTAGCGTCCGATTGAGGTGAAACTGTTAATTTGATAAAATATGTCAATTCGCAATAGATTGATAAAGGTTTTACGGTTTTGAAAATTTCATGTGAAATTATACAGCTATTTAAAAGACGCTCGGCAGCGGTGGTCGGCGCACTCCAAATTAGTTAATTTGAATTCAGGTAGTGGAAGAATAATACCAAGGTACTCTAAACAAACCCAAATGAAAATTTCTTGTGAGTATTATAAAGTTGAAGTTCCTTGTATAAAATGTCTAAAAATATAACGATAGATTACGAAAGAAACAACAAGACACATTTACTTTATACACCCCTTTACCGGTTTAAAGAATTATACGATATTGTGTATCCACGCAAATGATTGAGAAAATCGAATATTCTATTGAATGCATAACAAAGGTCTATTTCAAAAATGATTTGAGATAACATTTGAAACAAGAGCTGTCAGAGGACAGCGAAGCTCGACTATTCCTAGTGCTGGATAGTAACAGCAAATCAATATCGACATTGGAAATTCAATACAATTTAAGTCAAGAGAAAAGAATCTTTGTCTAGAGGCTGATATTACGGTCACAGAAGCATGTGCAAAGTTTCAAAGAAATAGCTTTAGTAGGAGAAGAGATACAACTAACATAAAACAGTTGCACATAAAAACATAACCAAGATTTTTAAGGTGGAAAAAGGGTTGAAATTCCACTAAACTAAATATCAGAGTAATGAATCTGTTCTGTGGGCTAATATTATGGTCAAAGAAGCATGTGTAAAGTTTCCAAGCAACAGCTTTAGTAGATACAGATGTACATCAGTTGCACGTAAAAACTTAACCAAGATTTCGAAGTCCAAAAAGGGTTAAAAATCCACTAAATTCAATACCAGAGAATTGAATCTTTGTCAAGAGGCTGTTATTATGATCACAGAAGCATGTGCAAAGTTTCCAAACAATAGCTTTACTAGAATTAGAGATATCACTGATGTACAACATTTGCACGTAAAAACTTAACCAAGAATTTCTGAGTCTGAAAAAGGTTAAAATTCTATGAAATTCAATATGAGAGTAATTAATCTTTGTTTAGAAGCTGATATCATGGTAACAGAAGTATTTGTGAAGTTTCGAAGCAAAAGCCTAGGTAGAAATAGAGCTATAACTGATATACAACATTTGCACGTAAAAACTTAACCAGGAATATTTAAGTCCGAAAAGGGTAAAAATTCCACTAAATTCAATATCAGAGTATTTAATCTTTGTCAAGAGGGTGATATTCTGGTCACAGAAGGATGTGTAAAGTTTCAAAGCAATGGCTTTTATAGAAACAGAAATATTACAGAAAAACAACATTTGCACGTAAAAACTTAACCAAGATTTTCTAAGTTCGAAAAAGGGTTAAAATTCTGCTAAAATCAATACCAGAGTAGTGAATCTTTGTCGAGAGGTTGATATTATGGTCACAGAAGCATGTGTAAAGTTTCAAAGCAATAGCTTTTATAGAAACAGAAATAATTCAGATAAACAACATTTGCACGTAAAAACTTAACCAAGAATTTCTATGTACGAAAAGGGGTTAAAATTCCACTAAATTCAATATCAGAGTATTGAATCTTTGTCTAGAGGCTGATATTATGGTCACAGAAGCATGTGTAAAGTTTCAAAGCAATAGCTTTTATAGAAACAGAAATATTACAGATAAACAACATTTGCACGTAAAAACTTAACCAAGATTTCTAAGTCCGAAAAGGGTTAAAATTCCACTAAATTCAATATCAGGGTATTGAATCTTTGTCTAAGGGCTGATATTATGGTCACAGAAGCATGTTTAAAGTTTCAAAGCAATAGCTTTTATAGAAACAGAAATATTACAGATAAACAACAATTGCACATAAAAACTTAACCAAGATTTTTAAGTCCGAAAAGGGTTAAAATTCCACTAAATTCTATATCAGGGTATTGAATCTTTGTCGAGAGGCTGATATTATGGTCACAGAAGCATGTGCAAAGTTTCAAAGCAATAGCTTTAATAGAAACAGAGATTTTAAACACTTGCACGTAAAAACTTAACCAAAGCATTACGCCGACGCCGACGCTGACGCCGACGCCCGGGTGACTGGAATAGCCCCCCTATTCTTCGAATAGTCGAGCTAAAAAGGTTCTTTCTTCGTAAGAAGTCCATAGGGCCAAGAAGGACGCTTCTTTGATAAAACGTGATTCGGTTTTGAAACGAAGTTTCATGTAAAATAAGACAACGTTAACAGCGTGCGCCGACACCCATTTACTAGTGTTACGTTTTAATTGATATCTTCGCCAGTATCAAAAATAGCCATCTGTTCTTCCACCAGAATAAAGTAAAATGATGGATTTGCATTACTTGTAATTTTCAGTTTCATCGAATGTTTGGTATACAAGAGGACTATGGTGGTCCTAGATCGCTCACCTGACTCTCTTTGATCACTTTGACATCACATCAAGTAAAAAGGCAGATGTCATGAAGAAGATAATTTCTACTTAAAACCAAGTTTCACTAAGTTTGGGCCATATTTGTGGCCATTAGAGTTATTTCAAGTAAATTATCATAAAGACTTCTTTTCTGTGATATGGCATGAATCCTTCCCGTTTTCAACAGAGTTCATTCTTGTGACCTGGCAAACATTTTGACCAATTTTCATGAAGATTGGACCATATTTGTGGCTTCTGGAGCTCTTAAAAGAAAATTGTCATTAAGGCCCCTTTTCCCGTGATATGACACAGATCCTTCCCAATTTCAAAAGAGTTCATCCTCATGACCTAACAAACATTCTGACTAAGTTTCGTGATGATTGGACCATATTTGTGGCTACTGGAGTGTAAACAAAAAAAAATGTCATTAAAGCCCCCTCCCGTGATATGGCACGGATTCTTTCCATTTAAAAAAAGTTCATCCTCATGATCTAACAAACATTCTGACCAAGTTTCATGATAATTGGACCATATTTGTGGCATCTAGAGTGTAAACAAAAAAATTGTCATTAAGGCCTCCTTTCCCGTGATATGGCATGGATCCTTCCTATTTTCAATAGGGTTCATCTTTGAGACCTAACAAACATTCTGACCAACTTTCATGAAGAGTGGGCCAAATTTGTGGCCACTAGAGTGTAAACAAGAAAATTGTCATTAAGGCCCCTTTTCCCTTATTATGGCATGGATCCTTCCAATTTTCAATAGGGTTCATCCTTGTGACCTGGCAAACATTCTGACCAAGTTTCATGAAGATTGGGCCATATTTGTCGCCTCTAGAGTGTAAACAAGAAAATTGTCTTTAAGGCCCCTTTTCCCGTGATATGGCATGGATCCTTTCCATTTTCAATAGGGTTCATCCTTGTG
The DNA here is from genome assembly GCA_948146395.1 of Fragum whitleyi. Lineage (NCBI taxonomy): Eukaryota > Metazoa > Mollusca > Bivalvia > Cardiida > Cardiidae > Fragum > Fragum whitleyi. The sequence continues at coordinate 61,080,960 of OX411544.1, read as the reverse complement.
ACCTGACCTACATTCTGACCAAGTTTCATGAAGATTGGATCATATTTGTAGCCTCTAGAGTGTAAACAAGAAAATTGACATTAAGGCCCCCTTTCCCGTGATTTGGCATGGATCTTTCCCATTTTCAATAGGGTTCATCCTTGTGACCTGGCAAACATTCTGACCAAGTTTCATGAAGATTGGGCCATATTTGTGGCCTCTAGAGTGTAAACAAGAAAATTGTCTTTAAGGCCCCTTTTCCCGTGATATGACATGGATCCTTTCCATTTTCAATAGGGTTCATCCTTGTGACCTGACCAACATTCTGACCAAGTTTCATGAAGATTGGATCATATTTGTGGCCTCTAGAGTGTAAACACTTAAATTGTTGACGACGGATGACGGTATTCAATGATCACAAAAGCTCACCTTGAGCACGATGTGCTCAGGTGAGCTAAAAAGTTATCGCAAAAGTTCACGAATTCCTGGGACAACCTTCGTATCTGATAAATGATGTTGATCTCCAGCATTTTGAAGGGTCAGGGCAAAACTTTGTTAGTTCCTATATACTTATAGGATCTAATGATAGTTTTGCACTGCCCCTGGAGTTGTAGTTACCATTTCTGAAGTCAGAACTGCTTCAAATAATTTAAATCTCTGTTCATAATGTTGATCTTCAGCACTTCAAAAGGCCAGTGCGATAATTGTAGACCTATGTGAGATAGCAGATGGAGGCTAGGAAAGGATGTGATGGTTGCACTGTTGAGAGAAATACCAGGAATCCATTGTTAGGTGCTCCAGCCGCAGCGATATAAGTGAAAAAACGTTGAAAGCGGCGTTAAACTCCATTCAATCAATCAAATCAAAAGGCCAGTGCAAAAGTATTTTAAGTGCCTATTTACATGTAGGCAATTACAATAGTTTTACACTGACCCCTGGAGTTGAAGTAACCATACTGGCAGTCAGATCCGAGTTAAACTGCAGAATGTTTCACATGTATTCGCTCTAGACTGCATTTAAGGTAGTGGAGACATTAATAGTTCTGCAATATTTCGGAATTCATGATCTTTCACAATGTTGACAGAGGTTTCCTAATGAAATCATTAGGAAACCTCGGTTAACACTGTGAAAGTACATTACTTCAGACAGGTTGTGGAGCTTTACTACCTTAACAGTTGGTCAGCTCGATTAGCTCAGTTGGTAGACCACCTGACTTCAAAACCATTGAAGTTCAACTGCGTGGGTTCAATTCCCGGGCTGGCACACTAACAAAATTAATTGCCTTTTGAGACTTTAAACTGAGGTCCCATGAGACGGCGCTTTACACAGAGCCCTTTAAAGCACCATGGTGGATCTCAGCAGTAGTTTCGTCATGTATCCTTGCACTATCCTCCCTAACAACAAACAGTCTTCTAGGGGCTTGACTCATATGGGCATGTGCTATGGTAGTGATGATAAATAAATAGAAATACAAACAATCTAACAGTTGGTGACTGATGGTTAACCTTAACACCAACATGTTTGTTTCAAGTATACATCTCATTGACAGCCACCGTCATAGCGCAGTGGTAGGGCGTCGGACTGTCAATCTTGAGGTCCCAGGTTCGATCCCCGATGGGGGCACTCATTCTTTCCGACTATTTGTCTCTCACCAATGGGTTGATAATCGTAGACCTATGTGAGATAGCAGCTGGAGGCTAGGAAAGGATGCGGTGGTTGTACTGGTGAGAGAAATAACAGTAAACCATTGTTAGGTGCTCCAGCCGCTGTGATATAACTGAAAAATGTTGAAAACGGCGTTAAATTCCATTCTATATACATTGACATTGTTCAGAAAAGTTGGAATTTCGCCACCTACCATCAACACCTGATCACATAGTTTTGTTGCTTGCTGGAATCTAAATGACCATTTCTACAATCAGAATTAACCCTTGTCATGTTGAATAAAAATCTTTTCAAAATAAATGTAAAATCAAAGTGCTAAAAGCACTGGAAGTTACCAAATGTGAGTGAGTATTGATTTCGAAAATGCATTGTTTTACACCTTTCTGGTTTTAAATTGAAATTCAGGTGGTATGAACTACGATCAGACTGCACATATGTGCAGGCTGATCTTTGTCTATACCTCCTATCAAAGCAGGAATATTCCTGGTTCAGCATGACAAGGGTTAAGTTTTATAATTGTTTCCTAACTAGATATAATTCTAACCGTCACACGGAAAGGGACCATCCTAGAAAAGTGTAAAGTGTTGACCCATGTCAGACTGTGCGGATCGTGCAGTCTGACTAAGGTCGAAACTGTTCAAATTTGCTAATTTTCTGAATCTGCAATTACTCAATCTACCTACCAGTGAAAGAAGCTTTGCAATTCGACATCTGGTTGACCTTTGCTGGACTCAATCTCTTTTTCATATATTAACTTTACATAGTTCCAAGGTGGTCCCATTTTGTGTAACAGGTCACAATTAAATAGCAGAAACAATAGCCTTGACCACTTTCGGTAATGGAAAGAAGAGATTATTCAAATGAATACCCACAGTAAAGAGGTTTATTGAGACATTTTCAGACAGACTTAAACTCCTCCTTTCTAGTTCCTCTTCAAACATGCTATTCTTATTGTCCCTTATTTCTTTTGTAAAAGAAGCTCATTTTGAGAATGGGCACCACACCTTTCCATTGGTATCTGGCAAGTCCATATAAGGAATATCCCACATCCAGGGTCGATCTGAAATATGAACAACAATATGTGTCCTGTCACGCGAAAAGGGACCATCTGGGAATTCTGTAAAATGAATTTTTGAAAAAGAGATTTGATCCAGCAAAGGTCAACCAAAAGTCGCTTTTCAAAAATTCTTTCACTGGGAGGTAGTTTGAACATTCTAGACTCAGAAAATAGGCATGGTGCAAGAAGTTTCCACCCAAGTCAGTCTACGCAGTCAGCGCAATCTGACTAGGATCAACACTATAGGCACTACCCAGATGGTCGCTTTTCGTGTGACGGGTCACATAAATTAAACACAAATTGCCCTGCCACAACCATGTTTCAGCATATTTGACCTTGAAAATGACTGTGACCTTAACTGGTGACCTGCAATGTAGTAGCAATATGTTGCAAGCAATAATTATGTGAAACATGAAGATTCTATCCGTTACCAATCAAAAGTTATGGCAAATATAAACGTTTTTCAGGGACAAACAGAGTTACACACACACTGACAGGCCAAAAAAAAAATGCGCCTGATTTATGTGAGGGCTTAAAAATTAGCAAAATGTGTGTGCATTAGGTTTAGGCCGTATTACAGAGTTTTCAGGCACATGTTCATGACCTTGATAACTGACTTGACATTCAATCAGCAAATAAGTATCGATTAATAATACTTTTAAAGGAACCAAGTATCAGCAAGCATCTTACCAACTTTTGAAGGTACATCAAATGAGTTAATAACCAGACACTGGTAAAACAACATGCTATAAATTTTCAATGTGGGATATTTATTAATTTCAACAAAAATGCAGTAATTTCTAAATCATTCTTCCTCAGATTTCTATCTAAAGTGTTATAACAAGAGACCCAAGAGGGCCTGTATCGCTCCACTGGCTTTAAAATCTTTAGACATTCATTTATTAAAGCTTACTTCAAATAAATACATTAACACTCTGAAATCTCCTATGACCTATTTAATAATAATTAACTGGTTCTAGTCCATATTGCACCAAAATACTCAATCACAATGAACCTGCAACCCTTTACCCATCATAATTATTAAAACATAAGGTTCAGAAGGAGATGTCGTTCAAAGATTTTGGGCTCAAAATAGGCCCCTGCCCAACGCCCATATTTATGGACCAATCAAAATTTTTTGAACAATTTAAGTACATAGTCACCCAAGAAACATTCTGGTAAAGTTTCATTGAAATTGGCTGACTGGTTCCGGAGGAGATATCGTTCAAAGATTTTGGTCTCAAAATAAGCCCCACCCTGCCACGCCCATATTTATGGGCCAATCAAAATTTAGCAAATAATTTTTAAAAAGAGACACTCAAGGAACATTCTGGTAAAGTTTCATCGAAATCAGCCAAGTGGTTCAGGAGAAAATGTCATTCGAAAATTTCCGGCTCAAAATAGGGTCCGCCCTGCCACGCCCATATTTAAGGATCAATCAAAATTTCTTGAACAATTTAAGTAAAGGGTCACCCAAGGAACATTCTGTTAAAGTTTCATTAAAATCGGCCAAGTGGTTCAGGAGGAGATGTCTTTCAAAGATTTCGGGCTCAAAATAAGCCCCGCCCTGCCACGCTCATATTTATGAGCCAATCAAAATTTCTTGAACAATTTAAGACAATTAAGGGTCACCAAAGGAACATTCTGGTAAAGTTTCATTGAAATCGGCCCAATGGTTTAGGAGGAGAAGATTTTTAAAAATTTCAAAGTGAAAATATGCCACGCCCTGCCACGCCCACATTTGGGGGGCCAATAAAAATACTTTGAACAATTTAAAAAAAAGGGCCACCCAAGGATCATTTCTACCAAGTTTCGTTTAAATCCGCCCATTGGTTTGGGAGGAGAAGATGTTTAAAGAAAAAGTTTACGCATGGACGGACGCACACACACTCACGGACGCACAACGGACACTCTGCCATGACAATAGCTCGCTGGCCGAACCTCGCTGGCCTTCGGCCAGTTGACCAAAAGGCAATGTTTTGTTGAATTGTTGACAATGAAAGATTCCTGCTTTGGCTGGCAATAAAAGGCAAAGCTCAGCCTTCACATTATGTGAAGTCTGATCTTAGTCTATACCACCTAATTTTCCTTTTTACACTGCAAACATTTAATTAATACAATTTTAGTTTAAATACTAACATATTTATGCATCCAGTACTTAATCCAGTGCTTTCAATTGATTTTACTGCAATTTTGCCATGATTTTCTCCAGCATACTAAGGGTTAAGTAGTTAAATAAAATCAGCCCTGTGTTCAGGATGACAAAATGTTGCAACGGGTTTGCAAATTATACGAGGGATGTTCAATATTTATCCGGATAAGGTCAATTAATCATCACTGATTTATCGCTATGTGAAAAAAGTATACTCATATTAACGGGACACTTCATATGATCAAACTTGACAAAGACTGAAACAGTTTAAGGATGTACATTCATTTCACACGCCAACCAAAGTACATGGGTATTAGGTGGCGGCGCACGGTACATGACGCTAGCGACGTTGTCGAGAATTGATACATTTGGTGTTGTGTAATATAGCTTGTCACGACTCGTTATTCAAGGAAAAAGGATGAATTCAGTGTTCCTGTAATTAAGCTATGCTATGGTTTGTATAAAGGTAGAATTGAATGATACGACACCAAAGTTCTCAGAAAGGTACCCCTTAGTTAATCGCCTATGTCTTCCAGAGACTCAGCAATTAACGTCCCTACGGTTGCTTTGACAAGTTTCTCTCTGTCCATTCTTCCTCTTATCTCACGGGCACGTCTTCACCGATGAAAATTAAGCATTTGGAAGAATGAACCATTCCCTTTCAGCGTGACAAGTGTTTGATTTATGACTTTCGTTATTTTGGTGGATAGCAATTAGTTAGCGTCGTCTAAAACGTTCCAAAACACTTACCCCGCCACATTTTAAACGAACTGTATCGAAAAACTCTACAATCAAATTACTTCAAATGAAAACAAGGCATTTGTAATAATTATTCCAGCAACGCAATTTATTTTCACATGTTTCAACAGTTAGAAAAGAAAGAATATTTACAAACGAAGACCAAATATATAAATTATTTTCTCTGCTGCGCCGGGTACTCGTTTCCATGACATTTCATAAGGCAGATGCGGGCGCTATTTTCGATAACTATATCAATTTTACATGACCATATGTGGATTGAAATCGACAGCGAATGATACCAAACTAATTTTGATTGCTTCAAAAATAAAATTTTGCCAGGCAAAATCCGGTTAATTTTTGAACAACCCTCGTACCCTGCTTTGCACATGAACTTGTGGGGTATAAATTGCAAACATTGTCATCCAGAAAACAGGGCATGTCTTTGGTACTCGCCTTTCTTTTCGTATTTCTGTGTTGGGAGATCATAAGGTAGTAAAAATTTGAAGGAGCTTTTGGCTTCATCTATACTGTTTGTGATTTTAAAGACGTCTCCAGAATCCTGTCGACAAAATGAACCTTTCAATTATTCTAGTTTTTTTTTTCCTGCTTAAAAAAATTATCTGGTTATATATAACTTTGAAATTTGAATTGATGAATATCTTTATATCCAAATCTATTTTCTTTTCTCTTCAGTTTTCAAAGGGAAAATTTCTTATCAAAATAAAAGAAGATCCAATAAAGATGTGATTGTAAACAAGAGCACCGCCTACGGGTGCCTACGCTCGGCTGTCGAGTGCTGGATAGTGGGAAAAAAATCTAAGTAAAAAAAGGGGCATAATTTGCACAAAATGCATCTAGAGTTATCCCCTTTGATAGTATAGGTTGCTCTTTTGATGGTGAACATGTGTGCCAAGTTTCAAGTGAATGCCTTTAGTAGAACCAGAGATATAACAAAATGTCAAAGTTTTCGCACAACGACGACAACGACACGGAGGCTATAGCAAAACCTCGGGTTTTGTCCGAAAACAGCCGAGCTAAACAAGAGGGCCATAGTGGCCCTTAATCGCTCACCTGAATTAACTGTCTAAAATTTTTAAATGAAGTATGAGAAATAGATTGATGAATGACTGAGCTAAACAAAGCTGTTGCTTCTATACAAATTGAGAATCCTTTTTTTTACAATTTTAAGGTTGATTAACAAGGATTTTTATACAATTTTAAGGTTGATTTACAAGGATTTTTATAATTGATTACGTGACCTAGTTTATGACCCCAGATGACCAAATTTTGAACTCGTCCGAGATTTCATCTAGACAATCAATTTGACCAAACTTGTCCAAAATTTCATCAAGATAATCATTCTGACCAATTTTCAGGTTGATTGGGCAATAAACATGGCGATTAGAGTGCCTACAAGGTTTTTCTAAGATTTGACCCTGTGACCTAGATTTTGACATAAGTTGACCCAATTTCGAACTCGTCCGAGATTTTATCAAGACAATCATTCTGACCAAATTTCAGGTTGATCGGGCAAAAAAGGTGGCCTCTAGAGTGCATACATGGTCTTTCTTAGATTTGACCCTGAGACCTAGTTTTTGACCCAAGGTGACCCAATTTCGAACTTGTCTGAGATTTCATCAAGACAATCTTTCTCATCAATTTTCAGGTTGATTGGGCAATAAACATGGCCACTAGAGTGCCTATAAGGTTTTTCTTAGATTTGACTCTGTGACCTAGTTTTTGACCCCAGTTGACCCAATTTCAAACTCGTCCAATATTTTATCAAGATAATCATTCTGACCAATTTTCAGGTTGATTGGGCAATAAACGTGGCCACTAGAGTGCATACAAGGGTTTTCTTAGATATGACCCTGTGACCTAGTTTTTGACCCCAGTTGACCCAATTTTGAACTCGTCCGAGATTTTATCAAGACAATCATTCTGACCAAATTTCAGGTTGATCGGGCAAAAAATGTGGCCTTTAGAGTGCATACATGGTTTTTCTAAGATTTGACCCTGTGACCTAGTTTTTGACCCCAGTTGACCCAATTTTGAACTCGTCCGAGATTTTATCAAGACAATCATTCTGACCAAATTTCAGGTTGATCGGGCAAAAAATGTGGCCTTTAGAGTGCATACAAGGTTTTTCTAAGATTTGACCCTGTGACCTTGTTTTTGACCCCAGTTGACCAAATTTTGAACTCGTCCGAGATTTCATCAAGATAATCATTCTGACCAATTTTCAGGTTGATTGGGCAATAAAGGTGGCCACTAAAGTGCATACAAGGGTTTTCTTAGATTTGACCCCATGACCTAGTTTTTGACCCCAGTTGACCCAATTTCGAACTTGTCCGAGATTTCATCAAGACAATCATTCTGACCAAAATTCAGGTTGATCGGGCAAAAAATGTGGCCTCTAGAGTGCATACAAGGCAAATGTTGACGACGGACGATGGACGTCGCACGACGGACGTCGCACGACGCACGACGGACGACGGACATCCACCTAACCACAATAGCTCACCTTGAGCACTTCGTGCTCAGGTGAGCTAAAAAACAAGAGATGTTTGTAAAACATTATCCCCCCTCCATAAAAGCAGGTCAATAACCTATTCTTTGTCAATCAACAAAGGGCAATAACTCACAAAATATGATGAGTAGAGTTATCTTCTTGTACACTGCACTTCATCTCAATGAGATCTATCCACCTGTGAAGTTGCATGATTCTAGCTTGCATACTTTATGAGATATGCTCCAGACAAAAAACTGTCTATGGACGGACCGACTAACAAGTGCAAAGCAATATACCCCCTCTTCTTCGATGGGGGCATAATAATGACCAAGCCATTGCCATCTTTCAGAAACAGTGGTTTAATACAATACAGAAATCAGAAATATCCTAACCAATTGTTAGGAGTCTAATTTCAGATAGGATATGTGTCATACTATTTGGGATCGAACCATAGACCCCAAAATTAAGGGTCTGACAAGCTACTAACTGTATGAAGGGTGCTAGAGAATTTCAGTGGTACAGATAAGAGAGGGTAAAGCCAGTCTTTAGCCTTCATTTCACAATAATCCCCTATGTTGTGGGTACTTATTCGGATCGTCATCAGGTGACGATTCCAATGAGTACCAGCAACATAAGTTTTGTGCTATAATTATAGAAATACTTTGATCTTAGAAAAATATACCCCCCCCCCCCCCCCCCATCTGTAGCTCTCAGGTTTTTGCTAACTACTAAAAATACTTTTTTTAACCTCTAGTTGTAGCTTTAGTTTTATGATAACCACTAAAAATATACTCAGAAAGATTACAATGACCAAAAAAAATAGATCTATTGAATAATTCACAATCATATCTTTGTGTTTCTGTGTATCTTTATTATCTGTGTATATTGTTGTTCTGCAAAAATCTCGTAACTACAGCTTGTTTAAAGCTGTAGTTACGAGGTTTTGGTAGAAAATCGACGATATTGTACTCACAAAGAACTTTGGTAGGAAGAGAACTCCTATCTCATACGATCTTATCATGAGTTGTGCCCCTTTTTTCTCCAGAGCTCCCCATGCAGCTTTTGACAAGTTGGCACTGAAATCAATACAATTTATCTAAAATCATGCCTTTAATGAAGTTCTCTCTAAAATCAGACATAATTTAAGGATTATTTGAATATAGCAAATAAGCTGTTTTGTTAAACTAAAACACCAATGCCCCCTCCACAGCCATTTTTAGATTTTTTAAATATATTTTACCTTGAAAATCACCTTCACCTTGACCAATGAACTATACCTTGGTACAGACAGAAAGGTTTGGCTCAAGCAATACTCATGTGAAACTTAAGGCTCTATCCCTTGCCAATCAAAAGTTATAGCCAATGTTCGTGTTTTTTTTTTTTTTTTGATTTTTTTTTGGGGGGGGGGGGGGGGGGGAACAAACAGAATATGCAAACTATAAATACCTTCTTTTTAATCTTCATTTAAAAACCTAGATGTATAAACAAGTGCACTGCACTCATAAAAGGGAATCATACATGTTTCTATGTAAAAGTATTTGCAGTCATTCTCTTGCATAGTTAAGGTTGCTCTTTTTTGCTTACTCCTGAGTCAATTACTAAATAGTCTATTATTCCATTGCCTGACAAAAAAACTTTACACTTGTCTATTTCTAAGTTGATGAAGTAAGAGTTGTTGTCTTAATGTGTAATAAAAAGACAATCAATTCATCATTGTCCACATTGTTTTAGAAGTTCTTTAGTTCTTTTTTTCTACTTTTTCTTCAGAAGGTTGAAAGAGTGGAATTCCCCTGAAAGGTTTTACAAAATATTACCTTGTTACTATAAACCAAGAAGCCACTGTACCATCTTGTTTAGGACGTATATATGTTTTGATGTGAGGCATTGCACGACTTCTTCCTCGGCCTTCTGCCATCCAGACACTGAAATGAAATTTAAAATTGATAGATAGAAAGACATATACAGCAATTACCATAATTTGATTAACCTTTAAGCTTCCCTGTATTTAGGTTGACAAAAATAGTTCAAACTGTTTGAAAATCATAACATGCATTGCATAAGCACTTTGGGCCATAAATGTTATCCCTTAGAGTGCACACAAAATGTTGAGGAACAACCGAATGCTACACCTAGGATGTCTGACACAGCTGGACCACAAAAACTCATCACCAGTACTTCGTGCAGAGCTTAGCTAAAAAGTGGACATTCCTCACACACAAAAAAAAATCATTATTTAATTTTATGAGACCAGACGATTCTAATGGGTTAGAACATCATAGGATTCAGTGAGAATTATGCAACAATCTTTATATGCTATAAAGAAAAGTCTGTCTTATTTATCATGAAATATTCTTTTCAGCAGCTATTCCCATAAGTGACCATATTTTGAAGGTCCAATAAGTGGTTGCATAACTTGTGCTATGCGACCATTTAGGGGACCTTCAAAAAGCAAATTCACAATAAAAAAACTTTTTTAGGCTTAATAAGCATATTATATCATCATCTAGTGTGAAGATGCTCCAGCTGTCGATCACTCACTGAAAGAATTCATGTAGGTATGTTTGTTTCTTGGCTGTATTTACACTGTATGGGATACTGCCCCCTGCTGGGAAACCCTCCAAACTGAGTCGTACATTGTCTTTACTGGGAAATATCTGCAACACAAAATTGTAATGATAAACATTTTAAATCTTCTCATTACTCTTTAGAAACATATTAACCTTTGTCATGATGAATCTGGAATATTCCTACTTTTGCTGGAGGTATAGACATTGTACAAAGATCAGCCTGCACATAATGTACAGTCTGATCTTAGTCTATACCACCTGATCATCACTTACAGAATACATGTATATCACTTGAATATGGATAAAATTTTTGATTTATTTTAAAACTCATATATACTTTCTTTCCTAAGTACATATTAATCTATGACCAGCATTAAAAAAAAGATACTCTTTGCCTGCTTGGATGACATCATTTTTCCAGCCAAGAATAGATTATCATCTACACAAATGGAAATCCAAATTCTTAACCCTTTCCTTTACAGCCCCGATGGTCTTTTACTTATGAGAATATTGTAAACAAGCAAATTCGTTGAATTGATATCCCCCGCCGAACATATTTTCATTGTCAATGGAGTTAATATCAAACTTAGGTACAGGTTATCTTTTATCTACATCAACCTATAGTTTTCAAGAAATAGCGCGGAAACGAATATCACTCTGTTTGTATATGGCTTAAACAGTCAGGGGCAGTAACTCTAAATTCGACGGTCGAACCGGGTACATTACTATGTATGTACGAGGGATGATCCAGAAGTTCTTATAATAGGCTCATAATTTTCGCATTTCTGGCTTATTCAGTATAAAATTTAGTGAATATGCAGTTTAGTAACTACGCAAAATAAAAACGTTTTTATTTTTGCAGAATTATCTTAAGCAGCGTAAGAATACGGTTACCATGCATAGGCGGGGGAGCGTGAAAAAATAATGGAATTGCGTTTAATTAATCGAGTTTTCTAAAAAAAAAAATCAAAATTCAGTTGAAATTCCTTGGTTAAAATAATCTCGACGAAAAAAGAAAATTATTTGGCATATTTAAAATCTTGCTTTTAGACTTTTTACGGACACAGACAAGATATAATAATACAGAATATTCGGGGGAAAATGACAGGACGACAACACCATAATATAAATACGGTTTATTTTTCGAAGTTTGACATGATCTATGTTTTTCTCCAACCCAAACATTTCAGATAATTTATCAAAAATGATAAAGATATGCAGAAAAAAACTTTTCCTAAATCTTCCTCCCATATTTACTTTGGGTCGGGCTTCATATGAGGAATGAGAATGGTCTAATAGAGTTTCAACAAACAAACTTGTCCCAACTGATTCTCATCATTTTCCAAAAATCGGTTCTGTATCTTGCTGTCCACTTCACTTAAAAATACAATGCAGATAGAAATTGTAAGCAATTTTAATTGCAAATGGTATGTAGATAGTTTCTTCAAGTTGATGTATCAGGCCCAGAAAGACATGAGAGCTAGCGGGGACTATGTAGAATAGAGTTGCTAATGACGTCGCATTTGATGTTCTTGCTCCCCCGCCTTCGTGGGGGTCTCTCTCTTGATTTATACACTTTATAGCCGCTATTGAACGTAAACATTTAAAAATTTCCACGTGTATTACACAGATGACGAATTAAAAGACTGTATAATTATTATTTTGATAATTAACTTTTTTGTATATTTATGACCTCATTTTACTAACTTTTGGATCAACCCTCGTATATGGCTTAAACGGTCAGGGGCAGTAACTCTAAATTCGTCGGTCAAACCATATAACCCCAACGATATGCGCATGTCCTTATTGTAGTGAAGCTGTGTGCTAAGTTTCATTGAAATCCGGTCTATAGTTTTCAAGAAATTGCGCGGAAATGCATATCACTCTGTATGTATATGGCTTAAACAGTCAGGGGCAGTAACTCTTAATTTGACGGTGGAATTGGGAAACCCTGATGATATGCACATGTCCTCATTGTGGTGAAGCTGTGTGCCAAGTTTCATTGAAATCCGGTCTATAGTTTTCAAAAATTAGCGGACGGACGGACATGGCAAAAACAATACCCCCCCCCCCCCCCTGATGATTTCATCGGCGGGGGATAAAAAGAAGAATTTGGTTGTAAATCCTATTTCTACTTTTTCGACAATATTTTATATCTCTCAAAAAGTCTAATTTAGTTTAAAATCACACTTTTTATTTATAAGTTTCTTTGCAACCTCTTTTTAATTTTGATAAAACAGAAAAGATTTAACTTAGTAAACCTTTTACCTACCAATTGCAATCTAGTGTTGGTCTGAAGCCCAGAAGAAGCCTTTGTTGCTGCTAGTGATTCCAGGAACTCACCACAAACCCAGTTATCCTTGTTGGGGCCCATAGATCCTATACTGGAAAATTGACCAATCACAGGCCATGTTTTTACTGTGCTGGAATCAGGGCCATGCTGTTTTAAAACTTTCCTAACTTTCAAGTGTCCCCACTTTGACTTTTCGAAATCACCTTGGTGACGCCCTGGAACTGATCCTATAATCACAACTCTGAAAATAAAGCAGTATCAATCCTTTCAAAATTTACAGAAATTTGAAACTTGTGTGCATATTGGAAGAAAATATAGATGACAAAGAAAAGTAAGTGCTCTTTGAAATAAACATTCTTTTGTGGTATAAAATATTGTGGAAAAGAATAGATTGCTTGTAACAAGCATATGAATGTGTGATTTTATACTTAAAAAAATATTGTGGAAAAAGAAGAAATTGCTTGTTACAAGCAGTAAATATCTTTTGCTAAAATAGTTGAAAATGTTACCATGTACAGTCTTTCATTAAAATAGTCTTCAATTCTTTTCTGAAGTTGATTTTGAGTGAGTCCTAGGGATTTACATATGATAGTTTTCAAAGTCCTTGCTACTAATTTGCGAGTCCTTAAACAAATGTGTCCCTTAAAACAAATTGGAAATTGTATGTTTGAAGCTCCTTTACAAAAATTCTGGATTCCCCTTTGTATTTAGTTAATTTAAAAGATATAAATGCAAGGAAAGTAATCATTGGATACTCGAGTACCAGTGGGTGACAAGATCTCAGGTACCTGGAAACAAAACTTCTACTAATGTTGGGAAATCGGTTTCAAATCACAATCCATTTTTGGTTTTTAGTTGGAAGAGTAAATCAACTAATGATCTATTGTACAATCATATTCTTAGAAATTAATACAGCACTTCCAGTATCAACCTTTGAAGAATAGAATATGAAAGTTGAGTTAAAACTCATGACCAAAAGACTCATTCTGCATATTTTCTACCAACTCCATGGCTCAGTGTGAAACAGTTGAAACAACTGTTTCACACTGAGCCATCAAACTCAATGTCAGCTTCAAAAACAATAAAACATAACAGCTTTTATTTACGTGTAAGGAACTGATTAATCGCTTATGAAATTTCTTAGTTGATTAACACAAACATACAGACAGTTACAACTGTTTCACGCTGAGCCATCGAACTAGCTAAATTCCTTTATGTGTTAGGAAATGATTAATAGATTATGAAATTTCTAAGTCGATTATCACAATCAGAAGCCCAAACCAACTCATTATCGATTAAATTGATTAATCTATCCATCATTAACCTCTACTCATCCCAGCTCCAATACCTACCTTGCGGTTGACATGTCATGTCGTTCTATATGCTCTACCCTTTCTTTGAGCTGATAAGCCTTGTAGGCTGCTATATGGTTAATAAGATCATCTTTTTAAAAGTAGTGTAGGGCCATCTCCTATCCCTCTACCTTAGTCGAGGAAATGCACTCCTTAAATACCTACCTTGCAGTTGACATGTCATGTCGTTCTATATGCTCTACCCTTTCTTTGAGCTGATAAGCCTTGTAGGCTGCTATATGGTTAATAAGATCATCTTTTTAAAAGTAGTGTAGGGCCATCTCCTATCCCTCTACCTTAGTCGAGGAAACGCACTCCTTAAATACCTACCTTGCAGTTGACATGTCATGTCGTTCTATATGCTCTATCCATTCTTTGAGCTGATAAGCCTTGTAGGCTGCTATATAGTTAATGAGATCTCTTTTAAATAGTGTAGGGCTATCTCCTTTCTCTCCACCTGGTGTGTCTAGTCGAGGAAATACAGGGCTTATCCACATACTGAAATTAATGTATTTATTATGGTTTACATTCCAGCCAACAGCATGTGTCATAGTGCTGTTGGAAAAACAAAATGTCATATCAAAAGCAAAGTTTCAGTTATACAGAACTTTTGAAAATTCAAAAATTATAAAAAGGAGTATTTTTAAAATAGTAATATAAATACTAACATTATAGAACTAATTCCCAGGTGCCATGATAACCTTTGGAGTATGTTCAGCAAAATTCAATTCTAGTTAAAATATTTGTGACCCCTCAGCTAAAAGAGTCCATATGAATAGTTGGTAAAGTGTTGACCCTAGTCACACAAGGGCAGGCTAATGAGGGTCGAAGTGTTCCCCACAATACAGATTTTCTGATTCTAGAATGATCATTCTTGCTGTAACAAATTGTTGAAATGCAACCTCCTGCCTATGCAGAAACAGTACATTGATCAGGGGTGTGGAAATAGAGACAGGGTTTTAAGGGATGCAGGTTTTGCGCATCTGAGACGCAAAAATAAGTAGCCAGGACCTTCAAAGCATTGTGATGAGAGTCCCTTAGACTGTTTGAGGCTCAACTTCAGAAAAGAATTGAATACTGCCTTAAACAGTCATCAATTCTTTCCTAAAGTTGAGCCCCAAATATTAATGTATACTCAAGTGCAATGAAAACACACCACCCAAAAACCTTGCACAAACTGTCCTTAAATTATAAAATTTTCAATCAACTACTTTTTATCGTCTTTCAACCCATAAAGGAACATGTAGACATCGCATGTCTTAACATTAACCATAAGACATCGCTGTTTGTTTGGTGGTCATTAAAAAGGCCCTTTTGGCTTACTCATTTAATTGTTCTTTTGAAACAAGTTTTAAATTGCAGAATTAAAAGTACTATTACTTAGAGAATAAAAATACAGCATTAGATTTCACATTTGTTCTAAGCAAAAAGCAGTAAAGCGATCGCAACTTACGTGTGGTATAGGATTAACAAAGAAAAGACGGTATTTTTTCATTAAAATCAAAGAATCGTAAATAACATTTTTTTACTTGTGGTTTCGAGTTAATTGAATTCCAATCGACATGATTAGGTCCATCAGGGTCGCCAAGGGTACGGTGTAGACCCAGAAATTAATGACTGTTAGCCTATACACCAATCAACTGTCTAGACTATGATAACCGTGTGATAGCCAGCATTTTGTACTGACATAAAGATTATGTTACCAAAAATCGAACGACAGAAAGGGTTTGCAAACCTACTTTGCAGACATAAGATTAAAGATTTTTAACTTTTTCTTAAGTCATAGGTTCAAAACCCTTTGACCTTTTCTGAGCTTACTCTAACATTATTGTGTAGTAAATAGTCCATTACAAATTCATTTAGATTGGTAATATTCATGTCTGAAGTTTTGGTACTTTAAATAAATATTTGAGAAACAAGAGGATCCTGAGGGCCCTAAATCGCTCACCTGATATTTCAAGTAAATTATCATTAAGACTCCATTTCCTATGATATGGCATGACAAAGTTTCATGATGATTGGACCATATTTGTGGCTTCTAGAGAGTAAACAAAAAAATTTTCATTAAGACTTTTTTCCTGTGATATGGCACCGATCCTTCCCATTTTCGATAAACTTCATCCTCATGACCTAACAAACATTCTGACCAAGTTTCAAGAAAAGTGGACCATATTTGTGGCTTCTAGAGTCTAAACAAGAAATTTGTCATTAAGTCCCCTTTTCCCGTGATATGGCACAGATCCTTTCGATTTGAGCAATTTTCATAAGGGACAACCCAAGGAATATTTCTGCCAAGTTTGGTTGATTTTGACCCATAAGTTTAGGAGGAGATGTCGTTTAAAGATATTGTTGACAAAATTGTCATTTAGGCGCCTTTTTCCGTGATATGGCATGGATCCTTCCCATTTTCAATAGACTTCATCCTCATGACCTAACAAATATTCTGACCAAGTTTCATGAAGATTGGACCATATTTGTAGCTCCTAGAGTGTAAACAAGAAATTTGTCATTAAGGCCCCTTTTCCCGTGATATGGCACGGATCCTTTCGATTTGAGCAATTTTCATAAGGGACCACCCAAGGAATATTTCTGCCAAGTTTGGTTGATTTTAACCAATAAGTTTAGGAGGAGATGTCGTTTAAAGATATTGTTGACAAAATTGTCATTAAGGCGCCTTTTTCCATGATATGGCATGGATCCTTCCCATTTTCAATAGACTTCATCCTCATGACCTAACAAATATTCTGACAAAGTTTCATGAAGATTGGACCATATTTGTGGCTCCTAGAATGTAAACAAGAAATTTGTCATTAAGGCCCCTTTTCCCGTGATATGGCACGGATCCTTTCGATTTGAGCAATTTTCATAAGGGACCACCCAAGGAATATTTCTGCCAAGTTTGGATGAATTTAACCCATAAGTTTAGGAGGAGATGTCGTTTAAAGATATTGTTGACAAAATTGTCATTAAGGCGGCTTTTTCTGTGAAATGGCACGGATCCTTCCCATTTTCAAAAGACTTCATCCTCATGACCTAACAAACATTCTGACCAAGTTTCATGAAGATTGGACCATATTTGTGACTTCTAGAGTGAAAACAAGAAATTTGTCATTAAGGCCCCTTTTCCCGTGATATGGCACGGATCCTTTCCATTTGAGCAATTTATTCTATACCTAGAGCAGGGACTTCAAAAGATAAGAAAGAACCCCTAAGATCCCAATGATTGAGTCCTTAGGACCCTATTTGGGTAATGTCAGACTAAAACCCTGTAAAGATTATCTCCACTTGTCCCTAGGTTTTAGTCTGACATTGAATTGTGTGGGAGTGGGTTAACTTCTTAAATTAAGTTTGTTTGTTTTCTCAGTATGAAAAAGGTTACAATTCTACTACCATCTGATCTCACCCCTGTGTTTTCTGGTACCAGTCCATCTCTATCAGATTGCTAGTATGTATAACTACTCTCATACCAGTATCATATAGCAGTAACATCATCTTACTGAAATATAATAAGTAATTCCAAATGAAGCTGAAAATGTAAAGCAGAGGGAAATAAAACTGTAAGGAAACAAAATTTGCTTCTTTTGATGCATTTTTCAAGATTTTTAGGCTTTTTTTTATGTCTTTATTTCATGCATCAAAATAAGGGATTGTGTGATAAATATAGGATAATCATTTGTATCAGTATAAGATCAAGTTATGTTTTATTTAGTGAATAGCCAAAATATAGCCAGGGGTGTGGAATTTTGGATTTTTTCCACTTGTCCACGGACAAGTGGGACCAAATTTTCTACTTGTCCGCAGGTAAGGTTTACTTGTCCGAATAAATACTGTAAATCAGGTATTAGGCTTGTTAGAATAGCTTTATTTAAGCAGCAGTTCCTTTTTGACAGTACATTTTACAGTTACTACTTGTTAACATGAAATGTAAACTGATGTAATAATAAAGATAAAAATCATAACTACTTATGTCTTTGTTATTTGTCATTGCAGCAATGCTATAATATTAATGGAAGATTCTGTTAAACCCATACCATTTAAATTTTACATTAAGGCACAGGGACTATTTGGGTTATCTGACAAATTTTTAAGCTTCTCCCTGGCAATGTCTTCCCCACCTAGGGTTTTGACAATTTCACTTAGCATGGGCTGTATGCTCTCCATCTCAGAATTTGCTTGATTTGATGTGGAGGCAACAGTTTCAGAAGTCACAGTGGCTGATCTTTCTGGTGGTTTGTGGCGTATGTGTCTATGACGGTATGACCAGATACAGCCATTCTTCAACAGAAGGTAAAGGATCAAACTTAAAAAAGTCAGGACCTGAGACAACAATTCTCATCTGTTGTTGTAGGTTTTGTTGGGTAAGGCGAGTTCTAAGGGGGCCCTTGACTAGATTCATGTGAGAAAAAAGCCTTTCACAGGCAGCAGTGGAGGGTGAGATTGTGATCAAAAGCTGTAATAAGGCACTAATGTTTAACAGAATCTTCCTTCCTCTGCAGTATGGATGTACATACTGCCAGGGGATGATATGTTCTTTGCATGGAAACTTGGACTTTTAGTGTCTGCCATTCACTGGGAATAGAGGAGACCTCTTCCTCTATTAACAGATCATTACACTGTTCACAGACCAGTTTAATCTCCCTACATCCATATGTGCTAAGCTCTGCCAGTGTATGGGGCCAGCTTCTAAAGTCAAAAACCTTGTACAGACTCAAGGGAGGGCACTCAAGATCGTGAAATCTCTGGAGTACATACTGACTGATTTTATCAAACAAAGAGTGAATGTCATTATCATCTTTAAATTCACACAGAGACCCATTCAGTTTAAATTTACCATCAAACAAACTGGTTTCACAGTCATACAAGCTGTAGAATTTGGATAAGTGTTCACCTGGTTCATTGGTCATTGCTTGCAAATTCATGTATAATGTAGCTACAGCTTCTTTGACCTCAAATAATAACAGATCTTTATTCTGAAACAAGACTGAGACTTTGGTTATGGCCGTGAGCACATCTAACATAAGATAAATGTATTTCACAAATTTTAAACTTTTCAGGTCAGTTAGAATTGATTTTGCTTGCCCTAGCTCGTCAGCCCTATTGGATGTTTCAACAATTTGCTCCATGTGGGTAACTGTAACATTAATGTCCTGACATACTGCTTCTAATGCCCGAAGCTTGGAAGAAACCCACCTAATTGCTTTGATTTCTGTGTGCATTTTTAAATTTTCATCAAGAAAAGAAGCAAGCTTCTTCAATTCCTCTCTTCTCTTTGGAGAATATGAATAGAATTTACAGATTCTCTTTAAAGTGTCTTCAAATTTTTTCAGATAGCCAACTTGTTTAACTGCATCTAAGACTCCCAATTCAAGTTTATGAGCCACACAGTGGGTTACAATAACTTTGTTATCAATTACATCACTGAGTTTTTTAGCAACCCCATTTTTTGCACCTAAATTTACTGCAGCTCCATCCAGATTCAAACATACTAATTTTGATTTGTGGTCAGACAGGTTATCAATATCAATATCACACTTTAACAGTCCTCTTTTAATAGCATCAACAACACCCTCGTCCCTTGCATTTTCTAAATTCTCAATACTGGCGATGGCTGTAACTGGTTCATGTGTTTCAGGGTGTACATACCGTATCAAAATGCCTTCTTGGTCAATGACAGCTGAGTCAGTGCTTGAGTCACTCATGACAGAAAAGTATCTCACTTTTTTCAAGTTTGTTTTCATTTCATCTAAGAGAACATTGGAAATAGAATTCTGAAAAACTACACAGGTATCTCTTGACAAGTGGTCATTTCCTAAATTAGTCCCATTTTTCTTTTGAACTTCACAGAGAAAAGTATAGTCAGTGTATGGTCGATTGTGTTTTATAACAGCATAAGCGGTATTAAACAACTTCTTGTACCTCTCAAGTTCATGTCTTTCAACTTTGGATACAGACTTTTGAATGGGACCTTGTTTAGTGGGTTTTTGTTTAAAGTCATATTTGGCGATGCATGCGACATGTTTTGATGACAATTGATGGGCCGTAAGAGTATCCTTCCTCTGTAATGTTTCAGCAGATTTTCCTATGTACAGAGCTGACGTCGTATCCGCAGTCTGCGGGAACATTCTACACACATGACAATAAAATGTATTCGAATCATCGTCCTTTCGGAGCCAGTTAAAATCAGCAAACCAGCTATCCCTAAACACACGCTTGCGTTTTAAATCGTATTCTTTGTCTCTCTGTGATTTTGGTTTGCGCTTTTTATGCTCTTTGGGCGTTTCAGACGGCTTTGAACCACCCGATCTAATGACAAATCTATCCATTTCGAAATGAAATTGCCAATGAAACTATTTTACCATGCATATTGTTTACTACAGCACCGAGCGGTTGCCATGATACTGTCGGCCAATGAGAGTGCTCCTATTATATACAGTCAGCCAATCAGAGAGCTTGTTTTAATCTCATAGCGACTGCTTCTAGCGAGATGTTTTGCACCGGTTAAATTATGCGAGCGAGATGGGTTAATTGAAGCAGTGTAAATGTGATTTATGCAATATTTGTAAGAAATGAAATGTTCATGAATAATCGAAGATAGAAACTCGGCATTTATTATTTTTTCTGGCTACGAAATTCACTTGTCCGCGGACTAACGCTTTGGGAAAAATTCATTGTCCGCAGATGAAAAGTCCCGAGTCGGACAAGTCGGGCATTGGAATTCCGCACCCCTGATAGCATTTTATTGTTCATAAAATTTTGTGTTTCGAATGGGGTTTTATGCCACTTTAAACAATCTTTCAATTATATCGCGGCAGCTGGAGCACCTTACAATGAATTCCTGGAATTTCTCACACCAGTACTGCTATCACATCCTTTCCAAGCCTCCAGCTGATATCCCACATAGGTCTACAATTATCATCCTATTGGTGAGAGACAAATAATCGGAAAGGATGAGTGCCACTATTTGGAAATGGTTGTTTTTGAAATTAAATATAAATTGATCTTACTCTAAAATTGATTGAATGGAGTTAAACACCTCTTTCAACATTTTTTCAGTTATATCCCGGCGGCTGGAGCACCTAACGATGGTTTCCTGGTACTTCTCTCACCAGTACAACCTTCACATCCTTTCCTAGCCTCCAGCTGCTTTCTCACATAGGTCTACCATTATCAACCGATTGGTATGTGACAAATAATCAGAAAAATGAGTGCCGCCATAGGGAATGAACCCGGGACCTCTAGATTCACAGTCCAACACCCTACCAACTGCGCTATGATGGCGGCTCTTACTCTGAAGACAAATGCTTATTCTTTTCTTAATTCCTAATGCAAAATGTAGGACAAATTTTCATAAAGTGTGTAATTTTGTTTAAATGACATCAGATAGGGTGAAAGAAAAAAATTGGGTTATTAGATTTTGGTAATTTCACTGGTAAGGTGGTGAGTTTATCAAATAATTTCTTGATAATCCATCAAAACTCTTTAAAGAAAATGGTTAATTTTAACATCATGTAATTTGTTGACAAAATATTTACAAGCAAAACAAAAATTAAATCAAATGAACAACTGTTCTTATATCAACAATTGTTATGCCGAATAAAAAATCTTGGCAATTTTCAACAAAATCAAAGTACTCAGAGCTCTGGATGCTATGGTGTGAGTCGATTTTCATAAAAAAATCATATTTTCTAGTTTCAAAACAAGAGCCATGTCGGATATGGCCATCCCCCGCCGTGAAAGCTTGATAGTAAACTGAAGCCTGATAGATTAAGGATTCTATTAAAAGAGATTATCCCCTTACAAAATTTAAGTCTTGATAATAACAAAGGACAATAACTCCAAAATTATAAAAGCAAGAGTTGTTGTGCTTGTGCACTGCACTTCTCCTCCATGAGATCTATCCACCCATAAAGTTTCAAGTTGATAGCTATTATACTTTAGGAGAAATGCTCCGGACAAGTATAGTGACGAAACCTAGGAATGACAGAATGACAGACGGAGACAATTACTGTATTCCCTCGCCGAAAACTGCGGGGAATAAAAAGGAAAAACAGGTGGTATAGACAAAGATTAGACTGCACATATGTGCAGTCTGAGATTTGTCTTAAGCTCCTGCCAGGACAGAAATATTCTGAGTTCAGCATGATAAGGGTTAATTTGTGTTATTCATATTGTCTGGGCAGCTGAAATTTAAGTAACGATTTCCTATTATCAGAATTGCAATTTAAGTTAAATCTGTCGGAAACAAGATGTGTTTGTGAAACACTAATGCCCCCGACACAGCATTTTTTTTTCAAAGTTTGACCTTGACAGATGACCTTGACCTTGTCACATGACCTTGACTTTGGTACCAGCGGATGCGGATCATTGAGATCTATCATCATGCCAAATTTGAGCTTTGTATGTCAAATACTTTTGGAGAAAAGGCAAAGGTTAAGTTTTTGGACAGACGGACAGACAGACAGACGGACAGACAAACAGACGGACATGAGTAAAACAATATGCCCCTGATCTCTCCATACGTGGGCATAAAAACTTACGTGTGATGTGTTCCATACATCATCTCTAGTTTGGCCTGAAAAAGAAAATAATTTTTTTGTTGATTTTCAATTAAGAGTCATACCAGAATGGTTGTCTATTTTATAGTTTTGCACTGACCATTCATTCTATTTTGACCCCAATTTTTGAAGAGACAATCCAGTGTCCAGTGAATATTTGTTTTGGTAACAAGGAATATTCCTGCTTTGGCAGGAGGATTTGACAAAGATAATACAGTCAATCTTGCTTAAGCAACCACGTCTATTAAGCGACCGCTTTCCGAATCCCTTTCTTCAAAACAAAATATCTGAAAAAGTAGATACTACTGGTCTGAAAAAATTGGAAATGAATCCATGTTGATAAATCTCAATAGAATCATCTCATTGAGATGATTCTCTTGAGTTTTAACAACTTAGGATTATCATGAATTTAACAATGACATACACATTAAAAAAAAAGATGTTAATGATTTGTAAACAAAACATTTCGAGGGTTGAGTGCAAGACTGTACTAAGTGTATATACAATGTATATACACTTAGAACAGTCTTGCACTTAACCCTCGATTTACCAAGCGACCATTTTTTAACAACCACTTTTTGGTGGTCCCATAAGTGGTCGTTTAATACAAGTTTTACTGTATTATGTGCAGTCTGATTTTATTCTATACTACTTAAATTTCTTTTTTAAAGCAGCAAAGATTTGTGTCGGTTTTTTTTTTTTTTTTTTTTCAAAATAAATTCTGACACTTATTAGGTGTATCAAGTGCACTTTGATATTTTAATGCAATTGGAGAATTAAGATTAATTGATAGTGGAACAATATGATCTAGATAGGCTCTATAGCCCTAGTCTCACTTTTTATTGGATGACCCTTGTTTTCAGCATGGCAAGGGTTAAAATGTTATTGAGAATATCCTAGAATGACACGTAAACATTATTGGAGTTTCAAGATCATCGTCAGTATTTATTGTCAATAAAGTTGATTTTGTGAAAGAGTTGCTGTATTTATAGTCATTTATACTCATTATGTTAGTTCTATTTATTTTTGTTTAGAGGAAATCATCATTAATTGCAGAAAATATTTTGGAGGCAGTATGTATTTACTGATAATCTGACATTATGAATACCTACGATTTCCATTTAGAGACTTTATTCAAAAATCATTCTTCTATTTTTTCGAACATAAAAAGGATCAAATAAATCACTAAGTTGACCTACCTAGCTAATTACTTTAAACAAAAAAGGCCTTTTACATGGATCACTAAATATAAAAGCATTTTTGATCTCTTCCAAAGTGAAGACAAAACAAAAACATGTAATTAGAATTCTAAACATTGAGGTGATAATTTTTAAAGTAGATCTTATTTCAATCATTTTGTGTGAGAATATTCAAAGAAACGAAATTAGAGATAAAACAGAAAAAAAGTCTTAATTAAGTCATTTTTCCTTTCCCATAATGTTTTATTGACCCTGAATTAAAGCTGTTCGTTTGTCAACCCTTTTCATACTGTTCGCTGGAAATGTCTACAGTACAAAAAGGTAAAATTGACAGATAATATACAGGGGTCCTGATATGAAGGGGTAAAACTATTCTAGAATATTTACTTCACAATGAAATCCTATGTTGTGGGTACTCATTTGAATTGTCTCACTAAGGACAAATGAAATTCTTAAATTTGAAGACCAAAATACCCCTGCTATCTGTCGCTCTGAATTATTATTTACTGTCTGGGATAAGAAACTCCTGCACACGTGTGCTGTCTGATCTCTATTTACACATCCTGCTTTCTAACTAATAGTGGAAAAAAACTTGAGTCAGATTGTTTGAAATGTCACAAGATTCGGAAATATGTTTTAGACCAAATCCTAATTAAGGTAGAGCACCCATAATAGTTCTGCAACATTTAGGAACTCAAGATCTTTCACAATGTTGACCGAGCTTTCCAAATGAAAACTATTCAGAAACCTCGGTTAACACTGCTAAAGTTTATTACTTCTGAAACATTGCAATAGTATTACGGATCAACTACCTTAAACAAGAGAAGGGTCGCCCGAATTTCAATGTGCTGGTTGAAGATATACAAAAAAAAATACTTTGGAAAAGGAGAATTTTGTCTTCAAACTTGCAACATTTTCAAACATATTTGATGCTTATTTCACAACTGAGGTACACTTTGAAACATAATCTTCAACCCCTTAACATTGGGGTCAGTCCAAAATTTTGTCATCTGATAATGATCATCTTATAAACTTAAACAAGAACATCTTCTAATACAAATTGCATATAATTGTGCAATCACTATTCAAAGATATTTCTTAAACTTTGAAGAAAAATTCTTGGAAAAAACATTTCAAAAATTAAGAAAATGCTTGTGACAAGCATGTGAATTTCCACATAAAAATGAGGCTGTGCCTCACAGACCTTTCTAATAATTTCACATACATGAAAGAG
Source organism: Fragum whitleyi (assembly GCA_948146395.1). Taxonomy (NCBI): domain Eukaryota; kingdom Metazoa; phylum Mollusca; class Bivalvia; order Cardiida; family Cardiidae; genus Fragum; species Fragum whitleyi. The sequence continues at coordinate 61,055,654 of OX411544.1, read as the reverse complement.
GCATACATTTTAGTGATTATTCAAACAATACAACAAAATTTATAATGTTAACTGACCATCTCAATAGGGGGTTTAGACATTATCTACCTGCAAAAGGCAAAGTGAAGGCTCTGATCAAACTGTGCAGCTGCACACGCTGGCCAGTGGCTTTACTTTGTGCACATGTGAAATTGTTGAAAATGTCACACACAGACTCAAATAATATTTCATCTTGTCAAAATTGTTGACTGCAACTTCTTTGAATTAGGACAATTCTGAAATTGTTGTCTGACACACATATTCAGGGAACAGTGCAATCCTATTGTAAGTGCCTACTTATATATGTGCACTTACTATAGTGTTACACTGACCCCTCAAATTATTGGGTTATAACAAATACTTTCACAGGTGAGTTGAATTTTGAGATGTTGCCAAAATTCTTTGTCTATAAACAGACTTTGTCCTAAAAATGTCATTTTAAACCCATAAAAACTATGCCCATTTGATTTTCATTGAGATTCAATTATGATTATTGAAGTTATTGAATATTACAAGTTAAAATGCAACTTTAATGTTGGGTGTAAATATGTATAAAGTATAGAGCTATTGATGAACCCAAATACAGATAACTTTAAATACAGGAAGTAGTGTTTTCCACTGTTCAGTGATTATGAAAAGGATTGCTAATTTTTATTACATAAAGCAACAAATTATTTCATAATCTAAAAAGGAAATAAAAGTGATCTGTTTGAAAATAATTTCAGAGAACATCATATAGAGAACATTGAGGATAAAATGTCATTCTCTGTACCGACAACCTACTATGAGAAAAGTCAGGTTCCAATGCCAGCAAAGGCTAAAATGTCTGGGAAATCACCTAGGCAATATAATCCAGAACTTTTCTGTTCAAAGTGTCTCAAGAATGGTGAAATTCATGAAGCTTTTGGATTTTGTAAAGTCTGTCGAGACTTTCTATGTGGTCGGTGTGTCAGAAACCATGAAAGCTCTCTGATGACTTTGAACCATGGATTAATTGAAGGAGAGGAAATGGTAACAAAATACAGACATGCTATGAGAAAGGACAAAAAAAGGAAGACTCCAGATTCTTTCAGAGGTAGTCGGATGTCCATGGTATCTAGTGAGAGAGCATCTCTTCATTACCCTTCGATAGTCAGTCGTCAATCAAACAGACAATCTGCCCCGATTGGAGAGAGTAAAAGTGCCACACTTGTAAGGGAAACCAGTGTCAGACTAGCCAATGATACATTCAAACCTTTTATCTGTTCTACAGTGATACTGTGTGGCAGTAGAATGATCTTAGCAGATGCAAACAACAGAACGCTCAAACTCTTCAACAAACATTTGAATTGTACAGCCAAATTTCATATGAAGAGGGAGCCCTGGGACTGCTGTGCATCTTTAGACAAAAAGTCAGAATTTTATGTCACTGAATCTCAAGTGAAAGGTATCCACTTATTCAAAGCTGAGCAAGAAATTCATTATTTGATAACAATAAATGTGGATGGAGACTGTTATGGTATTGCACCATGGAAGAAAGGAATAGCTGCCAGTGTAAAAAAGAATCGTAAATTCTCTGTGTTACTTTTGGACCAATATGGGAACGTCCATAGAACAATCACAACTGACTTATATAAGGAACTAAAATTAATGGCTCCCTGGTACCTGGCATCGTCAAGCTATGGTCAAACAATTATCATATCTGATTCTGAATGGGGAACCATTACAAGTTTAGAGGTTGAAGGTGGAATACATTTTGTGTATTCAAATCGTAGGGAGTTTCATGATCCGCGTAATGTGACAACGGATGAATATGGAAATATCTATGTTATTGACTATGAAACTGATTCTGTACACCAGATTTCCGGATCAGGGGTCAGTTTAGGGGTCATTTTATGTGGGAAAGATGGCCTTGAGAACCCAACAGGGCTTGCTTTTGGTGATGGATATTTGTATCTTCAAAATAAGATGGATAATAACAAGTTCCATGTCTACGACTTGACCTAGTAATTGAACATGTGTGACATGCTTATGGTTGAATAACTGAAATTCAAGTAATTTTTTGTGTTGGCTTATTGTTGCATCCCAGCCACTAATGAGCTATTGGCAAGTTTATATGAGCATGAGAACAGTATTTGTTCATTAGCTCTACATTGTACTCTCTTAGCAACATTAAATTAACTAAAAAATGGATGTTCAATCAGTTCCTTATATTAGCAAAATAAAACCCTTGTCTAAAAACCTGATTCTTAGAATAAGGAAAATAAAACCTTCCAATATTTTGATGTTGTAATTAACCTTTGTCAAGCTAAAACTCCAGAATATTCCTGCTTTGGCGAAAGATATAGAAAAAGATCTGTCTGCACCTATGTGCAGTCAGATCTTAGTCCACACCACCTGATTTTCCTTTTTAAACCCGAAAACTTAAAGTATATATTTTAGAAATAATTACTGATTCACATTTGGTGCATTCAGTGCTCTCAGCACTTTGATTTTCAGCAATTTTCTTAAGTTATATATTTCACATAACAAGGGTTAACATAATTAATATCATTTACAAATTTTGAAAAAATTCTTTCTAGACAAGAGATGTTTTTTTTCAAAACTATTGTAAGTGAGCATATAATTTCAAACACTTTAGTTTTGTGCTGACTTTACAATATCTGACAGCAGGTTTTGACACATACAATCCATTATTCTAAATACCTTGTCTTAATGAATCAGCATGAAAGCGAAGGGAAAAGTCATTGTAAATAGAAAAATTGCTTACAAATAAGAAATTTTTATTTCTGTTGATGTTTCCTAGTTATTTTCTCCCTCCAAAAAAACGTAGGTCCAAATGATAAAAAGAATTTAAAAATGTTTGTGTCTTTGAATATGAATGATATCTGCAGGTCCAAGTTTGATTTTCAAGTTAATGGACCTGTAATAGTTCCGCAACATTTCGGAACATATGATCTTTCACAATGTTGACAGAGGTTTCCTAATGAAAATCATTAGGAAAACGCGGTTTACTCTGTTAAAATTCATTACTTTTGAGACCTTGCAAAACTATCATGGGTCCACTACCTTAATAATTAGAGGCTATGCCACATAATATCTTTCAGCTGGACAAGATAACATCAATATTTTCAGACAGAGACATATTTTTTCTATTAAGAATTGAAGAGGGTATTTGTTGGTTTCGTGGAGGTATGAAACTTAAAACCTAATCAGACAGGATGAATAAGCAAAGGGGATTCATACATGAGTGTGATAAGGTTTTTAGTTTCATTATATCAACAAATATTCTCTTCATATCTTATAATTCAATATCATGGAGAAAAAAAACGTAAAGATTTATCATTAAAAACACATATTTAGTATGGGACCACTTTGTGGAAGCTTAAAAAAAAGTTGATTGCTCAAAATTGTTTTTAATGAAAAATGAAAACAACTCTCAGCCAATTATAATGCCCAAATTCTGATGGACACACCTTATATTAGACCAGAGATGTTTGTAAAACATTTATCCCCCCAATTAAAGTAGGTCAATAGCCAATTCTTTGTAAATCAACAAAGGGCAATAACTAACAAAATATGATGAGTAGAGTCATGCTTCTTGTGCACTACACTTCTCCTCAATGAGATCTTTCAACCTGTGAAGTTTCATGATTCTAGCAAGTATACTTTTTGAGATATTTTCGGACAAAAAAATGGTCTACGGACGGACAGACAGACAGACCAACCAACAAGCACAAAACAATATACCCCCTCTTCTTTAAGGGGGGCATAATTATTTCACTATGCAATCATTTTGCAGGGCTAGATATAACCCTTAAAAACGAAGAAATTCAAGTGAAAGAAGTTTAATTAAGTTCATAAATATGAAACTTGTCTAAAAATAGAATGCCTGATAACATTTTATGTTATCAGGCAGGTGATATAAGGTCAATAAGACTTTTTGAATAATAAATTAATTTAGCTTTGTACGTCCATTCATCCATCAATATGTCCTGGCTAGTCTGGAGGTAAACTCCTACTTATACAGACATAATTCAAAACTACAAAGCCTTGAATGGCTTGAGTCGCTCCACAGGCTTGAAATTATTGTAAAAGCAAATAAAAGATTTGACAAGACTTTTAAATATTTTGTGTTCTACTGATGTTGAAAATGATTTTCAAAGTTTCCACTATATATCATAAAGAGAAATGAACTATGTGCATAAAAGACATAATTTTCATCCAATCAAAATAATTTTGGCTGCATGATAATGGGTACCTAAAGATCATACCAAAAATGTTTGATTGATATCCATCCATTATATTCTGAGAAAATGATTTTCAAAGTTTCCACTATATAACATATAGAGAAATAACCTCCCCCCATAAAAGACATATTTTATATCCAATCACAATTATATTTGGCTGCATGATAATAGGTCACCCAAAGATCATACCAGTGAAATTTGGTTGATATCCATCTATTACATTCTGAGAAAATGATTTTCAAAGTTTCCACTATATAACATATAGAGAAATAACCTCCCCCCATAAAAGACATATTTTTTATCCAATCACAATTATTTTTTGGCTGCATGATAATGGGTCACCCAAAGATCATACCGGTGAAATTTGGTTGATATCCATCTATTACATTCTGAGAAAATTATTTTCAAAGTTTCCACTATATAACATATAGAGAAATGACCTCTGCCCATTAAATGCATATTTTCCATCAAATATTTTTTGTAGATTAATAAAGGGTCACTAAAGGACCATTCCGGTGAAATTTGGTTGATATCCATCTATTATATTCTGAAAAAATGATTTTCAAAGTTTCCATGATATAACATATAGAGAAATGGCCTCTGCCCATAAAATGCATATTTTTCATCCGATCAAAATATCTTTTAGTAGACTGATAAAGGGTTACTCAAGGATCATTCCAATGAAATTTGGTTGATATCCATCAATTACATTCTGAGAAAATGATTTTCAAAGTTTCCACTATATAACATATAGAGAAATGACCTTCGCCCATAAAATGCATATTTTCCATCCAATCACAATTATTTTTTGTAGACTGATAAAGGGTCACCAAAAAATCTGTCAGGTAAAAAATTTAATTGGTATCCATCAATAAGAATTTGAGAAAACTCACCTCTTACCATATTTGGAAATTAGCCACGCCCATTAAATCCATGTTTTTCATTGGATCAAAATTTCTTGAACAACTTTGAAAGAGGGTTACCCAAGCATCATTCCTATGAAGTTTGGTTGAAATTCATCCTTAGGTTTCTGAGGAACAGATTTTTAAAGAAAAAGTTTACGACCGGACACACGGACGACGGACACAACGCCATGACAATAGCCCCAGTGGCTTTCAGCCAGTTGAGCTAATGATTGTTCACAGTTCAATGGCTCAGCGCGAACCAGTTGTAACTGCCTATATATTTATAGGGTATTACAACTGTTTTGCACTTAACCATCAAATTGTTCCCTACCAAGTGTAGAAGTAGCTTTTCCAAAGATATTCATGATACATGTAGCTTCTAGTTCAAGGTCAGAGAACAAATATTAAAAATTTGTTTGTCCAAAGTTTCCTCTTCCTTTTTTCCAAGTTTTTTCTGAATCTAAAATGATCATTCTATCCTTCTTCGAATATAATCTTATGAAATTTGATCTCTGTAAATCTAGCCATTTTTTTTACAATCAAACCATTTGACAAGCCAATCAAAGTATAATCGAGTGAAATTCAAAAATATTTTCTGTCTGCATTGAAATATTTTGTCAGTTAACCACAATACAAAAAGAGGTTTTATCTAACCTTTAGCCTTTAGTCAACTTTTCCCTGTAACGTCAATGAATTTCATGCCCCCTGTGCTTTTAAAATAGGAACAATTTTGTGGAAAAAGACACAATTGCTAGCAACGAGCAATTTCTCTTTTCCACATAGTGATGTTTTTGTCAACATTGCACTAACTTCTAATTGTTAATGCATCCTTTTCCGAATAAGATCCGTCAAAATTTCGAAAAAGGGAAGTAAGAGTTAAAATAACATACCTGACAAAATTTAATGTTTGTGTAGGTCATTGCATCGCCTTGTAACTTTGCTTTACTAGCTCCTTGCTCTCCGTGTACAATCAATAGAGGTTTTGATCTGAAATTACCATGAAAGATAGATGAATCCATTAAATTCTATAAGTCCACCCATGCATTTTTTTCTGACCTTTTTTTTTTTTTTTTGTTAAGTCTCCATTGTTAATCTTTCAAAATCAGTCAATATTCTACATAGATTGGGGTAAAGTTTTAATTCAAGACATGTGCCTAATGATTCTACAAACTCCCAATCCATGTGATCTATGTAAAAGCTTATGTTAGCCTGTGCCAGATCAGAATCTGCCATCAGGGCCCGAGGTTAAAATACTTTTCTCAGGCTCAATTCAAAATTTTCTCAAATTTCAATTAGGGATTAAAGCTGTAATTCTGTTTTATTACTCATTTTAATGTATTAACTTAAAAGATTATATTAATAAGTTGTTATAAATAACAACATATTAATATCATCTTTTATTTTCATACATTTATTTCAATTTAAAATTTGAGAAAATTGAGCCTGAGTCTGAGAAAGGTTTTATAACCTTGGGCCCAGGGATCAACACTTACACAAGTCCTTTGGCTCACGACCTGTGTATTTCAGGCCAGACTGTACAAGTTTCAATGTTGCGGGCTCCTCAAGCCTGTTGTAAATGACAATATCATTTCAAAGCTATGTCAAATTTAGAAAAAAAGCTGCCTTTCCAATATTAAAATTCTTCATTGTCCTTAGAAAAGCATTGTGAAAAATGAAGCAATTAATTCCTTTACACAAGTAATTTCTTCTCTTCCCACACTGTTTTCTATACAAATTACTCCTTATATTGCTAAAAAAAATAGATATTGTTATTCGGAGAACCTGTTATAATCAGTTAGGACCAGTAAGATTTAGAGCTTATGGGCCCTTTGGGCTAGTTTCAAAAAGGAGTTAAAATCAAACTCTGACTATATGTGAAAATAAATGAAACTGACTTAAAGTGTCTGCTCACAATCTGTGAATATTGTCAATGCACTTTGTGGCTGTCCATTCTCCTGTTTATCTTTGAATCATGCACAAACTTGAAATCATTTGAATGGCATTCAAATCTGGCACAGGCTCATTTTGATGGCTGTGGGCAAAATAGTTGTAACCACCTATATAATGATATGCAGTAACAACTGTATGGCTCAGCAGGCCACAGTTTCTTGTGGCCTGTGAAGAGGTGATTTGTTGACTAATTTTCTAATTTCGATACAATGATCAAAGCTTTCAATAAAAGACCAAAACGGAAACCAAAATTGTAGATTTCTTTTTTAATATTCTGAAATGAATCATGGCAAGGAGCACTGCCTTCTGGTGTCTGCACTGGGCCGTTAAGTGCAAGGATAATTTACAAAACATCTCCGTCTAAAAAGGTTTAAATTTCCACAAGATACATCTAAAGCTAATACCCTTGATAGAAAAGTTTGCTCTTTAAATAGTGAACATGTGTGCCAACTTTTTAATGTGAATGCTTATAGTAGAACTAGAGATGGAATAAAATGTTAAAAGTTTTTGGAACAATAACGACAACAATGTTGACAACAACAAAAGTGACAACAACAACAATGCTAAAGGAATATCTCCGGATTTCTCCAAAAACAGCCAAGCTTATAATAATTAACATTTTTTATAGTATCAATGGCTCAGCCTGAAACAGTTGTAACTGGTATCTATAAGTTTACAAACATTTTTTGCTGAGCTCATTGGTATGATTAGTTTCATGGGTTGTTCATAAAAACGAACAACTGAACAAGTACATTTTATAGCAATTTGTAATAAAACAAATTTCCCTCAAAACAAACTTGGGCTTGAAATTTTGACTACAATATTTCTAACAAGTTCACAACTACAACCTCCATTTTGAAATGACATATTGGAAAGATATTACCCCGTGTCATGCTGAGCCCAGATTATTCCTACTTTGGCAGGAGGTATAGACAAAGATCAGGCTGCACATGTGTACAGTCTGATCTTAGTCCCAACCTCTGATCTGATTTTTAAACAAAAAAATATAATAATTATTTTCTTGATATAAATACAGACTCATACTTAGTACATTCAGTGCTTTGAGCCCTTTGATTTCAATGTTGTTTTTGCAAAGGTTTATTCAGCATGACAAGGGTTAACGATTTTGTTTGTCTATAAATTTATTTACTAGAAAGAAAATTATAGCAATTACCTGAATTCTTGGGGATACTGTTTCACCAACCATGGTATTTCAAACATAAAGTTGAACTTCAAACATGAAATAAAAGAGAAAGTTTATGGCTTTTGACACTAAACATGACAATACTTGCACACAAGCCTAAATTGACAGATTGCTAGCCACAACTATTCACCTCAGATATGGCAGACTACCTTTTAAGATTGTTAATATGCATGGGGCAAAAGTTTTCAGCCTTGAACTCTATTTAAAGGGGACTTATAGTAACTACTACTAATAATGAACAAAGAGTTCTATTCCAATTGTCCTTAAAACAATGAGTAGGAATAAATTTGTCTTGTTTTCATGATCATAAAAAAATTCTGAATTTGCAAACAGCAATTATATATACCAAAGCTACCAAATCAATGTTTCATTTTCACATTGAAATAAGAGTTAAAGTTAAAAATATTTACCTGACACGATGCTGTTAGATTGCCCATCTCTGTAGAAAGAATGTCTGAAAATACAACTTTTACTTGTCAAATAAAACCATCTCAGGATAGGGAAATGTATTGGTTTGGTTTAAACCAATATATTTACATCGATTAGAAAGCAAGTTCTTTTAACTAAGACTTATCCCTCATGATTCTGTTTCCTAGAAAATTCACCAGTACTTGCATTGAATGTGTAGGCCAACAAAAGTACCAAGATTAAAAGCCGCTCAAGGAAATCAAACTCAGGACCTTTGGGTCATGAAGCTGACACTCCACCTCTAGACCACGGACGGCACAAAAGTATTTACCCTTGGCATTCTGTGCAGACTGGGCAGGATGACTAGTAATTGGCAATAAAACCTACTGAGAATGTCATTCTCAGCCTTATTTGGATCTATGCTCAGACTTTTCCGTAAACTGGAAAGTAACTTTGACATTGGACATAAGTGTGATGATTTTTGGTCATTTTATAGGTAAATTGGCTTCTGGTGGTATTTTGGTCAATATACTTGAAGAATAACAAATTCCTTCAAAGCTTTCTGATCATCTGTAGAGATCTTTTTGTTATGTTATCATTTATAAGACAATGCCCAAATTTAACCTTTCTTTGGGTTTTTTTTGAACATTTGTTGTTTTCTTTCTTTTTTTTTTATTTTTTGTTGTTTTGTTTTATGAAAGTCATCCTTAGCCAGATTGTCAATGATTTTGACTAAATATAGATGGCTCAGCTCAAAACAGTTGTAACTGCCTATATCTTTATAGGCAGTTACAACCGTTTCATGCTGAGCCATCGATATAAACCCACATGCGAAATTGCATGCTCTCGAGGCTGAACCTATATAATTTCCGAGGTCTGTTCTGTAAAATTGCCGAAGGTTCCAGATTGCATTGAAACAGTAGCAGAGCGGACACAAAAAAGCTACAGATGGACAGACTAACTGACAAGTTAACTCCTATATACCCTCCGAACATAGTTTTTGGAGGTATAACAAATCTTCATTTACTACAAAGTATGACCAAGGTTTAATCTTTCACACAATCACCTTCACATTAAAAGATGCAAAGACGATCTTAACTCCTACATTTTTCCTATAATCCGTATAAGCAAAAAAATAATCCAAAATATTACAATTGACCTTGAACTGTGACCTTGGAGCTATCTAAAAATTTCTTTCAAAAAGGACTAACACACCAACACCGAGCCATCAATTTGACAACTTTGTCTCTTTATATTGTGAATCAGGGGACAATTTTTCGACATTTGTGACCCATTAGGCAAAAAGGGACCTGCTGGGAACTCTGGGAAATGAATATTTGAAAAAATGATTGGATCCAGCAAAGATCAACCAGATGTCGCTTTTCAAAAATTCTTTCACTGGAAGGTAGATTATTCATTCTAGATTCCGAAAATAAGCAAAGTGCCAAAAGTTTCAACCGTACACAGCAAGGCTCGTGTTTGACCCTTAAACCAGGGTTTTGACTCCCAAAATTCCAATTTTGACCCTCAAAAATTTCTTGCACAGGGTCATTTTGACCCACTGAATTTCAAGTGGTGCAAACTAAGCAATAAACAAGATGTGTTTGTGAAACACGAATGCCCCCGTAATGGCATTTTTTTCAAAGTTTGACCTTGACAGATGACCTTGACCTTGTCACATGACCTTGACTTTGGTACCAGCGGATGCGGATCATTGAGATCTATCATCATGCCAAATATTAGCTTTGTATCTTGAATAGGCTTGAAGATATTGGCAAGGTTAAGTTTTCGGGTTAAGTTTTCGGACGTTTGACCTTGACAGATGACCTTGACCTTGTCACATGACCTTGACTTTGGTACCAGCGGATGCGGATCATTGAGAACTATCTTCATGCCAAATATTAGCTTTGTATCTTGAATAGGCTTGAAGATATTGGCAAGGTTAAGTTTTCAGACAGACGGACGGACAGACGGACGGACAGACAGACGGACAGACAGACAGACGGACATGAGTAAAACAATATGCCCCCGATCTATCGATGCGGGGGCATAAAAAGATTATGAATATCAATTATTTTCTTAATTCTAGTACAAAAGATCTATTTAAATGATACAACATAAACAATAAAGTGTTCTACACTTTATTGTTTATGTTGTTTTAGTTATATAGATTAATTTAAAGATTGATAAGTTTTCATGTTTTTCCATTTTTTTTTACTCCATCAATACCAGTTTTGACCCCCAGAAGCTTAGGGTCAAGGGGTCAATGACTTCCTAATTTAACAAGAGCTGTCGGAGGACAGCTAAGCTCGACTATTCCTAGTGCTGGATAGTAACAGCAAATCAATATCGTCATTGGAAATTCAATAAAATGAAAGTCAAGAGAAAAGAATCTTTGTCTAGAGGCTGATATTATGGTCACAGAAGCATGTGCAGAGTTTCAAAGCAATAGCTTTAGTAGGAACAGATATACAACTAGCATAAAATAGTTGCACATAAAAACATAACCAAGATTTTTAAGGCCAAAAAGGGTTCAAATTCCACTAAATTAAATATCAGAGTAATGAATCTTTTTCTGTGGGCTAATATTATGGTCAAAGAAGTATGTGTAAAGTTTCCAAGCAACAGCTGTAGTAGAAATAGAGATATTACAGAAATACAACATTTGCACGTAAAAACTTATCCAAGAATTTCTAAGTCCATAAAGGGTTATAAATCCACTAAATTCTATACCAAAGAATTGAATCTTTATTAAGAGGCTGTTGTTATGATCATTGAAGCATGTGCAAAGTTTGAAAGCAATAGCTTTAATAGAATTAGAGATATAACTGATGCACAACATTTGCACGTGAAAACTTAACTAAGAATTTCTGAGTCTGAAAAAGGTTAAAATTCCACTAAATTCAATATCAGAGAAATAAATCTTTATCAAGGGGCTGATATCATGGTAACAGTCGCATGTGTAGAGTTTCCAAGCAAAAGCCTAAGTAGAAATAGAGCTATAACTGATGTACAACATTTGCACGTAAAAACTTAACCAAGATTTCTAAGTCCAAAAGGGTTAAAATTCCACTTAATTCAAAATCAGAGTATTGAATCTTTGTCTAGAGGCTGATATTATGGTCACAGAATCATGTGCAAAGTTTCAAAGCAATAGCTTAAGTAGAAATAGAGATATTACAGAAATACAACATTTGCACGTAAAAACTTAACCAAGATTTTCTAAGTCTGAAAAGGGTTAAATTTCCATTACATTCAATATCAGAGTAATGAATCTTCGTCAAGAGGCTGATATTATGGTCACAGAAGCATGTGTAAAGTTGCACAGCAATAGCTTTAATAGAAACAGAAATATTACAGATTAACAACATTTGCACGTAAAAACTTAACCAAGATTTCTAAGTCCGAAAAGGGTTAAAATTCCACTTAATTCAATATCAGAGTAATGAATCTTTGTCTAGATGCTGATATCATGGTCACAGAAGCATGTGCAAAGTTTCAAAGCAATAGCTTTAATAGAAACAAAGATTTTAAACACTTGCACGTAAAAACTTAACAAAAGCATTACGCAGACGCTGACGCCGACACCCAGGTGACTGGAATAGCCCCCCTATTCTTCGAATAGTCGAGCTAGAAAGCTAGCACACTCCCTGACACAGTCTGCGCACCTCCTGCAGTCTGACTAGGGTCAACACATTACGCACTACCCAGATGGTCCCTTTTCGAGTGATGGGTCACATTTTTGTTTCTCGATGGTATGCCTAGTAAAACCATACATCAGGCACTAGTCCTCAAGAAATATCTTTTTTCTCTCACAAAATTTCTCACCTTTAATATCCATAGCAAATGAAGAGTTATATTCATCACTAATTCCGTGCACTTTGGTTAAAAAGAAACTATACGGCTGTGCCTGCTGAAACTTCTCGGTCACATTTTTAGGAGTCTGAATAAACTTTCTAGACTGGCTCGATATATCACAAGCGCTGTTAGCCGTCGACAGCGAACTTGGTATCGACCGCAAACTAGCACTATTAGCGTCCTGGCTTTTTGTTGCATGTGTTGCATTTTTCGGAGTTTGTTTAGGAGAATTAGACCAGCTAGATTTCTCGTTCACTTTGCTCAAAGTGGATGGTGAGGCAGATTGTTCAATATTTTTCATCTTCATAGCTGGTGAAAATGATCTTGATTTCGCTGAATGTTTTGATGTAGTTGGTGTTTCCGCTTTTGTTCTCTGTTTCTTTGGTGGCGGAGGGGAATCTTCAGCTTGGTTAGACTGCTTGCTCTTTGGCACTACCATAAAACATAGACATTACAAATTATCACACTAAACTAAAGGTGAAGGTATGTGTAAAACATGATAAGAATAAATGTTTGTTAAACACCAATGTCTGTGCCACTGACGTTTTTCAGGAACAGTATGATGGCTCTGTGGGAAACAGTTGTAACTGCCTATAAACTTATAGGCAGTTACAACTGTTTCATGCTGAGTCATTGACTGTAGTTTGCTACAATACAGTAATCAACAACTAAATGAATTTCAATAAGGTCATCATTTACCAACAGCATAATGTCTTCAAAAACATTATGATTGCTCAGTGTGAAACAACTATAACTGCCTATAAACTTATAGGCAGTTACAACTGTTTTGTGCTAAGTCATTGACTGAAGTTTGCTACAATACAGTAATCAACAGCACAAGTTTCAATTTTCCACATATTTCACCCTTAAAATGAACTTGACCTTGATAGATGACTTTTAAAGTGGTACAAATATAAAGGTTTTGTCACAAGCAATACTCAAATGAAATATGCACTATATAACACTTTAAACACTCAAGAGTTATGGCTTAAATTAGAGTGGGGGGGGGAACAAATGGACAAACAGACAGGTCAGAAACAATTTTCCCCAATCTATTTATGCAGAGGCACAAAAAGAGATTACGAAATCAAAAACCTCATTTAATCCACTTTCAGGCTTAAATATTTCTGGAAAGTAATTAAACATATCTTTACTAGTTTTAGAAAATATTGTGGCAAAGGAAGAATTCTTTTACAAATATTTAAGTTCATGAGAATCATCAGAAATAAGCATATGAATTTTGTTTGTAATGAATTAAACCATGGTAACACAATCCTGGCATATTTTCTTTGAAAACATTGTGAACAAGATAAGTTTATTTAACATTAATGCCCCTGCCACTTTGACTTTTCTGAATTTTTCTAAGATATTTGAACTTGAAAAATGACTTTGAACTTGACTGATGACTTTAAAAAGTACATGTAGTACCAACAGAAAGGTCTTCAACTCTTGTCACAAACTATACTCTATCTCATACCAATCAAAAGTTTGATAAATCTAAAAGTTTTTGGTTGATGAACAACTTACTGGACAAAATTCAAACAAATACACAAAAAAACAGATAAACAGACAGGACAAAATCAATTGATGGAAGGCGTAAAAAGAGAAAGTTTGCTTGTAGCAGAATCATTCTCTATTTCTCAGAACATTTTCCTATTTAATCCATTATTTCACAAATATGGCCCAACTTAGAATTTTATACTGCTATTTCTCCTAATTTGAATCTGTTGGAACTTATGTGACCTGTCATGCCAAAAGGGACCATCTGGGAACTCCATAAAATAAAATTTTAAAAAAGAAATCGGTTCTAGTACAGGCTAAACAGAGGTAGCATTTTCAAAATTCTTTCACGGGAAGGTAGAATGATTATTCTTGATTAAGAAAATAAGTTCATGGCGAAAAGTTTCGACCCGAGTCAGTCTGCGCAATCCTATGGTCCCTTTTCATGTGATGGGTCACATATTTTCTGGTAATGGTTTGACATATACTAACCTGGATGATAAAATTCCTCTATATGTGAAGGATTCTTTCTATAGCACTCTGCCCCATATTTACACACAGGTTTCCTGGTTTCACTGTTCGATCTCTTGCCATTGTCCAATACTTTTGTTACAGCTTTTCTCAATTCCTGAGGTACTGATGAATTTGAATGTTTTCTCTTCAGAGAACTTGGAGACTGTTTAGATTTACTGGATGTTTTTTCTTTGTCATAATTTTGTCTTGCATTATCACTAGATTGATTATATTTGCCTGAATGATTTGCATGTTTATGGCCACTAGATTGTTCATTTTTACTAGTAAATGATTCACTATAATCTTGTTTGTATGGTTTGTCGGAATATGACAAACCTTTTTGTTTAGTCAATGATTTCCCACTATCAGCATCAGTAGTATTGTTATTTTCACACTTTTTGTCAATGTCAATGCTCTCATTTTCAGGATCACTAAAAGCCATATCAAGGAATTCACTAATAAACTTTTGTCGCTCCCTCCTTTCCTCAGCCTTTTTTGACTTGGTTGGAGTAACTTTTGAGAATTTTGTGGGACTATTAGGAGATGATTCTTTCTGTGGTGGTTCTTTCAATATCTCATGTTTCATCTGAATTACAGTAAACAACATCGTGAAATTGACATGGTGAGAAATTTTTAAATGATTTCCAAATGAGGTGAGATTAGTGGGATGAGAAAGTTTAAAATGATATTAACGGGAGTTAATCCATTATTGCCAAATTTGTCCAAGTGGACAAATTAGCAATTTTCCCTCTATTTAATAAAATCTAAGTACTTATGTGTTTGAGTGTCTTCACTGACCAATAAGACACTTTAAAACCAATATCAGCCAATAAAAACATGGATAGATTTGATCAATTAGAATGAAATGGTGGTTGCTTTGAACAATATAAAAATTTCAAAGTGCTTTTCGAAAATTTGGAGTGTTTTTGAACAGTTTGAGTGAGTGTGTGATATAAAGAATGGAGTGCTGAGCAAGCAAGTCAAAATGATTCTGATCAGGGTTATTGTCAATTTCATGATGTTACTAACTGTAATCCAACATAAGTTTATACCTTTCCTGGTTTAATGTAAGTTTTGCCTTGTTTGTCATCTGAGTCCGAGTCACTATCTGATATATCATGCACTCTACTGTGATTTCTTCTCATTGTGCATGCCTCTGGACTTTTCCTTGTGTCTGTCATTTCTGAAATTTGCATATCACATTGGAGAAAATTTAAGTGAATAATTTCCCTTGCAGGTTAGAGACTCAGATTAAGTTTCAGGATAAGGGTTTTAAATATGACATTGACCTTTGTCATTTAATGACCATCAGAAGTAACTTCATACCAAACATAAGAACTGAACATCAAATACTTTTGCAGTAAAAGGAAAAATGTTAAGTTGACAGGTACAGCGTTTTTTCTCCTAGCTTTGGGAAAGGGTCCGAGACCGGACCAATTGGGAAAAATGCGTTGTTTTCTCAAAAATTGGGAATTTTCATTGTGACACTTGTTTTAAAAACATTACTTTTATTTATATCATTAGTATTCATTACAATAATATGTATAATAGAAGTTCCTATGCCTCTATAGTCATATCTTAACTGAAAAGCAAACCAAAGGGCCTTAAACAAGGAATCTGAACAAAACAATGACAAAGAATTAGTCTGATTGCTCTGGAATAAATGTTTTATATCAAATCTAGAAATGTCACTGAGTTTTTTGTTAAAAAGATATCATGGTTAAACCTAAAATATAGATAAATCAAGTTCTATAATAAATTCGTGGGTTGAACATTCTTGGGTACGAATCAACAGAAAACAAATACATATTCAATCCTATTGTTTTTAAAAGAGCTATAAATGAATATTTCCACTAAAATCATAGAAACTTTTTAAACATATTTTCAAAATAGATCATATACTCAGATGTTCTACCTGCTGTAGAATGATTGAAAGACAATACAGGTTGGTTCTGAGAGGTGCCCGAGATCGTGAATAATAGTCAACTTTGTTTACGAAAATTAAACAAAGATAAACAATTATATTTTGGGTTATATAACAGGAAAATAATTTGCTTCAACCATGACCAAAAGTCCTTCCTTCTAGTAAGTTTTTTCCTTTAAAATTCATCTTACATCAATTGATAAATAAATGCAAAAAGATCGTCTACTGCAAATCAGGTCCAAAAATCGCAATATCTTGGCTTCACAAAAATATGCAGTTTTGTAATGTGATAACTTCCGGGTTATCCAAAATACACTAGGTTTCCTGCTTCGTAATTGTTTATGCCTATGAAATCGAGAACCATTTGACTAAAATAAACTGATCTTCGGAAATTCCCCTCTTGTTGACAAATTACAACACTGATATTTATTGCTAAAAGTACTTCCAGGTTTTCCAATAGGAAATAATCAAGGTTTATGTTTACTCCAAGAATTAGCTTTGAATTGGGAATTTCATTCTCTCATTTTGGGAAAAAATAGTAGTTTTCGTCATTGGGAACGGGTCCGTTTACCGGACCCGTTCAAAGAAGGAAAAAAAACGCTGAGGTAATGTTCAGATTGTATAACAAAACACAGACAAGTGAATGAATGAATGAATGAATGAATGAACGAATGAATGAATGAATGAATGAATGAATGAATGAATGAATGAATGAATGAATTTGAAAGAATAAGTGTGAATGAATTAATGAACACCTTATAAAAATTTTAAGAGATGAAGAGAGAATTTCTTGAACTTATTGAGGTATGAAACTAAAAACCTTAACATACTGTATATATATGCCCAATTTTTGAAGATGATGGGAGAAAGAGCAAACATTTCCATCTTCTTTGCATTATTTTTTTTTGCAACAAAGTTTTCTCCTCCTTTTTTTTGATATATAGAATAAACTCTGCCTTGTATATTACTTACCACCAAAGAGGTCAGGAGAATGATTCCTGTCTTCCATCGCAGGGGGCAATGTTTCATCTGAGCCAGATCCAATTGTCTCATCACTGTCATAGTCACTCATCTCAAATAACATTAACCCTTGTCATGCTGAATAAAAATTATTGGAAAAAATGCATTAAAATCAAAGGGCTCAAAGCACTGGATGAACTAGCTATCAATGATTATCTATTCAGAAAGACTAATTCTGTACTTAATTTTAGAAATAAAATCAGGTGTATAGACTAAGGTAAGACTGCACATGAGTGATATCTGCTCTTTATTCCAACCTCCTGCCAAAGCAGAAATATTACAGGTTCAACAGACAAGGGTAAACAACTTATCATTTCTACTAAGCAATATGCCTGAAGTGAAGACTGAAAATACATAAACTATCATTTTTTATCCTAACATACTGATTTCTAAACAATTTATCATATTGTAGTTTCTGGGAATCCAGTACTCAGTCATTAAATTTCCTAAAATGTAAGAAAGTAAGGCTTCCGAATTTCTATTCCCACGTTAATCTTAGCATATGTTACTGAATTAAGCACCGACAGCTGGGCAATTGTTTTGGCATATAATGCCGTATAGAAGAAAGAAATTTCTTTTAAAATAAAGATATAAGACATTTATTGAAATATTTATTGTATGTATTAAACTATACACGGTAAATTACCGAGAGCTACTAAATCGCTGAAATTCTGGAAATTCGCGAAAAGTAATGACAATTTTGGTTAGACAAGCCTAAATAACCGTGAGAGTATGTGTTGTGATAAAAACATTTAAAGAAAAAAATGCAATTTATTTTTTTTATTCTTTCTCCGCTTAAACTATGGAATTTGTTAATTTCAATAGAAAAAATTCGCAGGACTCACCAATTTGTGTCAGTCAGACGCTTTCTGAAATTAATCAAAGCACTGAAAGTACTAATGGTGGACGTTTCTGTTGGCATACTAGATTGATTCTTCCTTTTGTTGAGAAAAGAGAAATTTTACGATAAAGGGAAAGTGACCTGATCTTGCTTCCTTCAAATATACAATTCTCAACATATATCGTCGATCTTCAACCAAAGTCCTGTAATTTCAAGGTTTCGATAACTTTCGGCATTATGCCGGGTATACATGCGAAGAATATTGCTCCCTTTTAAGAAATGCACTGGAGACCGTAGATAGGTGAATTGAGCACTGGAACTAATGTCATAAATCTGACTTGTTATCCGTTAATAGCCATTACTCCCGGGGTTTGTTTTCTTTAGTCAACCAGGGCTGGGGCTGATTCTAAATGGTGTAAGTAGTGCACTATAGTGTCTAGTTTGGCTCGAGACCTCATTTTTGGGTTTTGAATATATTTTGTTCCCTCAAGAAACTCTGTTAACATGAACTTACAACACATCCACACTGCTAAAATTTTGAATAAGAACTAATTATTCAATTGATAACATGCAATTGGCAACGCTGTATAGTTTAACCCAAAATTGAATTTTGAAGTTATAAACGTATTTTTGCCTTAACAAAATTCTTTTATAAATTTCGTTAGACGGCTACCAAAGCCTTGTAGCTAAAGCTTGAACTAAGCTGTATTTATGATGTTATGATTGCTATTGTTTTTACTATTTATGATGTCCCTGTTTTTATGATAAATGGGTTATTTTGTTTTATCAAAATTATTTAGCGACTTCAAATTTACATAATATTTTTTTTTATTCATTTAGCTTCAAGGTTTAAGCTTTAGGTCCACTCTTTTTGAAGGTCGTCTTACATTGCAAGTGTAACGGTTTGTATGTTTTACTGTAGCCGGGTTGTGAACAAGGACTGTTTGTACTGCCTTGCCGTACAAGCTAGCTTTTTATAACAACGCGGTAGAGCCATCGCTTTTGGACAAAGAGGTCTCTGTTTCGAATCACAACGGAGTCGCATATCTATTACCCCGGGACATTAACTATATCAGCATTGACAGGATATTGTTTTCTAGAACTCATTGACAAAAAAAGAGCTGTTTAGAGTTATAATTACAGCTTACGAATTTGTTTTATTTAAAATTTATGCATGTATGTCTTTAGGTTGAAAAGTTATTTTTTAAAGAGAAATAGTATTCATCAAACTATAATGATCAAGTTTCATATTTTGAAAACAAACAAACAAAACCTTAAGGTAGAATGGCTTAAAACATTGAGTGAAAATTACCGAGACTGTTGAGATTACAAAGTTGGTGTAGTTTGCCTGGGAACGATTATTTTGTTGTTACTCTGAGATGATCTTTTACCTTGATTGATCACAATATATTATTTTTTTATCTTCAATTTTGCAGTCGTTTTATGAAAATGGTAAGATAGTAATGTCTTACAGCAATACATCAAATTATAATGATGCGACTAAGTCTAATTGCAAAAGCGATTCACCCTGCTTCCATTCTATATGTACCGCCAATTTTTCTACTATAGAAAAGAAACATATGACCATTTTACTGACACCTAAAGAAATTATGTTTAGATTCTATGAAACTTGCATTCTTGGGTTAGGTGTCATGGTGATCCCCATCAAGCATGGGAGGTTGTAATGAGCACACACACTTCAAAGACAAAGACACATTACACAAGCACTTTAGTTTAGAAATTTCTTATGTTTCAAAAATATTTCTTGACAACAAAATCATTAACAACACAATCATTAACAACACGTCTATTTCAAACAACAACATTTCAGTTGAATTTCGAAATCCTTGTTTTGACTGAAAGAATAATAATGACAAAACTGAATTTTGATATTCAAAGGAATTATAGTACAACGCATTTTCTAATATGGCAATTTTTCGTGCTATGTGATTTGCTTACTCTATATGTAGTACAAAGGATATCACTTTTTAATACACTAGCATTGAACAACATTGAGCTAGTACAAACAAAATACAAATTTATTGTAAAAAGAAACTTTAAGCCATACACTGGGGGAAACTGACAAATCGAAAATTCTCCAAAATGTCAAAGTTTAGATTTTTTCCGTTAAATACTCCCGACATGAACATGAAAGACATGGAATAAGATGCCGCCTACTTTAGAAGACCAACCGTCGGTGCGCATCAGACTCGAAAACATGGTGGGGAGGGTGTGTGTGGGATGGAGGGTAATATTTCTTTTATCCCATAGCTTCCCACATATGTATCACTTCAGCGGGTTGATAATCGCAAGTCTATGCGGGATGAGCGGTAGGAGTTTCGGAAAGCATATCTTCGTAAGAAGAATACTGGGAACCCATGGTTGGGTGTCCCAGCCTCCGAGATATGACAGGAAAATTGATACAAAACGATGCAAAGCCTAATTAAAAAAATGTAAGTTAAGTTATAATTGCACATTTTATTTGCAACTCACTCCTCATTTTCTAAGATCACATATAATGTATTTATTATTTTTGGTGTGAAGCGAAACACGTTTTCTCAAATACATGTTAATCCCTGTTATCCTCGATTCTAAAGCTACATGTATACATTTGATATTCAATACCAGCTGCCCTAATTAATGGCCATTACATGTAATTAATAGTTCACAAATTTAGTGAGATATGTCAAAATATCTCCGTTTCCATGGCTACAACTCACATTGGAAGATATTTTCAGTTTTTCTCAACATTTTAAACTTTCCAATATTTTTCTGTATGTCTGACAAAACCAAGAATCTGATATATCAATCGAATAATCAAAATGATACAACTCACAGGCATTTTGTTACTTTATAATCCGTTTTTATAGCATATGTTGTTAAATGTACTATATTAGAACTTTTTTATAAAAGAAATATTATGAAACAATCGTATGTGGTGTAACCTTTGGTAATAATAATAATTTCCATTTTTTATTTCTGCGTGATGGCGAGACATTGCCAGAAAGATATTTGAAGACTTTGATCAGAATGTGCGGATGTAGAGACAGATCTGAGTCTTGGTGTTGCGCACGTGTAAATAAAAACACCAGGAAAGATTATGCATTTATTCAGACTGATAACAAATTATTGACATGTTGACTAGCGAGAAAAAAAATACTAATAGACAAGTTTAAGTTTTCTTGCTTTCCTTTCTTTTTCTTAATGTTTCCATAGATTCGTTAATTTAACCGATATAACGTTCTTATAATTGCTCATCTTTTTTAACAAACTAGCAGAACAGAATTTTGTAAGTCTACTAGTATAAAGAAGGCCATAGTCATAAACAGAGGGTTCTTGGAATTCATATCGGACAGTTTTGCGAGTCGTAGTTATCATATGGGAGTCTCAGACTCGAAAAACTGCTTATCTTAAAACCATGGTAATATTTAAGAAACATTTATTTTGACAATTTCTTATACCGGTACGTGTCCACAAAGCCTAGTTCATATTTGACTTGCCGCAATACCAAAATCGTGCGGCGCGCGTGCGGCGGCATATGAAGTCCGTACGATTTTCGCATGGTTTAAAGGGTGCCGCAGAACTTTGCGCTTTTGTATAAAAAAGGTATACAATTTGTTAAAAATTACAAGTCCGTACGATGAGCGTAGTCCGTAGACACGTCGTCTAGGCATCGCACGGACATCGCAAGGCGACCGTACGATGTTTTGCCTATAAGTATAGAACGGATCTTCCTAGGGTCCCCATGCGGGTTCCGCACGATGGTCGTACGACGGCCGCACTGTCTACAGTGTATATAGTTGACAAATCGCACGATCAGCTTGCGATCGCCGCAAGGGTACCTCAATAATTCTTGTGACAGCTTTATGAAAACCCGTGCGGATACCACACGATTTCGTAAACACAAACGCCGTAGACAAAAATCGTACGATGTAATAATTATCATACAATAAATCGCAGGCTGCGATATCGTTCGACGACTGTGGCAAATGTAAACTAGGCTTAGGCTTAAGCAGAGAGGAAGAAAGATTTTAGTGTTAATCAGTTATTAAATGTAGAATATTTTCAAATTCCACAAACTTGAGAAAAAAATGGGGATATCAGGCAACGGTTAGATTCCCCCTCCTTCGACCTCCTTGTTCTTACGGACTTGCAAAATATAATTAACAGATCGCCGAACTATTGCAAATGCAGTCTATTTTGGTTATGTTTTATTTTAAAATGCCATTTGAAAACATAAGCATGACACTCAATCGGTAGTTACCGGGACTCTTAAATTATATCGTCTGTCAGTGAGCAAAATCTCTTACAACCCCAGTTTATTCAAGTTGTAAAAACGAGTTTTAAGTCTCTTGTCAACGATTTATCAAAATTTACTGTTACGAGAATCCTAACAACGGTTTTGAATATTTCCATGCAATAATTTAACTTAGTTTTGATCGCTATTCTCTAAACCGTCTATAGAAATCATACTTTCGAGGTAGCCTAGCTTTTTCTATCTTTGAAGAATAAGATCAATTACGACGACGGACATTAAATAATCGCAAAGGCTTGCCGCCTTGAAACACCAGGTGTGCTTAAAGTGAGCTGAACATTCAGAAAATAGAAAACGTTCAACACGATCAGTGTTCAGGATAGCAAGCGGCCTATCTTGAACATACCGGCCGTTGGCGCTTTAAAAAATGATAATTTCATTTCATATAAATAAATACTTCAAGGTTTTCATCATAAAGCATGGCAGAAAATAGAAAGTCTGCCATATTTGTTTGCTTTGCTCAGCATGCCGCTTGCCAATCATTGGTTACATTACAATGCATGATAACTGAATACTGAATAGATTCAGAACATCTACCAAAAGTTAAAAGTTTAATTCCGGTCAGTCCGATCATTCTGCACAGTCTAGACAGGATTTGGATATATTTTTAATAAGAGCCTTCGAACGTTTAAGTAACATTTTTGCGTAATATTTTTAAGGAATCAAATTTAAACCATACTTCAATTTCATTACTTTCTAATCATATGATAATATGTTCAACATAATTCAAGTTCGAAAATGTTTGATGAAATGTATGATATTGTGAATTGAAGTAAGTGAGACATTGACAAATATTCTGCATTATCATTTATAGAAGTTTAGGAGTGAAAGCATTCAACAACGCATCATCATATCTCTGAACAACCCCCACCGCTTCGGATTTCCAAAAAGAAAGATCGTAGATGTTCGACAGAGCGCATTTCCTTGTCTGCTTACTTCAAATTTTGTTTTCTTTCCAAAGACTCTCAGGCCACATGTTTAATTCGAGCCTCAAACATGTTTCCAGATGTGTTATTTATGGGAATGAAATGACCATTGCATGCAATTAATTGTTGGACATATCAAATTTTGATTGCGTTGCTATGGTAACAATGGAAGATGCTTTTATTTTTCCAAACCAGTGTAGCATCTTAACTTTTCTATTTTTCTTGTCTGTTAAATAAGATATCGAACTTTTAAGAGAGTCGAGTCAGGCTAGCTCAACGGTAACTAATTTGGCTGTCAATCCTGGGTTGAGAGTTCGAGTCACGACTTGGCAAGATTTATCCGGAACAATTGACAAAAGTCGTCGTGACACGAGTCATTTTTCTCCCACCTAGGACGTGTGATAAGTAGTACACTTAAGAGGAATGAGCAGTTGGTGACTCGGATAAAATATTGTGAATCTTGCGCTGGTGTGAGAAACGAAAGAAAATCACGTGATGGTCACAAGCCGCCGCAATATACTCGGATAATGTTAAAAATAGCATTAAACCCCATAGAAACAAACAAATCAATTTCATAGAAGTTTTTACTCTAGTTATATATATTAAATCTTCTGATTTAAAATTTCATACTACAAGTATAACTACCTAATCGGAAACTATCAGAAGAAAAACGTGTTGGTATATCACGAGAGAAAAAAGAGGGAGATAAAGAGAGAGAAAGAGAGAGAGAGAGAAAGAGAGAGAGAGAGAGAGAGAGAGAGAGAGAGAGAGAGAGAGAGAGAGAGAGAGAGAGAGAGAGAGAGGGGGGGGGGGCATGCATAGAGACAGAATAAGAAAGAGAGACAGAAAAAGAGACAGATTCAGATAGACAGAGGAGAAGATCGGTTAGGATATGTTTTTTTATTATATTGTGCAAATAGATTGATAGAAGATGACAAATTTCAAACTGAATGATCATCGCAGAAATTATGTCAGAAATCAGCATGGGAAAGAAGATTGTTTAATCTACCCTGTAACCTTAACCCAATACCATATTACAAAATTCCAATGCCTTGCTGCTATTACATGATCTCTTTCACAGAAATAGTGTTATTGAAAAAATTCTTTGCACGTTGTTTATTGAAAAAGAAACAGAATCTTGAAGGCGGTATTTTCCAACTGCTTTTCTAATGAACCTTTGATCGATTCAATCCAATTTTTTGAGCATTTCTTTTATTTTCTCAAATTGTCTAAATTTTAGGATTTCAGATAAAAACTTTACAATTAAAGTTAAATACTAGACCAACGAAAGCGAGAATTTTAATTTTTTTTTTAAATTTCTGTGTATTCCTGAAGTAACGTAAATTGGTAATTTAGATAAGTTTTAGAAATAAAATCGAATACAATAAATTACACACAACAACTCAACTTTTCATTCTTTTAACTGGCCATTTAGTAAAGAGAAAGACCAGGCAATGAAAATGTGTTCAACATTCCGGCTTGAATAAATTTATGGCGTCTCTGTGCCCACAAGGGTAATTAAAACCGCATACATACAATAGACGAGACGACCTGCAGTTCTCAGACAACTTTAATGGGATATTAACGGACAATAAGAGAGAAAGGGTCTTTTTGCTACTATTTCTTAAAAGGGAGTTTTGGTACAGGATATTCTTGGCATGAGTTTAAAGAGTGATCATCTGATCCGCATTGGGTATCATAGTAAACCCGGAACGGCGGAACAGCGGAATGACGGAACAGACTAAAAAACGGAACACTGCAAAACGCGGAACTGTATTTAATGTTCCGCAATGTTCCGTCATAAGTGTTCCGTTGTTCCGTAATGTTTTAAGACTTAATATTTTTTTTACAAAAATAAAAACTTGAAAAATAGAAGTTCATTGATTTATTGATTCTTACTACATTCAATACAAAAAACTTTCTCTTTTTGTTCGATTTCTTCTTCGCTAAGACCTATGCAAGCTGGACGGAAGTCTTTGTTACATCCATCACAAATGATGTAGATCGTGTGCGTGGCATGGTTCGACTTCCTATATAAAGCGGCCCAATTTTTTTGTAAAAAAATAAGTATACCCTTGACAAAAAATGACCTCTGAAATACTTAACTGCATTTCTCAACCGTCCAGAATGGCCAATTTTTCCCATAATTTCTACCCCTTTTCGTGTGTTTTCGTGACTCAAAGAGGGTGTGGAACAGGCTTTTTGGCCTTTTTCGGCCATTTTTGCGCTCTTCAGATCTAATTTTCTGGTAGAACGACACTCACGACCACAACAAGTTTTATATAATATAATTTAAAATAAAGTTTTAAAGACCTTTAAAGACTAAAAATTCGGGGCGAATCAGACGTTGTATGTTTCATTCGAAAAAAATGTAATTTTTATTCTCATCGTTACCCTCAGCGATGGTTATGGACAGTTTCTGATTTAAAAAATGGAGGCAAAGAACCGGACATTTTCTCGTATAAAATACCCTCTTAAAGTAAACCAGTGAATAAATCGTGAACAAATCGGTAGTTCTGTCCTAGATTAAATAGATTTTGAATGAAACTTATCGAAAACCATTTACACATTGATGCTTGAACGCGAAACTTTTCACTAATCTCGTTGTCAAGTAAACAAATGCACATTGACGTTACCTACGATCGACACCCCTATCCTAAAAGTGTGAGAAATTTGTGACAAATAAAAAAACAAACAAAAATACCTATTTATTTAAATCACCGTATATAAATATGAATCGAAAACGGTTCGTAAATGGGCGATAAGGGTATTAGCTATATATAGAAGAAAAATATCCATTCGATAATACATTTGACGCCGTGGTCTAGTGGATGTGTATAATACCTCCCATCCCAGCGGCGCAGGTTCGTATCCCTGAGTGGCTATTTTCTTTTTTTCTTTTTCTTTTATCTTTTTCGGAGTTGTAAGGCATAAAAGTTTTCATATTGGAAAACAGGGTTAAATGCATGGTCTTGAAATCTGAATGCAAATAGTAGGCCTACATATTTTTTTCATCAAAAATTAATTTTCATTTGCTTTTGATAGAAAATAGAATTGTTAGAAAAATCCAATATTTTCCATGTTAAATGTTTAATTTGTTACATTGACAAACTTTCAAATATTTGCATACCGTATTTCATATGATACACGCCTCCGCTTCAATGCAAAACGTCATGAAGGCGCTTGGCTTGTTATTTCAAACAATTTTCCAAAATTCCAATATGATTGAATTGATTGATTGATTGAATGGAGTTTAACGCCGCTTTCAACGTTATTTCAGTTATATCGCGGCGGCCGGAGCACCTAACAATAGATTCCTGGTATTTCTCTCACTAGTACAACCACCACATTCTTTCCTAGCCCCCAGCCGCTATCTCACATAGGTCTACGATTATCAACCCATTGGTGAGAGACAAATAGTCGGAAAGAATGAGTGCCGCCGTCGGGGATCGAACCCGTGAACTCTAGATTGACAGTCCGACGCGCCACCAACTGCGCTATGACGGCGGCGCCCTCCAATATGATTGAAAGCTTTTGGCTAACGACACGCTTTTTTCTATTCATGTACTAGCGGCTAGAATTTATGCCATCAAATTGAAATAATAACAAAATATTTTTATTCTGTTATTGCAATACACGTTCCAAATTTTGGAAACTTTGATTTTTTTACAGCGGTCGATCAAAATGCAAGTTATACTGGAAGCAGAAACTGAGAAAACAGAACAATACTAACTGATTGATCCCGCTTTGCACGCAATTGCACGAGCAGTGGGGTATTATAAAGCAAACAGTTATCGACGTCTTGTAAGCCTGTAGGCAGGGCAATTTATGAGATCGACATGCGTGTACAAAAAATCGACGTTCGAAGGAAAAACGGACTGACCATAACCTTGTCAATGATGAAATATAAAATTCTGTTTTACCTTCTCAAATAATCCCAAATATTAATGCACCCATTACCCGTGACCTGCTGTGAAAACACAACACAGTTGGTCTCGACACAGCCAGGTCATCAGATGTCGGCACTTTGAATTCCCAAGAATCTTACACAGTGACGTCATTTTGGAAATCAGTAAGACATGCAACATTATGGTTTTCTCGTGTTTTCAGTATAAAGATTTTCGACTCGGATTTTATGTTTTGACTCGGATTTAATACAGTTTTTGTTCAAGGTAAAATATTTTAGAAATATTTACAATACAGTGTGAAGACATGAGAACTTGTTGCCAAAACTTTTCATCAAAAGTGAAGGGAAGTGACAGTCAACATTTTAAACATTTGGTGCGCTTAAAAAACAAATGTATCATTTTACCTTTGAAAAACCTGTGGAAAAGATATTGCTCACAAGGTTTTTTTTCGACTATTGGATTGGTTTTTTCAATCAAACTTGATAAAGATCATCGTACGAGTGCTTCTTGAATACTTAGAGAGTGCTTGTTGGAAAATATAAAAGATATAGAAGATCCAACGATCAGCCGGCCCATTGCCAGATTAGTCTCTGATCCGATATCGACTCCGAAAATCCCTAAGACGTCGCCGTTTAGTCGAAAAGTTATAACTTGGTGGTACAAGTTTACTGACGCGTCGCGCGCCGATCTTGGAATTTGTTTAATAGGCACATCCAAAAAGTAGACGCGGATGCGCCATCGACTAGTCGTTGATTCAAATCACAGATCCGACTCGTCGTTCTCGGAACGTTTATTTGACAATAGCTTTTAAGAGTTGATATTTGTAGTGAATTACACCTTTGAATGTAATGATGATTCTAGTTTTCATGTTTTGGCAGATAAAGAATTTTTAAGCTTTCGTCAATGCCATGATGTTGACTACCAAGGCATGACCAGGTATCACCAGAAATTAAAGATAAACCCATGATTTTCACATTCTTTTTTGACCTTTGACCTTTGTGTATGACTCTAATTTCGTTCTATAGAATTCGATATTATAAGACTATTATATAAGACTTTTGGTCGGCATTTTTCGACATTTCAGTCACCACGGAAATCAGACTTTTTGATGAAACTAAAATCATTAAACAAGCTTGGTAGAGCTTTACTCTAGGAACATCCCTACCAAGTTTCAAATTGTTTGGCATGGTGGTTTAGGAGAAGAAGATTTTTTTTGTAAGATTTTTGTCATTTTTGGCCTTTCCGTTACCATGGAAATCACAGTTTTTGATGAAATTAAATTCTTTTAACAGCCTTGGTGAAGCTTGACCAAAGAAACATCCCTACTAAGTTTCAGCTTGATTGGACCAGTAGTTTAGGAGAAGAAAATCTTTTTCTAAGATTTTCGGCAATTTTTGGCCTTTCTGTTACCATGGCAACCTGAGTTTTTTTCTAGAATTAAATTATCTTTTCAACTTAGGAAGAGCTTCATTCAAGGAACATCCCTGCCAAGTTTCGGCTTGATTGGTCTATTGGTTAAGGAGGAGAAGATGTTTCAAGAAATTGTTAACGGACAGACAGATGGACGAACAGAGAGACGGACGATGGATGGTGAGTGATCACAAAAGCTCGGCTTGAGCACTTTTTGCTCAGGCGAGTGCTAAGGGAACTTATAACTCGTTCTCAAACTTCTGTCTACTTGAAATGCTCATATAATAATAGTTTTTTGTATTGAATGGAAAAAGTCCAAATTTTAGAATTATTAGATCATTGACTGGTTGCCATGGTAACCTTGGTCGTCTTGGAGGACTTCTTTTTCATTTTTCTAACAAATAATGGTTAGAGGGATCAAAAATTCAAATTTCGTAAAAAATTGAGTTTTGGCCGTTTTTGGTGGTTAGTGAACCTTGTCCTTTACAAACACAGTGTGCGGGTATCCTGTGAACTCTTTTTACTGCTCTTTTAACCTTTCTAATTGCGAGTGTTGGGAAAGGCTCGAATATTTTTCTGTCTAAGCTGGTAAACAGATGGGACCTGAGCTTTTTTCGGTTGTACCTTTGTGATGTTGGGTCTCTCCTTTAGGCAATTGCAACCATATTCGCAATTGCGTACAATCCACAGTCGTAGGAATTGTTTTGGGGGAAAACATCCAACATATTCAAAATAAGTTCATCCCCTTCTATGTTGATCAAAGTGCTTAACACCTGAGCCTCTAATTCAGGTACATCATCGAAGGACGAGTCACAAATGTTTAAACCTTGCTCACAACCGATATTTGTGACTGCGAGCCAGTGATTTCCTCCGTCTTTTGGAGATCTGTTAAGAATTTGAATGAATGGAATGGAATGCTTTGAAAAGTCACATTGAACCGCTAAGCTACAGGATTCTAAGCCTGCTATTCCAGGGAATTGATGTTTTATTATTTCCATGGATGCATCAATTATGGTTCCATTCAACCAGAGCTTAATTCTATCATTAACTCTTCAAAGTTATGTGCCATATGTAACCATTTTCTTCATATGCCATCTCGTGCAAATCCATGATGGCATCACGTGATAAACGCTGCTCAGCACTTTTTACAGCTTTCATATTTGAAAGCTGTTTTACATTTCTCGGCCTGTCCGTGGCTTCATTGATTTGCCGTTCTGGTTGTTCCGGTTGTTCCGTAATCATTTGCTTGTATACTTTGTGAGGAGCATGTTCTTGGACCTCATCTGCAATTCTCTTTAGTACTGATGGCTTTTTCCTGAAGAATAATTTTGTTTGCTTCAGACTATTCCCATGTTTTCCGGGTAGAGAAAGTCCTTCGTTGCCAATAAAGTGGACAACGGCAATGTTGTCAGGATTTTCCAACGGAAAGTAAACATCTTTTCTAAATCCCGTCAATGGTTTGCCATCCTCTCCCTTGGCGTAAAAGTATGATTTTTTATACATAGGGCCCTTTCGCAGCAGCTTTTTCGTAGATCCATTACACCATCTGTGAAAAGAGAAAAATACACCCTCTTTCGAAAGATATCGTTGAGGAATGATAAAAAAAAACTGTCGTAATTACAGTTATTCAAGCTGTAGTTACGATGCTTTGGCAACACTCAAATCATGAACAAGAGTGCCATCGTCGCCACTTTGCCGCTGTTTCACGAAATAATTGTAGACACTACTTATTTTTACAGAACTAAATACAAAATATTTGCAGACTACCTTTTTAGCTCCACCGGCTGAAAGCCACTGGGGCTATTGTCATGGCGTTGTGTCCGTCGTGCTTCCGTCCGTCCGTGCGTGCGTGCGTACGTCCGGTCGTAAACTTTTCTTTAAAAATCTTCTCCTCAGAAACTACTGGATGGATTTCAACCAAACTTCACAGGAATGACCCTTGGGTGACCGTCTTTCAAAGTTGTTCAAGAAATTTTGATCCAATGAAAAACATGGATTTAATGGGCGTGGCTAATTTCCAAATATGGTAAAAAGTGAGTTTTCTCAGATTCTAATCAATGGATACCAATGAAATTTTACATGAATGATCTTTGGGTGACCCTTTATCAGTCTACAAAAAATCATTGTGATCGGATGGAAAATATGCATTTTATGGGCGGAGGTCATTTCTCTATGTGTTATATAGTGGAAAATTTGAAAATCATTTTCTCAGAATGTAACTGATGGATATCAACCAAATTTCACTGAAATGATCCTTGAGTGAACCTTTATCAGTCTACAAAAAATCATTGTGATTGGATGAAAAATATGCATTTTATGGGCGGAGGTCATTTCACTATATGTTATATAGTGGAAACTTCGAAAATCTTTTTCTCAGAATCTAATGTTTGGATATCAACCAAATTTCACTGGAATGATCCTTGAGTGACCCTTTATCAGTGTACCAAAAATTATTTTGATTGGATGAAAAATATGCATTTTATTAGCAGAGGTCATTTCTCTATATGTTATATAGTGGAAAATTTGAAAATCATTTTCTCAGAATCTAATTTTTGGATATCAACCAAATTTCACTGGAATGATCCTTGAGTTACCCTTTATCAGTTTACCAAAAATTATTTTGATTGGATGAAAAATATGCATTTTATGGGCGGAGGTCATTTCACTATATGTAATATAGTGGAAACTTTGAAAATCTTTTTCTCAGAATCTAATTTTTGGATATCAACCAAATTTCATTGGAATGATCCTTGAGTGACCCTTTATCAGTGTACCAAAAATTGTTTTGATTTGATGAAAAATATGTCCTTTAATAGCGGAGTTCATTTCTCTATCTGTTATATACTTGAAACTTTGAAAATCATTTTCAATATCAGTAGAACCCCAAATATCTAAACATCTAGTCAAAACATTTATTTGCTTTTACAAGAATTTCAAGCCTGTGGAGCGACTCAAGCCATTCATGGCTTTCTAGTTAAATTATCAAGATCAAACTGTTGCATTTTGTGAAAGTTTCATCTTACTCATTCCATAAATGGAAGGAAATTGCGTTCAAAAAATTTTTTACAAGAAGGCCCCTTTTTTCCATGGGACTGCTAAAATTCACCAAACCATGTCAATATGCGCTAGGTCAGGTGCAAGACTAGTAACATTTTGTGAAAGTTTCATTGAAATCGGTCCATAAATGAGGGAGGAGTTGCGTTCACAAGATTTTTTAAAGGAATGCCCCTTTTTCCATACCACTGCTAAAATTCACCAAACTGTGACAATATGCGCTAGGTTAGGTGACTAGGAACATTTTGTGAAAGTCATTGAAATTGGTCCATAAATGAGGGAGGAGTTGCATTCACAACATTTTTTACATGAAGGCCCCATTTCCACGACGCGGCTAAAATTTAAAAATCGTGTCTATAGGCTCTAGGTCAGGTAGGTGATTAGGCACCTTCTCACGGTGAAAGTTTCATCCAAATCAGTCCACAAATGAGGGAGGATTCTTGTTCACAAGAATTTTTTACATGAAGGCCCCTTTTTCATTGACATGGCTGAAATTCACCAAACCATGACTTTATGTGTAGGGTCAGGTGATTAGGAATATTCTGTGAAAGTTTCATCCAAATTGGCCAATAAATGAGGGAGGAGTCGCGTTCACAAGATTTTCTACACGAAGGCCCCTTTTTCCATGGAGCGGCTGAAATTCTCCATACCATGAGTTCATGCACATGGTCTGGTAACTAGGAACATTCTGTGAAAGTTTCATCCAAATCGGTCCAAAAATGAGGGAAGAGTTGCGCTCACGAGAAAAGTGAAGTAAGTACGGATTGACGGACAGACAGACAGACGGGATGAGACTTTGAAATTTATACGCACTTTGAAGTCGACAAGCAAAGAATATATGGGATAGGCCAAATGCGATATGTGGACTGTGACAAAAGGTGAATGCCTTCCGTAAGCTCCTTTTTATGATTTGAGCATTGGTGAATAATCAAAGCATTGAATAAGCTGTAGTTACGTTGTTTTGATTATTCACCAACAATATTTTTCAACAGATGATTTTACGCACTTGCGTAAATTGGCTGATGGGAGTTACGCCCTTGTACTGGGGGCAAAGTGTTACATAGTCATGATAAAGACGCCCGGATGAAAAGGACTCCCATTTGTACTGTCATTCATGGTATAAACATTCAAGACTTTTGGGTGAAGACGTGACGTATTCAAAACCAGACTGCAAGTTTCTTGCACACTGAATTTATCATCACTGGCCATAAAAGTGCTACTATTTATGCCTAACAAGCCGGTTTGATAATTTTCTTCCTAATAAGATTTCTGACCATGAACCAAAGATATTTTTTTGCTGTTTAGCTCACATGAGCATATCGTGCTCAAGGTGAGCTTTTGTGATCATTGAATGTCTGGTCTGTCGTGTGTCGCCTGTCGTCAGACGTCAACAATTGAAAATGGGAAGGATCCATGCCATATCACAGGAAAAGGGGCCTTAATGACAATTTTCTTGTTTACTCTCTAGAGGCCACAAATATAGCCCAATATTAATGAAACTTGGTCAGAATGTTGGCCAAGTAACAAAGATGATCCCTTATGAAAATGGGAATGATCCATGCTATATCACAGGAAAAGAGGCCTTTTTGACAATTTTCTTGTTAAGGCTCTAGAGGCCACAAATATGGCACTATCCTGATGAAACTTGGTCAGAATGTTGGTCAGGTCACAAAGATGATCCCTATTGAAAATGGGAAGGATCCATGCCATATAACAGGAAGAGGGGCCTTAATGACAATTTTCTAGTTTACGCTCTAGAGGCCACAAATATGGCCCAATATTAATGAAACTTGGTCAGAATGTTGGCCAAGTAACAAAGATGATCCCTTATGAAAATGGGAATGATCCATGCTATATCACAGGAAAAGAGGCCTTTTTGACAATTTTCTTGTTAAGGCTCTAGAGGCCACAAATATGGCACTATCCTGATGAAACTTGGTCAGAATGTTGGTCAGGTCACAAAGATGATCCCTATTGAAAATGGGAAGGATCCATGCCATATAACAGGAAGAGGGGCCTTAATGACAATTTTCTAGTTTACGCTCTAGAGGCCACAAATATGGCCCAATATTAATGAAACTTGGTCAGAATGTTGGCCAAGTAACAAAGATGATCCCTTATGAAAATGGGAAGGATCCATGCCATATCACAGGAAAATGGGCCTTAATGACAATTTTCTTGTTTACGCTCTAGAGGCCACAAATATTGCCCAATCTTCTTGAAACTTGGTCAGAATGTTGGTCAGGTCACAAAGATTAAGCCTTTAGAAAATGGAAAGGATCCGTACGATATCACGGGAAAAGGGGCCTTAATGACATTTCTTGTTTACATTCTAGCGGCCACAAATATTGCCCAATGAAGTCTTCTTCATGAAACTTGGTCCGAATCTTGGTCAGGTCAAAAGGATGAACCCTATCGAAAATAGGAAAGATCTATGCCATATAATAGGAAAAGGGGCCTTTATAATAATTTTTTGTTATAACTCTAGAGGCCACGATTTAGGCCCAAATTTCATGAAACTTGGTTTTGTGTTGAAATTATCTCCTTTATGACATCTGCCTATTTAATTGATTTATTTCCCAGGGGTCAAAGAGACTCAGGTGAGCGATCTAGGACCATCTTGGTCCTCTTGTTATCAAACTTTAGCCAAAGATCTAATCGTCTATGGCCATTTGAATGAAATCTTAGGTTACAAGTGACAACTAACTCAGTACTGAATTCCTACTGTATAGCTTTGAGCCAGTCTGCAACGAAAGAAAGAATGTCTGATAATGGCTTTAAATTGCATTAACTGTTTCAATGCAGGTCTCTTAACCTCAACATTAATAAAGTTATACTAAGATAATCACTTTGATTTACCACAAACAATGATTACATGTTAACTTGATGAGTATTCAACCTATTTCCCCCCTTTCAAAATGCTCTAATATTTCTAGTGGACACAGCAGTTTAAGAAAATGGAACATTTTCAGGAATAGGAAATTTAACTTTTTCGTACAAGTTATTTTTTGCACATGATACATGGCTAATAATTTACCGGCACCAAGAAAAAGAATTTTGTCTTCAGCTTTTTTTTAATCATATCAGTCTAAATCTTGTTCATGATAAAGGAATAATTGCGAAAAACATAATGGGGGAAAAATGTTTGACTGTAACACTTTGCCTCCAATTGCAACTTCTTGGAAAGGACACTTGTGCAAAGAGCAGAAAGGCTAGTAGAATAATTAATTCAACATTAGTTTCAGCTTGTGCGGGGTTCTCAGAATTCCATAACCACATATCTTTCTTATTTCTGGTACTGTATTCTGTATTCTGGTCTGCGTTCAAGATGACAAAACAGTACACAGATCACGCAGTCTGACTTGGGTCAAGACTTTTTAATACGTCCAAGCTTGTTCCTTTTCTCATGATGGGTCACAGTCATTAAAGCAAAAACAAGATGTATTTGATAAACACAAATGCCTTCACGTCTGCTACCGATGTCATTTTGAAACATCGGTGGAATTCACTGAAAAGGTTTTGTCACAAGCAATACATACATGCAACATTTGAAGGCCACATAATTTACCAATCAAAAGTTATAGCCAATTTTAAAGTTTCCGTGTTGAAATCGGTAATCTTCATAAAGGAATATTGACCTACACGGATAATATTGACAAGTTATTCAGCTTTAAAAGGTCTTGTCACAAGCCATACATATGAAAGCTCTAACACTTGCCATTTTAATGATTTTTAAATGATTTGAAGCATTATATCTAAAATGAGTGACCTTCACAAATGACAATGAGCATGGCTGATGACATTGAAATTGATATTAACGGAAATGTATTGTCACAAGCAGTGCACGTGTAATTATCAATGTTTTATAACATACCATATTAAAGTTAAAACTTGAAATTTTCACAAATTAAACCCTTGAAAAATGAAATTAACCTTGATAACATTGAAGTTGGTACCAACAGTAATGAATTGTCTTTTGTTAGTAATAAAGTGAGATTTGAAAGAATTTGAATGCTTAAATATCATTCTGGTTCTGATTCTTGTGATTGCCAATAACATACTAATGATATGAATGGATTGAAATGTCAAGTGTGTCATAATTAATCATCATTTTACAAACACTCAAAGGCGCAAAAAGTCAAATGGCAGATTTGAAAATATGCTAAACAAAGCCTTGTCCGGTTTCATGAATATACAAATGAGGCGTATTCTTATTAAAGATATCAAACACAAATGAATGTTATATCATATGAAAGATAACGTTTAAACCTTTCAATCTACGGTGGTTTTTGGAAATATTTGATTTCCGACCTCAGAAATAAACCATCAAAAGATTAGACACATTAGATTCTAAAGTTACAACTTGCTCTTAGTACACAAGGACAACATTTATGGGCCCATACTCGTATATACATGGATGTAATATCCATCTGGTTAAAATTTAGGCAAAAAGATTTTTAAACTAGAGTCCCATGAGTCGCTCCACAGCAAATCAAAGTTTTGACGTTTTAAAAGATTTTTAAATATTTTGGCTTCTACTGATGTTGAAAATGATTTTCAAAGTTTCATCTATATATACTACTCAAAAGTTCTAAGCGGCCACCTTACATTTCTCAATTTTTCACACATTTTCCGCTTTTATTTTGAAATGCGAATTTTGCCTTTCGACAGAGTGACCATTTTGTCAGCATCCAGTTCAATTATTGTGCTAAATCATGCACCAGGGTGTCCTATAGACGGATTCAAACGCCTGTACCCTCAAATTCAAAAGTAACAAAAATGGCAAATTTTTAGAGAAAATTGAATTTTTCGGCACATGAAAGACGCAAATCCTATCAATATTTTTAACTGATACCAGTTGTAAATCGCTAACGGAGTTCTAAACATTAGAATAAGAACCACAATTATCTACAAATTCCTTATCCTAACAAGAAATGTTAAAAATACCCCACACACTAATGTTAACTTTGAAATCGAGGGTACTCCTACATTCGTTTAATTTTAAAACATTTCTTTTTGATTTTTTTGCTGCTTTTTATCTCATTGACTTCATAAATGATTTAGCTACATTATTCAAGTGAAAACCGATTTTAACCACACGCCATTTATAACATATGAACAAAATAGCTAGTGGCCGCTTAGGAGTTTTGATGAGTATAATATATAGAGAAATGACCTCCGCCCCAAAAAAAGATATATTTCTCATCCAATCACAATAACTTTTGGCTGCAAGAAAAAGGGTCACCCAATGATCATACCAATGAAGTTTGATTGATATCCATCTATTACATTCTGAGAAAATGATTTTCAGAGTTTCCACTTTATAACATATGAAGAAATGACCTCCGCCCATAAAATACGTATTTTTCATCAGATCACAATAATTTTGGTAGATTTATCAATGGTGTGCTTCGTTTAATAGCAATATTTCTGATGGAAAAAAAATATCATATGATGTAATAGAAATAGATGAAGTATTGCAAAGCTTGTTTGACTAAGTATATAAGACCCTTCTATTGAATTGGGTTAAACATTTCTTTTATCAATTTATCAGTCAAAGCGCAGCGGCTGGATCACCTAAAAATGTAATCCTGGTCAAACAAAAACTCTCTGCGCCATTAATGCCAAAATATACGTTTATGGTCTCCAGCTGTCCCTCTCTTCTCTGTCATATTCCTCTCTTAAATTCCAATCGCTCCCTTCTCTCCTATATTCCACTCTCTTCCTCGTCTTCTTCCCTTATTTCACATATTAAACTCGCTCTCTCCACTCTAAATTCCAACTCAGTTCTTCCTCTCTCAAATCACTTTCTCCCTTTTCTCTCGTCTTCCATTTGATTTTCCTCTCTCACCTACACTCTCTCCCTTCAACAATCACACTCATCTTTTCACTTCTACTTTCCTCATAACCCTCACTATACACTGTTTGTCCCAATGCCGCATCAATAGAGGACAAGATAAATGTAACACCTTGGACTTTAATTGAATTACACACTCTAGACTTTTTTTTTTGCATTTACAGTCTTGTGCAAAGTACGAATAGGATACGTTTGAGTACGATAGTTCACCTTGGGTGCAGGGCTGTTCTTAAATTGTCCCCTGTCTGTGTGATATGACATTAAAATGATAATGTATAGGGAAAGAGAGAGTGAAAGATGGAGGAACACCAATCGGGCACTCACTCGAAAGTTAGTACTTTCATGTGACTGTTGTCTTAGCAGCCCTCTGGTTTCAGAGAACACAATTTTTGAAGATTTTCTTATTTTCACCCTTTTTGTTAAAGATAAGGAGAGTTAAGGGTGGATTTCATCTTTTTGAACAACTAAGGTAAGTTTCATCAAGATTGGCCCATTGGTTCAGGAGGAGAAGATATCCCTTACAAAATATATTGGCTCTCACGAACATTTGCTGCAAATTTACAGCAATTGTTTGTGGCAAATTCATTTTTCGTATGCAAATGAGTTTTCTAGCAAACAGTTGGCTGCAACTTTTCAGGAAACTGTTCTTGTAAACACCCGGCAAACTCTCTGCAACCTTGCTGCAAACAATATTTTCAACAACTCTCTCACTATAAATATGGTATTTTCCCGTTTCTTATTAAGTTGCATTTGTCACTAAAAAACAAAACAGAAAAACGCACAATTACGGAAAATCGATGTCCAAAGCTATTTTATC
This sequence comes from Fragum whitleyi, assembly GCA_948146395.1. Lineage (NCBI taxonomy): Eukaryota > Metazoa > Mollusca > Bivalvia > Cardiida > Cardiidae > Fragum > Fragum whitleyi. The sequence goes on along the minus strand of OX411544.1, from coordinate 61,016,997 downwards.
GAATGTTTTAAAAGGTTTTATACCAAATTTTGTTCCTTTGCCAAGGAAAGGTCAATGCCTGTCTGATAAAAATAATTATAAGTATTGAATCCTCTAAAACATGAAATAAGTGGATTTTATAATGGTGTAAAATGTGTAAAATCGCGTGTCCAGTTTTAGGGTAGAAAGTTTTACATGGTCCTTGATCGGGTTTCTTTTATCTTTTTCGTTTTGACAAATTAATCAAATTTGCCTTAAAATGTTATATTTTAAGCTGCAACCAAATCAAGATGCCTATGTATCTTAGTTGTTTTTTGACAGCTTTTTAATCAATGTCACAAAAAGTACAGTGAATTACGTTACCGCTTTGAGGTAAACATAGAAATGGTTTCGAACAACCATAGGGAAGTAATAATATGTTTAAAAGCTTCACATTTGATACAAATTTAGTTTAACAATCTATATGGCTGCCCGAATCTCATAAAGAAATTGTCTTCCACTCTCTAAATTAGACTTTCATTTTTCAAGGAATTGAAGTGAACTACGTTACAACACAGATCTGCTTTAAGAAGTAAATTAATTTCATTCTAACTTTTGTCAGTTAAGGCTTGAATTGTACCTTACAATATTAGTTTGTAAAGTTTGTAAAGTATCTAAAGCACACATAATTAGACTACAATAAATCAGTTTTAGTGAACTACGTGATTGTGAACTTCGTTACTATCGTAAACAGTAAAATGCACTTTGCATCGTATATCGCATAAATATTACTCTTGAAACTGTTTTAGCGATCAGTGTAACATACTGTGTGTTCAACTAAACACGAAATACATTGAGATTATAAGGTGAATACTTAGAATTTATCAAGAGATGCCACATTTAATACCAGGTCAAATAAAGCTCAAATATTGGTATGAACATATGTTGTTGAAAACACATGTATGCCTTTCATGCCAGCTTGGTTAACTCTAATAAACATAAGTTAGACCGCTATGGTGATTCTTTTGATTTAACATCCATGAAGCAAAGTGTTATTTGGTAACGTAGATCACACTGCTGGTAACGTAGTTCAAAAACAAGAAATTTGATTTATATGGTGGAAAATTGTTTCTGATCATGTTAGTGGTCAGAAATTCAGTAGCCTAAATATTGAAAGACTACATACAGAAACTATATAACCTTACAAATGCCGAATTACATCTGATTTTCATCTAAGCTAGGAGGAAAAAATGGGCATGTGATAAAAATATATATTTTGTTACACTATCGGGATTCAATCAAGAATTTATATATACATATATGTACTTTTTTTAATTTAATGTTGTTGTAGAACTATTCAAATAATAGTTTTTACATGAACAGAAACTTTTTTCTTGGTGTATGACAGAATTTAGTGGGTCAAAGACATTATTAAACATGTAAATTTTGTTTTCAACTTGGCGTTTCCTTACACTTTTCCACTTTGTTTTTGCAAAATTGCAGTGTAAGAAAACAAAAAACAAGGATAGATTTGACTGATTATCTAGCAATCTGGGGAAAAAAGTTTGATTTAAGACTGAAATCCCAATTAACGAGAGAAATTATTTTCATATTAAAAATGAGTTAAAATAATTTTTTAAGAAATTATTTCATAGCCTCAGTTAAAGGGAATACATTTACTTAAATTGTGTAAACAAAATAGTTTTGAAAAGAGATTTGGAGCTTAAATTACATGTTTAGAATAGAATAATCATTAAAGTAATTCATTTAGTCGAAAAAAGTAAGTAAAAATTTAATTAAATCCATGATTTATTGCAAAAGCGGTGACCTACGTTACCGGACATTTTTTGTAAAAATTAGTGTATTTTTTATCAATACCCTCTTTCAAAATCACAAATTAGCCCATCGTACATTCCCAAATTCTTGCAAAGTATAATAACAACAGGAATTTTGAATTCTTGTAAACAATGTGATCTTAACATAATGTTTTGATTACTATTTTTGACTGCAAGAAATCTTACAAATCTGCATCGACAATACTGTTTTGAATAACAATATCGAATATACAGATAGTTAGTATTGCAGTTGTTCAGTGTTGTATCTATAAAGGAAATAATTTAATGAAAATAAATCAAGAGAAAGTTGTTCTAGCTACTTTTCTTCATTGAAAAATAGTCACCATAATGTATGACTTAGTTTAATCACGTAATTCACTGTTAAGATTTACCCCTGTGTATCAAGCTCGTATGAAGAAAATTTCTGAAGATCCAGGATTTTTTCAAAGATAAATTCTACAAATATAAATGTATAAGATTGGAAAGAGACCAAAATAATGAAAATCTAAAACAAAAAATCTCTGACAAATTTGACTGAAAATTGTGCGTTTTTCTGGTTTTTTAGTGTTGTAATCCATGTTTCACAAATGTTTTTATGTTCAGTGGTTTGGGTTCTGAAGGTTTTTAGTTGAGAAGAAAAAAAATTGTGGAGTCTGCAGGACTTGAACCGGGGTTTTCTAGTTAAAGGGGTCAGAAAATATTTTAATATTTAAATCTGAGATTTCTTTCTCAAACTTCATAATTACACATGAACTTGTCAGAGTAGACCTATGCTTACCTTCAACTATACCCTAGATCACTAACTCTTACCATATCTAAGTAGAAGTTGTTAAACTATACTTTTTAACTGCTATGCTCAACCACTGGATCACTGAGGCAGATGGTTAAGATAATGATTTTTTATAATAATAAACTTAATATGGCTTCTTATCTGCCGCAAACTTTCTGCAAACTGTAAGAACAGTTTGTGGCACATTTGCTTCAAACAGTTGTCGCAAACAGTTTGCAGCAACTGTTCTGCAGCAGATGTGCCACAAACTGTTCTCGCAAACAGTTTGCAGAAAGTTTGCGGCAATGATGAAATAGTTAAATTTATATGTATGAGCCGTTTAGCAAAAAAGAACCATGTTGGGAGGGTGTAAATTTTGTATCAATTTGGGGACGGACTACACTATCTGGGTAGGCTGGCCAGAATCAAAACTTTTCTGGTTTACATTATTTTCTTAATCTAGAATGAATAAAACCATAGAACGATCTTTTCTCTGTTGAACCTCTGGGTGACCTCTGCTGAGTGATCTGATCTCTTTTTGAAATATTCACTTTATACTGTACCAAGATTCTTTGAGCTTGTGCATAAAAATTCATATATCTTAAATCATTCTAATGAAAATGATATATTAGATTGAAATTAGAGTATTGGGCTGCTGTAAGCACTATTTTAGTAATGATGAAGTGACTGGATCATATAAGAATAATTTTTTGTTATTTCTACCAGTGTTTTCAAACTTATATACAGTGTATGCTTAGATCAGAATGCACATATATTCAGGCTCATCTTACTGTCTACTAAAGCCTTGTGTGGGCCTACAGCAGGAAATACTTTGATCATCATGGGAAGGGGGAATAATTTCTCAAAATAGCTGTTTACAGTTGGAATGAAACTGAAAGATTTTTTTTTCAAAGTTCATCTTCTTGCAAACTTCCTGCTAAGTGCATGATCTAACTAACAAGAGCTGTCGGAGGACAGCGAAGCTCGACTATTCCTAGTGCTGGATAGTAACAGCAAATCAATATCGACATTGGAAATTCAATAAAATGAAAGTCAAGAGAAAAGAATCTTTGTTTAGAGGCTGATATTATGGTAACAGAAGCATGTGCAGAGTTTCAAAGCAATAGCTTGAGTAGGAACAGAGATACAACTAACATAAAACAGTTGCACATAAAAACATAACCAACAAATTTTAAGGCCGAAAAGGGTTAAAATTCCACTAAATTAAATATCAGAGTAATTAATCTTTTTCTGTGGACTAATATTATGGTCAAAGAAGCATGTGTTAAGTTTCCAAGCAACAGCTATAGTAGAAATAGAGATATTACAGAAATACAACATTTGCACGTAAAAACTTAACCAAGAATTTTTAAGTCCAAAAAGGGCTAAAAATCCACTAAATTCTTTACCAGAGAATTGAATCTTTATCAAGAGGCTGTTGTTATGATTATTGAAGCATGTGAAAAGTTTGAAAGCAATAGCTTTCATAGAATTAGAGATATAACTGATGTACAACATTTGCACGTAAAAACTTAACCAAGTCCGAAAAGGGTTAAAATTCCACTAAATTCAATATCAGAGTAATGAATCTTTGTCTAGAGGCTGATATTATGGCAACAGAAGCATGCGTAAAGTTTCAAAGCAATTGCTTTTATAGAAACAGAAATATTACAGATAAACAACATTTGCATGTAAAAACTTAACCAAGATTTCTAAGTCTGAAAAGGGTTAAAATTCCACTAAATTCAATATCAGAGTAATGAATCTTTGACAAGATGCTGATATTATGGTCACAGAAGCATGTGCAAAGTTTCAAAGCAATAGCTTTAATAGAAACAGAGATTTTAAACACTTGCACGTAAAAACTTAACCAAAGCATTACGCCGACGCCGACGCTGACGCCGACGCCGACGCCCGGGTGACTGGAATAGCCCCCCTATTCTTCGAATAGTCGAACTAATAAAAAATGTGTTCTCGTAAACTTACTGCAAACTTCCTGTTTGCGAATAGTTTGCAGGAACACATTTTTTTATTCAAGAAGTTTGCAGAATGATTGCAGCAAATGGATTTTCTGCCACAAACACATGTTAAGTTGCTGCTAACTGTTCTAACAAAAAGATTAGTTTGCGTCAAATTTGCAGCAAATTCACAGCAAGCTTTGCATTTCTGTAAGGGATGTTTTGGATGATGCACAACGCATGACTGACGATGGACATTGGACAATCACTCTTTGGGCTCAGGAGAGCTAGAAACATGTATTAAATTGATCATGATACAAAAAAAATTAAGTGGAAATTTTAGTGACTCAACAGCATGTATCACTAAATGTATCAACACAATCAGAATTCAATGAAAAAATTATGAGAGAGCATGTCTTAAGGATCATTTCTGTGAAATTTGGTGAAATTCTGCCTAATATTTTCAGAGGAGAAGATGTTTAAATTAAAAGTTTGCGCAGGGACGAACAGACTAACGACAGACAACCCGCCACGACAAAAGCTCTGCTGGACTTAGTCCAGTGGAGCTAAAAACAGAAAACTTAACTGCAGATCTTTTGACTGAATTTGTGACCCGTCACACTAAAAGGGATCATCTTGGAACTTTGTAAAATAAATATATAGATTGGTTCTAATAGAGTTCAACCACAAGTCTTGCTTCAAAAGTTCCTACATGGTAAGGTAGAATTATCATTCAAGAAATCAGCCAAGTGCAAAAAATTTCAAACCTAGTAAGCCTGCACAGTCGGTGCAGTCTAACTAAGGTTGACATTTTATGCACCATCCAGATGGACCCTTTTTGCATGACGGGTCATATTTATCTTTGATGTCTCCTATTTTTGTCTCAATTTTGTGGGTTTGTTACTCACATTCAGCTTTAAGAAAAAAGTTTGCAAATTAATGAACTTTGCCATATAAAATGCTCTACTTCATAAAGCTGAATTTTTCTTATGTTAATGAGAAGGTTTTTCTTACAGCAAAATGCGAGTAACAACCCTACAAAAGTGGGACAAAAGCAGTGCATTTGATGATTAATACACAACGTCACAACATATATAATGTTTTAAAAAAAACCAAAACTACTACAAAATTTATATCTGAATACATTTAATATAAACGAACAATTTTTTTTAAGGGATTTAAATAATTTAAACCAAAACTATAATGATTCTTAACCCTTTGCTGTTTAATCCCTGCTTTTTACGTGTCTGTGATTTTATGATTAAGAAAACATTGCTAAAAAAGAAGAAATTGCTTCTGACAAGCAATTTCTTTTTTTTCCACACTTTTTTCTACCCTACTGAATGGTTATTTTTCAAATTAAATCCACTTTGAATTTTCGCCTTTCAAAACCTTTGAATTTGGACAGGTCCAAATTTTGTAGAACAGGACAGGGTTAATTACCATTCAAACTAGATTCTATACCATATTTATTCTACTGATATTTAAAAAATGTCAGGATTTCAGCTCAAAATTGACATAGTTGTGAAGTGTTTGGTGTTTCATGCTCTGTTGAAAATATTTGTGATGTCAGAAAATAGTGTGGCAATCTCCCAAACACTCTACCTAATAAACACTGCCTATTGTGGGAAAATTGTCGACAAATCCAGTTATTTTTTTTTATATCTAGTTGTTGACGATTTGACCCCTGCTGAGATTTGAACTCAGGACTCCTGAATACCCTGTACCCAGGTATTTTTCCACTAAACTACAAAGGTTTTTAGCACCAACTAGATAACAAATTTTGTAGAAATAAAATGATCAATATGCTTAAAAATGGCCTAATTTGGCATTGAAGTTGAAGAAAATTAGAATCTAGTTTTAAACAAGAGATTCTTGTAAAACATTTATGCCCCCATAAAAGCAGGTCAATAGCCTATTTTTTGTCTACGAACCAAGGGCAATACCTAACAAAATATGATGAGTAGCACTTCACTTCTCCTCCATGATATCTATATACCTGTGAAGTTTCATGATTCTAGTTTGCATACTTTTTGAAATATGCTCCGGACAAAAGAAATGTCTACAGACAGACTGACAAACCGAAAGACCGACAAGTGCAAGGCAATATATCCCCCCTTCTTCGAAAGGGAGCATAATTAAAGTTACAGAAGCTTTCAAAAAAGCATGAGAGAAAAAGAGGCAGTGGTTTAAAGCCACTGCTACCCATTTCTACAGCTGGGTGAACTGGGGCTGGCTCTTAGGTGTTTTTTCCCGAAAACACACCAAGGCGGCAGTGGGGTTTAGGCCACAGACCTCAAGGTCATATGTTTAGCACTTATACCACTAGGCCACCGAGGCAGTCATTGGAACATGTAAATAAATATGTGTACATATATTACAAATAGTGAATACAACAATTTATTAAGGTGGTGGACCTGTAATAGTTCAAAAACGTTTCAGAAGTCATAAATTTTAAGTGTTAACTTAGGTTTCCTGACAATTTCATTAGGAAACCTCCGTTAGCATTGTCAAAGATCATGTGTTCCAAAAAGTTGTGGAAATATTAGGGGTCCACTTCCTCAACTACATAATCAGAATTAGCATTTAGTATTTTGAGAATCTTATAAAAACCATTTGGTGCTAAATGTAAGAATTAATGCATCCTAAATGCTCATTCTTTTGAAAACAAAAAATTTACATAAGTTTTCACAAAGATAAATAATTCATTACAAATTGATGGGTCAGTGCAAAACTATTGTAATTGCCTTTACATTCATAGTCATTCAAAATACATAATGATGGGTCAGTACAAAACTATTGTAAGTGCCTTTACATTCAGTCATTCAAAATACATAATGATAGGTCAGTGCAAAAATATTGTAAATGCCTTTACATTCATAGGCATTCAAGCAAGTTAATGACATATTCTTTCACATTAAACAAAGGACAGTAACTCAAATATATGAGTAGAGATATTAACATTCATTTCAAAATAAGCAGAATGTACTGCATTTACAAATAGAAGAAAACAAATATCTAATACAGATCCTAAATTGGCTTATCATAAATAAACAAAGTGGCACTTTGTCACAAGATATGCCTGTTAGGCCTTCATTCCTTGCCATTCAAGGATGATAAGCAACAAAGGGAAATAACTACAAAATTAAGCTAGTTGGAATTACCATTCTTCTGTACTGCAAATCATTATAATGAGAATAACATAAATGCCAAGTTTCAAGTCAATCAGACACAAGATGTCCAGTTTCAAGTCAATCAGACAAAAGGGTTGTGCTCAAAAGAAGTGGACGCTGCCTGCTTGCCTGTCCACCAGATGCCATGTGTGATCCCAAAATGTGACTTATCACAGAATACCCTACTTCCCCAAATTAGAGCTCTATCCTATTTCTTCAAATAAGAGCTCCACCCTTTCTCTCCAAATAAGAGCTTTTAATGAGGTAAGCTTCCCCTTAAATATCCTCTCAAAACTTCTGTTGACCTGATGCAAGTTGATTGATTTGAAACCAAATCCATTCATTAAAATTGCCTTGATATGGACATTAAGGGGAAACTCTTAAAATCAAAAGAAAAAAAAAAGAAACATTCTTCCAACAGAATGATATAAATGAAATTGAAAACAAATAAATATTCCTGGGAGTAGGGAAAAGAGAGTAAACAATGACAAGCACATTACAATGGCTCAGCGCAAAACTATTTTGCACTGAGCTTACAATAACTTATTCAAATTCCAATACTGAACAAATCACTTATAACCATTTAAAATTCCACCACTAAACAATTCACAATCACAATAACTTAGAAATTAATTCTTTACAAAAATATTATGTACAGTAGATCTGTTAAACACAAGTAAAAAATATTTTTTGTCAATTAAATCCAACATTGTAGGTACTCAAATCAATCATCAATGAGACAATCAAACAAACATGCACCCAATAAGAGCAAGTTAATGACATATTCTTTCACATTAAACAAAGGACAATGACTCAAAAATATGAGTAGAGATATTAACATTCATTTCAAAATAAGCAGAATGTACTGCATTTACAAATAGAAGAAAACAAATATCTAATACAGATCCTAAATTGGCTTATCATAAATTAACAAGGTGGCACTTTGTCACAAGATATGCCTGTTAGGCCTTCATTCCTCGCCGTTCAAGGATGATAAGCAACAAAGGGAAATAACTACAAAATTAAGCTAGTTGGAATTACCATTCTTCTGTACTGCAAATCATTATAATGAGAATAACATAAATGCCAAGTTTCAAGTCAATCAGACACAAGATGTCCAGTTTCAAGTCAATCAGACAAAAGGGTTGTGCTCAAAAGAAGTTGACGCCACCTGCTTGCCTGTCCACCAGATGCCATGTGTGATCCCAAAATGTGACTTATCACAGAATACCCTACTTCCCCAAATTAGAGCTCTATCCTATTTCTTCAAATAAGAGCTCCACCCTTTCTCTCCAAATAAGAGCTTTTAATGAGGTAAGCTTCCCCTTAAATATCCTCTCAAAACTTCTGTTGACCTGATGCAAGTTGATTGATTTGAAACCAAATCCATTCATTAAAATTGCCTTGATATGGACATTAAGGGGAAACTCTTAAAATCAAAAGAAAAAAAAAGAAACATTCTTCCAACAGAATGATATAAATGAAATTGAAAACAAATAATAAATATTCCTGGGAGTAGGGAAAAGAGAGTAAACAATAACAAGCACATTACAATGGCTCAGCGCAAAACTATTTTGCACTGAGCTTACAATAACTTATTCAAATTCCAATACTGAACAAATCACTTGTAACTAATTAAAATTCCACCACTAAACAATTCACAATCACAATTACTTAGAAATTAATTCTTTACAAAAATATTATGTACAGTAGATCTGTTAAACACAAGTAAAAAATATTTTTTCTCAATTAAATCCAACATTGTAGGTACACATCATCAATGAGACAATCAAACAAACATGCACCCAATAAGAGCAAGTTAATGACATATTCTTTCACATTAAACAAAGGACAATAACTCAAAAATATGAGTAGAGATATTAACATTCATTTCAAAATAAGCAGAATGTACTGCATTTACAAATAGAAGAAAACAAATATCTAATACAGATCCTAAATTGGCTTATCATAAAATAACAAAGTGGCACTTTGTCACAAGATATGCCTGTTAGGCCTTCATTCCTCGCCTTTCAAGGATGATAAGCAACAAAGGAAAATAACTACAAAATTAAGCTAGTTGGAATTACCATTCTTCTGTACTGCAAATCATTATAATGAGAATAACATAAATGCCAAGTTTCAAGTCAATCAGACACAAGATGTCCAGTTTCAAGTCAATCAGACAAAAGGGTTGTATTCAAAAGAAGTGGACGCCGCCTGCTTGCCTGTCCACCAGATGCCATGTGTGATCCCAAAATGTGACTTATCACAGAATACCCTATTTCCCCAAATTAGAGCTCTATCCTATTTCTTCAAATAAGAGCTCCACCCTTTCTCTCCAAATAAGAGCTTTTAATGAGGTAAGCTTCCCCTTTAATATCCTCTCAAAACTTCTCTTGACCTGATGCAAGTTGATTGATTTGAAACCAAATCCATTCATTAAAATTGCCTTGATATGGACATTAAGGGGAAACTCTTAAAATCAAAAGAAAAAAAAAGAAACATTCTTCCAACAGAATGATATAAATGAAATTGAAAACAAATAAATATTCCTGGGAGTAGGGAAAAGAGAGTAAACAATGACAAGCACATTACAATGGCTCAGCGCAAAACTATTTTGCACTGAGCTTACAATAACTTATTCAAATTCCAATACTGAACAAATCACTTGTAACTAATTAAAATTCCACTACTAAACAATTCACAATCACAATTACTTAGAAATTAATTCTTTACAAAAATATTATGTACAGTAGATCTGTTAAACACAAGTAAAAAATATTTTTTGTCAATTAAATCCAACATTGTAGGTACTCAAATCAATCATCAATGAGACAATTAAACATACATGCACCCAATAAGAGCAAGTTAATGACATATTCTTTCACATTAAACAAAGGACAATAACTCAAAAATATGAGTAGAGATATTAACATTCATTTCAAAATAAGCAGAATGTACTGCATTTACAAATAGAAGAAAACAAATATCTAATACAGATCCTAAATTGGCTTATCATAAAATAACAAAGTGGCACTTTGTCACAAGATATGCCTGTTAGGCCTTCATTCCTCGCCTTTCAAGGATGATAAGCAACAAAGGAAAATAACTACAAAATTAAGCTAGTTGGAATTACCATTCTTCTGTACTGCAAATCATTATAATGAGAATAACATAAATGCCAAGTTTCAAGTCAATCAGACACAAGATGTCCAGTTTCAAGTCAATCAGACAAAAGGGTTGTACTCAAAAGAAGTGGACGCCGCCTGCTTGCCTGTCCACCAGATGCCATGTGTGATCCCAAAATGTGACTTATCACAGAATACCCTATTTCCCCAAATTAGAGCTCTATCCTATTTCTTCAAATAAGAGCTCCACCCTTTCTCTCCAAATAAGAGCTTGTAATGAGGTAAGCTTCCCCTTTAATATCCTCTCAAAACTTCTGTTGACCTGATGCAAGTTGATTGATTTGAAACCAAATCCATTAAAATTGCCTTGATATGGACATTAAGGGGAAACTCTTAAAATCAAAAGAAAAAAAAAGAAACATTCTTCCAACAGAATGATATAAATGAAATTGAAAACAAATAAATATTCCTGGGAGTAGGGAAAAGAGAGTAAACAATGACAAGCACATTACAATGGCTCAGCGCAAAACTATTTTGCACTGAGCTTACAATAACTTATTCAAATTCCAATACTGAACAAATCACTTGTAACTAATTAAAATTCCACTACTAAACAATTCACAATCACAATTACTTAGAAATTAATTCTTTACAAAAATATTATGTACAGTAGATCTGTTAAACACAAGTAAAAAATATTTTTTGTCAATTAAATCCAACATTGTAGGTACTCAAATCAATCATCAATGAGACAATTAAACATACATGCACCCAATAAGAGCAAGTTAATGACATATTCTTTCACATTAAACAAAGGACAATAACTCAAAAATATGAGTAGAGATATTAACATTCATTTCAAAATAAGCAGAATGTACTGCATTTACAAATAGAAGAAAACAAATATCTAATACAGATTCTAAATTGGCTTATCATAAAATAACAAAGTGGCACTTTGTCACAAGATATGCCTGTTAGGCCTTCATTCCTCGCCTTTCAAGGATGATAAGCAACAAAGGAAAATAACTACAAAATTAAGCTAGTTGGAATTACCATTCTTCTGTACTGCAAATCATTATAATGAGAATAACATAAATGCCAAGTTTCAAGTCAATCAGACACAAGATGTCCAGTTTCAAGTCAATCAGACAAAAGGGTTGTACTCAAAAGAAGTGGACGCCGCCTGCTTGCCTGTCCACCAGATGCCATGTGTGATCCCAAAATGTGACTTATCACAGAATACCCTATTTCCCCAAATTAGAGCTCTATCCTATTTCTTCAAATAAGAGCTCCACCCTTTCTCTCCAAATAAGAGCTTGTAATGAGGTAAGCTTCCCCTTTAATATCCTCTCAAAACTTCTGTTGACCTGATGCAAGTTGATTGATTTGAAACCAAATCCATTAAAATTGCCTTGATATGGACATTAAGGGGAAACTCTTAAAATCAAAAGAAAAAAAAAAGAAACATTCTTCCAACAGAATGATATAAATGAAATTGAAAACAAATAAATATTCCTGGGAGTAGGGAAAAGAGAGTAAACAATGACAAGCACATTACAATGGCTCAGCGCAAAACTATTTTGCACTGAGCTTACAATAACTTATTCAAATTCCAGTACTGAACAAATCACTTGTAACTAATTAAAATTCCACTACTAAACAATTCACAATCACAATAACTTAGAAATTAATTCTTTACAAAAATATTATGTACAGTAGATCTGTTAAACACAAGTAAAAAATATTTTTTCTCAATTAAATCCAACATTGTAGGTACTCAAATCAATCATCAATGAGACAATTAAACATACATGCACCCAATAAGAGCAAGTTAATGACATATTCTTTCACATTAAACAAAGGACAATAACTCAAAATTATGAGTAGAGATATTAACATTCATTTCAAAATAAGCAGAATGTACTGCATTTACAAATAGAAGAAAACAAATATCTAATACAGATCCTAAATTGGCTTATCATAAAATAACAAAGTGGCACTTTGTCACAAGATATGCCTGTTAGGCCTTCATTCCTCGCCGTTCAAGGATGATAAGCAACAAAGGGAAATAACTACAAAATTAAGCTAGTTGGAATTACCATTCTTCTGTACTGCAAATCATTATAATGAGAATAACATAAATGCCAAGTTTCAAGTCAATCAGACACAAGATGTCCAGTTTCAAGTCAATCAGACAAAAGGGTTGTACTCAAAAGAAGTGGACGCCGCCTGCTTGCCTGTCCACCAGATGCCATGTGTGATCCCAAAATGTGACTTATCACAGAATACCCTATTTCCCCAAATTAGAGCTCTATCCTATTTCTTCAAATAAGAGCTCCACCCTTTCTCTCCAAATAAGAGCTTGTAATGAGGTAAGCTTCCCCTTTAATATCCTCTCAAAACTTCTGTTGACCTGATGCAAGTTGATTGATTTGAAACCAAATCCATTAAAATTGCCTTGATATGGACATTAAGGGGAAACTCTTAAAATCAAAAGAAAAAAAAAAGAAACATTCTTCCAACAGAATGATATAAATGAAATTGAAAACAAATACATATTCCTGGGAGTAGGGAAAAGAGAGTAAACAATGACAAGCACATTACAATGGCTCAGCGCAAAACTATTTTGCACTGAGCTTACAATAACTTATTCAAATTCCAGTACTGAACAAATCACTTGTAACTAATTAAAATTCCACTACTAAACAATTCACAATCACAATAACTTAGAAATTAATTCTTTACAAAAATATTATGTACAGTAGATCTGTTAAACACAAGTAAAAAATATTTTTTGTCAATTAAATCCAACATTGTAGGTACTCAAATCAATCATCAATGAGACAATTAAACATACATGCACCCAATAAGAGCAAGTTAATGACATATTCTTTCACATTAAACAAAGGACAATAACTCAAAAATATGAGTAGAGATATTAACATTCATTTCAAAATAAGCAGAATGTACTGCATTTACAAATAGAAGAAAACAAATATCTAATACAGATCCTAAATTGGCTTATCATAAAATAACAAAGTGGCACTTTGTCACAAGATATGCCTGTTAGGCCTTCATTCCTCGCCGTTCAAGGATGATAAGCAACAAAGGGAAATAACTACAAAATTAAGCTAGTTGGAATTACCATTCTTCTGTACTGCAAATCATTATAATGAGAATAACATAAATGCCAAGTTTCAAGTCAATCAGACACAAGATGTCCAGTTTCAAGTCAATCAGACAAAAGGGTTGTACTCAAAAGAAGTGGACGCTGCCTGCTTGCCTGTCCACCAGATGCCATGTGTGATCCCAAAATGTGACTTATCACAGAATACCCTATTTCCCCAAATTAGAGCTCTATCCTATTTCTTCAAATAAGAGCTCCACCCTTTCTCTCCAAATAAGAGCTTGTAATGAGGTAAGCTTCCCCTTTAATATCCTCTCAAAACTTCTCTTGACCTGATGCAAGTTGATTGATTTGAAACCAAATCCATTAAAATTGCCTTGATATGGACATTAAGGGGAAACTCTTAAAATCAAAAGAAAAAAAAGAAACATTCTTCCAACAGAATGATATAAATGAAATTGAAAACAAACAATAGCTGTCACTGTAAGATGACAATGCCCCCGACACCGCTTTGATTTAGAAGTTATGGCCAATGTTAAAGTTTATGGACTGAATGACGGACAGACGGACAGACGGACGGACGGACGGACGGACAAGTCAAATTTATGATGCCTCCCTATTGGGGGCATAATAAATATTCCTGGGAGAAGGGAAAAGAGAGTAAACAATGACAAAGCACATTACAATGGCTCAGCGCAAAACTATTTTGCACTGAGCTTACAATAACTTATTCAAATTCCAGTACTGAACAAATCACTTGTAACTAATTAAAATTCCACTACTAAACAATTCACAATCACAATAACTTAGAAATTAATTCTTTACAAAAATATTATGTACAGTAGATCTGTTAAACACAAGTAAAAAATATTTTTTCTCAATTAAATCCAACATTGTAGGTACTCAAATCAATCATCAATGAGACAATTAAACATACATGCACCCAATAAGAGCAAGTTAATGACATATTCTTTCACATTAAACAAAGGACAATAACTCAAAAATATGAGTAGAGATATTAACATTCATTTCAAAATAAGCAGAATGTACTGTATTTACAAATAGAAGAAAACAAATATCTAATACAGATCCTAAATTGGCTTATCATAAAATAACAAAGTGGCACTTTGTCACAAGATATGCCTGTTAGGCCTTCATTCCTCGCCTTTCAAGGATGATAAGCAACAAAGGGAAATAACTACAAAATTAAGCTAGTTGGAATTACCATTCTTCTGTACTGCAAATCATTATAATGAGAATAACATAAATGCCAAGTTTCAAGTCAATCAGACACAAGATGTCCAGTTTCAAGTCAATCAGACAAAAGGGTTGTACTCAAAAGAAGTGGACGCCGCCTGCTTGCCTGTCCACCAGATGCCATGTGTGATCCCAAAATGTGACTTATCACAGAATACCCTATTTCCCCAAATTAGAGCTCTATCCTATTTCTTCAAATAAGAGCTCCACCCTTTCTCTCCAAATAAGAGCTTGTAATGAGGTAAGCTTCCCCTTTAATATCCTCTCAAAACTTCTCTTGACCTGATGCAAGTTGATTGATTTAAATGCATGAGCAAATCTATTGGTGGGATGTTCAAGCTGTAATATAGACATTAAGCTTGCTAAATAAGGAATACAATAGGAAAATGTCATTTTTGGTCGGACACAGGTATTTCTTTCAAAGTCATTAATTTTAGTCAGTGAAGCCAAAAAGATAGATCCAGTGAATTGAAACCTGAATATTAGTTGACTTCCCTAAAATGTTGCATTTTGCAACAACTTTATGATAACACATTAGTGTGTGTATAAAGCAGTCCAATTACACCAATAAAAAATGTCATTCAAATCAGGCGTTAACCACAGTCCCATTACTACAATTATCATGTAATTTGATGAGATTGAGGGAGGGTTTTTCAGAAACAACAGTATAGAGAAAAAATTAGTATCAGTATAGCCATAAATTTAATGTCATGTCTTTCATTTTACACATAAGTCATGGGAATGTGTTATATGACGGTCAAATTATTACATAATCTAAGTCTTTCATAAAAGGGATGGCAAGGGCAAGCAGTTTTTAGAACAATTGGCTAAAATAGAAGGGGCTTTTCTTCATAACAGTAGGGGCAATCAATTATGTAATGACAATAGGAACAAGTTATCATAACAGTAGGAGCAACTGGTTATAACAGACGGGGCAAATCTTCATAACAGTAGGATCAAATTGTCATGAAAGTAGCATCAACACATGACAAGTTCTCTCTCCAACCATCAGAATAAATACACATTTCTTAAATAGTCTATAAAAATCTATTCAGTAAGATTAGAGAATACATAGTCAGTAAGATTAGAGAATATATAGTCAGTTGATTGTATTGCTTTTTTAATAATCTGTCTTGACTAAAATTGGATTTTTGACTTTCCAAGATGGTTGATACCATATTTTTCCCCTATAAGTCTCAGATCCTTGAAACCAAATCCATTCATTAAAATTGCCTTGATATGGACATTAAGGGGAAACTCTTAAAATCAAAAGAAAAAAAAGGAACAATCTTCCAACAGAATGATATAAATGAAATTGAAAACAAATAATAAATATTCCTGGGAGTAGGGAAAAAAGTAAACAATGACAAGCACATAACAATGGCTCAGTGCAAAACTATTTTGCACTGAGCTTACAATAACTTATTCAAATTCCAATACTGAACAAATCACTTGTAACTAATTAAAATTCCACTACTAAACAATTCACAATCACAATAACTTAGAAATTAATTCTTTACAAAAATATTATGTACAGTAGATCTGTTAAACACAAGTAAAAAATATTTTTTCTCAATTAAATCCAACATTGTAGGTACTCAAATCAATCATCAATGAGACAATTAAACATACTTGCACCCAATAAGAGCAAGTTAATGACATATTCTTTCACATTAAACAAAGGACAATAACTCAAAAATATGAGTAGAGATATTAACATTCATTTCAAAATGAGCAGAATGTACTGCATTTACAAATAGAAGAAAACAAATATCTAATACAGATCCTAAATTGGCTTATCATAAAATAACAAAGTGGCACTTTGTCACAAGATATGCCTGTTAGGCCTTCATTCATCGCTGTTTACAAAAATAGTATGTAATGTTTTTCTGTTAAACTAAAGTTGGGTTTTTTTTGTCAAAATATAACAAAATGCCTTTCATAGCCAGGATAGATATAAACATGGTGATTGTCCATAGACTCTACAGCATGCTCAAGGCTTTATAAAAGTTGATTGTCCAAAGACCCTTACAGCAAGACTGAAGGAATACACAATAATTGTCCATAGACTTTTACAGAAAATTCTGAAGGATCACATGTTGATTGACAATACACTCTCATAGCAAGTGCAAGGGATACACGGTGATTGTCCAAACACTCTTACAGCACGTCTATAGGATCACATGGAGATTGTCTATACACTCCTTCAGCAAGTGCAAGAGATTCGTGGTGATTGTCTATACACTCTTACAGCAAGTCTGAAGAATCACATGGTGATTGTACATACACTCTTACAGCAAAACTTGAGAATCACATGGTGATTGTCCATACACCCTTACATCAAATCTGAATCACTTGGTGATTGACGAAAAATTTTACAGCAAATCTAAGGAATTCATGGTGATTGTTTATGAACTCTTACAGCATGTCTGAAGAATCACATGGTTATTGCCCATACACTTTTACAGCAAGTCTGAGTGATCATTTGGTGATTGACCATACACTTTTACAGCATGTCTGAGTGATCATGTTGTGATTGACCGTACACTTTTACAGCATGTCTGAGTGATCATGTTGTGATTATCAATACACTCTTTCAGCAAGTTTGAAGGATCATTTTGTGATTGTCCATACACTCTTACAGCAAGTATGAAGAATCAAGGCTGTTGTATCTCTTCAGTATCTCCAGGACCTGAAAATAGATAAGGAACAATATGTTTTTTTTAGATAATATGATTCATCTATCTTTCATTGCACCTTATTTATGTGAGAGAGTTGTTGAAAAAATTGTTTGCAGGGTGCTTGCGGGATGTTTGTGGCAAGGTTGCTGAGAGTTTGCCAGAAATTTGCAAGAACAATTTGCCTCATATTTGCAGCAAACTGTTTAAGAGAAAGCTCATTTGCATAAGAAAAACCAATTTGCTACAAATTTGCCACAAACATTTGCCACAAATTTGCAGCAAATGTTGGTGAGAGCCAATATATTTTGGTAAGGGTGTATGAAGAAAAGCATATTTTCCTGTGGCGCAGCTGCTCATTTATTCTCAGTAGTTTGCATGCCACTGGCTCATAAGCTATGGGTTGGTTCGTATACATCTCGTGGTCCTGATTATTCCTTGTGGCAAGTAGAAATTACAGCTTTTGTTTTGGGCTACACGGCTTGTGTTTGACCCTAAAACTAGGGTTTTTGACTCCCATAAATCCCATTTTGACCCTCAAAATTTCCTGCAGAGGATCATTTTGACCAACTGAATTTCCAGTGGTGCACCTTATGCAATATAAAAGATTATATAGATCAATTGCTTTCTTTATACTGTTACAAAAGATCTATATGAATGAAACAACATAAACAATAAAAGTGTGTCTACATTTTATTGTTTATGTTGATTCAGTTATGTAGATTACTTTTTAAGACTGATGATTTTTGATGTTTTGCTATTTTTACCTTCAAGGTTGACCCCCAGAATTTTATGGTCAAGGGGTCAATGACTTCCAAATTTAAAAGGCTAGCACAAGCCCTAGGCTACAAAATTTCTTTACATAAATTAGTGATGTAAGGTGTTTTCCTTTTTTTCCTTTTTCTTTAAAGAAATCAACATTAAACCTTGTCATACTAAAAAAAAAATTTCAAAAACTACATTGAAATCAAATGCTCAAAGCACTGAATGCACTTAGAGTGAGTCAGGTTTTATATCAAGAAAATAATTATTATATTTTTTCTGGTTTGAAAAGGCAGATCAAGGGTGTGGACTAAGATCAGACTGTACACATGTTCAGGCTGATCCTTGTCTTTACCTCCTACCAAAGCAGAAATAATCCAGGATCAGCATGACAAGGGTTAAATTAATGGAAATAAGTAACAAGAGCACCGCCTACGGGTGCCTACGCTCGGCTGTAAGTGCTGGATGGTAAAAAAACTAATGGATGGCGAAAAAAACTAAGTAGAAAAAGGGACATAATAAGCATAAAATGCTTCAAAAGTTATCCCCCTTGAAATGAAATGTTGCCCTTTGGATGGTGAATAAGTGTGTCAAGTTTCATGTGAATGCCTTCAGTAGAACCAGAGATATTACAAAAATGTCAAAGTTTTTGCATTTTTTCACAAATTTTACCTTAAAAAATTAACCTTGACCTTGACTGATGACCTTGAACTAGGAACCAACAGAAAGTGGTTTTCCCAGGCAACCATCATGTGAAATACGAAGACCCTATCACTTACGATTCAAAGTAATTGCTATATGTCAAAGTTTTTGCATTTTTTTTCACAAGTTTGACCTTGAAAAATGACCTTGACCTTGACTGATGACCTTGAACTTGTTACCAATAGAAAGGCCTAGTCCCAGGCAATCATCATGTGAAATATGAAGGCCCTAACACTAACCCTTCAAAAGTTATAGCAAAATGTCTCAGTTTTTGCATTTTTTGGTCAAATTTGACCTTGATAAATGACCTTAACCTTGACTGATGACCTTAAATTTGGTACCAACAGAAAGTGCATGTCCTAGGCAATCATCATGTGAAATATGAGGACCCTATCATTTAACATTATAAAGTTATGGCAATTTGTAAAAAAAATGCATTTTTTTCACAAGTTTGACCTTGAAAAATGACCTTGACCTTAACTGATGACCTTGAACTTGGTACCAACAGAAAGGCCTTGTCCCAGGCAATCATCATGTGGAATATGAAAGCCCTATCACGTACCATTCAAAAGTTATCACAAAATGTCAAAGTTTTCCCATGACGACGCCAACGACGACAACGACACCAAGGCTATAGCAATAGCTCGGGTTTTCTCCGAAAACAGCCGAGCTAAAAAGACATCAATTTGAGAGATGTTTTTTTTTCAGAAAAAGGGCTAATTAAAAGCTGTCAATTTTGTATAGATCCCTAGAGTTTATCAGGATAAATATGGTAACCTTATTTATTTCAGCAGTAGATATAATGTTTATACTCCTTATAAGGAAACAAAATTTTAGATTTGTTCAATATCAAAGATGTTGATGTCAATATTAAATGATGAAAATTATATCTTTAGGAGGAAAACTTTGTGAATAATGGAGGAATAGCAAAATATTATGTCTAGCCCATTTGTTCTTTCTCAATTTAACATTTATGTAAATTTAAACTCTAAAGTCAGATTTTTTTTAAAAAAATTTCACCTAACTACTAAACACAGTTAATTACATCATGAAATTGACAAGAAGAATGATTAAGGAATTATTTTAGAATGAAATTATAAGTATTATAATCAAATTTTGAATGGTTTTTAAGGGAGGTAAAACACAATTTCATCTAATGGGATGAAATTAGAAATCTTTTACCTCCCTTTTATAAAAACTTTGTATTTTTCTGATTTATGTATTAATGGACAAATCAGATGCTTAAAAATAAACACCAGCCAATAACATCAATTAATTTGATCGACACGACTTAATTGTTGATCATTTTGAATGGTTTTAAAGTGTTTTTGAACAATTTCAAAGTAATTTTGAGTGATAAGTGAAAGTGTTTGGAATGAATGATTGCAGTACTGAGCGCATGATTTTGAATGGTTTTGATCAGAATGATTCTCAATTTCATGTTCTGGTTTCACTGTATGTCTAGTAATGGGTTTACTTACATAATTAACTTCAGATTGGCTCCATATCTATTCTTCAAACCACAGGCATCTTCTTCGAACCATCCAGCTACCACCAACAACCATCGGGTCAGCACGTCACTTCATCACATCATCAAGTCAAGACACACCATCTAACCGTCCAATCCAGTAGAATTTCGTCTACCAATCACGAAAGTCAGTCAATCGGCTCACCACTTAGTCTAAGGTCTCGTCTTCCATGTACGGGGCTAGCCATTAAATCATTGTCCAGACCACTAACCTTAACTCTTGTCATGCTGAACACAGATTATTCCTGCTTTAACAGGAGCTATATACAAAAATCAGCATGCACAAATGTGCAGTTTGATCTTAGTCTATACCTCTTAGTCTTCTCTATTAACACAGTAGAGTTTAATTATTTTTTTTTCAAAATAACTACCGTTTTACAAAAAAAGTGCATCCAGCGCACCTAGGTTTTTTCTAAGCATGAGAAGAGTTAATGGCAATACATAGACTACCAACCAGTGCATTGCCAGAGACAACACTTTTATGAACAAGGCAGCAATATCAACCTTAATAACTTTTTAACAAAAATTTTGTTGTAAGAGCATTAGTCTTCACAGAGGGATCAATTATCTGAAGTCCTATATAAAGGGGTCAGTGAAACACTTTTGTAAGTGCCTGTAAATATAAAGACACTTACAATAGCGTTGCAATGACCCCTCGAAATATTCATAACTTGAATCCCTACTTAAAACTATACTTGAATACTCTCACGTTTTTGTAACTAGTCTTTTGATCTGCTTTAACCGATAGAACAAGCACCACACTAATATCATTACTTATCTGTGGTATCATAAAGAAGTATAGAACTTACTCTGTCATTCTTGCCTTTACCTCTTACAATAAACGCATAATATAAGCCGTCGATAAAATTACCAGACTTAATACACCTGCATCTTCTTGGTAGGAAAAACATCTTATGGTAACATAATTGACTTATACATGTCATATGGTGAATAATAAGAAAATGTGCGTCATTTTGCATGATATTGCTATGTGATGTTCATGATGACGTCACTTATTGAGCTCTGCTTAGATGACATCAGAAAATGTGAAATGAAGGACAGTGAGGTATGAGTTTTTGATAATTTCACTGGTTTAGCAGTCAGTGAATTAAATGAGAATCTACCGTTATTTCTTGATCATTCACCAAAAAGTATTAACAGAGCAATTGATAATCTTACGTTATTTCTCGATAAACCACAGATAAAGCACAAAAGAATTTAAATCTAATACAATGCATTACACCTGTATATATTGGCCAATAATAAGGTACCCATCAAACAAAGGATGTTTGGCATTAACTTTAAAACATGAGTGGCTTAGAAAAATGTTATTACAAAATCCATAGCATTCATTAAAGCCATAGTGTGTGTTTGTGTGTGTCAGTCAATTAATCATTTATGAAGGAGGGTAGACAGGTAACCTCCCCTGATACTACTACCTGTATAGGTCATACACAGTATATACAACAGTAGCCATACAGTTCATAAGGAGGGAAAGGGGTCGTTTCCATTACAACAGTCAAATTATCACAAAATCTGTCATTCATAAAACAGAGAGGGAGGGGAAAGGGGAAGGGGAGCATTAAGAAATCAAACAATTACATAAAAACAACAATCATAGGGAGGATTAGGGGAGTTTTGAACATACCAACTATAACTCAAAACATTGAGGAAAAATTAAAAAGTCAAAGGGGGGGTTACCACATCATTCATAAGAAGGGTAAGAGGGAGGGGATATCAAATTTCAAATGTTTCCAATAAGCATTGAAGTTATAACAGCCAAATAATAACAAAAACTACAACATCTCATAGGTACCTCCATCTAGATCAGAAAATATAAACAAAGAGTGCCTAGAAGAGTCATTCTTCAAGACACTAAGAAGATATCTCTAAGGACATCTATTAATCAATAGGATTCCTTCAATTTTATCCTAAAGAATGTATTAACCTTATCTATTTTTTTTTTTTTTTTTTCGTTTTTGTTTATTTATAACCTAGTTGTATGACTTATTACAATAGTATGCTTAAGTAATATTAAATGAAATTAAGATATATAATTCTAATTTCATTTGTTCCTTTAGTTTAAGTTTAACTATTATTTATTTATAATTTAGCTATTTTCATTCCTTTAATTATTTTAGTTTAAACATTGTCTGATTGTTGATTTAGTTTTAATATTTATATTTATATTCATATATCTAAGGTCATCAATTAATCAATAGGATTCCTTCAATGTTATCCTTAAGAATGCATTAACCTTACTTATTTTTTTATATTTATTTATTACCTAGTTATATGACTTATTATAATAGTATGCTTATGTAATATAAAATGAAATTAAAATATATAATTTTCATTTCATTTGTTCCTTAGTTTAAGTTTAACTATTATTTATTTATAATTAAGCTATTTTCATTCCTTTAATTATTTTAGTTTTAACATTGACTGATTGTTGATTTAGTTTAAATATTTAATATTTATATTCATATTTTAGAGAAGCCATGGTAAACCTACCATGGCATACTTAGGGCTACAAAATCTTGAACAAGCTGAAGTTACAAGATTTTTATAGCCTACTAGTGTTCTGTATTTTCACAAAAATATTTTCCAAAATAGGCTTTGGTACTTATGAGATGATATAGCAAGAAATAGCAAGATCAATATGAATAATCAGAAAAGGGGCAATTCAGCATAACAGTAGGAGTGAATTGAGGATAGTAGGGGAAACCTGTTAAACTAGTAGGGGCAACTCAATATAACAGTCAGGGAAACTCATAACAATAGGGGAAACTTGTTAAGGTAGGGGGTACTCATTATAGCAGTAGGGAAAACTCGTAACAGTTGGTGCAACTTGTAACACTAAGGGCAATTCATAACAGTAGGGGTTATTTTTCATACACATAACTAGGGGGCACCTCACAGTAGGTGTAATTGGTTATAACAGTATGGGTAACTATAGTAACTGTAATGACAACTTGCCATAATTGTAGGGGAATCTTGTCTTAACAATAAGGGCCACTTGTCAAAGTTATGGGCAATTTATCATAACAGTTAGGAGTCACTCATCAGTCGCAAGTCACAAAAAAGAAGGAAATCTTTGTAAAAGAAGCAAAAATCATCCGAACAAAAATTAGTGAGAAAGTGAAACATAAGCATGAAAACGTTGTGAAGGACATTGTCCAATGATTGATTGATTGAATGAATGAAGTTTAACGCCGCTTTCAACATTATTTCAGTTATATCGCGGCGGCTGGAGCACCTAACAATGGATTCCTGGTATTTCTATTACCAGTACAACCACCACATTCTTTCCTGGCCTCCAGCCGCTATCTCGCATAGGTCTACGATTATCAACCCATTGGTGAGAGACAAATAGTCGGAAAGAATGAGTGCCGCCGTCGGGGATCGAACCCGCGAACTCTAGATTGACAGTCCGACGCGCTACCAACTGCGCTATGACGGCGGCTCACATTGTCCAATGAAAAAATAGTATACAAGCATATATTTCCCAATGACAAGATATCCATCAAACAGATGTTTGCATGAACATTGATGAAATAGAAGAAGAGAGAAAAAGTTGACTTTTTTTCTTAATTTAAGCTAAAGACGAAAGTGTAGATATATCAAAAAGTCAGTGCAACACTATTGTAAGTGTCTATTTTCATATATACACTATTTAGTTTTGCACTGACCTACCAAAATCAAATGATAAAGCTGACATTTATTTAACAATTATCTTTCCTTTAAAGCTTTTTGGTGGATCATCAAAAAATAACGGTAGATTATCATTCCACAAACTCAACACCCAACCAGTGAAATTATCAAAAACTTATAGGCATACCCTGCTTTCTTTCATTGCACCTGTATCCAACGTTATCTCAGCAGAGCTCAATACATGAAGTTATTATTAACGCTGTGTGTAGCAATAACATGCAAAATGACACGCTTAAAGAAAAAATGCCTTTAAAGTTTACATTTTGTCTCGCATCTAATTTTCATTCAAGAAAAAATGATCTTTTTTTATTCAATAAGCTCCACCATGCCTTGTGAAAATATAGCTTTTGTTTTCAACCAATAAATATAAATCGATCTTACACAAAAAAATCACTATCATATAGGCAGTTACAACTGTTTTAGGTCTAGCCATTTATATTAAATAAATTAGCCATTTATATTAAATAAATGGCTCGACCTAATACAGTTGTAACTGCCTATTATAATTAATAGGCATTTAAAACTGTTTTGCACTGAGACATTGAGACATTTGCACTGAATTCCATGTACCGGTATTAACACTAACGTACGTTTGAAATTTCAAAAAAAAAACAATATCTGAAACAGTACTTATCTTATTGATCCAGGTTTCAGTCGATCGCCACCACAGAGATATGTCCCCGTGATCGCCACATGGACCACATACACACTCCACCAGATCTTCTGCCATTTACCACGCTCATCAACATATACACACCCCAACAGATCTTCTGCCATTTACCCCGCTCATCAACATATACACACTCCACCAGATCTTCTGCCATTTACCACGCTCATCAACATATACACACTCCACCAAATCTTCTGCCCTTTACCATCCTCATCAACATATACACATTCCACCAGATCTTCTGCCATTTACCACGCTCATCAACATATACACACCCCACCATATCTTCTGACATAACTGAAACTATTCAATACAAGGAATTTCAATCTGTACCACAATATGCATATGCGTAATCGGGACATCTTTGATGAACAAGAGGGCCAAGATGGCCAGTATCGCTTCACTGACATTTAATGCCTTGCAGATTAAAAATATTCAACACTAAATTGCATTAAAAGTATTAAGCCAGGATTGTAAGTTGGTAATCATCAATTTGACAAGAAGGCCCCCTTTCAATGAAATGAAATAATTTCCAAGCGGCTTCATTGTGCCCCGATAACCATAGTCATGTGATTAGCAATACATGATTTCATGAAAATCTGTCAATATATTGACAATTTGTGATAGCAAAATGTGCATCACAAAGGCTTATTTTTCCATGACATGTCATAGCACTCCCCAAAAAAAGGTATGTTTTTGGGCAAAACACTTAATTATACATGCCCCAAGTTCACCCGGCTGTAGAATTGGATAGCAGTAGGTTTAAACCACTGCCTCTATCTCAGGGACATGAAAACACAAGATGTTCAAGAGCGATTGTATACGCTTAAGCTTTCATCGCAAATGGACTGAAATTAATTGGTATAAAGTAAAAAGATGTGAGCTGAAAGAACATGTCCTCAGAATAATTCTGTGATATTCTGTTGAAATCTGACTGTTTTTAGTTTAAGATTTTTTTATATTTCATCATTTGGGGTGTACCATTTTTTTGTGATTCGACGGCCCAGAAAGTCCATGTTAGCGACCAGATCAGAATTCAAAAAAAAATCTGAAAGAGCATTCCCTAAGCACCATTCTTTTTAAGTTTGGTTGAACTCAGCCAAATAATTTCAGAGAAGACTATTTTTTTATGTTTCATCACGAGGGACCCCTTTCGGTGACGCAACAGCCTACAGAACCATTATCAACCTAATCAGAATTTTATAAAAGGACATCTGAATAATGCCAACTAGGATTTTGAAATCTATAGGAACTCAGAAGGCGACCAACACAGAATATATCGCATATGTCCCGCTGATTTTTTAACATATGATAATATTATCATTTATATGATTTTTTAAAAAAAAATATCAACGGAACATGTCCCTGTGGAATAAGTAGGATAAAGGCGATATGTGGACTGTGACAAAAGATGTATACCCTCTGTCCGCTCCCCTTTTCTATGATTTAAGCCTTGGTGAATTACCAAGAAATAATAACTACAGCCTGAACTGTTGAATAAGCTGTGGTTTCGATGTTATGATCATTCATCAACGACATTTTTCGAGAGACGTTTTATTTCTATTACGCAATTACGTAGTGTGCGTAATTGTAGTTACGTCCTAGGTCATCATCGCCGTTAAAACCCTACTCAACAGCGTACAAGCTGTAGTTGCAAGGTTTTGATCTACTGGTGTAGCTTTAGACGCGGAAGAGTCGTGGTCAACGGCAAAACTGTCGCCAGTGCATAGAACCACAGGGATATGTTCCGCTGATTTTTTTTTCAATATATATGATAGTATCATATATATTGAAAAAAAATCAGTGGAACATATCCCTGTGCATAGAACTTACAATAAGTTTTCATTCAACCCTCGAAATAAAGGCCCAACAAAATTTGGAATTTCTTCAATGATTATGTTAGAATAGTTTTCTAAACCATGACCAAGGCTTACATTTGTGACCCGTTGCGCGAAAAGGGACCATCTGGGAACTTTGAAAAATGAATTTTTGAAAGAGATTTGGTTCAGCATAGGTAAACTAGAAACCGCAGTTCAAAAATTCTTTCACGGGAAGGGAGATTGATCATTCTAGATTCAGAAAATTAGCAAAGTGAGAAAAGTTTCGACCCTAGTCAGTCTGCGCAATCCATGCAGTCTGACTAGGGTCGTAACTTTACGCTCTATCCAGATGGGTGGTCCCTTTTCTTGACGGGTCATATTTATAAAAAATATATTTGAACTTGTTAACAATTTTTAAAACGTATCCAGTTCCGGGTTCGTTCGACTCATATTTTTAACTAGCTAGATCTAGGGGAACATAAGGCTTAAGGCTTGACGATAAACAATTTAGATTACATTAAATGTAAATTATTTAAATTGTACTTACTAGAATAAAACGGTTCAGTCCGCGTCAAAGTGAAATTGAGTGCACAGCCACGTGAATGGGGTTTATATAGGCATCTCACAATCAACTCACCGTGATTGCTCGTGCATCACCTGAATGGGTCTTAGTGTAGATTATCCTTTCACTCTTCATTCCATTTTAAAGTCGCTTTTATATATAAATCAAAGCACTGAAAGGACTGGTGGTGAACGTTTCATTCTACGATGGCATTCTAGGGTGATGCATTGAATTCTTTGAGAAAAGAGAAATTATGCATATAAAAAATAATTAAGGGAAAGGGTTTCGATAAAGTTTCGGCAATTCTCACTGTAAATTCAAATTTGTTTTGCATGATGAATTTGTTCTCAAGTATTACAATGTAAAAGAAAATAGGCAGACTACTTATGGGGATGTCACACCACAGCGTATGGCAATAACGTATGCGAACGTATGCTTATACGCTCGCAAACGCTGATGTATGCTTCGCATTCGTTATTCATAAATCCCATACGTTGCAAGTACGCTGGTATACGTTCTTATACGCAGAAGCCCCAAAACAGTTTTGACATGCTAAATTTTTTTCAGTGTATGCCAGCGTATAAAATATACGTTAGTCAAACGGTATGCATACGGTCAAAAGGCTAGAGTGTCGACCAAGGTACGTTACTCATAAGTCAAGCACCCTTTGCTTGCGCTGGCATAGAATTATCATTTTTGCTATAATTCAAGTACTTCACCTCTGTTGTAAGGCTGTATTGTTTTTTGTTTTTGTTGTTGTTGTTTTTTGTGGTAAGTTTTTGGGACAGAATCAGCTTCAGATGGCAGAGAATGAATCAAGAGCCGGACCACAATAAGAAGGAGAGAAGTTTAGATATGATAACTATATCTTCAGCAAGCGGTCTTTTAAACATGTCCTACATCATCAGCGAGAGGAGCAACAGTTTTCTTGTCCATCCTGTCTGCATGACAATCCGTATCTACTGA
This sequence comes from Fragum whitleyi, assembly GCA_948146395.1. Classification (NCBI taxonomy): domain Eukaryota; kingdom Metazoa; phylum Mollusca; class Bivalvia; order Cardiida; family Cardiidae; genus Fragum; species Fragum whitleyi. The sequence goes on along the minus strand of OX411544.1, from coordinate 60,988,390 downwards.
CCGAAGGTCGGACGAGCAGTGGCAATGGTGCGCTTTTCGTCCGTCCGTCAATGCGTCTGTCTGTCCTTCCGTAGATATTATCTCTTAAAGCTTCATTACCTAGGTATGTTCATGCAACATACTTTGATCCAAAGTACTACCCACTGCCCCCTAATGCTCCGCACCTGGTGGCCCTACATTCATGATTTTAGCTATTTTATTTTAGATCCATATGCTTATCAGCCATGCCAATATTGAAGTCTGTAGGGCTCCTGGTTCGTTAGAAGATGAAGATTAAAGTTACAAAATTTTCACAAAAGTACTACCCCCTCCCCCCTGGTGCTCCGCACCTGGTGGCTTTTTAGTCATGATTTTAAGTATTTTTATTAAGGTCTATGAGCTGATCCTCCATGCCAATTTTCAAGTCTGTAGGGCTTGTGGTTCAGAAGAAGAAGAAGGTTAAAATTTACAAAATTTTCACAAAAGTACTACCCTCTCCCCCTTGGTGCTCCCCACCTGGTGAATCTACAGTCATGATTTTAGCTATTTTTATAAAGGTCCATATGCTGATCATCCATGCCAATATTCAAATCTGTAGGACTCCTGGTTCAGAAGAAGAAAAAGGTTAAAGATTACAAAATTTTCATCAAAGTACCACCCCCTCCCCCTTGGTGCTCCGCAACTGGTGGCCCTACAAATAAGATTTTAGCTATTTATATTGAGGTCTATGAGCTGATCCTCCATGCCAATTTTCAAGTCTGTAGGGCTTGTGGTTCAGAAGAAGAAGAAGGTTAAAGATTACAAAATTTACCCAAGTTACTACCCTCTCCCCCCTGGTGCTCTGCACCTGGTGGCCCAACAGATATGATTTTAGCTATTTTCATTAAGGTCTATGAGCTGATCATCCATGCCAAATTTCAAGGCTGTAGGGCTGCTGGTTCAGAAGAAGAATTTTAAAGATTTTCTTAAATTTTTAACTTTGGTTGCCATAGCAACTAGAGTTTTTCACCGATTTCAATTCTTTTAGCAATTCTTAAAGGGGACCACCTAAAGAACATTTCTGCCAAGTTTGGTTAAAATTAGCCTAGTAGTTTAGGAGGAGATGTCGTTCAAAGAAATTGTTGACGGACGTCGGGCGACGCACGGACGCCGGACAAAAGGTGATCACAATAGCTCCCTTGAGCACGTTGTGCTCAGGTGAGCTAAAAAATAATAAAGGGCAATAACTCCATTATTATTAAAGCAAGAGATGTAGTTCTTATGCACTGCACTTCTCCTCCGTGAGATCTATCCACCCATAAAGTTTCAAGTTGATAGCTATTATACTTCGGGAGATATGCTCCGGACAAAATCTAGGTCTTAAAAATAACAAAAGGCAATTACTCAAAAATTATGCAAGCAAGAGTTGTAGTTCTTGTGCATTGCACTTCTCTTCCATGAGATCTATTCACCCATAAAGTTTCAAGTTGATAGCTAAAATACTTTAGGAGATATGCTCCCGACAAAATCTTAGTCTTTAAAATAACAAAGGTCAATAACTAAAAAAATATGCAAGCAAGAGTTGTAGTGCTTGTGCACTGCACTTCTCTTCCATGAGATCTATCCACCCAAAAAGTTTCAAGTTGATAGGTATAATACATTAGATGATATGCTGCAGACAAAATCTAAGGCTTAAAAATAACAAAGGGCAATAACTCCAAAATTATGCAAGTAAGAGTTGTATTTCTTTTGCACTGTACTTCTACTCCATGAGATCTATCCACCCATAAAGTTTCAAGTTGATAGCTATTATACTTTAGGAGATATGCTCCTGACAAGTTTAGTGACGGAACCTCGGAATGACAGAATGACGGACGGAGACCATTACTATATCCCCTCGCCGAAAACAGATGGGGATAATAAATTGTAGATTTAGGAGATTTTTTGTCGCCTATTGCATGTTGATATCTTTAGTAATTAATGCACAAGTTTAAGAGATCAAGGTAAATTTTATCTATACATGACACAATTGACCTTTCATCACTCACTCAAACATTTTTGCCTTGCATGTTGTTTTGTCTCTCTTTGTGGAGTGAAAGGCTACTTCTGATAAAACTTGTATTTCAGTTAAATCGCGGCAACTAGATTCTTGGAAATTCTCACCAATAATATACTTTGACACTTCGCAAATTACAATGGCAGATCCAGGATTTCTATACATTCAGAACATCTCTCGGCCATTTCTTTTAACAACAACAGACCTCAGATCATTCGGAACATCGATCGGACTTTTCCGTAACTTTGTGGCCCCTAGAGCGTAAACAAGAAATTTGTCATTAAGGCCCCCTTTCCTATGATATGGCAAAATTCCTTGCCATTTTCAATAGGGTTCATCATTGTGACCTGACAAACATTCTGACCTAGATTCATGAAAATTTGACCATGTTTGTGGCCTCGAGAGCGTTCCTTGAACAAGAAAATTGTCATTAAGGCCCCTTTAACCGTGATTTGGCACATATCCTTCCCATTTTCAATAGGGTGCGTTCTTGTGATCTGACAAACATTCTGACCAAGTTTCATGAAGATTGGACCAGTTTGTGGTCTTGAGAGCATAAACAATGAAACTGTCATAAAAGGCCCTTTTTCCCATGATATGGCATAGATCCTTCCCTTTTCAATAGGGTTCATCCTTGTGACCTGAAAAATATTCTGACAAAGTTTCATGAAGATTGGACAATAGTTGTGGCCTTTAGAGTATTAACACCTTAATTGTTGACGTCTGACGACAGACGATGCAAGACAAACAACAGAGGACGGACATTCAATGATCACAAAAGCTCACATTGATTATGATTTGCTAAAAAGCTAAGAAGTGCTTCTTGAGATATCCTGCTTGATAGTCTTGATAGCTGAAGTTTGTCATGCCCACACTCCAATACCTATAATTAACTTTACACCAATACAACAGGGTAATGAAAGGTACTTGACTTTTTTCCCAAAAAAGCCAAACTTAATACCAGTTGAAATATCACATATTCTTTAATGCTTTTTGGTGGATTATCGAAAAATAATTGAAATTATCGTTTGATAAACTCACTGCCTAACCAGTAAAATTAATGAAAACTTATACCACACTTTCGTTCATTTCACCCAGATATTATCTAAGCGGAGCCCAACTAGAACTTGTCACTTAATGTGACTTAATACCCCCGCAAGTGCTTTCAGAGAATGAGATACTTTGACAGAAAAGGCAAAAAATGCTTCAAATATAAAGATAACTCTTGAACCTGATGGATTTGTGACCTCTTTAGCATCTTGCAAAACTTAAACATGTGATAAATGTTTTCAAGCTATTGAAGGAAACCTGAAGGTGGAGTTTAAAACACAAAATTACTATTATTATATACTTTGATATTGTCTCTATGTATTTGAACGGAAGGAAAGTATGCAATATTTTTTGTTATTATATACTTTGATATTGTCTCTATGTATTTGAACGGGAGGAAAGTGTGCAATTTTTTTTTATATTTCATACTTTGATATTGCACTAAGATTATTTTCACGTGCACATATGGACTGGACTACTTTCTGGTTGCTACCTCGCCACAAGTCAACATAAAATCACATTATCAACGCTTTCTTTTTGCGTTCAATATTCCGGAAATAGTTTTGTTAGAGAAAAAAAATACATTCTAGTTCTTTGAATGCCTAAAGGGCAATACACCAGTGATTGTTTTCATCTATTTGAAACATTTTCCGAGAAATAAACCACTTCAACACCCCCCCCCCCCCCCCACCCTCTCTCCGTCTTTCCTCAGATGCCCCCCCCCCCCCTTCCCTCAAATTTCTTGCAAATCACTGTTTTTGTTTCTCCTTATCTATGTTATTTTATAAGTACTTCTCAAAACTAATTCATGCCCATCCCTTTGTATCCATCATAATTCTAGTATCTTTCTCTCTTCTTCCCTATCTTTTTCTTTTATCTCGTCTTTCACTCCGTCCTGTCCTTCGTGACTATCGCTAGTCTGGTCCGGTATCAAGTACGCCGATTGAGTAATTTATGGATTATATAACTGGTAAGAATAACAAATGAACAAGTTTTTATGAATTTATTTAATTCATTCTTATTCAAAGTAAGTCGAAATAAACGCGTATTTAAAAATCGAAAATGCGAATCGACACAAAAATGTCCGCCGTCCTTTTTGTTTACACTGTTACTTCATAGCAACGGATGTATTCATCCGAACGTAAAAATATAACGGAAAGGATTTTGCGGGAAAAGGTTTATGGCGTACCGTTATTTAAAAGCGGTTTAAATTTAAACAAAAAATCGTTCTTGAAGTATAGGTGTTGTAAAAAATTAATAAATACGAAGTGAACATTGTCCAACAATATCAAAGTATACAATAAAAAGGTTATTGAATTTATATGGGAATATATTGTGTCGGACTCGTTCTTTTGGCGTAGTTGCCCTCGCAAGCTCGGGCACTCTGCCAAAAGAACTCGTCCGACACAATATATTCGCATATAAATTCAATAACCTATAGAGTAAAATGTCCTAATTCCGACACCCTCCTAATTCGGACACCCCTCCTTATTTTCATCATCCTTTGAATTTGGGACTTTTCATCCAATATAAATGAGATCTTGAACTAAATCATCACACCTGGCTTCAATAGAAAACCTCTATCTTTATGGAAAAGGAATAGGAATTGCACATTTCAATTTTCTGGGGAAGAGTTATTTTGAAAGTTAATTCAAAGCATCCTAAAGGACGGCAAATTTTGGAGGAAAGCCAAACTTGATTTTAATAAAAATGACTTTTTTGGTGTGTTTTTATGCCTCTTAAGCCATGTTTTACTTTTACTTCATTAAAATCAAGCTGATTTAATGAAAAGTAAAGGTGTCGGAATTAGGACCACAATTTGGACACTTCTTCTTAATTCTGACACCCTTAAGAGATAAATATATGATTTCATGGAATCATGATTTGATATCTAAATAATGTAAAATAGAAACTGGAAACAGTTTCCCCCGACAATACAAAGAATATATAAGCAATTGAGAACTTAAATTTTCTATAAATATTTATATATAATGATCGCCCATATTCTAATAATTGTCCATCCCCCAAAATACTGCCCAAAATCGGCATTTTTAAGACCCTTTTTTTGTAAAAAAAAAAAAAAATGACAAATTCAAATAATCGCCCATCCTCCAATTTGAGGAAAACTCCCAGACAATTTCGATGTAAACTTCCGAATTTTTCCAACAAATAGTATAAAATTCTTGCACACATTCGATGAATACCAAGAATCACGGTTATTCATGTTTCGATGATTTTGATGAAGGGATTCATTTAAGAGATTTACTGAAGATTGGGCAAAAACGCTTGTGATCCTTATGCAAGTAATATTAGCGATGGTTGTGACTGCATAATTTTCTCAGATTTTAATTACTTTGCTTGTATGTTTTATCTTAGACACTGATTATCAAAAATATTTCCAAATCCGGTGTTAAAGTAAGATCCCATGCGTGATATCAGGTTTGTTGTAGCTACAACGTTTACAGCTTCCACTGACAGAAAATTGAATATTTTATGTTCGAAACATGGTTACTATCTTTTTATCTAAAATTACAATAATCTTAAGAAACAATTGAATAGAAAGAATTTACCGATATTCAATGATTTTTGTTTCAATGATCCGAAATTAAATCCGAGTATAAACTGGTCAATGTAGGCAAATTTAATAAATATTTTTGTTTCACAGCGAGGTAAAGGACGCGGAACAGTTTATTTCACGCAGAGGGTGAACAGATAATCAAAGACGCAGACGGCTATTTTAAGAAGTGTTTCCAGAGCTTGCACGCGCCTAATGCTTGTACCGGGTGATATCAAACCCTTTCAAAATTATTTTTTGCCCTCTCTTTGTTGCTTTGTTACGGATTTTTAAATTGAGGAAAACAGACTTTTTAATTCTAATTTCACAACAGGTAGGCGATACAACTGCCGTATTTTCATATTTCGGCTAAACTTATTCTGTGTCGTTTCGCGAAAAATATTGAAGAAGCAAAGAATCAGTTACAATTGAAATGTGAAGTAAGATTATATTGCATGCAACAGCTATGATCGGATGTTGTTACGATCCTTTGCAGTCATGAGAGCGATATGCCGTATTTAATAATATACGAAAACAAAGGATAATACAATTTTCTTAAACTCGATAATTATTTATTGAACATCAATATGATTGTCTGGCATAAGTTTCTTGCTCTATTGAATAGAACGTTGGTGTTATTACTTGCCGAAGTCGACAGTGTTTTTGGTAATCATATCAGAAATGGATTTTTTTTCGCTAATTAATGAATAAACATTCAATTTATTTCAGAAATTGTTTTGTAGTAGAATATAAATGCATTTGCAAGAATCCCTTAGTATCATAGCGATGTTATTTAAAGTAGCGTGTAGCTCTGTTTATTGAAAGGAAGTGGCTAGCCGTACGGGTCCGTACGGCTAGTCTGGGAGGCTAAACGTACGGACCCGTACGGCTAGCCTGTTCTCACTGGATAGGCTAGCCGTACGGGAGTTTTTCAACCAATCAGAATACAGTATTTGATTTCTAATTATCTACCGTCTTTAGGTTCACCTATAAATTGTTCAATGATAGTTGTATCTTTATTTTTGCATTTAACAACTTTCGTGTTTAAAAGAGAGAATATGAAGCACCTTTTAAGTATGTGCAACAATGATTATGATGCCGGTAAAACCATGTTATCTGAGACTACAATAATCGACCTTATTAACCAATGCATTTTATGTTACGTTTCCCGAAATAGTTTTTCACACCGTTTTGCATTCAAACAAAGATGATTTATTAATGATTTTGAAAGTCTGGCCGACAATAAAATAATTTTAATTGGGGGTCATTAGCAGATGTTTTTTTTTACCTCAATGTTTGATGTATCGGTACAAGTTAGGCATTTTTTGTGAAAATGTTAAGCATTTTATGTGGAAACGTGTTGGATGTTTGTAGTAATATTTTCTCCTTCCATAAAACGGACGTAAACGTGTTAAAAAAATCAACATGATACGGAAGTTTTCGGATTTAATAAAAAAATATTTGTAGTGTCAAAAATTTACTGGAGACAGGCGCTAAGAAATTTAGGTAAAAAATTAAGCATTCCTTTTATTTTTCATTTTCTTATTTGAAGGTAGTCGTATTTATTTCAATTAACAAAATTCACACTAAAATGTACCAGTGATGGTTCGCTAAGATGTTTAGTTTTTCACCTTAATATAACATCATACTGTCGGTCATTGAATTGATTTTTCGACCTGAAGATTTGGATTATTATATCTTGTTTCGTATTCCGATATTTACGTTACTAGACACAAAAACTGGTACACTTTAAACGTGTAATGTCTGGAATCTTCCAACGGGTACCTAAATTCAACTCACCTCTACATTCAAGCCACCCCACAAAATTATTTGCATTGCGGAATTCCCGGTAATAAGGAATTTGTAGAAGATCGTATTTTCAGAGTTATTCAAGTCAGGGGCTCAGGGTCCGTGTTGAAGGAGACATTTCGAAAGTTTGATTGCCTAACAAAGAATTTTTTATCAACTGAGAAATTATTTTACACTTTTACCGTCCGGTAATAGATTTAAACTATTGCACTAAAATGTATTTTTTCGTGTAAAATTACTAGAGAAAACAGAAAAATATCGAAGTATGCGAATGGAAACATAACATTTATTATTCATTACAGTGCTGAATTCGGATTGGTTTGAACTTTCCTTGCTGTATTCTGATTGGTTGAAGAACTCCCGTACGGCTAGCCTGTCCAGTGAGGACTGGCTAACCGTACGGGTCCGTACGTTTAGCCTCCCAGACTAGCCGTACGGACCCGTACGGCTAGCCACTTCCTTATTGAAAAACGGTGACAATGAACAACCGGCGAGGTCTGAGTAGTGCCATAATTTATGCGTCTTAGTTCCTCGTTATAGAAATTTATTTTGTATCTTCCAGACACGTATCATATTTACACTTATTAGGGACATTGTAGGTCCGTACATAGGAAGTTTGAGTTAATTCCAAACAGAATGCCTCTAATAATCGCCCACCCTGAAATCAAAACTATCTGATTTTCATCAATTAACCTTCATTCGCATATACGTATTCGATCTTTTAATGGTTCGAAATTACCGTAAAAGTGCAATTAAACCCCGAAGAGGAGTTTGATTTAAACATATTTTATTTGCATGAATTTCAACATGATAATATACATATTTATTTAACACAAGTAATTGTAAATCAAGCAAAAAGGATGAGAACGAAAGCATAAGCTTATTATGTTCCTCTCCCTATTGGTGATTCAAGAGTTGAACTATCTAACATTTCTTTTATATATATATTATTATTATTATCAATAATAATGATGTTAATTATTATTGGAATTTGAATTACTGATATAAAAAATGTTTTGGAAAAATGTTTTGTACGATATAAAGTACTGTACAGAAAGGGGGTGGATGGTGTTCTTTGGATGTCTTTACGGGCTACTTATAAGTACGTCATACGTATACTAATAAATATCAATATCATAAATTTCATTACTTTTAACCAGGAAAGACAAATTAAAACCGCTAACTGTATTTAATATATCGCTGAACTTCTAAAATTATAATTTCGTTGTCTTTGCATGACAGACTTTCTTTCCCATACAATAAAGTATTAATATCAATTTCACCAAAGTTTGTTAATGAGTTAAGGAGTCTGTTTCTAATATTATCATAATTTGAACATTCAAGAAGAAAACGCTTGATCGTCTCAACCCTACCACAAGTACAAAGAGGAGATGCTACAATTTTTTTACTGAACAGATGGCGATTAAGAGAGCTACAATTGTTTCTGAGTCTAGTATGTAAAACCTGAAGCTTCCTTTCTCCTACAAAGTACAACCTGTTAGGAACGGGTTTGTCCCTATATAAATAATTCTTGAAACATGATATCGAGTTTTGTTCTCTTATTTCAATTGGTAATTTATTCCACTCATCAATGACTGAAGGAAGAAAAGATCTTTTATACAGTTCTGTTCTACAGTTTGGCATTCTATGATTTCGGGATCCGCGTAATCTGTATGAGGATGTGCTTCCTATACTTTGAGGCACTAATGAGTTTAGGTTAGTTGGACAAAGACCTTTCACCATTTTGAAATATAGAATCAATTTGTGTATACGTCTTCTTTCTTGAAGTGATTTCCAACCAGACTAACAGATAGATTAGCAAGTGATACCAATTTTGAGCAGCCCGTTACGATTCTTGCAGCTTCGTATTGGAGCTTATCAAGTTGATCCTTCAGTTGCAGAGTACAATTATCCCAAATAACGTCCGCGTATTCGATAATTGGGCGGATAAGTGAAAAATACATTATTTGAAGGGCTCGTCTGTCTAATCTGAATTTAAGAGAACGCATCATGTTGATTCTACCCCCAAGCTTTCGCTAGTGAATTTTTTATATGATTTTCCCAAGTACCATCTTCAGAAATAAATATACCTAAATGTTTGTGGTGTTGTACAGCGGGCATTGTTGTATCAGACATAAAAAGGTCTGGATGAGTGGACTTTTTTTGTTTTCTTGTGATTATCATTGATTCGGATTTTATGGGGTTGAATTTTACGATCTATTGTTTGGCCCATTTATCAATTTTATTTATATCTGATTGCAACTGTGCTGCACATATATCAGGATTATCAATTTCTAGGGATAGACTAATGTCATCTGCAAAAAGGTTTATATTAGACTCCAAGTTATCGACTATGTCGTTAATATAAACTTAAAATAGTAATGGACCCAATATAGACCCTTGAGGGACACCAGCTTTCAATAAACACATGTCAGAGACACTTTCATTAATGGCCACTTTTTGATACCGCATCGACAGATAGTCTTTAAACCAATCTAATAACATGCCGTTTATTCCTGCACGATGCAGCTTAAATAAAAGACCTCTGTGCCATACTTTATCAAACGCTTTACTTATGTCAAAGAAAATTATTCGAAACTCACGTCCAGTCTGGTTTCAGACAAAATCATTCTTGTGTAACTGCCTTATCTAAGATGGTTGATTCTTGGATTACAGACATAGATGAGGGTAAATACGTCGGTTCAGTTTTTCTGGATCTACGAAAAGCCTTTGATCTAGTAGATCACAAAATTCTGTTACATAAACTGAAATTATATCATTTTTCTAAAGATGCACATAGCCTTATAAAGTCTTATTTGTCGAATAGAAAACAGTTGGAATTTAAAATCTTCCATGCTTCATATAAATTCTGGAGTTCCTCAGGGATCAATACTTGGCCCTCTCTTATTTCTTATATATATAAACGATCTTAGTTTATCTTGTCCTGAGGTTGAAATGGATTTGTATGCTGATGATTCTACTATGTACAAATCGAGTTATAAATTACTTGAGATACAAAATAAGCTACAGGATAGTCTTTTCTGCGTACAAGAATGGTGTACTATCAACAACATGTCTTTGCATCCTTCAAAAACAAAATGCATGTTAATGGCGTCGAAACACTATCTAAATGATGGAAAAAGCTTAACCCTAAAAGTAAATGGTTTGAAACTTGAAAATGTGTTTGAACAAAAGGTTCTTGGCGTTTTTGTAGACAACAAACTTAACTGGCATCGCCAAATTGACCATGTATGTAAAGAATTAAAGAAGAAATTTGCTCTTTTCAAATGCATTTCATTTTATCTTACTATGCGCCATAGTATTATTGATCATTAGGTACTTAGCATACTTTGATTGTTGAATATACAATTTGATTATAGTTTGAGTTACGCTCCTTGCTTTGTAATCCACCATTCTATCTGCATAAAAGCACGTTTCAACCGTACTTGTTATTTGTCTTTATAAGATCATATTTCCTTACTGGCGTGGTGGCAGAGGTGTCTTGATGAACCTAGACGTTTTCCTACTGCTATTTACACCTTGATCAACCCACTAATTAACAGATAAGGAGATATTTTCGCCTTCTACAAAAACAAAAGTCAATCAAAGTACCGCAGGTATGGCGACCAGGGCCCCAAAACAATGGGCTCTGACAAAGCAGGAGACTATCACATCCTTTGAAGCCTGGAGACAAAATCTTCAGTACGTTCTCTCACTGGATACAAACTTCGCCCCGTTCCTAGTTGATGGTTCTGTGTGGTTAAAGAAGACTTCTACCACACCACTTCGAGGTCTTACAAATGATGGCGAAGATGTTCCTGAAGCCCGTCGAAGAACTGCTGAACAAAAAGCGACTCATCTCGACCTTATGCTAGGCCAGATAGCCAATTTCTGTCCTGTAATTTCAAGGAACACTATCGTTAAAAACTCAACCTCATTAAAAGGCATATGGCAATCAATTCGATTACATTTTGGTTTTCAACTTACTGGCGCTCATCTTTTGGACTTCGATAAAATTCAACTTGAACATGGCGAGAGACCCGAGGACCTCTTTCAGAGATTAAGTAGCTTTGTGGAGGATAATCTTCTGAAACATGATGGTGGTATCAGCCACCATGGAGCAGTACCCGATACAGACGAGGATTTAACCCCTTCTATAGAGAATTTTATTGTACTGACATGGCTTCGACTCATTGACAGTAATCTTCCGGGGCTGGTTAAGCAAAAATATGGACCAGATTTGAGATCTAACACATTAGCGTCCCTGAAGCCCGAAATTTCGCAGGCACTTGACAGCCTTCTGGATGAGCTACGCACAACAGCTGACGCCCGTGTGCTACGCACAGCCTTCAACAAAGGCAAGACTGACTATCGGTCTGGAACTAGCCAAACTAATCAAGAAATATGTCCCCTCTGTAAACAGGCAGGTAGACCAAAGTATAAACATTTTCTAAGCAAGTGCAAATTTTTGCCAAGTCAAGATCGGGCTTATCTTTCTCGCGTCCGTCTGTCTCAGTGCGTAGATGACATGGAGCAACAATCTCTTAATTGTGAAAATGATACTGAATCCGATGATGAACCGGACGTTTCAAACATGCACAAAGTTTCTACTCTTCGACGCGTGTGTACCAAACAATCACCGTTTATGAAGGTCTTTTATCAACACTACCCTGTTCAGGTCACATTAGATACTGGAGCGGAAGTTAGTATGATTAAACATTCCACTGCCAAGTTCATCGGTGCCAAGATTAATACAAGCAGTCAGAGTGCTCTTCAGGCAGATGGCATTACCCCATTAAAGATTATTGGCGAGACTAAATTGACTCTTACTCGGGGTGATCATGACTTACTTCTTGAAGCATTAGTTGTTGACAATATGGATGTTGACATTCTAGCCGGTATTCCCTTTATGTCCACAAATGACATTTCGGTTCGTCCGTCAAAACAACAGATTTTAATTGGTGACAATGACTCATTTTCTTACGGTAGTTCAAAGTCATCTTCGCAAAAGAATTGTGTCCGTCGCGCAAAAGCTCATGTGTTAAGGTCTTCTAGCCACTCAACCGTCATTTGGCCTGGTAGCTATGTAGAGGTCAGTGTTCCTCAAGAACTTGACCAAGATGGTACATTCGCAATTGAAGCACGTCAAGTTGAGAACTGCAAATCTGAGCGCACATGGCCTAATCCAGGATTTATAGACGCGGTACAAGGAAAGATAAGGATTGTTAATGATACGGACTCTCCCCAACATTTGAAAAAGCATGAACACTTTTGTCAGGTTAATAATACCACCCCAATTTCAACTTCTGGATTTCAGACTGATGATACTTTGCTAAGTTGTAATCAATGGACTGTGAGGACAGCTTCAACTGGCACTCAGCATTCATCACATGTTCATTTGGATCCGGATGATATCTTGACAGAAGAGACCAAGGACAAATTTCGCTCAATTCTGAACACTTATGACGCAGTTTTTGATCCAAATATAGCCTGCTATAATGATGCCTTTGGACATTTTGAAGCATCAGTAAATATGGGACCAACTCAGCCCCCACAACGCAAAGGCCGCTTACCTCAGTATTCAAAAAATAAACTTGTCGAGTTACAAAATAAATTTGATGAACTAGAAAGTCTTGGAGTCTTTAGCAAGCCAGAGGATGTAGGAGTAAGTGTCGAGTACTTGAATCCCTCCTTTCTGATAAAGAAACCACAAGGGGGATACCGGTTGGTCACTGCCTTCGCTGATGTAGGTCGTTACAGCAAGCCTCAACCGTCATTAATGCCTGATGTAGACTCCACTCTCAGAACTATCGCACAATGGAAATACATCATTACGACTGATCTTACAAGCGCATTTTACCAAATTCCCCTTTCAAAGGCCTCAATGAAGTACTGCGGTGTAGCCACCCCATTTCGTGGAGTACGCGTTTACACAAGGAGTGCTATGGGTATGCCAGGCTCAGAAACGGCATTGGAAGAGCTAACCTGTCGAGTTCTTGGGGACTGTGTTCAGGATGGTATTGTTGCTAAGCTAGCAGATGACTTGTACTGTGGTGGTAATAGCTTGGAAGAGTTGGCTACAAATTGGGAACGTATTTTGAGCTTATTACAAAAATGTAATATTAGACTATCGGCGCATAAAACAGTTATTTGTCCATCTAGAGCGACAATTCTTGGCTGGATTTGGCACAATGGTACTCTTTCTGCTTCACCTCATCGAGTCGCTACACTCGAACAGTGTCCTCTACCTGAGACCGTTCATGGATTAAGGTCATTCATTGGCGCATACAAAATGCTTGCTAGAGTCTTGCCAAACTGTTCGGCGGTACTCGCGGATTTGGACTCATTAATTGCTGGAAAACAATCTCAGGATCGCATTCAATGGTCTGATGAACTTGTGAATACATTTAAAAGCGCTCAAAGTCACCTAAAGCATACCAAGTCAATTGCCTTGCCTCAACCAGACGACAAATTATGGATTGTTACAGACGGATCTGTTGTCAAGCGCGGACTAGGCGCTACACTATACGTATCGCGATCAGACAAGATATTATTGGCTGGGTTTTTTAGTGCTAAAATTAGGAAACATCAGATAAATTGGTTACCATGTGAAATAGAAGCCTTATGTATTGCCGCGGCCGTAAAGCATTTCAGTCCGTTTATTATACAGTCAAACCACAAAGCTAGCATACTTACAGACAGCAAACCTTGTGTTCAGGCTATACAAAAACTTTGCCGTGGGGAATTCAGTGCTAGTCCCCGTGTTACGTCATTCTTGTCTACCGTCAGTCGTTATCAAGTGGATTTACAACATTTGGCTGGATCTGCCAACGTACCATCGGATTTCGCGAGTAGAAACGCGCCTGACTGCGAGGAACCCCGGTGTCAAATTTGTACCTTCATACGTCAAAATGAGGAGTCAGTAGTGCGATCCGTGAAGGACAACAACATTCTTAAAGTGCCTTTTTCATCGCGATCTGCATGGATCGATATACAATTATATTGTCCAGACTTACGTCGCGTGTGTGCTCACCTGAAACAGGGTACTAGACCTTCTAAAAAGGTCAAGGACGCTAAGGACATCAAACGCTACCTCAATATCGCTTCTATAAGCAAGGACAATCTACTGGTAGTTCGGAAGAACAACCCTCTCTCTCCTTCTACGGATCTAATTATTGTGCCTCGGTCGGTCATCAATGGTCTAGTCACAGCATTACACATTAAACTTGATCACCCATCAAAACACCAGTTGCGTTTAGTAATGAAAAGGTCATTTTATGCCCTGGACTTAGATAAGACTGTAGAGGATGTAAGTGAATCATGCCATACATGTGTTTCTCTCAAATGTCTACCCAAACCCAAGCCTGAACACTCATCTAATGAACCACCTGAAAATGTAGGTTTGTCGTTTGCTGCAGATGTCATAAAACGATATAAACAGTTAATTCTAGTGCTGCGCGAAACGGTGACGTCATATACAAGAGCATGCATCATTGACAATGAAAGACATGATACGATCCGTGACGCTATCATACAGCTTTGTTTAGAACTACACCCACTTGATGGACCAAATGCAGTAATACGTGTTGATCCTGCTCCTGGATTTATTGCTTTGCAGGATGACAAAACATTATCAGATCTAGGAATAAGTTTTGAAATTGGTCGTCCTAAAAACGTAAACAAAAATCCTGTGGCTGAGAAAGCGATTCGCGAACTCGAGGATGAAATTCTCCGGATTGAGGCAGGCGGTGGTCCAATTTCTAGTGTTAAGCTTTCCATTGCCATCGCACGCTTAAATAGCCGTATAAGAAACAGAGGTTTATCGGCAAGAGAAATGTGGACTCAAAGGAACCAATTTACTCATGAGCAATTGCCCATACAAGATAGAGACTTGATTTCCAGCCAGCATAATCAACGGTTAGAAAATCATCAATTCAGTGAAAACTGCAAAGCTAAAAAATCGAAGCATTACATTAGTAGCAGATCATGTGATTTCGATGTGGGGGATCTAGTCTATTTACATTCGGACAAGTCAAAACTGAAGGCACGGGATCGATACCTCGTGACTGGTACGGATGACAAATGGTGTTCACTCAAAAAATTCACCGGTGACCAACTGCGTAACACTTCATACAAAGTTAAAAAGTCTGAGTGTTTTTCTGTGCCTGATTTTGTTGTGTCTGCCCGTTCAGATTTATCGCGCATTAACTCACAAGAGGATAGTGATGTAGAATATGTTTCACCGCGAACAGAAGTACCAAATACTCCGCCGATTCCAGACGAACTGTCAATTCCAGCTTATTCCCAAGGGGATACCTTACTCACATACAACGAAGACAATGTCAAAGTCAGTGCAGATGGTTCTGTTCTAGTTGACGCATCTAGTGAACATAACAATTCGTTTGAAATGGACAGTTTGGATACGCAATCACATATTATAAACAGAGACGATGAAGCGGAAAATACATCAGTCGGTTCTCGTCCAAAACGTAGTCGTAAAAAACCTGCTTATCTTAATGACTACGTTACATAGTTATTAATTTAGGCAGGTGGACTGCATAAGATAGAAGTTGTGATTAAAAGTTATTTTTATAATTTTACTGAATTAATCAAAATTTTGAAGACTAGTCCTTGTCTGCACTAAATAGCCGAGATAGTAGGGTAATTTGAACTGTAAAGCTGTCAGTTGTTGTCAAAATATTTCCTTGCTTTTATCAGTGGTATCTATTTTAGTTTTCTTAAAAGTAGTTAAATTCAAAGAAGAAAAGAGACTGCGCCATAGTATTATTGATCATTAGGTACTTAGCATACTTTGATTGTTGAATATACAATTTGATTATAGTTTGAGTTACGCTCCTTGCTTTGTAATCCACCATTCTATCTGCATAAAAGCACGTTTCAACCGTACTTGTTATTTGTCTTTATAAGATCATATTTCCTTACTGGCGATGGAAACAAAACTCTTATTTTACAACGCGTATATATTGCCTATTTTGGACTACTGCTGTATAGTTTGGGGAAAAGGTAATACAAACTATGTAAATAAAATCTCTATCCTCCAAAAGAGAATTGCTAGACTTATTCTTGCAAAACCTTCAAACTCACCATCAGCTGAATTATTCAAGGAATTGTCATGGCTTACTTTTTCAAACAGATGCAAGTATCATACTACAATTCTTATCTATAAAACTCTTATTAATAGTGCGCCAGATTATATGTTTGATATTGTTCATTTATCAAGAAACTCAGCTTATTCTCTTCGCTCAGAGACTAAAAACGACCTTGTTTTAACCAAAACACCTAAAACGAAAATCTATAATGATAGTTTTAGCTACTACAGTATAAGCGTCTGGAATGACATACCTGTTGAAATTAGAAATGTATCACGTCTTGCTTCATTTAAAAAGAAAGTCAAACAATTTTTCTTCTCTATGAAACAATGAGATTTTGATTCCTAAAATCTATTTCTTATGAGCTACACAATGTAATTAACGCGTTTGAGTATCTGTCAGTAATACAACTCATTTAAATGTGATGCTTATGTATATATCCTTTTTTTCAGTTTTTGGGCGTGCGTGTTTGCACATGCGCGGATGTGTGTGAGTGTGTGCGTATGTGTTTGACTTAAAAAATATTTTGTGGGAAAGTGCATGAGTGTTAATTTGATTCTCTTAAACGAATTTGTTAGAAGGCCATGTTGAAAATAAGCCTTGTTGTCTTAACATGTTACCTTCTTTAAATAAAGTTATTATTATTATTATTATTATTATTATTATTATTATTATTATTATAAAGACACAAAGTTTGGTTTACCGTAGAATCTCCAGGGAAGAATCCAGACTGAAAGGGGGTGAAAAAATTACTCATTGAAAGGTGTACGAACACATGATTATAAATTATTTTTTCAAAAACTTTTTCAGTTGTATTCAGAAGAGAAACTGGTCTGTAAATCGATGGGAGTGAATGGTCGCCTGTTTTAAAGATAGGACAAACGTTTGATATTTTCCATGCAGCTGGTAACTTGCATTGACGTAAAGATGAATTAAATATGTCACATAGAGGTATAGAAGAGGAGTTTCAATAATCACATGCCAATAAGAAGGTCGGGAATAGGGGTAATCAGACTTCACTTTTGTGACATGTTGAATATGTGAAGAGATGCTTAAATTCGGAAATTTGGCAGTAAAAAGTCAACCGTGATCAAAACCACAGGTCATCAAATCGTGAATAAATTCACATTTTCATACCCGATGCGCAATTATTTTGTAAGTTATTTGTTTGTTTGATTGCTTAGTTACTAGGAAACTAAAATTATTTGAAGATCATTTGAAAATATACCAAGCTCCAAGGTTTCCAATTAATCAAGACTTAGTGTTTCGCTTTTGATGAACGAGGACAGAAGGATTAAAAATAAATTAACAATGAATTGTTTTATTGAGTAATCCTACAAAGACACACGTGTGAAGCCAGTGTGTTACTATTCTCACAAAGCCGGGTTGGGTCGACCCGGACAAGCCAAGTTTATGGCGGCTTCTTTGAAGTCCATCGGGAACTAAAATTTGAGAGACTGTGTGACGTCATATTAAATAGGAGTTAGGCTACACAAGAAAGTTTATGATTTTGTGTGAAAGGAATGAAATGGCAATTAGATGATCTAGGTTATCATTCTACTTTTGAAATGCTCATCGATTCTCCGTAATCTAATGATTGAAACTATGGTGTTATCTGCTTAAAATATTACAATAATTAATTGTTCCGCGATTTGCATTCCGTCAAATAAAACAGTCCGGCCTCTTTCGAAAAATAACATCTAAACTACAGCTTTAATTGATTTGAAAACCTCAACATATTGTATGAATACGCGAAGCTGAACCCTACCAGGGTACTCTTGATAAACGTATTAATAGGATCTGTGATCCTACCTCAGAGTGATTTGGGTTTTTAGTGTCGTCAGTTCCCCACGGAAACAACAAATATTCTCTTTATATGGTTTAATCCTTCTTTATTTGACCCCCCCCCCCCCCCAACGCGATATGCAATTAACCTACCATTGTTATCTTAATGGTTTTATGGTCCTTATCTTAGTCACTTAATCACCTTGTATATTCTATGAAGAGATACACATACAGAGGCTGTCCGACATTTATTGATTTTTACTTATTGAGAAAAGTATTTAGTTAATCCTTGGTTCAATTATTTTAAAGAGCTAAATATCTCATTTATTCTATCATTTAGATAATGAGTATCATCTTTTTCGCACATTTTAACTTGGCATAGAAAAGAAAAGTGTTTGTGATGGCTCTTTAATTTTCAATCTTCATCAAAAGTACACCGATTAAAGATGCAACAATTATGTTTTTATAAAAAAAAATCTTCAATCACAAAATAGCTGTTGATATGATGTTAAGGAAACTTTTAAATAAAATTGCTTGGAATAATTGAAAAAAAAAATAATGTCCTCCTTTTGCTGCAATGTTTCGATTCTGCAGCAAGATTTTACGGATTATTACAAATTTGGATGGAGATCAAAGTATTTTTACCAAAATATATTCTATGATATTAATTCTTTCTTAACATTGCTGCAAGTTCAAACTTTTTATGTGTATAAATCCCTACCTTCGATTGATTTTGCACATTTTATCACTTTTTGTTATTTCCTAATTTGCAGATTTTATTTTTATCACAGTGTTTATACATCGGAAATAAAAAAAGATTTAAAGACTTTTCAAAAATCACGAATTTTCTGATTCAAATATAGATCTATATAATATTCTAATTTTTCACTTTTTTTCAAATCATTTAATGAGATAATGATGACCAATAATGGTCAATGTCATGTGTATAATTTAAAGGGTGATTGACCCCCTAGGGTGATTCAGAGAGATAAACAATCAGCTTATCAGTAGGGGTCCAGAATATACAACATTCCTTAAAGACCTGGTTTAAGGAATGTTGTATATTCAGGACCCCTACTGATAAGCTAATTGTTTATCTCTCTGAATCACCCTAGGGGGTCAATCACCCTTTATATTCTACACATGACATTGACCATTATTGGTCATCCACATTTCATTAATTGATTTGAGAAGAGTTAGAAATAGAATATAAATATTTTATTTAAACAGAAATTTTGTGATTTTTTTTAAAGTGTTAAAAGTCTTATTTATTGATGACTTAAATACACTGTGATTAATTTAAATCTACAAATTTGGAGGTGATAAAATGATCTAAGTCGATTGAAGTTAGGAATTTATATACATAAAAAAGATTGAACTTGCAGCCATGCTAAGAAATAATTTATTTATAAGAAAGTTTGTTTTTGTTTATTTTTTTGTAAAAAATACGTTTATCTGCTTTCCAAATATCTCATTACCCATAAAATCTTGCTACAGAATTGAAACATTGCAGTACAAGGAGGACCTTATTTATCGCTTTTCAATCATTCCATGCATTTTTTAAGAGTTTTCTAAATATCAACGCTACAGCTACTTTGTGATTGAGGAATTATGCTTATAATTGCAAAATTGTTTCATCTTTGTTCAGTTTTTAAACGAAGATCGAAAGTTAAAGCATCACAAGCACTTTTCTTTTCGTTTCCAAGTTTAAAAGTTGTGGGAAAAAAATAATAATCATTCTCTTAACGATAGAATAAATGAGATATTTAGAAATGTAAAATAATTTGACCAATAATTAACCAAATAATTTTCTCAATAAGTAAAAATCAATATATGCCTGACAGCCTCTGTATGTGTATCTCTACATAGAGTATACAAGGTGATTAAGTGATTAAGATAAGGGCCATAAAACCATTAAGATAACAATGGGTGGTTAATTGTTTATCTCGTTTGGGGGGGGGGGGGTCAAATAGGATTAAACCAGGTCTTTAAACCAGGTCTTTAAATTTCAACACCATGTTCAAAGGACAAAATATGAAAATAGAAAGGTGAATCCATAGTAAGATCATTTTTCATGGGACAACTTTTCTGTGGAAGCAAAATCACTATCACGGTACTAAATTATTTTCCGAATTGACAATTAATCAATTTTAAAGTTCAGTCAATCAGGATGCTCTAATTTTGATAGAAGGCACAACTTTGATTAAATCATTCAAAATTTAGAAGACAGAACACAGTGTAAGTTCAGATCAGACTGTAAATCTGTAGCCTATAAGCTGATCTTAATCTATGCGTTTCTGCAATGGCGGATCCAAAGGGGGTTCGGGGGGGGGGGGTTAAAACGAACTCCGTCAGTGAAGCCTAATTATTTCATCATGTAAAATTCTTAATAAACCATTCTTCGACTAATCGCTACATATTCCGGCCTTTTGTGAAAATAGCTTTGACAGACGGTATAGACTAAGATCAGCCTGCACAGTTATGCAGTCTGACCTTAGCATATACTGCCTTTCTTATATTAGATTTTTGTGGAAAATTCTTGATGCAACCTTGTTAATATGTCGAAATTAGGGAAATTATTTTGACAATTTGTATATTCAGCAGAATAAGAGTTAGAATTGTGTCACACTGGCGAATCCTCTTTCGAAAATGTTGATGAATGATCATAACATCCAAACTACAGCTTTTTCAAGCTGTAGTTACGATGTTTCGATTATCCACCAACGCTGAAATTATAAAAAAAAAAGGGGGGAGCAGACGGAGGACATTAATCTTTCGTCCCAGGCCACATATCGCCTTTGATGTCCTGTATATTCTATGTTGATCGTCTTCTGAGTGCGTATAAACTTCAAAATCCTAAGTAACGCATATGACTAGGAAAACAAATCCCCAAGTTTTTATGTTCAAACCCCGGCTTAACAGAATTCCTGGATCCGCCGCAGATTCTGTCGAAGCTTTTTGTACAGCCATTCGGAACATCACTCGGCCATTTCCGTAAACTGCAACATACCTCGGATCATTCGGAACATCGCTCGGACTTTTCCGTATCTTGAAAAGTACGAGGTCCATTCCGTAGAATCGCCGAAGGTTCCCGATTGACCTCGGATCTGTAAGGCGGATGGGTATGTAACGAATTCGTGCATTTTGTTAGGCGGAAACAGTGAGAGAAAAACTAGCACTATAGATTTATATCTTTTCAGTAAATAACGGCTAAAAAAGGGGAGAAGCAGACGGAGGACATTAATCTTTCGTCCCAGTCCACATATCGCCTTTGATGTCCTGTATATTCTATGTAAATCGTCTTCTGAGTGCGTATAAACTTCAAAATCCTAAGTAACGCATATGACTAGGAAAGCGAATCCCCAAGTTTTTATGTTCAAACCCCGGCTTAACAGAATTCCTGGATCCGCCGCAGATTCTGCCGAAGCTTTTTGTACAGCCATTCGGAACATCACTCGGCCATTTCCGTAAACTGCAACATACCTCGGATCATTCAGAACATCGCTCGGACTTTTCCGTATCTTGAAAAGTACGAGGTCTATTCCGTAGATTGACCTCGGATGTATGTATGGCGAATGGGTATGTAACGAAATCGTGCATTTTGTTAGGCGGAAACAGTGTAAGAAAAACTAGCACTGTAGATTTATATCTTTTTCAGTAAATAACGGCTGAAAAGTCTTAATTTTTGAGAATGACGAACCATTCTCAAAAAATAAGATTTTTTCAGCCGTTTTTTAAAAATCTAAAGATATTTATATTAGGATACGATGGTTTCACGTCAGTGACTTAAAAGAGTAGCGTTGGCGACGTCGAATGTTTTCACTCACAGTTTCGAGGGCTAACGCCATTTTAACTGACGTCATCGAGTTTTTCCAAGGTTTTCCAGTAATTTTTAAAAATAGTCCGGCTATGTACATCCGAGGTTGACCGTGAGATTGGCCGAGTGGTGTTCCGAATGTTGTACAGCATGACTGAAAATTTGCTGCATCTCTGCAACCTAAGCTACAAAGAACGACTACTGCATCTAGGTTTACCATCTCTGAAGGACAGACGCCAAAGATCCGACAGAATTCATGTCTACAAGATTCTTCGTGAATATGACATAACAGCAAACAATAATGTTCGACAATTAGCAAATTACCAAAAGGTCCGAAGGAAACAGCTTAAACTCGGCTGTTTAAACGACAAGCAAGCACCGTACTAAGAAAAAATAGTTTTTGCCGCTAAGAGAAGTAGACTCTTGGAACAATCTCCCCAACCAGGTTATCTCGTCACCTTACATAAATGTTTTTAAACAATTTAAGCAAACAGTGGAAAAGTCCCCCCCCCCCCAAAAAAAAAAATAGGTTCAGAAACCTTCGGCCGTTTCTAGGCTTACCCTAACTTTTTTGTGTAGTAAATGGTCCATTACAAATTTATATAGATTGGCAATATTCATGGATGAAGTTTCGGTACATATAATACATATTCGGGAAAAAATCAGGCGGTGCGTTTTCACCAAGGGCGTAACTCCCGTTAGGCAATCTACGCAAGTGCGTAAAAGAAATAATCTTCTGATGAAAAATATCGTTGATGAATGATCAAATTATCGAAACTACAGCTTATTCAAGCTGTAGTTTCGATGTTTTGATTATTCACCAAAGCCCAAACCATACAAAAAGGAGCGCCGCAGACAGAGGACATGCATCTTTTGTCAGTCCTCATACTGCATTTATCCTATATATTCTTTGGATGTCGCCTTCTGAGTGCGTATAAATTTCAAAGCCCTAGATACACCCATGTTCACTGCTCGTGAGTATACATGTACACACAAATTTAGCTCAAAATAGAATAAAGGTCTATTCAAGGAAAGGAGGATAAAGGACAATATACCCCTTGGGCGACGAAAAGGGGATTATGTGAGTGACGGTGAGCAGACTATATAAGCCCAATCACACAGTGGACCAACTTACAGATTCGCAAATCGGAAGCTGCGATGACTGTACGTCGCTAATCAGTTAGCTGTGGTTTATAAATTTAATTAAATTCATAATTGTGTAAAAACGACGGGACAGAATCAACAGGATGATTTCTTAAAATAAAGGTAAGACATGTTTTCTTAAGTTTATGCTACGATCACGACACCAAACAAGCATGTATTTGTAAAATCGAGACCAATCACTGGCGTTTGCCCTCGGCGACCGCTTTCACTGCTTGTTCTTTTCTATTTTTTCGAATTGGAAACGCATCAAATCCTTTTCTGATTGTATTCGATTACAAAAGAATCAATTACCTTCAAGAAAACATAACCATGCGACGGATCCGTTTTATATTCGCGAAAATAAACAACATTTTATTAAGGCACCCTAATATGTTCATTGTACAACTAGCTGTAAAAATTTACCATCAGTAGCTGTTAGCTTAGCCGATTCATGGATTTTTTTTTTAAATATACTGCTAGTTTAATGAAATATGAAGTGAAATTGAGATCTAAAGCAAACGGTACTTTTGACAGATACAGAAAAGTTAACCGTGACTTTTTATTTCAGAAAGATATTCTATATGGCTTCTTCACCACGTGTTTCTTAATGAATACCTCACAAAATCACAGCATCTTCTCTGAACGATGTGATTCTTTCATTTCTAGCTAAGCATGTATCAACTTTGGAAATTAATTTCTTAAGACCTTACCATTTGCGAAATGAAGGTTATAGGAATTGGATCCTTCCTGTTTTCAGTTTTAAAATGTGTTTGTACACAACCTTATTAACCGTTTCTTACTCAATCTTTCTCTTTTCCTTGGATCTAAACGCAATTGGTGAAACATGATGAGGTAAATAATTGCAGTACAAATTTTACTACGTCAGATGGAAGGACTCTTAATAAATATATTACTACAGAATAACTAAAAAAGGAAACTACGCAGGTTGATACTAATAGTTGATAGCTTATTTCGAAGATGAAAATAAAAAAAATGGATCTAAAAGAAGTAAACAAATTGTGAATTTCGATTATAGTTTCGTATATTTACGAAAACAAAAATAGAAAAAAAAAACCCGCACACACACACACAAACACATTCAAATAAATGAATCATACGCATTGGTCGGGAGAGATAGATGAGTAAAATGTAAGAAATACAGCTTCAATATAGGCTACTGACAAAAAATTGTTTAACCTTTATTTATTAACCTATTTATTAGAAGATGAATCTTTCGGGCAAAAATATTATTTGTTTTCAAATGCTAATGAATCTGTTACCTGACTTGCGCTGAGTGCGACGTAGGAGCCAAAATAATTATTAATTGCTCGGCTGTTTCGAAGAACATCCGATGTATTGTTATCCCCTTTAAGTCGTTCGTTTTGGCGTTGTGTCATAGGCGTTTGGGTAGGCGTTTGGCGCCGGCGTGATAAACATTGACCTTGGTCACATCTCTCTTATCATTTAAGGTTTATTCTAAAAATTTGGCAGGTGTGTTCACCATCACAAGAGCTAGCCGTCAGACAATAAAGAGGGGTCACTCTGAACGCATTTTTTAAGAGCTGTGCCCCCTTTTACCTATATTTTTGCACTACACAGAGAAGGCGGTGCACTTGCTTATACTTTTTTCTTGAAATACATGTACAGAGGGCTTCATAATATCTGCTACAGTTTCAAAAGGCTAAATTTTATTTTATCCAAATATATATTTTGTATGTTTACAAATTCCTAACACGGACACTAAAAAGTTTATATAGCGATAAAACACAATATCATTAGTTCAATGTTCCCTGATCCAAGACTGCAGAAAATCGGATAAATCGGGCGGCTACAGCACACCACTGCATCAAAAAAAAGGCACGGAGTCAAATAAGCAACAGCCTGCAATGAAAGATACATTTTCTGACAAAATGAAGCGTGCAGCTAATAACAAAGCACATTAATTCAAATCAAAACATGAAATGAGTGTTAAATTTACAATCACAGAAATTTGATAGGGTCGCAAACTACGGTGAAAAGCGAGCCATTTTACGCAAAATTGAAATTTGAGAACAAGCGCTACGAAATGATAGCCACCCCAAGACTAGCATTTTGTGAAGTAGAAATATAGTGCAAAGTCTTCTGATTGGTTAAAACGCATATGTCAACCATCTTTTTGTCACAATCTTACATTTAACACATATAATACGGATTTTTGAGCCGGCTCGATTCAACAACCCCTCGGTTTTTTGCATCTCCGCATGACGCCAATCTATGTCAAGCTCGCGACCATTGAATTTCGTAATCGATATGACGTCCATTTTGTGATATAATATTGTCAAGTCATTCCTTTAGTCCTTGCGATGGTAGTGACACTCATTTGTGGATTGATCATATGTTCGCGTAGAATCGCAATTTTGGTGTTCATTTGATTTCTTCATACTAGTATCAGTTGGGAAGCGTTTTTGCATTTCTCTTATTCTTATAACAGGAGAATGGCTTAAAACAAGGGGGACATAGTGGACTTTAATCGCTCAGCTGAGAGAACTGTCCAAAACTCGTTTAAAGAAGGCTTTGAAAGGGTTTTTGGCAAATTTTCAGGTTGATTTGGCCTTAAATGTGGCCACTAGAAAGCATACAAAGTTTTTTTTCTCTTGGAATGACCCTGTGACTTTCGTTTTGTTCCAAGTTTCGAACTTATTTGAAAAAATCATCGAGACTTTAATTCTAAGCAAACTTCAGGTAAAACTAATCAGACCAGAAATGTAGCCACTATAGTGCATACATGTGACCTCTAGAGTGCATACAAGGTTTTGAACCCGTAACCTAGTTTTTGATCCTACTTTATCCAATTTAAAACGCATCCGAGATTATATCAAGACATTCACTTTGTCAAAATTCCTGGTTGATGAGGCAATTTCAGATTGATCGGGCAAAAAATGCGACCTCTAGAGTGTAAACAGGTTTTTTTTTTAATAAGATTTGACCCCGTGATCTAATTTTTTACCCCACTTGACCCAACTTCGAACTCGTGTGAGACTTTATTAAGGTAATCATTCTGGCCAAATTTACGTTTGATCGGGCAAAAAAATGCGGACTCTAGAGTGCATACAAGGTAAATGTTGAATACGCACGACGGACGATGGACGACGGACATTTCACTTAACCACAAAAACTCACCTTCAGCACTTCGTGTTCAGATGAGCTCAAACGTGATGAACAATTTCAGCAAGCTTTTGCATTTGGAGTACTTTCTTGAAATATAGGGGTCAATTTATGACATATTTGATGACATGATGACAACATGTTTCCCTAAAACTTGTCAATTTAAATTGTGATATGTTCACCCCTCTAAAAGTAGTTGAAAATTGAAGTCAAACCATAAAGTACAGAATTATAAGACTTGGAAAGTAAAGCAGATATTATGAATCACCCTATCCATATATACTGAGCGACTTTAAAAACGCAATTCTTAAAAACGTCACTTAAATGCAAATACTGTAAACGGGGTTATTTTGGCGGTGGTTTTATTTTGGCTATATTGGCGGTCGAGCTAAGATGCGCCAAAATTAATCCACCGCCAATATTTGCCATTGTGAAATGAAAAATTCCTATACTGTAAGGAAAATGTTATCTTGCGCCATGTACGTTTAAGGTTATATTGATTAACTTTATTTCAAAGATATTCAGACCATTCTTATTCGAATTGGAATAAGAAAATCGGCTGACAACGTTGGTAAATGTCTAATAAAATTAATTCCAAAATTGCAGATTAAAGTTGGTTCAAGTATTGTAACGAAAATCAAGGAGAAAATGTGTGAAAAACTGGTACACGAATTATTACTCTTACGAGAGGTGTGAATGCAAACTATTGTTGAGTTTGTAAAAAATGACACTACTCTAGAAAATTGGCTTTCTTATACTTTCAAGGTTTTGAACATTTATTCTCATAAAGTATCAAAGGCCACTGGCCCATAGTACAACATATTAACAAACAATAGTTATGACATATGCAAACATTTCAAAATATATCGTTATTACATACACCGTTGGTCTTTTCTCGAAACATCTCAACTACAGCTGCTTGTAACTATGATCCTTATGAACACCGACGATGTATAGATAGTTTGTTTTTAAGCAACAACATGGGTTATGCCCTATGTTTGTTTTAGTATATAAATAAAAACAACGCGGAAGAATACAATATCTTATCCGATAAGATATGTCATATCCGATAAGGTATTGAATGGGTTTACAAAAAAATCCAGTCTATGCGTCTGAGAACACTCTGCCTTCCAGTCTATAGTTTTCATTGATAATAATCCAAAAACAAAAATTATTCTTACTAAAGTAAAATTTATTGTAAAGTTTCACTATTTGAAGCAAAATATTTAATAAATAATTAATTTCGCATCAAAAGATTATCAAACTTAAAACTAAATCGCTTTGTTTACATCATTAGTTTACCTCTTTGAGATTTATTTTTGACCTATTTTCGTGGAGTATAACGTGGAAAAAACACAGTATTTAGATAAGTTACATTTATTTTATATATTTTACTTAGTTTTAATAATATTTGGTGATTGTTTATAATGATTTTTGATTGGTAACTATGTACTGCCGTTAGATTTTAGTTGATTTGTACTGAAGAACGTTTTATCAATGTTTAATTGACTAATCAGATGATGTTTTGATTGGAGCAAGTGTGAGCAAGTTTGATTACTCAGAGTAATAAGTCACAATTCTGCTTCCATATTGTGTTTGTTTATAAAAAACATGGTTCTTTGTGGATTTTTATTTATATTTTCAGGTGGATTTGAGTACTGTTAATGGATGAAAGTTGTATTTGAGTTGGTAATTACTGGATTTTACAGAAGTTAGACAGGTATGTTGGTTTCTTCTGACTTTTTTAATAGATGATACACATAGATTGCTAGTAGTCTGATGCTTTTCTCATTTGTTTGATTCATTAAGTTGTAAATGTTTTGGTCATTTTTACCTCCCTTATACCAAGTGAAAAGAAATCTTGCTCTTATTTCATTATATTTTGGACAATTAAAGAAGATGTGTTGTTCGTTCTCTGTGGTTTTAATATTATTTTGGTTCCAACAGTATGAGCAAATACGATCTGATTGAGGAGTGTTATGATGTCGTCCTATTTCGATTTGTAGTTTATGTCCTGAGCATCTAAATCGTGCTAGAGACTTTCTGAAGGCAAATTTAATATTCATATTAAGATATTTCTCCGGTGTCAATAATGACTTAAAATGTTTATAAAAATCACATCGACTAGAATTATTAATTTTTGAAGACCATTTTTGTAATGCGCAGTCTTTTAGTCGCTGTTGAAATTGTAATAGAAAATTATTCTTATCGCCAACTGTCTGACTAATCCAAACTATTCCAAAACCATTTTCAAAAAGAAGATTTTTTATTTTACTTGCCCATGTTATTCTTCCAATATCATCTAGTGATTTTAGCATATTATAGCACTGTTTGGGGTATCTGTGGTCTTCCATATATAAAATTTTACACCAATATTTGATACAGTTATGGTTGTATGTAATATTTAAAGGTAGCCTACTGCATTCCCCTAATACCATGCAATTATTTACAGTGCTATTAAGACCCAGAAGTTTTCTACAGTAGTTGACCTGTACAGATTCTATTATTTCACTATAGTCATACCCCCAGACTTGAGAGGCATAGCAGAGAATAGGTTTTACCATGGCATCAAATAGTTTGAAACTTTCCGTATGAAGAAGGTAACCATTTTTATATTCATAGTTTCGTATACTCTGTATAGTTTTTGTTGCTTGAGCTGCTAGCTTGATTTTTGCTGAAGTCCATGATAACATTGGAGTAAATAATATTCCCATATACTTATAAAGGGAAGTAATTTGAATTTGTTTGCCTTTGAAAAACCATTTTTCATAATTTCTGAGGTACCCCCCTTTTCTGAAGACTATTATTTCTGTTTTACCCAAATTGATTTCCATTCCTGTATTTGTACAGAATTCTTCCAATACATTGATTTGTTTTTGAAGGCGTGCAACAGTGTCAGCACAGCAGGCTACATCATCTGCGAACATCAAGCTTAATATTTCAGGGATTTTATTATTGATGAATATTCCTTGACCACATTTTTCCTGCAGTATCTCGCTCAAATCATTTATGAACAGTGAGAATATTATAGGACTACATAAATCACCTTGTTTTGTGCCAATATTGCAACTAAAAAATTTTGTGAGGCCATTTTCAGTTTTCACTGATGAAATATTGTTTGAATAAGTGAGTCTCAAAAAACGATGTATTTTTCCTCTTATTCCTTTTTTCTCTAGTGAGTCAAATAACTTTTTGTGCTTAATTTTATCAAATGCTTTTGAGAAATCAATGTATAAACAGTACAGTCTCCCACCTGGTTTTGATAAATATTTCTGTATTATGGACTGTAAAGAAAAGATATTATCTACTGCAGAGTAGCCTCTTCGAAATCCTGCTTGACCTTCATCAATCTTATTATTCTCCTCTGCCCAGATGTACAGTCTGTTACTAATTATACTTGACATTATTTTGTACATAGTATTGAGTAAGGATATCCCTCTATAATTTTCAGGGTTATCTCTTGATCCAGATTTATAGATAGGGCATATAAGACTTTCACTCCATTTCTTTGGGAAAGCACCACTGTCAAAGATTGTATTAAAAAGTTTTGTCAGTAGAGGAGATAATTTTGAAACTGTATGTTTGTAAAACTCAGAACTGATCCCATCTGACCATGGGCTTTTTCCAATATTAAGATTTTTTATGCTTGTTATAACTTCATCCTCACTTATTGGTCTGTTTAAGATATCATAAATGTCATCTACATCATTTGGTACAATATGGTCTTCTATCTCCTTGTAATCAATATCATTTAATAATGAGGAAAAGTAATTTGACCAAGAATCTGAGGTGATATTTGGTATGACTTTTGTATTCCTACTCTGATTTTTTATTGTTTTCCAAAATAGTTGTGGATTGGATCGACTTTCCACAAGTTTTTGTCTCTGTTGTGCTAAATAGTTATCTTTTTTAGTTGTGCATATATTTTTGAATTTACCTCTGAGTTCTTTATACTTTTCTAAATCTGTTTTGTCATTTGTATTTCTGAATTTGTGAAGTCTATCATATTTTTCATGTTTAAGTGCCTCACAATCATCATCCCACCATTGTGGCTGAGTGTTAACAGACGCACAAGACCCGTGATCATTGACTTTCATGGACATGGCAGATTTCTGAAATAGAGATATAATCTTTTCAACACATGAATCTACATTATTACAAGCTAATTGATTGATATTCTCTTCATCTTTTTCATAAAGAGCACAGAAATTTTGCATGAATGGTACTTGCTTATCTTTAGACCATTTGAATTTTGGGAATTTTCTAATATACATTGAATTTTTGTATCTATTTGCGGTCGCTAATGCATTCTCAAAAGATTTAAATGTAAATTGGCAAAATACAGGAAAATGGTCTGATTCAGTTCGGTCTTCAATTTTAAAGTCTGTGCAATATTGGAATAACTCTGTGCTACCAACAGCGTAGTCAACAGTACTTGCTCCATTGTTGGCAATACAGGTATAATTCCCAGCTTGATCTTTATGCATTCTACCGTTGAAAATATGAATATTGAAAGTCCTACAAAGTTCAACTAATGACTTGCCAAATTGATTAAATTTTAACATATCCTTTTATTTCTTATGAGATTAAATCGATCACCCTCATACCTTGTCTCACCAAAAACAAAGTTTAGATTGTCAGATGGGATGAAATCGAGAAGGTCTTTGGATCTTGCATTGAGGTCTCCGCCTAGGAAAAAGGAAGCATTTGGATAATCATTTTGCATTTCTATGAAATTGTTTTGGATAGATTTTATACCATCCTTTTCCTCAATGTTTTCTTAAATAACTGATCCCTCTGGTGACACATATGTAAAATATAAAATTATATTTCTTATTTCTGCATGGTTATTAATGTGAAGAAGAATTACAATGCTATCTTTATATTTCTTGTATATTCTTTCAACAAGACCATTTTCAACAATGTTATTCTTTATGAATATGCTTACACCACCACTATTTCTTATTTGCTTCTTGTCAAATTTTCTAACAGAGCTATAATGAGTGAATTCAGGAAGAAGATCATCAAAGTCCTTTTCATTTCTACCCCAAGTTTCTGTGATACAAATTATATTGTAACTTTTTAGGTATGCCTTTAAATCATCATTATCTAAGTGTTTATATAGACCACAAATATTCCATATCATCAAATCGAAACTGAAAAACCGCCAAATGTGGACACCGCCAATATAAAGCCGTTTACAGTATTAGTGAATAGACTCACACTGCAATATACTTAATTTGTTACTTAAACAAGTTACCTTTAGTCCAAAATCAATGTTATTTTGAAACATTCTCTTGTATTCCCAATACGGGGCCACTTTTAAGCATACCCACGAAAGTTGGAATTTCTCCATAATCCTACTGCTTGAACGATATTTTCTTTTCAAATGAAACAAACGCCAAACAAATTTCAAGGTTTGGTTGAATGAATCAAGAGGTCAACTAATCATAGTACTGCGTTTAAGCATGTTTGATGCAAAGACGACTCCCAAAACGTCGTCTTTTTTACCAGAAATGACGTCGCTTACATGTTTTTTTCCATTCCGTTAGTAGAACCACAAACGTTGTTCATGTGAATGCGGTTTTGGCAAACATAGCCTGTTCACACTTTTAACCCCTTACCAGACAACTCGTTCGGAATTGAGATGCCATTTTAAGCGTGTTTATGGCATGGCACTAACGTCATTTTAACATGTTAAGTCTTCTGAAACTCCTTTTTGGCAAGGTCCTACCATGCAGATGTTTAAATATTGAACGAATTTATCAATAATTTTTAGTCTAATCGAGGTTAACGACGTTCCGATTCTAACATGAATATTGAATAGCTAAATATTCGATTTTATGATAGAATTCATGTGTGCTTATAATTGTGTATGTATGTGGGTATGGGTTATTCATGTAAGTCCAAAAGTAGCCGAGCCCGGTAAGTTGATAACGCGTCGTGTTGTCTTTCCTCCGATTATGTGTTCATTCCTTGTCTCGGCAAACTTTAATTGATATATGTTAATTTCAAGTGAATGTAACAAGAGTCATTTATATCCCCTCTATGAATGTATGCCAAGAAGTACATATATGTGGATGAGCTGCTGCCGCCCCGATATAAATCTCTATCCGCTTGTCTGAAAAAATCCCGTTACATTGTCAATTTCTTTTAGTCAATTGAAGATACAATGTTCATATATGCAATCAAAAAGGTATTGCACTCCCTATATGACTTTTTAGACTAAGTCTAAACACTTTATATGGAATGGATTAAAACCATGTCGAAGAGTATGCCTACTCGAAGCCCAAAAGCGCTACGAAATACCGACTTTTCGTCTGTATAACATTACGAAAGAAAGATTTCATCGGCCCAGTAGACATTCTTCAAAGCCTTATATTCCACCAGACATGTCAAGGTGTACTAGTTTGTGTTGTTTCGTATGTTTATGCAATTTTAGGACCTGAAAAACAAGTTGACCAATCGAAATCGCACTCTGTAGTGGGTTTTCTTGGCCTTTGTTGTGTGAATGTATGTATTCATGTATGTATGTTTGTATTCATGTATGTATGTATTCATGCATTTATTCATGTATGTATGTATGTATGTATTAATGTATTTATCAATGAATGTATGTAAATACATGCATGTTTGTATAAATATCTATGTATGTGCGTGTATGTATATGTATGTATATATACTCGTACTTATATGTGTAATGTCTGCTTGTTTGTTTCTGTGGGGTATCCGTGTGAGTATAGTTTTATGAATTCATGACATTGTTTTCCTGATGTAAATTTGCTAGAGTTGACATGTCATGTCCAAATTCGTTGACATTTTGATAGAACATTGGTCAACAAGAATATAATATTTTTTGCGTTTCTACTTTCAAACATCCAAAAGATGATAAACTATACAGTTATCCGACATCCAAACAAGAAAAGTTATTACCGGAAACTTCCTAAAGGAATTTCAACAAAGTCCATACTTTGCAAACGAAAAACCATCATGCTGTGTCATATGAAGTTAAAGATCAAGGATACTGTAAATATTTCCAACAATAAATCGTAAAGAGAACAGTTACCAAATGAAAGAAATTTTCGATTTATGAAACGCGTCCAAGGATACTGTAAATATTTCCAACAATAAATCGTAAAGAGAACAGTTACCAAAATGAAAGAAATTTTCGATTTATGAAACGCGTCCAAAGGCAGAAATAACAAACAAAAGAAAGAAGCAAAACCAATCAAGAAGCCACAGTTACTATATCACATACCTCGATTTTTGTATAATGAAGACATTGAATGGTGTTATTTCACAAAACCGTCCTGTACATTCTTTTTCGCAAACCTGTCATACAACTCCGTCTAGTGCCCATTCGGCCATTGTGGGGTCCCAGAGAAATCAGTTTAATAGAAAATGTGAAGACCGATTCACATAGCACGATGTTCGAAAGGTGATCATGCGATGCATATAGGCGTGTCCTAAGGCCTTGAGTTTTTATTAAATTTTGTATAGCTGTTTCTCATAGCATGGATACTATGGACAGCCGCACGCTAATTATTCCTTTTTGTGTAACTGTGAGTAAACGTTTTACATAGGGGCTTTGTGAGGCAAATGTAAGCTAGGTTTAATGGGATTCAAATGAATGGTAAGTCTTGCAAGGAAGTTTACTTATTTAACAAGCGATCGGATAAAGCCGATGATCTGCAAACAGATACTCAAATGATAATAATACCCATCTGTAATCAAACAGAAGCAAAGTAAAAGCGCCTGTCGTTTATTTTGTCAAATACTTAAACGTGAATCTGTGTCGAAAATCGCAGCTAATTATACAGTTTAAAAGTGGGTCCATGCAGCTAATGGTACAAAGAACCTTTCTAGGGTGCCAGGATCAAATCTTGTTTATTTTCATAAAAACAACACGGATCCGTCTCATGGTTATATTGTCTTGAAGGTAATTGATTCTTTTGTATTCGAATACAATCAAAAGAGGGTTTGGCGGGTTTCCAATTTGAAAAAAAGTAGAAGAGAACAAACAGTGAAGGCGGTCGCCGAGGGCAAACGCCAGTGATTGATCTCAATTATACAAATACTAACTGGTTGGATGTCGTGATTGTAGCATTAACTAAAGTAAAATATCTTACCTTTCTTTTAAGAGATTTTCCTGTTGGTTCTGTCCAGTCGTTTAAACACAATTATGATTTTAATTGAATTTATAAACCGCAGCTAACTGATTAGCGACGTACAGACATCGCAGCTTCCGATTTGCGAATCTGTACGTTGTTCCACTGTGAATCAGGGGATTAGGCGGCCACTTTCAATTTGAACGTGGACCAATATGCTTTATTATAGTAAGTAAATGTTGAATTTTTACCATCTTGAACTTTTTCAGCAGCTTTTTATAGGTCGATCGTTCTGATATTACTTCACATAATACATTCCAAAGCTATA
The DNA here is from genome assembly GCA_948146395.1 of Fragum whitleyi. NCBI lineage: Eukaryota > Metazoa > Mollusca > Bivalvia > Cardiida > Cardiidae > Fragum > Fragum whitleyi. The sequence continues at coordinate 60,953,528 of OX411544.1, read as the reverse complement.
CCTGCGCAGATCCAAGATTTTTTCTGGGGTCAACCAAGTGATTTCCTTGTTTTCTTCGCGGATTGAGCAACTCTAGCTTGAACCAGGGAAGCTCAATATACATAGTATATTTAGGGTCCATGCTTGAACAAAGCTGCAGTTTCGATGTTTTCTTCGCCGACTGAACAAAAGATTATTTGTTTTCCATATTTTATTACTAAATAACGATAAAATCAGTCTCTATCCCCGGTGGAATTCATGTCGCGTAGCTATTTTGGTCTGAGTAAAATTCGGACCACATTTTACCACGGCTTGATTACAATTGGTGAATGGCTTCGGGATTTCGAGAACTACGTAAGGAAATGAAGTTGTGTCTGCTTTCAAAATATAGAATGTGTTCACAGTGTACGCACAAGAGACTGACGCTCGCGTCCAACCATTCCGATCAATTGAATTGACTAGCAAAATGCCGTAACTACAGTTTTGTCAAGACTCTAGTTTACCCGCCCTTTGGCATTATATTGATTATAGAAACATTTTCAATCGGTTTTCCCTCCCCAATAAAAAGGGTCTGGATCAGTCACCGTCGGAATTCCCCGGATTACGTCATGCCAATCGGAACATCACTCGTGCATTTCCGTTATAGCGACACTCGTAAACCCAATCGGGTACCCTCGTCAATTCTACGGAATAGGTAATTTTCAGTTTATGGAAAAGTCCTAGCGATGTTCCGAATGTCCAAGCCCAGCACTTGTACCCCGCTTTACAAGTCAGCATGTGCACGTGCAAAGCGGATTACATTGTTTTGCCATCCTGAACGACGGACATTGTTCTTTGTTTTTGGCATGACAGGACAGAGGCTTCGTACCCGATAATGTTAATTATTTGCTTTGATATTTACTTTCCTTTAATTGGTATAGATCGACATAAACAACAACAACAATTAAATTCAAAGTTAGTTTTAAAAAACATCAAATTACGTCATTATTAGGCCACGCTTTGTCATATCCAAACACATTATCCGAAACACTGTGAGGCTATCAGTATTTCCAGCGGGAAAATTTCAAACTGTGTAGGTAGATCTAGAATTATACCTTTTTTAAAATTATTTTTCATTTTGACTCATTTTCGAATCAATTCCATGACCAACAACGATGAACAACGATGTCAGATCAAAGATCTAAAATCAAATGTGGATAAATTCGCTCCTATATTTGTTACTTGAAGAATCTTAAAACACTGTGACTGCAGCTAAAATAAGCTGATTATTTTATGATTTAATGATCATACATATTTGCCACTTGACAAATCTCATAATTGTACTCATATGATCAAAAAGATATACTATCCCAATTTTAGTGTGATCAGAAAACATGGTTTTAGTGAAGAAAATGCTCGATTCCAGCATTTTATTAATAAAAACCATGTTTCTCAATATTTATATTTTCAATTCTTATTTGGACAAGTATCAAATTATCCCTTATGTGTACAGATAGTTACCAGTATTCCCTTGTATTTTAAAGTTTCAGTTTGTAGCCTGGATGGTCGTGGTGGATGGCAGAAGATATGGTGGATGGCAGAAGATATGGTGGATGGCACATCAACAACTATTGAGAGTTAAGTGCTATTTATTTATCTAAATTATCCAATCATTAGTCATTTAAAATGTAATTGTTAATCAAAGATAAAAAAGGAGTGTCTTTTCTTTTGGCATCATCATCATTATTTTTTCAAAAATAATCTCTTCATAATTATATTGAAAAATCCAGATAGATGAAAGTATAAGCTAACTGGGCCAAGCTTTTACTTTCATCATAAATGAGGTAAAACAATTTGAGAAATACATGTATATAGGTACCAATAGATTTCCACAAATTGTTTTGGCTAATAATTAATAAATTAATTTTGGAAAAAAATAAGAATTGATGACAATCAAGGTCAAATTCATCCCAGGTATGATAGTTAGGTTTTGACAATGTAAGTTTTTGTTTGTACTTAATTCCAGAGGAAGTGATACAAAGTAAGTGTATATTATAAGAAATATTAATTCATTTAATGGGGTTTCAACGTCACTTTCAACAGTATTTCAGTCATATCACTGTAAATCTTCTAGCCACTGGACTCGGACTCCTGATAGTTCAAACCCCAGTATTTGCGGGTTTTCAGGTTTTTTTTAGTTTAAACCTAATTATTTTACATTGATTGGGAAATAAGTTCTTACAACTTGGATTAATCCCTCTCGATTCTGCCTCCTGGAAAATTCACCACTACTTGCGCCGAATGTGTGGGCCAATGAATGAACCAAGATCGATAGCTGCTCCCAGGAATCGAACTCAGGATCTTTGGGTCAAGAGGCCAGCGCTCTACCTCTAGACCTCGGACACTTTTTTTTTCAATGTCAAAATACAGGTAGAATGAATGTGGTATTTATGTAAGTACTTCAAGCCATTTAACAGTACAGGTATGCCAGTATTTTCACACCACCTACTCTCCTAACCATTAATTCCTGATAGTTTTTCATTGGGTATGTCATACATTTACCGCTCCAAAGTCTGGCAGATATCTGCAAGTATATCAAGATAAATAGGTTCTTTGCACAATCCGACACATCGTAACTCGGCATACTTTCATAGATTGTGTTTTGGCTGATAAAAGTAAGTTGGGATGGTTTATTTGAACTTGTCAGCATATTTTAACTGGACAATGCATCACAGTTCAGACCAATGTCTTTCTTAGTGTTCTCACAGAAAAAGTCAATTAGTAAGGATAATTTAATTATTACAACCTGTCATTAAATTTAAACTAGACAATGCACAACAGTTCCAATCATTATCTCTACTTGTTCTTGTGGAAAAAAGTTAATCAATTAGGATAATTCATTCCAACCTGTCAAAATATTTTCAAAGAACTATATGTCTTGGTTCCAACCAATTTCACATAATTGCTCTTGCAAATGTTTATAAGTAAGTTAATAAGTTACAATCTATACCAATCTGCCTTTATATTTTAACTGGACAATGTAGCGAAATTAACACCATTGTCACACTTCTTGTTCTTGAGAATATAAGTTAGTTATTTAGTTAGGATAATTTATTTTCCAACTTGCCCAGGGTTTTCCCTGGGCCTCAGAATTTGGGGGTCATTGTGACCCCCATACCTTTAGAATTGAGGGTCATTTCCCCAATTTTGGGGGACAAATTTAAAGAAGCTTAGGGAGCACATAAAAACAAAATAAAGTAGACTGCAACATCTTCAGAGCCATATACATTTCATATTTTTCGGGGTTTGGTTGTTCATTCCTCCTATTTTGGAACAGGTCAAAAACATTTTAACCCTCGGAGAATTCAAGCTATAAATAAAAATATTAAACAAATTCAGATTTAATGACGAATGACTTCTTTGGTAGGTGGACCATAGTAATCATCATCAAACTCGCTAAAACAGCTCTATTTTGTTGTTCCTTTGAAAAAATGGCCCAAATGCAGACGATGGAAGTTTACACACTTTTATTTGTTGTTGCATTATGTAAGATCCGGTGTCTGGTTTACAGTTAATTTTACGACCGGAAATTGGGTCTGAGGTGGTTTAAATCGCGATAACCCGTCTGCATATTTTATCAGGTACCTATAGCTATCTAAAAATAGAATTTTATCAACATTGGAAAACCTGGCTAGTTACAGAGGTCACGGAAATATTGTATCTGACGCTTGTTAACAAGCGAGTTATGTCAATTTTTAACCCAACTGAAAATCTATGAAAAAAGATCTCCAATCATACATGTTCATAGCACAGAGCTGTATTTTGAAACTTGCGTCACAAATGTCGCACAGGTAATTTTTTGCGGGTCATTTGAGTTGAAATTGCGACAAAGACGCGCATTTTTTGCGTCAAGGAAAACCCTGCTTGCCAGATTGTTAAACTGGACAATGCATGGTGATTCCCTCCAATTTCAGAGTATGTGTCCTTCCAGATATAAGTCAACTAGTTGTCATAATTAATTTCTACCTGTCGGCATATTTTAATTGGAAAATGCATCACAGTTACGACCGATGTCTATGTGTTCTCATGGAAATTAGTTGAGTCAGATAATCAATTCCTATCTTACATCGTCCTACCTGCCAACATATTTAAACTTGACATTACCAGTCCATTCTAATTGATGTCTCTGTATGTGTGGAAACAAGTTAATTAGTTAGGATAATTTTTTCTGTCCTACCAAAAAATCTTATCAGGACAATGCATCACTGTTCCAATCAATGTCTCGTATAAAATGTGTCCTTTTGGAAATAAAACAATTAGCAAGGATAATTCATTACGACCTGCCAAGTTATTTTTACTGGACAATACACCAAAGTTCAAATCAATGTGTCTTTAGGCTTTATTGTGGATATCAATTAAGTATTTAGGATAATTTAGTTATTCCAACCTGCCAAATTGTTTAAACTTGGCAATGCACCACGGTTCCAATCCATTTTTCTGTGTTCTAGCAGAAATAAATTAATGAGTAAGGATAATTGATTTCAACCTACAAACATCACATAACATTTTGAATCAATGTCTCTCTATGTACATAATTCTCGCGGAAATAGGTTAATGAGTAAGGATAATTGATTTCAACCTTTCAACATACTTTAACTGGACAATGCATCTTGGTTTGAATCAATGTCTTTCTATATGTTCTTGCGCAAGTAAGTTTGCTTAATTTATTTCAACCTTTCAACATACTTTAACAGGACAATTCATCTTGGTTTGAATCAATGTCTTTCTATCTAAGAAATAATGGACAATGCATTGTGGTTCAATTCAATGTCTCTCTATGTGCTCTCTTGATTATAAATTAATAAGTTAGGATAATTTATTTCAACCTGTATAAATAAATGAATTGGACAATGCTCTCGATGATTTAAGTTAATTAATGAGTTACAATAATTTATTCCGACCACTTTACATATTTTATCTGGAAAATGCATCATGGGATATACCAAAGTCACATTACATGCTCTCGCAGGATGTAAGTATCAAAGTAAATAAGTTAGGATAATTTATTCCAACCTTCCTACATATTTTAACTGGACAATGCAACACGGCTCCGTCTAATGTCACACTATGTGTTCTCATTGATATAAGTAAGTGAATTATTCAGGCTAAGTAGTTAGGATATGTTTTTTCTAACCTACAAAAACATGGCTTCACTGGTCAATGTATCCAGGTTTTCCACAAAAGTGCTTTCTATATTTTTACGGATATAAGTAGGTTCTTTAGTTTTTTCCAACCTTTCAATATATAATTTTTCCGTTATTCATTTTTGTAGATATCTTACTTTTGTTCATATTAAGTTTACTCTGATATTTGAGGCGGAATCTGTAGAACAATTTGTTAACATAAGTACCTCTATGTGCACATTTATCCTTTTCTCACACAGTTTTCTAATAGTAATTTAGTTCAGTTGATAATCATTAACCTTACTTATTTACTCTATTTCTATCTTTACTAATTGTATTAACATTAATTTGTTAATAAATCACTACTGCATAATTTATGTTATGGTAAGTCTATACTGGTAGTTAAGATGTAAGGTTAGTGGATTATCAAGATTAACAAACTCCCATCTAAATGTTTGAAATGAAAAAGATTAATTTTAAATTTACACATAAATTTTCAAATTGTTAAAATCCACACAATTTTTTTTTTCTCTCTTCTGTTAAAGCATCACATTTTCACAGTTATCGTCTAATGAATATCTCGTCAGTGGCCAAAACACCCTTTCATTATTGCACCCAGCCTTTACAACACCATTCATACAACATGATGCTTAGGAAGGTCTTGTAAGTGCTCATGTATCCATTTTACACACTACTTTATGATTGTAATATATCGGCCTTTGGTGGTCAAAACCTCGTAATTACAGCTTGAAAGCTGTAGTTATGATGTTTTGATCGCCCATTGACGATATGTCTATGTAGTCTGCCTGCCAGCGTCACTCTTACTAATATCCCTCATCCTTTGTGGCGCGCCATTCCTACAACATGTTGCTTAGGAAGGTCTTTTAAGTGCTTGTTTATCCATTTTATGCACTACTTTATGACTGTTATATTTTGGCATTGGGGGATCAAAACCAGTAATTACAGCTTGAAAGCTGGAGTTATGATGTTTTGATCGCACATTGATAATATGTCTATGCAGTCTGCCTGCCAGCTTCACTCTTACCAATATCCCTCATCCTTTATGGCAACATTCATACAACATAATGCCTAGTTAGGTCTTATAAGTGCTTGTTTATCCATTTTACACACTACTTTATGATTGTAATATATCGGCCTTGGACCTTCAAAACCTAGTTATTACAGCTTGTAAGCTGGAGTTACTAGGTTTTGATCGCCAATTGATGATATGTCTATGTTATTTGCCTGCCAGCGTCGCTTTTAGTAATATCCCTCATCCTTTATCGCACCATTTATACAACATTATGCTTAGTAAGGTCTTTTAAGTGCTCTTTTATCCATTAAACAGTCACTACTTTGATTGTAATATATCGGCCTTGGGCAATCGAAACCTTGTAATTACAGCTTGAAAGCAGAAGTTATGATATTTTGGTTGCACATTGACGATATGTCTATGTAGTCTGCCTGCCAGCTTCACTCTTACCAATATCCCACATCCTTTGTGGCGCCGTTCATACAATATTATGCTTAGTAAGGTCTTTTAAGTGTTAGTTTATCCATTTTACACACTTCTCTATGATTGTAATATATCAGCCTTTGGCGATCAAAACCTCGTTATTACAGCTTGTAAGCTGGAGTTACGAGGTTTTGATCGCCAATTAACGATATGTCTATGTAGTCTGCCTGCCAGCGTCACTCCTACCAATATCCCTCATCCCTTTGTGGCCCCATTCATACATCATTATGCTTAGTAAGGTCTTTTTAGTGCTCTTTTATCCATTTAACACACAACTTTGATTGTAATATATCGGACTTGGGCGCTCGAAACCTCGTAATTACAGCTTGAAAGCTGGGGTTATGATATTTTGGTCGTACGTTGACGACATGTCTATGTAGGCTGCCTGCCAGCTTCACTCTTACCAATATCCCACATCCTTTGAGGCGCTGTTCATACAACATTATGCTAAGTAAGGTCTTTTAAGTGTTAGTTTATCCATTTTACACACTTCTTTATGATTGTAATATATCGGCCTTTGGCGATCAAAACCTCGTTATTACAGCTTGTAAGCTGGAGTTATGATGTTTTGATCGCCAATTGACGATATGTCTATGTAGTCTGCCTGCCAGCTTCACTCTTACCAATATCCCACATCCTTTGTGGTGCCGTTCATACAATATTATGCTAAGTAAGGTCTTTTAAGAGTTAGTTTATCCATTTTACACACTTCTCTATGATTGTAATATATCAGCCTTTGGCGATCAAAACCTCGTTATTACAGCTTGTAAGCTGGAGTCACGAGGTTTTGATCGCCAATTGACGATATGTCTATGTAGTCTGCCTGCCAGCGTCACTCCTACCAATATCCCTCATCCCTTTGTGGCCCCATTCATACATCATTATGCTTAGTAAGGTCTTTTTAGTGCTCTTTTATCCATCTTACACACAACTTTGATTGTAATATATCGGCCTTGGGCGGTCGAAACCTCGTAATTACAGCTTGAAAGCTGAAGTTATGATTTTTTGGTCGCACGTTGACGACATGTCTATGTAGGCTGCCTGCCAGCTTCACTCTTACCAATATCCTACATCCTTTGAGGCGCTGTTCATACAACATTATGCTAAATAAGGTCTTTTAAGTGTTAGTTTAGCCATTTTACACACTTCTTTATGATTGTAATATATCGGCCTTTGGCGATCAAGACCTCGTTATTACAGCTTGTAAGCTGGAGTTATGATGTTTTGATCGCCAATTGACGATATGTCTATGTAGACTGCCTGCCAGCGTCACTCCTACCAATATCCCTCATCCCTTTGTGGCCCCATTCATGCATCATTATGCTTAGTAAGGTCTTTTTAGTGCTCTTTTATCCATCTTAACCACAACTTTGATTGTAATATATCGGCCTTGGGCGATCGAAACCTCGTAATTACAGCTTGAAAGCTGTAGTTATGATATTTTGGTCGCACATTGACGATATGTCTATGTAGTCTGCCTGCCAGCTTCACTCTTACCAATATCCCACATCCTTTGTTGTGCCGTTCATACAATATTATGCTAAGTAAGGTCTTTTAAGAGTTAGTTTATCCATTTTACACACTTCTCTATGATTGTAATATATCAGCCTTTGGCGATCAAAACCTTGTTATTACAGTTTGTAAGCTGGAGTTACGAGGTTTTGATCGCCAATTGACGATATGTCTATGTAGTCTGCCTGCCAGCGTCACTCCTACCAATATCCCTCATCCCTTTGTGGCCCCATTCATACATCATTATGCTTAGTAAGGTCTTTTTAGTGCTCTTTTATCCATTTAACACACAACTTTGATTGTAATATATCGGCCTTGGGCGCTTGAAACCTCGTAATTACAGCTTGAAAGCTGAAGTTATATTTTGGTCGCACGTTGACGACATGTCTATGTAGGCTGCCTGCCAGCTTCACTCTTACCAATATCCCACATCCTTTGAGGCGCTGTTCATACAACATTATGCTTAGTAAGGTCTTTTAAGTGTTAGTTTATCCATTTTACACCCTACTTTGATTGAAATATATCGACCTTTAGCGATCAAAACCTTGTAATTACAACTTGAAAAAGCTGGAGTTATGATGCTTTGATCGCCCATTGATGATATGTCTATGTAGTCTGCCTGCCAGCTTCATTCTTACTAATATCCCTCATCCTTTGTGGCGCCATTCATACAACATTATGCTAAGTAAGTTCTTTAAAGTGCTTGTTTATCCATTCTACACCCTACTTTGATTGTAATATATCGACCTTTGGCGATCAAACTTCATAATTACAACTTGAAAAAGCTGGAGTTATGATGTTTTGATCGCTCATTGATGATATGTCTTTGTAGTCTGCCTGCCAGCTTCATTCTTACCAATATCCTTCATCCTTTGTGGCGCCATTCATACAACATTATACTTAGTTAGGTCCTGAATGTGCACATTCATTTCACACAGTTTTCTTTTTGTAATATATACACATGTATCTGTAAATAATGATTATCTAAGGTGTTTGTATTAGTCTAAGGAGTCTGGCAGATTTACTAACAATATTAACAATTACAAACATGTTAATAAGAGCCACATAATTAAAGTCATGTGTTTTAGAATTAAGATTTATGTGTCATTATATTTGTTTTTAGATAATTAATAATTTGGCTATATAGTCTGGCAGCTTTACTTACAAAGTTAATACTAATAACAATATATTTATGTATTGATATATAAGAATTGGGGCCCCATTATTAGTGTAATGTGTTTATAGTTCATTAAGATTGGTGTGTCATTATATTTGCCAATTAAATTGTATTTGTCTACTTGTATATGGTCTACCAGCCTTACTAACAATATCGATAAACATGTAAATAAGAGCATTATCATAAATGTTAAGTTAAGAGTTTAGATGTGTCTGCCAGCTTTACTAATGATATTGATAAACATGTAAATAAGAGCATTATCATAAATGTTAAGTTAAGAGTTTAGATGTGTCTGCCAGCTTTACTAATAATATTTATAAACATGTAAATAAGAGCATTATCATAAATAAAGAAATAAAGATATTGTGGCTTTTTTTGCTCGACTTTACAGAGAATTGGAGGGCTATTCCGATCACTTGATCAAGTGTTGGTGTTGGCGAAATCTTTTGGTTAGGTTTTTTGTGCAACTGTGTCAGATCTGTTTCTACTTAAGCTATTGCTTGGAAAGTTTTCACATGCTTCTGTTACTAAAATATCAGCCTCTAGACAGATTCATTACTGTGATTGCCATTACATAGTAAATGCCTTTCATTGTATTGTTAGAGCGATTATGCCAAGATTTAAATGAGGATGATAAATAGGGACCAACCTGCATTGTGTTTTGTATGACTCCCTTTAAAGACAGTTATTTATAGAATTCTTCTGAAAATTAGAATAAAATAAAGTAACCTGCCTAATATAGATTATCCCCTTTCTGCTAATGTTTTCTAATTTCTGCCATTAATACTCGGTTCTTCCTCACTGTGCATTGTCTTGTTTTTAAGAACTTTATTCTTTTTCTTTGATGCTTAGTATTAATTAGTTAACAATAGGATTTCTGCTAAAATTAAAACTAATTGAAAAAACCTGCCTATATCTGCTAAACATTAATTCTTCCTTGTGTGCATTGTCTAGTTTTCAAGCTGTAAATACTGCTTTTAAGTTGTATTTATTACATTTCGGTCGGCCAATGAAGTGGTAATACATTTCTGCTAATGATCATTTTTAATTCGGAATAAGTTGAAATTTCACAATTCAGAACTGTTGAAAGTACCTATATTCATTCAGGCTCATACAAGAATTTTGCATTGGCCTATATATCAAAATTTGTCAATGGTAATTGAATTGGGAATAATTAAGGTTAAAAGGAAATCTTGGTAAGCTTTCTGGTTCATGGAGTGCACGGTAAGATGCTTTTGAAGGAACTGACTGAATGTCATGGTTGGTAGCTAGGCTATTGGGAGGTTTGTAATGGACAAGGCCTTAGCTTGGTGGTTGGCTGACTCAGCTTGGTGGATGGTGGACGATCAATGTTGGATTTGGTGTTTGGTGGACAATGACTGAACTTGGTTGTGGGCTGGCTCATCTTGGTGGATGGTGGACGATTAATGTGGGATTTGGTGTTTGGTGGACAATGACAGAACTTGGTGGTTGGCTGACTCATCTTGGTGGATGTTGGACGATCAATGCGGGATTTGGTGTTTGGTGGACAATGACAGAGCTTGGTGGTTGGATGACTCATCTTAGTGGATGGTGGATGATAAATGCGGGATTTGGTGATTGGTGGACAATGACAGAACTTGGTGGTTGGTTGACTCACCTTGGTGGATTGTATAAGAATTGAAAAGAAGCCAATCTGACGGTAGTCATGTCAGTAAACCCATTACCAGATGACATATTACACTTGACCAAATTCAAAGAATTTGCAAACAACAAATTTTAGTTGTTGAAATGTTAAAAATCATAGAATTTAGGGTGAAGGGGGGGGGGCGGAATAAACATTGTGAACTATGAAGATGTTGTATAATTGCTACATAACATATTAGAAACTTCCTTTCCAAATTGTTTTTCAAAGCTTAAAATCTTCAAAAACTGAAAAGTGTGGTAAAAGGTGAAACTCTTTGTACTTATTTGCTGGTGATTATGAATCAGAATTCTTACAATTACAATTGAACTTTGTAACAGGTTACACTTTCGGTTTAGTAAGAATCCATTTTGAAAACGGCTTTTCTCCCAGGTTAAAGATTATATCCCTTAAAATTGATTTACTCTCATAATAAATTTATTCTTATGACATTCATATGGCAGCCCTGGTAGTAATTGAGTGACAAGTTGTAATTTTTCCAGATGAAGTCCAAAGCCCAGGTGATCTATAATGAATACAACTCCATGAAGGCCCTGATTGCTGTAATCATTGACAGAAAACCCATAGAGACCAGACTGGGGTCACTTACCTGGACACAAACTATTGGAATATACCCAACAACAGGTTGGTTACCTCTTACAGGGAACACACTGACACAAACCCTGTATTTACATAAGTTTAATTAGACTCTAGTTTCATACCTTCATGAAATAATAAAGCCTCATCATGATAAATTGTCTCAACTTCTACCATATAACATTTATATTTAAAGACACTAGATGTTATTCTTTAAATTATCTTTTTATTTCACTGCCTGCTTCTAATTGGAGGAAATCTTTAGCAAGAATAGTTGAAAAGCCCAAAGCTTAGCTATTTGTTTGAATAAAAATTCAATAGGTTATGTTTTCAGTCCAATTCAGTGACACATTTCTGTTTTTACAGAGAAAGTCTTAAGCCAGGTGATCTATGATGAATACTTCTCTATATCAAGAACCTGATTGCTGATATTGAACAGAGACCAGACTGGGGTCACCTGGACATAACAAACTGTGGAAATACCTCAATAACAGGTTGGTTAGCTCAAACAGGGAACACAATAACAAACTTTGTGGGACAAGTACAGTCCATATGGCTTGTTCAACCACCTCTATTAAGCGACCATTTTATTAACCCTTGTCATGCTGAATAAATTTTGGATAAAAATTTGCATCGAAATCAAAGGGCCAAAAGCACTGAAAGTACCAACTGCAGGTCAATTTTTATTTGAAAAACTAAATCTATTGACAATTCTGGTTTGAAAGTGAGAAATAGATGGTGTAGACTAACATCAGACTGCACATATGTGCTGGCTGATGTTTGTCTATAGCTCCTGCTAAAGCAGGAATGTTCCGGGTTCAGCTTGACACGGGTCAAGCGACCATTGTAAAAATATCCATTCAATGATACTATGAAGCAAAGTCTCTGAAAAGGTTGAAATTTTGTAAGATACAGTTGTTTACTATTGCATCTCGTGTTGTTGAAAAGCATTTGAATCGTCTCAATGAGACGATTACAATTGATTTGAACATCATAGAATTAAGTTAGACTTAACTGATATTCATGTCATATTAAGCAACCATTTCCATGAGTGTCAACTTTTGATCGGTCCCAAAAGTGGTCGCTTAACACAAGATTTGCTGTACCTTAGTACCCGGTTATCAGATAGGGCATTACCAGGGTCCTGAATCATTATCTGTTATTCAACTATTGTATAAGTACTATTTGGAGATCAACTTAAACAAAAAAGAATTTATGACTGTTTAAAACAGTCTTCAATTCTTTTCTTAAGTAGATTTCCAAATGATCCTACAGACAACATCAGATAGCTTCGAGAGTCCTGGCTACTTATTTGCGAGTCAAAGAATAGCAACATCTGTGCCAATTAAAACCATGTTGGAATTTGTATGTTCGAATCCCTCTTACAGAAAATCTGGATCCACCTCTGCAATTAGTTGATGATTAATATATGGACAGTAATCATCTGGTAATAAAATACCAGTAGGTTACAAGATTGGGGGTACCTGGGTACAAAATTTCTACTCGTCCCAGCTCTAGATGACTTGTTGTTCCAGGCCTGTTAACATTGTTAGTATGGTAAAGATACGATTTTAATTTATCTTAAAGCATTGTTATCATTTTACTGTTGTTTGTCTGTCTGTCTGCCAATTACTTAAAGCTTAAGGTCAAAGTTTTGATGTTTTGGAGGCATTTGTCTCACATCTTGTATATAAACAATACACCATGATTTGAAAATAGTGAAGGCCATTGTCTAAGTAAATGGCATTCATTCCAAATCAAACTGAAAATAATCGCTTCTATCCAATGAATGGATTTTCATTGCCCATTGAGTTTGTTTTTTGCTGTTCTTTAAAGATAGTTTTTTTAATTTATTCAGGTATGAAACTAAAATGCTAATCACACTGTATGGATTAGCTTTTTTAGTTTCATACCTCTTTGAAATGAAAAAAAATGTTCCCTTACCTTATCATATAGTAATTCTGTGAAGGTTTATCCACCATGAGACATGTTTTTTTTACGAACTACTTAATGTGCAAGATTACAAAATAACTTTATCTTCAAACTTTTTTTTATTGAGAAATGAAACCAATTTGTCCAGTTTTTGTGATGGCCTGATGCAGTCCTTGGTGGCATGACAAAATGTAACATAACCCACTCCTTGATATACATGTAGGTCCTGGTATTGATCCCAGACCACGGCACTTATTCTTTCCAACTATTTTGTTTCTCACCAATGGGTTGATGATCATAGACCTATGTGAGATAGTAGCTGGAGGCTAGGAAAGGATGTGATGGTTTGTTATGGTGAGAGAAATACCATGATTCCATTGATAGGTGCTCCAGCTGCCATGATACAACTGAAAAAAATGTTGTGAATGGTGTTAAACTCCATTCAATCAATCAATCGATAGACATGTATTAAGACCCCAAGTGTTCAAAGAACTGGATGCAGTTTTTCCGGATCAGTATAATTATTTTGAAGATGTAATTTTCAAAATCGTATTGTTTTTAAGGGGAAATCAGGTGGCATAGACTAAGATGGGACTACACCTATGTGCTGACTGATCTTTGTCTATTGACTCTGCAAGCAGGAATATCATACAGTCAGGTTGACAAGAGTGAAGATTTTTTTTCACTCTAAACAAGGGTGTAACTCCAATTACACATTTTATACAAAAGCGTAAAAGAAATAAATCCTCAGTTGAAAATATCGTTGATGAATGATCAGAACATCGAAACTACAACTTATCCAAGCAGTAGTTAAGATGTTTTGATTATTCACTAACGCTCAAATCATAAAAAAGGGTCTTCATCTTTTGTCACAGTCCACATATCACCTTTATCTTATATATTATTTGGTTGGCGCCTTCTGAGTATGTATAAATTTCAAAGTCCTAGATACACCTATGATAAAGAACTGTTTGCAGAACTCTTGTTCAACAAAGTATAAGATAAGTCCAAAGAAACAAGGCTAGGAAAGATAAATCAAGTATCCTATTTTCCACAAATAAATTATTATCATCAAAGCTGTTACTTAGATTCTTGTACGCACTCAGAAGGCGACCAACATAGAATATATGGGATAAAGGCAATATGTGACAAAAGATGAATGTCCTCCGTCCACTCCTCTTTGCTATCATTTGAGCATTGGTGAATAATCAAACATCGTAACTACAGCTTGAATAAGCTGTAGTTTCGATGTTTTGATCATTCATCAAATACATCTTTCAAATGAGGATTTATTTCTATTATGCACATGCGTAATGGTAGTTACGCTTTTGATCCCCTCTCTTCTTCTCAACCATTGTCATGCTGAAACAGGAGTCAAAAAATTGTATTGAAATCAAGGTGCTGACAGCACTGAATGAACTAAATTTGGGCCAATTAATTTCTTTAGAAAATATTTCATCTTTAAGTTATTCTGGCTTAAAAAGGAAAAATAAGTAATGTCGACTGAGATCAGACAGCATGCAATGGCAGATTGACCTTTGCCTTTACCTCCTGCCAGAACAGAAACATTTCTGGGTCAGCTTGACAAGGATTAAACAAAAAACAAAAATTGAAAACCCAGAGATGTGGAATTCCCTTGCCTGACTTGTCCGACACAGGCTTTTCCACTTGCCTGCAAAAGGGATTTCCCTCTTAGTTCAAAACTGGGGGTCCTTTGGCCACATTATGACTCCCTTCAAACTAGTTAAAGAATGTTTCTTTGACAATTTTGGGGGTCATTCCATTAAAAGGGGATCCAAATTCAAAGAAAAAGGGGTCATGGAAAACCCTGCTGCAAGTACATTTTTCTAGGCCACTTGTCCGTGGACAAGTGAATACCGCCAAAAATACAGTACTAAAAAGATCTAAGAGAAAAGTCATCCTTTTGTTTGTATCTAAGAGGAGAAAACTTTGTCTTAAATGAAGGAAATGCTGTATTTTTTTCAATAGTTGTTAATTCATATTTTGTGGGAAAGTTCATTTTGATTTAGGACAAGTAGGAAATCAACTTTTACTTGTCCATGGACAAGGGGAGAAAATGCACCTGAAAAACCCAAACAAAAAAAGAAAAACAAAACAAAAACCCCAAATGAATGGAATTTTATAAACTTGTGATAATGCTTTCATTGACCTGATTGTATTAACCCTTGTAATGCTGAATAAATTGTAGCTAAAAATTTTCATCAAAATCAAAGGGGAAAAAGCACTGAAAGTACCAACTGTTGGTCAATTTCTATTTGAAAAACTAAATCTATTGACAATTCTGGTTTGAAAGTGAAAAACGGGTGGTGTAGACTAACATCAGACTGCACATATGTGCAGGCTGATGTTAGTCTATAGCTCCTGCCAAAGCAGGACTATTCTGGGTTCAGCATGACAAGGGTTCATATTTTCTATAGGAAGTGCAGGTTACTTATCGAATACATAGAATTGAAATACTATGCATATTGAAATAAGTGCAATGTCTCAGTTCCGCATGCAAGACTAGTGACAAATTGTTACCAAAACCTATGCTCCTCTAAATACCTGTTATTTCCAGATTTTGTTTTAGTTGTTGTTTTGAGAGAATTAAGTTTTCTTCTTTGCAATTCTTTATTTCTGAGATAGATACTATACGGGGTTAGACTGATTATCTTAATTGCGACAAAAAAATCAAGTTAAATTATTCAAAACAGAACTTGAAAAAAAAAATTGATTTAAAATGAGCCTTTTTGTAGGGTCTTAAATGAGGAAAGAAGTCGATCCTGAAGACATCGAGAAGACAACAAAGATACCAAAGGATCTAACTAAAACAACAACAACAATTATAGAATCCATTATCCATTAGCTTGACATGGCTTGCTGATCTGAGAGGCTATAGAAAAAAGGAAGTCAATCCAATTACAGGTATTACTTTCAAGTTAAAATAAAGTTTGGCTTAAGGCTTTTGACCTGTAATAGTTCTGCAACATTTAGGTAGTCAAGAACTTTAATAGTGTTAATCTAGGTTTCCTAATGTTTCAAACTTGGTTAACACTGTGAAAGTTTATGCATTCTGAAATGTCGCAGAACTCTTAGGGTTCTACTACCTTAAAAAGAAGAATTCAGAACAATTACACAATTAAGTACATGTACTGGTGGGAACAGTCAATCTGCAAGTTCTGGACAATTGCTGGACTCAAAGCAGAATGAAGATTGTTTATCCAAGTCTAAAGAGCTTTAGCTTTACTGCTTGGCCTCTACTGAAAAAATATCAGTTCAGAAACCCTTGATCATTTGATCATTTATTCAGATTTTACTATACATGCAATTAACTGGAAATAAAAACCTTACTTTAGACTGAGGGTTAATGTATCTTTACATTTTTAGCTCTGCTGTTTCGAAGAAAAGCCGAGATATTGTGATCACCTAGGCCTTTTTTGTGTTGGCGTTGTTGTTGTTGTGCAGATGTTGGTGTGAAACTTTAAGTTTGGTCATACCTGTTTTTATTCATGAAACTTTGCATGTGTGTTAACTATCACAAGAGCTATCCAGTCTATCAAGGGGAATAACTATGAAAGTATTTAGAATGTTTGCTTTATCTAGCACCTGCAGCTGAGTGTTGCACCCGTAGGCAGTGTTATTGTTTACTTCATGATTTTAGACAATAATGTATAAGGATGGTATTTGATTTCATGGAGATATGATGCTGTAATCCTAATCACATTTTATATAAATCTACTTTGCACATTCATACACTGTAATTAGGTTTTTTGTTTCATGACTCCATGAAATCAACAAACACTTTCAACATCAAAATGACAAAAAAAAAAATGATTAGCCCATTAGTCTTTTTGGTTTACGGATATACCTATGTTAACATTTTTACAGAAATCATATTTTGAATAAAAAACATTCCAGAAATAAAATGACTTCATTACGTCACGCCATACCAGGTGGGAAAAAAAAGAGGATATTGAATGAGTGGTCATTGAATACCGAACTTATTAAACTTATTAAACAAGTCACCTATAAACAGATAAAAACTCGGCTTAGCCTCGTTTTTATTTGTTTAAGATGACAAGTTAAATAAATTTGGTATTAAATGAAAACAAATTTATTATTCTATTTATAAAATGACCCGAATTTTTGCAATAGATCAAAGCAATTCTTGATATTTATATTTAAAGTTATTCCGCAAAATATATAACACCGTTTGTGAATAGACGTCATCAAAATCACATCGACGTCATTTTCTCAACAAAAAGCTAATTTGCATAATTACTCCACTAGTGTAATAACACCCATGTAATATCAAAAAAAATTCAGCAAGTTTATTTCACTCCCGCAACCTAGAACATATTATAAAGCACTTTATCCTGAATAAGCAATATAGAACACGATTTAAAACTTTAACAGTATTTGTTTAAATGTTTACAGGACCTATGAGTGATGATGTCTAGTGGATCCTAATATCAACCATCTCAAACAATTCAAACAGCGACAAAATTAAAGTAACATCCATATAGAGGGACAAACAATGGCGTAAATAGTGTAATGTGTTATCAATAAGCAATGACATGTGAATAATTGAAATGAATACACTTAATCATCATCCTAATGAAAGACAATTCCAATGAGTACCTACAACACAGTGTTTAGATGAGAAGTAATAAGAAAAGATAGTCAACTTTACTCGATATGTCAGAAGAAGCATACAGACAATAGTTCTTGTGAAAGACATGCAGTAAAATTCTATAGACAATCATCGAGTTGTGTATATCTCTACAGACCTGCTCTAAGATTCTATGAGCAATCAAAAGGTTATATGACTCTTCAGACGTGCTGTAGGATTTTATGGACAATCATCGAGTTGTGTACATCACTACAGAAGTGCTGTTAGATTCTATGGACAATCATCAGGTTGTATGACTCTACAGATGTGCTATTAGGTTTTATGGAGTTGTATAACTCTACAGACATGCTGTAAGATACTATGGGCAATCATCAAGTTGTGTATATCTCTACAGACATTCTGTTAGATTCTTTGGACAATCAATTCTTCAGACATATGGACTTTATGGACAATCATTGTGAATCTTTTCTTTTTCTGTTTGCAATACAAAATGTGTTAGAAGTGTTACCAATGCACTGAATACCTATAGCTATAAAGTCATATGAATGATAGTAACAAATCTTGAAAAAATGCATGTTTTGGTGAGGAGAAAAAAAAAGATATTATTAAATTGACTCTTCTCTATTATTGTATTGAAAGTTCCAAAAGACATTCATCTAAACTCTCAATGAGGTTGAAGCATGTATAAGAATATGTTCCGAGAAATTTCGTCAAACTTCTCAGAGTAACAGATAAGTTTATATAATAAGTTTGTAAAATGATTGTTGCTTGCAGGTTTAATTAATAGGGATCTTCGGTATGACGTCATAGCCCACTAGCCAATTAAAATGGTTGGCGTTGAATCGCCCAGCTCTATTTAATTTATGTAAATATCGCCCAATCTAAACCCCTTTTTTCGCTTTACTTGACGTAAAAGGTATCAAACTAATACATATTTGAAAAGTCAAATATTCGAATTTTTCAGAAAACATGTTTGTAAAGAAAATGACACGGATTTAGAATTAATATCCATTCTTTGAAAACACCACTATCAAAAAGGAATAACATCGATTTCGTTGATTTTCTGCAAACATTTATCATTTTTTACCGCTGATTTATCTTGATTTTATTAAATCCTGATTTAATGTTTTCTTTTAAATCTTATTATAAGAAAAATAGGTTCATGTTTTAATGTTTATGCGAACAAAAGCGTTCGGTAAATCGGCATTGATAGTCTTTCCCAATCGCTCAATCGCTCAAAATAAAACCATTATAAATATATCCAAACAATATCTTTAACACTATGACAAAAAATTTCGGCATGTTACAATTTTTCTTAGATGCCTAATGGCATTCCCTAATTAGGGAATATTGATTCTTGAATGACAAGTGGTGTCATTATCGATTATTTGTTTGACAAACCCTTTCACCTTGTTGAAAAACAGTGAAAAGGTATTTGATTTGCGCTAATTGAACTGTTTGAATACAAAGTGTTCAAACTGAAGATTTTTTATGATGCTAAAAATCTTCTCTGACTGACGGATATATGTATTCAAAGTCGGCTTGTAAGACGGATGGACGGACGGACGGACGAGCAGACGGACGGATAGATGGATGGACGGACGGATGGACGGACGGATGTACGGATGGACGGATGGATAGAAATCATTGGAAAACAAATAGATAAGCGAATGACTTACGAAAGTCAGAATTTCTGACGAATGATGGAACATTGTGCATGTAACGAGAATGAATGAATGAATGAATGAATGAAGGAAGGAACGAAGGAAGGAACAAAGGAAGGAACGGAGGAAGGAAGGAACGGAAGAACGGAAGAACGAATGTCATTTATTTATGGCAAGTTATAAATGAATTTGGTTTTATCATATCGATAACATTTATATCATTTGCCGTGGTGGATACATGAGTTCTTTAAAGAGGTTTCGAACTTAAAATATAGATGCTGACTTTTCCTATTAGTGCCCATTTTAAATTGAAGTTACTCTATGATAATTGAATGACACCCCCTTTCACTCCTCGCTGCAAACCCGATCTGGATCCGTCTATAATTTGATTGGTTGGAAGTCTAAATTTCTGCTAAGTATTACAACGATTACAAAAAGTATGTGTTTGAGTCACTGTAATAGTTCTACAATTTCAACGAGATGGGCCTTAGAAGGATTGTAATGTTACAATTCTTTAGTTGCAATGTTTAGAAGCATGTGGAATATTTTGACTTTATGTATGACAGCATGTTATTTCTATGTCCGATTAAGCATTATGTTTGATGTGTCAACCAAGATTCACACATTGTTCATTAGAGACTAGTTGTGTCAAACTGAAAGCAACCAATCAGTGGCATATGACATGGCTTATTGATTGGTTCATGACCACGGTCAGATCAAAGAAAATAAGGAACGTAATATAAAACGTTGCGTAAGAAAGGGCGATCTTTATGACCCATGCACGTGTGTGTGATAAGCGGCTACCGATTTATGACATTAACAATATTGATTGGCGCATCCGGTTATGGTCAGATCAAAGAGATATGCAGTGTAGTATAGATCATTTGGTTAGGAATGGCAAACTGTATGACACATGTTTGTGTGATAAGCCCCGATGTTTTTCATGTCCCATAATGAAATTTCTCCGTTAGGGTTTTTATACCCTACAGTATGTGATCGAAAAGCCGTTTCATCCGAATATCTTGGATTTGCAACATTCGCTTATTATCTAACATGACCTTAATTTCTGAACTTGTGTGAGTGTTTCCATCTTTATCAATTTGGATTTAATATTTAGACAGCTTTTGACGATTCTCAATAATCCTAGGTAAGAATGATTGGATTCATGTTGTTAAGACCATTTAGGATAAATACAAAACCTAAATCTATGTTTGGATAATCTAAGGCAGGATATATATCGTAACTGGGATAAAGAAAAATCAACATTAAAATTCAAATTAACGCGGAATAGGTAGAATATGACATATTCCGTTGCTGAGTGGCCAAAATACCGTAAGTACAGCTTTATTCGTGTCCTATTTCCGAGTTTGGTTTCTCAACTACGATTCATTTGGATTCATATGCCTCTCCGGGTGGTTATATTTCGACACAAAGTATTCGTTTCCAAAGACTTTGTCACATGATGACAACTGCATAACCAAAAGAAGGGGTGATTTATCTACATTTTGACACATTTTTCACTTGGAATAAATCATTACAAATGTTTAATCTTACTACTTGAAAATTGGATTTTTTGCTCTTTGTGTATGTAAAAATGGTTGGCAACGCCAACCACTCATATTTTGATGACGTCATCAATACCCGTGCCGAAGTCCCCTATAAGGCTCAAAAAGAGGATTTGTTAGACTTTTTGACCATTTTATAGACATTTATATTTGCACTTTATTTCCTTTACTTGTCAGACATTAATAATAATAATTAATTAATAAATACATAATTGATAAATGTTCATTTTAGTAATAAAGGAGGTTGATAAAGGGATGGTGATATAAAAGGCTGGCTGTAAGGGGAGGTGGAGGCCAGAAAAATCTTCATCTATCAGACCTTGCACTTTATTTCCTTTTCTTGTCAGACAGAAACATTTATTTTGTAATAAACAGGTTTGTTCATTCAAATACCATAAATCTTCTAGCTGACAAGCAATGAGTGACTGATAGCAATCACAGTTTAGTTTTTAGTTGACAGTATTTGTTTTTGATTCCTTGATTTGAAGCAGTTATACTTTTGGTTACTTTTACTATATGATGCATTGTATGCAAACAGAGAAAAGGGCTGTGCTCATTTTCAGTTATCCTATAATGTAGGTGATCTGTTTTGTATTAATAAAAACATAATTGATAAATGTTCATTTTAGCAATAAAGGAGGTTAATAAAGGGATGGTGATATAAAAGGCTGGCTGTAAGGGGAGATGGAGGCCAGAAAAATCTTCCTCTATTTATTAGACCATATATTACCTACATATATATTTAAGAAAATAGTACCAGTATATTAATTTTACTGGGCCTTTTATTTCCTATTTTTCTCCTATTTTTAGATGTTTTCCTTTATTTAAGTTGAAAAATATATATGTCCAAAATGTGCTGGGCAGCCTGAAATCCTCTTCATGTCCTTTTTGTTAAATTTTTACATTATTTTGGAGATGTTACTATATTCATTTCCCTGCAGTATTACTTAACACTGGAGGAATAATATGATATAAAACACATCCCCCCCCAAAGAAATTTTAGAGTTGAAAAGTTGAAAAGACCAAAATGCTGTATCTACAGCCAGATTTAAGCTATAAACACAATTTGCCACCCTTTTTCTGTTCTATATAATCATCAGAGCTCTAAATGTAGTGATATCCATTTTGAGGGTCAGTACAATACTAAAGTAAGTGTCTATACATTTATAAGCATTTGCAATAGTTTGGTACTTACTAGTATCAAAATGTTACATGAATTTTGTTAGTTTTTTACAATTTCTTTTAAGAACAATGAAATTTTCAATATAGGATGAGCACTATAACTCAAATACGCTATTGTGACTTGTGATTACAGTACATTGTATACGATCGACAAGTCTCAATAGCGAATTCTACTTATAATTTAGAAAACTTGTTATTCAATATCCTATTTCAATTTAATTAAATTGTAAGATTTTCTCTTTTCAAGTTTTAGTAAAAAGTTATACAGTATTCATTTATTTTTGTTATACTACACACAAATGCTTATATTAATATATAACCTTTTTAATAGTTTTAATGTTAGTTGTGCTTATCAGGTTTTTTTTTCCTGCTTGGCTGGGAAATCATTTTTATTTCTCAAAATAATTTTTGAATTTTCTTTTTTATGTAAACTTGCACACAAAGTATTCCAAAAGAAATCTGTCTTGTTATTGGGAAATCAATATTAATTTTCAGCAGATATTACATTGTTATATCACTGAAGAAGTTCTCATTAGGGGAAATAGGGTATCCTTTGACAAGCACTAGTTAAGTTAGTTGCATGTTTATTTTTTACCTTTTTATACGCCCGTCGAAGACGGGACGTATTATGGGATCACCCGTGATGTCCGGCGTCCGGCGTCCGGGCGTCCGGCGGCGTCCACTTCTTTGTCCGGAGCATAACTCTGTCACTTGAAGTCCGATGGACTTCAAACTTGGCAATTATATTCTTCTCATCATTGCGGAGTGCAGTGCACAAGAACCATAACTCTACCTGGCCTATTTTTTTAGTTATTGCCCTTTGTTGTTTTTCATACTAGAATCTTGTCCGGAGTATATCTCTAAAAGTATAATAGCTAGGATCATGAAACTTCATGGGTGTATAGATCTCACCAAGGGGGAGTGCAGTGCACAAGAACCATAACTCTACCTGGCCTACTTTTTGAGTTATTGCCCTTTGTTATTTTTTAGACTTAAATCTTGTCCGGAGTATATCTCTTAAAGTATAATAGCTAGGATCATGAAACTTCATGGGTGTATAGATCTCATCAAGGGGAAGTGCAGTGCACAAGAACCATAACTCTACCTGGCCTATTTTTTGAGTTATTGCCCTTTGTTGTTTTTCAGACTTGAATCTTGTCCGGAGTATATCTCTTAAAGTATGATAGCTAGGATCATGAAACTTCATGGGTGTATAGATCTCATCAAGGGGAAGTGCAGTGCACAAGAACCATAACTCTACCTGGCCTATTTTTTGAGTTATTGCCCTTTGTTGTTTTTCAGACTTGAATCTTGTCCGGAGTATATCGCTTAAAGAATAATAGCTAGGATCATGAAACTTCATGGGTGTATAGATCTCACCAAGGGGGAGTGCAGTGCATATGAACCATAACTCTACCTGGCCTACTTTTTGAGTTATTGTCCTTTGTTGTTTTTCATACTAGAATCTTGTCCGGAGAATATCTCTAAAAGTATAATAGCTAGGAGCATGAAACTTCATGGGTGTATAGATCTCACCAAGGGGGAGTGCAGTGCACAAGAACCATAACTCTACCTAGCCTATTTTTTGAGTTATTGCCCTTTGTTGTTTTTCAGACTTGAATCTTGTCCGGAGTATATCTCTTAAAGTATAATAGCTAGGATCATGAAACTTCATGGGTGTATAGATCTCACCAAGGGGGAGTGCAGTGCACAAGAACCATAACTCTACCTGGCCCATTTTTTGAGTTATTGCCCTTTGTTGTTTTTCAGACTTGAATCTTGTCCGGAGTATATCTCTAAAAGTATAATATCTAGGATCATGAAACTTCATGGGTGCAAAAAATATTCATTCAAAATAACCTCAGTTCTATTCAAACCCCCAGTTAAAACTTAGCAGTGTGACGGGCGTATCTTGTGACAATTTGGCACCTTGTTTTATTGTATGATTAAGGTAGTGGACCTGTAATAGTTCTGCATCGTTTTGGAAGTAATGAACTTAAACAGTGTTAACCGAGGTTTCCTAATAATTTTCATTAGGAAACCTCTGTCAACATTGTGAAAGTTCATGGGTGCCGAAATGTCGCGGAACTATTACGGGTCCACTACCTTAACTAATCTGAAGACTTTTTGTCACCTCTCCTTGTATTCATTATATCATTGATGTACCATCAATTAAATGACTGCAGGCCGCAGTATACCAGGATGTTTGCAGACTTTTGCAAATGATGCCCACTTTTCCATGCAATTGCACATGCAAAGTTGGGTATGATTTTAAAAGGTTTTCATCCTAAATGAAGAAAGAAAATTTTGTGATAATACAATATTCTTGGTTAGCTAACAAAAACTTTTTAATCACGCCGTATTTACAATATTTTGATTGCCTTTTGTGGTAGTATGACTGTATTAGATGTTTTATAGTAGTATTAAGGTTTTTGTCTTTATTGAAAGGGAATAACAATTCTTTAAATATGTATTCCTTAGCATTGTTAGATTTATTTCTCTGTTAAAAGCTCCAAAGTTCTTCTGTCTCCTTTGAAAAGTAAAAAAATAAAATTGTCCAATACTTAAGCCAAGTTTACACTTTTAAGCCAAAAAACAGTTTGGTTATCGAATATTTTTAAGGATAGGCCTTCTTCTCTCTTCATTTTTCCCATTCTTTAAGCACCTTATTTAAAATGATAAAAAAACCATCTGTTTCCATTGTGAATGTGCAGTACTTACAAGGGTTTTTTGCAACATGATGATAAATCATTTTTGAAACATTGTAGAACATTAATAAAAACATTCTTCATGGGATACTTATTTTTTATGACTTTCTAGATAAGGGTTGAATAAATAATTTGTAAGGCTTGTAAACATTTATGATATTAATGAACAGTAAATATATACATACAAATACATGTACCTTAAAGGGGAGCATAATGTGATTACATAGTAAGGTTTTTTTTTAAATTTAGGCGTGATATCATACAAGACTCATCTTGAATTTTGAAGGAAACATGAATTTAGAAAAAATATATTAGATTTGTGTAAGTTACAAACATTGTTATTCTTTATTTGGTGCTTAATACTCTTGTAGTTTAAAGGTAAAATGTCTGGGTGCAATATACCCAGGAGTTCTGAGTTCAAATCTCGGCGGGGGTCAACTCAACATCAATAAGATAACAATTTTGTGAAATATATAAATCTAATAATATACCAACCTTTTTACTCCGTCTGAGAGGAGGTTGGTTAAGACAGCTTTTACCGTAATTATTATATCAAAATTCATATTTTGTTAAGCCATATGAGCACATGTTTATTAAGTGTTACCAATATTAAATTCATCTTGCGTCAATGCATAACGAAAGAGTTGTTAGTTTTGTTTTGTCCGAGGGAGAATTGAGACTGGATTTATTCATGAGGCTAGTTTAGAAAAAAGCCTATTACACAAGGGGGCAGTGCGACGGCGCTCTTATGCAATCTAAAGATTTCAAGAGTGCTGTGAAAAAAACATGACAATGCCTGAATCTAAGCAGGAAAGCAGTCGGAGAGTTATGTAATCTCCTAGAATGTCAAATTGAAAGAGAAACATAAACTGCATACATATTTTACATCTTTTTCAATTTTATTATCAACTTTCGGCCATCATAGCATAGTTGGTAGCGCATCTGACCGTCAATCTAGAGGTCCCAGGTTTGATCCCTGGCGGCTCTCATCCTTTCTGACTATTTGTCTCGAACCCATGGGTTGATAATCATTGACCTATGTGGGACAGCAGTTTGAGGCTAGGAGAGGACGTGATTGTGGTACTGGTGTGAGAAATACCAGGTATCCAAAGTGGCGTAAAACCCCATTCAAAGAAACAAAGTTTGATGCCTGGCAGCGCTCATCCTACCAACTATTTGTCTCTCATCGATAGGTTGATCATCCTAGACCTATTCAAGATAGCAGCTGGAGGCTAGGAAAGGATATGATGAGAGAAATACCAGGAATCCATTTTTAGGTGGTCATGTGGCTGCAATATAGCTGTAATATTGTTGAAAGTTGCGAAAAACCCCATTCAAATAAACAAAGTTTGATCCCCGATAGCGGCACTCATCCTTCCAACTATTTGTCTCTCAACAATAATTTTGTATGTACATAAGTATGCATGGATTTTAGCTGTCTTGACTCAAGTTGAGTAGGCAATTTGGTAGTGCAACAAACTTTAACTTTGGCTATATCTGCTTGAAACTTAGCATGTCAAGGGGTCAGTGCAACACTATTGTAAGTGCCTATATATTCATAGGCACTCACAATAGTGATGTGCTGACCCCTCGAATTGTGTATTCTCTGTCATAAGAGCAATCATTACTTTAAAGGGGGATAACCCTATATACATGTGATGTGCGAGACAAAGTTGTTACAATGACAGCTTGGTGTATGTTTGTGTGTGATTCTCAATCTGTCCATTAGTCAATCTGTCTTTTTTTTCCAGACGTTTACTCCCATATTCATGGATAGATTTCAAAACAACTTGGTACAATAATTTGTTTTCCGTCTTAAAAATGCTATTTGAAGGAAAAATTCAGATAGTTCCAATGTCAAGGTTAAAGGTTAAAGTTGACATTGTCCAGGGCATAACTCTTACATTTAAGAGATTAAGAGAATATTTGTTGATTTCATTGAGGTATGAAACTCAAAACCTTATTTCACTGTGTGAAAATGCAAAGCGGATTCATACATGAGTGTGATTAGGATTTTGTTTCATACCTCCATGAAACCAGCAAAGTCTCTTCATACCTTATTTAAATGTAAAGATTTACCCTCAAATTCAGGGACAGGACTACCTTATGCCGAAGCTTAAAGAAAGCTGCGAAATTGAATTGTTACCATTGGCTGAAAAAATAATTTCACAATGTTAACATTTTTTTCACACATTCTAGAATAAAATTATTTATGGATGGATAAGCTCAGTACTATTGTTCTGTACGTTATGTGGATTTGCCATTTGAAAATGCCCCAAAGGTCAGAAGAGCTATTGTGATACTGATCCAGCGTCTGTCTGTCCATTAACATTTGCTTGTTAACGCTCTAAAGTCCACAGTTTTTAGCTCTACTGGCGGAAGGCCACTGGGGCTATTGTCATGGTGCTGTATCTGTCTTGCGTCTGTGCGTCTGGTCGTAAACTTTTACTTTAAAAATCTTCTCTTCAGTAACTACTTGATGAATTCCAACCAAACTTCACAGGAATGATCCTTGGGTGACCCTCTATCAAAGTTTTCAAGAAATGTTGATCCAATGATAAACATGGATTTAATGGGCGTAGCTAATTTCCAAATATAGTAAAAGTGACTTCTCGGAACCTAATTGATGGGTATCAACCAACTTTCACTGGAATGATCCTTATGTGACCTTTTATCAGTCTGCAAAAAACTTTAATTGGAATGATCTTTGAGTGACCCTTTACCAGTTTACAAAAAATATTGTGATCAGATGGAAATTATGTATTTTTTTGGCAGAGGTCATTTCTCTAAATGTTATATAGTGGAAACTTTGAGAATCATTTTCTCAGAATCTGATAGATATCAACCAAATTTCACTGGAATGTTCCTTTGGTGGCCTATTGTCAGGCTGCATAAAATTACTGTGATTGAATGAAAAATATGTATTTTACGTAGGGAGGTCAATTCTGTATATTTCATTCATCAATCTTGAATTTTTCTTTGCAGAAATTTTCAGCATGTGACACTTAAAAACCCTTTTTTACTTGAAATGAAATTAACAAATTATTTAAATCATTCAAACATCACACCGTACAACCGGTTTCGGCAATGACGGGTGGGAGTCAACGATGACAGCATCAGAACATTATGCCGAGGAGACGGTAGGTCAATTAAATTTATTCGTGTAAATAAACGATTGAAGCTTTGGTATTCTAAAGCAGATAAATGATCGTGTAAGTGTTCAGCGCTTCTATAGAATAAATCTTTTCTCATAACCCTCCCAAATAAGGCCACTATCATTGATTATTTCGGAGGTTTCCCATGAAAAGTTAAGAAATTAGACTTTATGCTCTCATATTTCGCCTATCTCTCAATAAATGCTATTTTATTTTGTACACAGCTGAAGTCTAATCCACCGATATTTCCTCCAAATTTGAAGCCATAATTCAAAAAAATGTAGTAAGAAAAATGTTGCCTCTGTAGACAGTCGGAATTTCACGGGGTTGACGTAGATGACAGAACTGAATTATTTGTGATTGCTGATGTCGACAGACCCATATTCAGATTCTCGCATAAAAATGATCATTTTTGGTGTTGTATTTTTCAATAACACTTCAAAACAATTTAGATCGACATACATGCTGATATTCATGTCCACTATTTTTCAAATGATGTGTCATATCGAAAAATAATTCAAGGGATTTAATGTAGGATTTCAAATACTCACAAACCAAGAAAAAACAGTTGTGATCGGACTGAATATCTCGTATACGTTTTTTACTTGTAATTCCAGTGACTTAGTATACGTTCGACGAGTCAAAAAAGCATTTATATAGGAAAACACAGTTGGCCTGTCTTTCATTATCTTTCGTTAACTTTCGATAATATCCACGAGTTCAAAAGAATGATTTTTATTTTAGATAAAATAAAATCTTGCTAACATAGCCAGGGATCGAAAAGGAGCATTATGAAAAATGAAAAATCTATCCGTTACTTTTCTAAAAGCTTATTTCATTTTATGTATAGGTCATTGAGCAATAGGAAATTACATCATGTAGATATATCAGAAAAGGTGAGAGGGAGATTTGATCTTCCGACCTTGCACTGCGAGTCTCTGACCTTATGCATATATCTCATTCTATTCTGTTATCACGATTGGGTATATATTGTTACTTGAATGTAATGTTTGCTTATTGTTTATCCATATAAGGAAGTGGGTTTCAAATACTTAAGAAGGTGAACAGGGATATTAATTGATTGATTGAATTGAGTTTTACGCCTATTTCAACATTTTTGCGGTTTTATCACGGCGGCTGGTATTTCTCTCACCAGTACAACCATCACATCCTTTCCTAGCCTCCAGCTGCTATCTCACTTAGGTTAACGATTATCAACCCATTGGTGAGAGACCGATAACTTTCAAAGTTGACAAATTTAGGACAATTTGAAAGGAGTTTTACGTTGACCCATGTAACAAAACATGTGTTTTGTGATGTGTTCCTTTACACTTTCTTTCATAATGACGCCAAGAAAAAAGCACCTTAGTAAAATGTGAAATTTTCCATGTGGCATTTTACATCCCGAAAAAACATTGGTTAATTTTAATAAAACTCCCTCTGCGAGTGTCAAATTGAAAGGATTTTGATCCCGTGATTTGAAATGTCTAAACTTCAGAAGCGATTAGTTTTTTTCCAGGAACATGTGCGCCTTTTTAAGATTGTTGCTTCAATAAAAATTACACATGTTTCTCTAGCATTTGATATGCATGTCAGTGATCCATGCATGAAGTGTGTATTTCAATTTTGTAAACCTATCCTTTTCATGTTCTCAAAAATAATCCAACATTTTGTTTTAAGTTCAAATCAAAAAACACCCTATGCATTTGAAACCAACTTTATACACTGATTTAATGATGGAAATCTAATCAACTACGTCTTCTTTATCTTCTTCTTCTTCTTTGTTTTACGCATTTTCATTGTTTAGCGTCAGAAAGCGTTATTATAAGGAAATAGATTTAGGACCTTAATCGCCGTTTTTGTTTATATTTGTAAACAAATTTGTTTATATATAATATTGTTGGCCTGTGGCTCATTTGATATTCCTGCTTATCGATCGCCCTATTTTTTCCTCCAATGAAAGGCCGCTATTTCGTTTGAAATTCAAAAAATATATTCCATAACCTGGTGGTCTGCTTGAATAAGTGAGCTACGTCACTTTAGGTCATAATGGGCGGAGACTACATTCAAAACCAGACAGTGACGTCATAACCTTGTCTGATAAAAGTCCCGAAAGAGCCTTGCAATCTTGTATATATAAAAAAAAAACAACGTTTTGTAGATATTCTTTTGAAGTTATGCTTATATTCAATTACTCATTAAAAGGAGGAGAAAGTTCTTGAATGATTTGTATGCACGTTAATCAAGACAAGATTTAGCGGATAAATCAACAATTCTGATAATAAAATATTAATCTACATTGTATACAGCAGTAAGAATGACATCGACGAGTTTGCTCGAACCAAGCCTTTCTGTACTCCACTTTTTCACATTGACATAAAAAAAGAAAAGACGACAGGGTTGAAACGATATAAAATCTCGCTTCTTTTTTAAAATGAATACTTTGGATCTTTTGAATGGCATTTTAATTTTATAGTACTGCAAATGTCCAAATTCTAGGGATACAAATATTTGCAAAAAGAAAGTGATTTGACGCATGTAAGGCCTGTAATAGCTGACTAATATTGAAAAACAGTGTGACCCGTTTAACTGTGTTGAGAACCAAAACTTGGTAACTAGAGCTTGCCAGTGCACTTTGAATGTTTTCTACTAACATGTTATTGCAAACTTGTTATTATTGATAATGAATATGCCGTGGTTTTGTTGGTATCTATGTTGTTTAACACCTTACAAAAGTCCAGCGCTGGAGAACCTAACAATGAATTCCTGGCATTTCTTACACCAGTTCTACCATTCCCTTTCTAGTCTCCAGTTGCTATCCCACATAGGTCTACGATTATCAGCCCATAGGTGGGAGACAAATAGTCGGAAAAGATAAGTGCCTCCATCGGGGGTCGAACCCGGGTACAATTTAAATGATTGTCCGACGAGCTCACACTGCGCAGCTAAATATGCCGTTGTAGATAACCGTTTTTCTAATAATACAAAATCCTTAAAGGGAGACAGAATGTCCAAAAAACCCTAACTAAAAGGAATACAAAATCCACTAGTATCAATCACGAGGTTTTGTTCACCGAACGTCCTCAACTGATATTGTCTTTCGGAATGACAAAATAATTACAGAAACCCGACTTAGATTAAATTCGCTCCTCCCACTTTTTGTTTACCTCGATTTGATTGAAGAATGTATGACGCAACAAAAATGAATGACATCAATGATTGACGTGAAA
The DNA here is from genome assembly GCA_948146395.1 of Fragum whitleyi. Classification (NCBI taxonomy): domain Eukaryota; kingdom Metazoa; phylum Mollusca; class Bivalvia; order Cardiida; family Cardiidae; genus Fragum; species Fragum whitleyi. The sequence continues at coordinate 60,921,853 of OX411544.1, read as the reverse complement.
CTCAATTGAACTAGCGTTATTTGATGAAAAAATAAGTCGATCGGTAAAACAGTTATAGTTTATATTCTGACAATTTACGCGTATAACCTTGCGCTCCGCTTAGGTTATATCGCATAAATTGCCAGAAATGAACTATAACTATTACTTACCTTCTTCAGTATTAGAAACCCACTTCCTTCACACATTTTTTTAACATTTACGCAATGTATATATCAAGAGAAAAATTTCTGTAAGGCAAGCTACTTAATTTTTAGAAATATATGAAATTGCAATTTCTCCTTTTTCTAAAATTTGTTCTACCCTTCTGTGTTTAAGTTACTCTCTTTTTAGATTGCCTCAAAGACTAAGTGGTATAGGCGCTCCAATTGTGACATGAAGGTATGTGGTTCTAGCCCTATCATCACATGGCTATATTCATGGGCAAAGCATTTAATAGCCAACCTAGTCAAAATTGCTGTAGAATTTGGTAGCAGTAAATCAAAGAAATGTTGAGTAGTATATTTTTCAAGGGCTTGAATGCATAAGTGCCTGTCAATATATAGTCACTTAAAATGGTTTTGTACCTTTTACCTTATTCCATTATTTATCTCAACGAATAGGTAAAAAATTAGAGAAAACAAAATAAGAGAACTTTAATTGATCTATTAAAATATTTTATTTTATTTAACATTCATATAGTGTATAAAAATATCTTTCATAATTTAAGTAAAAAATAATAATTTAAAGGAGACACAAACTGTTAGTACAATATATGCTAAAAGTCAAATAAATGATAAAAAAAAGAAAGCCTGTGTGTGACATTATCAATATTTTCACATGTATGCAATGTTAAGACACAGATCAGCCTGTGCATTTGCAGAGTCTGAAAAGTGTCTTTGCTGTGCAATCAAAAGATAATTTATTACTCAAAGCGTCCGTTCACAACTTGCAGAATATTTTCATGTCACTGTGTGGCTATCCTTGCTGCTAAATGACTGCCTCCCACCCAGACGTAAAATTGTTGAAAATTTCTATCAACAAGAGCCATGTTGGACATGGGCATAAGTCCCCTACCGGCTTTGTTTGTCTCAATGTTTTCCCACGCCAATTCTATCAGGGACGTCAAAACCAGGTCTTGTTAAAGGGTTAAACAAGACTTACATGAGTTGTTGTCTCTGCTGTGCCCACTATACAATTTATGGAAGCAATAGACAGATGCAAGAAATAGTATCAATAACAGTTACCTTGTCTGATCCAAGATGTTTTTCTTCAGTCTTGTTGGTAAGAAATGAGAACTTTCACTGGAGGTGATTAATACTGCTGCATCACCACCCTGACTAACATGGCTTATAATTTTTTTTACATTTTAAAACAGGTTTCATCAAGTTAGCTTGCTTAGTTATTAAATTATTGCAGGATCCATTTTTTGCCATATTTTCACTATTTCTGTTACCATAGCAACCGCACTTTTTGTCAAAGAACAAAGATAAAATGATGTGCATAATCTACACATTGCCATCTAGTCATATACCAAGTCTCATCAAATTAGCTTGCTTACTTATTAACTTATCGCAGGATCCAATATTTTTTGCCATATTTTCACTATTTCCGTAACCATAGCAACAACAATTTTAGTCTAAAAACAAAAATAAAATGATGTGCATAATGTACACATTGCCATATAGTCATATACCAAGTCTCATCAAACTAGCTTGCTTAGTTATTATCTTATCGCAGGATCCCATTTTTGGCCATATTTTCACTATTTCTGTAACCATAGCAACCTCAATTTAAGTCGAAAAACAAAACAAAACGAAAAATAAAATGATGTGCATAATCTACACATTGCCATCTAGTCATATACCAACTTTCATCAAAAACGCTTGCTTAGTTATTAAGTTATTGCGGGATCAAGATTTGAGCGGACAGACGGACGGACGAACAGACGGACGGACGGACGGACGGACTGACGGACAGACGGAGGGCAAACCTATAGTCCCCTCCGGTGTGAACACCGGTAGGGGACTAAAAATAGGGGAGACCAGATGGTCTCACAGAGCATCTAGACTATTTGCTAAGCATATAAACAAGTCTTAGATCAATATCATTCTGTTTGAAATACTATATAGATTAAATTTTGAAGAGTGCACTCATTATTAAGTCAAATGCATGAAAATTGTTCATATCTAACATTCATATAACCATAACTAAGGCCATTGATCTTATTCCAGCATTGAATTTTATGACATCATTAATTACTAAGCAATGTCAAAATAAACTAAATCAAAATACTTTCAGTGATGCTATGAATTATTTCGCTATCTCTCTTTAAATAAATACTGAAGGCTTTCTTTTTATGCAATAATGGCATCAATTCGTGTTTTTCGGTCATTAACATTTGCAGAGACCCTCAAAATGCTTTAACACCAGAGTGCTTTGCACTTGGGCGTTAAACTGTTGTTTGGGTCTCTGCAAATATTAACGCCAGAAAAATTGTGAATTTATCCTATAATAAAGACTCTGATCAGACTTGCACTCAAGCAAATGTGAAATTTACAGAAAGGCAAACACAGGCTCATTATTACTATATTCTTAGATGGTACCTTTTTTGCTAAATGGATTTCATATTAAGGGCTAAGTGCAAAAACAAAGTATAAGTCCATACAATGTATAGACACATACTTTGTTTTGTTCTTACCCAACGATTTACAAAATTGAGACAGACAGACAGATGGACAGCCAGACAGACGGAAAGACAGACAGACGGAAAGACAGACGGACATGAGTAAAACAATATGCCCCCGATCTATCGATGCGGGGGCATAAGTATCGATGGGGGGCATAAAAATCTTGTCAATCAAAAGTTGTATTGTAAGGATATATTTTTTAAGCACGTTTTTTGAGTGAAATTTTACCCTATTTGAGTTTCTATGCAATTCCAAAATTTCTCGTCCTTACAAGAACATTTTCCTTAATCTATAAATTACAAACATATTGCCCCAGTAACACCTTGAAATGCTTACATTTTCAGTATTCTACTATTCTTTTGGCTATGTCTTTCTTAACCCTTGTCATACTGAATAAAAAAAAACTTGGCAAAAATAATATTTAACTTAAAGTGGTTTTAAACACTTTGTTCTAAAGGTAATTTTGCCAAAGATTTTTATTTCCTAATTGTGAGCCAATAATAGGGATAAAGAGAGTTCAAACTTCCAAGTTTCATTAAATGTTTATTCCCAACTAGTTTTGGTTTAAAACAAAACCTTTTTCAAGGGAAACAATTTAAACAATAACCAATTGTGAGTCAGCGTTTGATTTTGACAATACAATTTCGAAATTTTTCTTGTTTAAAAAGGAAAATCATGTGATATAAACTAAGATCAGCTTGCACGTATGTGCAGGCTGGTCTTTGTGCATACCTCCTGCCAAAGCAGGAATATTCTGGAATCAGCCTGGGGCCGCCACCATAGCGCAGTTGGTTAGGCATAAGACTTCCAATCTGGAAGTCGTGGGTTCGATCCCCGGTGGTGGCAAATATCCTTTCCGACGTTTGTCTCTCACCAATGGGTAGATAATCGTAAACCTATGTGAGATAGCAGTCGGAGGCTAGGAAAGGGTATAATGGTAGTACAGGTGTAAGAAATACCAGGAATCCATTGTTAGGTGCTCCGACCGGCGCGATATAACTGCGAAATTGTTGAAAGCGGCGTAAAACCCATTCAAACAAACAAACAAAGGAATCAGCCTCACAAGGGTTTAGGTTATTCATCTTATGGGCTTAAGGTAGTGGAGCAGTAATAGTTTAGCAATTTTTAGGAACTCATGAACTTTCACAATGTTGACCGAGGTTTCCTAATGAAAATCATTAGGAAACCTCGGTCAACACTGTTAAAGTTCATTACTTCCAAAACATTGTGGAATTATTACAGGTCCGCTACCTTACGTTGTTCCCTTCAAATGTGACAGTTAGTAGATATGATATTGTGGGATAGAGAGAGAGAAAAAGACAGAGGAATGTTAACTGGGCACTCACTCGAAAATTACCCTAAGACCTAATAGTTATTCATCAACTCTTACATTACCAAGAGTATATCTTAAATCATGATCAACCTTTTCTGACTAGTAATGAGTTGTTTCCTGAAACTTTTTGTAGTTTTGACCTTCTTAATCTTTCTCCTTCTGTACATGACACACAAAGCTTTGGTGGACAGTAAACCTAAGATCAGCCTGCACAGATGTACAGTCCGATCATAGCCTACACAGTCTGCTTTCTACTGCATCATTTGGCAAAGTTTTTGGCTAGAATTAATAAAATGTCCCAAAGTTTGATAGATTGTCAGACTTCACAAAATACTCATATTCTTTACCGAACAGTGGGTCTGGTAGAGTTAAATCTTTTACCAGACTGAACCAAATTCCATCAGACAGAACTATACAACACATTGTGTATGCGGCTAGATTTGACTGGTCTGTATTCAAGCCCAACTTATCAGATTTTTCCCAGACATGTCAGTGGGACCGGCGATATTTTGTGCAGTCTGGATTGTTTGAATCAAATTAGCAGGATAAGAATTAAGATAGTGAACCCGTAATAGTTCCGCAACGTTTCCAGAGTAATGAACTTTAACAGTGTTAACAGAGGTTTCCTAATGAATTTCATTAGGAAACCTCGGTCAACATTGTGAAAGATCATTAGTTCCAAAATGTTGTGGAACTATTCTGATTCCACTACCTTAAGTTAATTTCTTGTAAGGGGTAACAAATAAAATTTGAAAATTTAAAATACGATACCAGGTACTATATGATATCTGCTTGTTTGTAAATTCATTATCAAAATATTTGTAAAACATAAAAATCCAATATACACATGTAATGATATAAATTGTGAGATTCAAAAAGGATTAAGGAAGCAATGGACAGCCGCCTTCCGACTCTTTAAACCGGAAGTGGGTTTTCGTTTATTTTACGGCTCTTTTTGCATGTTGTTTAAAAAGACCGGTTTTCATAAGGTTCTGCTTATGGAAATAACGTAGAATATTGATGGTAAAATTTCATAACTTAGCTTCTTTTCAATATTTGATATCAACTAAATGACTGGATCATTAAATTTAACAATAAAAATGTGTTACAAATGTCATTCAATTAGGAGAGGTCACTGTAAAATAACAAAAACTTTCTTATTTGCATGGAAAGGTATACTGAATTTTTCACCAAATAAAGGAAAAAATATGGGATTTAAACATATCGGAAAACAAGAAAAATTCATTGGGTAATTTCTTCAAAAAAATATGTTTTTGTGGCATTTTTACCCTGTAAAATTACAAAAATCAGTGCATTTTTAACTTTTCAAGGCAAATTGTGCAAATGCAATTGATCAAAGAGAAATTTTCTTGGCAACAGCTATTGTGTACATGTATAAGGTCTATCAAAATGTATTTGTTTTATAGCTATAAGTTAGTACTTGGTTTATACTAGACCTAAAACGAATATAAATGTTTTACTGAAAATGGCCAATACCACTCAAGGGCAGATAACTCTAGCATGAAAACGAGCATGGAGAGGTACCTTCAAATTTTGATAAAATGACTAGACAATGCTTATCTGCAACATATATGAACAAGAAAAAAATTCATTGGGCGGAAAAAATGACGCCATGTGTCCATTGCTACCTTAAATAACAATTAAAGTAACATAAAAATAATAAATGTTATTTGTGTAGCTCATATTAAAATCTTTAAATCTACATTAAAAAGAAATCTTGTTTGATTAATGATTTATCTTTTATAAGCGTAGATCTAAGATTTTATTTCACTGATTTTATCATGAGAAATAATTGTGAAAAAAAGCCAAAAAATTCCTTGTAACTTGCAACTTCTGCCTTTAGGACCATATTTTCTACAACATAATATAGACTCTTTTGATATTGCACTTTTGAACTTTTCACACTTGTGTACAAGCATAAAATATTCTAATTGTGTTGAATCATGCTGCTTAAGGTAGTGGAGACTTAATAAATCCGTAACATTTCAGATTTCATGATCTTTCACAGTGTTAACCGAGGTTTCCTAATGAAAATCATTAGGAAACCTTGATTAACACTGTTCAATTTCATTACTGCCAAAATGTTTTGGATTTATTATGGGTCCACTATCTTAAGGTTACAGAGATGTGATGATATTGCAAATATTACACAAAATATCACAGGGTATGACACACACTGAAACATACAAATAATCATATCTTCTCAATGGAATGGTTTGATTTTGGCAAGTCGACTTAACAATATTAGTATATCTTTTACAAGTCAGAGTAAACTAATAAGCATTATAATATAAACAAATACATATGTAACTATAAAATATTTTTTGATTATTCTAAAAATATATCTGGTATACAAATTTTGAGATGGTAATAGGCAAATCATCTATAACAATCGAATGCCATATTTTCTAAAAAAAAAATAGTCAAAAAATTCCGTCTTAAAGTAGTAGCAGAGTATTTCTTCTACAGGCAGAATGTTAAACATGGCTATTGAATATCTTGAGGAGTTTATTCTATTTCTTTGACAAACTATATACTTCATTATAGGTTTCTAAAAAGCCAATGCACTATCAATTTGATTTACACTTAAATTGAATCAAACTTTAATATCACTCAATATGATTGAATAATTATCATATTTTGCCAATACGTAAGATTGATCAATAAATTGATAAGATATTGTTGTCAATAATATCATTTGTGTATAAGCTTCTAATGATTAGCAATATTAATTGTGTATCGGCTCCTAAAGGCTGGAAAAAGAAAGGTATTGAGATTGCCTAAGTAATGTGAAATGTGCTTTTCTCTCTTGCTTTTGTATTTTTTTAACTTTGAAATTCTTACTCTGATTGACCTCTGCTAAACCTTATCTAATTTCAACTATTTGCAAATCGTACAAATTGCACAAATGTTCCCTTTTCAGTTAAAAAAAATAAAAAGTTATTACTAATTACTTTTTTTAAAACTTGGACAAGAAAACTTGATTGATAAAATCAAAATACAAAATAAACTGCATATAAAATGTAAAAGTACTTAAGAAATACCCCCCATAGCCTTTTATATAAATACAGAATTATGCATCTTATTTAAAATAAAAACAAACATGGATTTACTGACAAATTAACGGTTAAAAATATTGAACAATATAGGATGTGAAAAAGCTTCCAAAATATTGTAAGACAAGGAAATTTGCAAAATGTTATTGCCTGGTAAATGGTTAAACTATTACCGACAGAAACTGGAATCTTTTCTACACATTCCTATATACCATATAAATAGTTGTCTATTTTGTTCATTTTCTTCTAAAACATTCAGGTGATCTGTGTCTGGACTCCATTGTAAGGCCTGTTGCTGGGACTGCAATTAAAATGAATATATTTCATGGGCGTATCTAGGAATTTGAAATTTATACGCACTCAGAAGGCAACAACTAAAGAATATATAGGATAAAGGCGAAATGAGAACTGTGACAAAAGTTGAATGCCCTCCGTCATCTCCCTTTTTATGATTTGAGCGTTGGTGAATAATCAAAGCATCGTAACTACAGCTTAAATAAGCTGTAGTTTCGATGCTATGATCATTCTTCAACTATATCATTCAACAGAGGATTATTTCTTTTACGCACTTGCGTAAATTGCGTAATGGGCGCTACGCCCTTGTATTTTAATAAAATCAAATTCTTTAATTTTAACTGAGAGAAGTTAAGATAAGCAAATCAGTGTCATTTCCAGTTATCCCCCTTGGTATTAGAGCTGGGACAAGTACTCTAGTACCTGGGTATCAGGGGCCTGTTTTACGAAACATCTTATGATCATCTTTTGTGTTAGTCAAAACTTGAAGTTGCTTCTACAGTAGCAACCAAATATGGAATTCTGCCACGCATCATCTCATTGGAATCGTCTTCTAAAGACAATTCCAATGAGATATTGCAAGACAGAATCTAATGATGAATGAAAACACCGGGTACGAATTGTGATATTGACTTACAATTAATTTTTTGTAAGAAGTTTAGTAAAACGCTCCCCTGGTATTTTACTTTCCTACCTGGGCCCTAAATCATTACCAGCCCTGTGACCCAACTATTGTTTAAGCATTATGGACCTTTGGGGGATCAATTTCAGAATAGAATTGAAGACTGATTAAAACAGAGATCCTAATGGGCCTTTCCCAAAATATAGAAACGGAGTTATCGAACTTGAATACTCTCCGGTGCATTGAAATAATGAACGGTCATAACTCTCCATTTCCGGGTAGCAAATTTCAGATCGATAATATGGTTGATATAGGAGCGTCTTTGAAATCAACGGGAAAAAACGGGTTTATAGGACTTTCCGAAAATACAGAAAAAGGGTAATTGGGCCTAACTACTCTCAAGTTTATTTGAACATGGAGACGGTCGTCAGTCTTTTTCTGGGTGGCTGAGAAAAAAATCATTCGGGCCAGGATTAAACAGGGACACTCAATACTGTATAATAAGGGTCCGTGTACAAACCCATTACCAGACCGCAAAATTTTAAAGTTAGTCTAAATCAAAAGAGTATGCGAATGATATTTTTTAGCTGATAAAACTTTGAATGTCTTTGAAGAACAATTACTCTTCTTTATTTCATTTAAGTATATCTTGATAATTCAGTCTATTTTGACATATAATGGATTAGATTATCGAACCTATATATTTTAAACCAACAATTTATTTTCCCTACAAATTAAATTTGACTTGTTGAATTTTTATTTGATAAAGAAAAAAAGAAAGAAAGGCGACTTTTGCTTTATAAGGTGAAATGTAATATGGTGTTTTTTCTTCTTGATAAAGTGTCGATGTCCATCCATGAAAATTCTTTGACACGTCTTTTGAAAACAACTTTGATTTGATTGTTTGTGTGAATTTCTTTCATAATGACTTTTCATTCTCATTATTTCAATAAAAGCCCTGGCATAGTCGTTTGTAACAAAACGAACGTGCTGATTAGCAATAAACCAGACGACAGGCGGCCAAATTTTATTCTATACAGATATAAACTTAAAGCATGGAAATAAAAGACAAATACAGTTAGGTGTAATTTCAAAAATGTAGAAATAATTCCACGCAGTTGGTATTTCATGTCTTAATGATCCAAATTAATATATGTTCTTATATCGAAATTGGCTTTTTAAGTACATGTAAAAATGTACTCACAATTTCCGTAAAGCCTTTTCTATACTGAGCGCAAAAAGTTTAGTCGTTCCGTCTTCGATGAGATACATTTCAAGATGTGATTCATTTTTCACAAAGAATTTGACATAAGTGAAGGTTTTAACCAATTTCCTTCCAGAATGCAATGATTTTGAATTGTCAGACGAAACTGGTCAGTCGTAACGATATGATTCTCTACAGACCGGTAGAATGAAAAAGTCACACACTTTAAAAGGCGGACGTCCTTCCACACTTTAACACAAACAGAACAATTTTTGTCATCAATATCATTTTGGGGTATCTTGTCACAATGAAAAATGACTTTGCTAGAGTATGGGGTTTTTCTGATAGCTGTACAGCATCATCTTTACACCCTACTCACCAAAATGCAACTATTGTTAAATGAGTGACAATTTCGTAAAATGTTGTCTATCAGGAAAGAAAAAAGGTAGTCCCTGCTTCTTTTTGTCCCCAGAAATGGAGTTATTGTCCATTCCTGGTTAAGCGATCACTTGACGGCAAGGGGGAAATTGATTTCACATGTTCACTGGTAGTTTCTTTTCAGTTGGTTTCCATTAATCAAACGCAAGACATGAATTGTGCACAGAGTTGTTTTACCGATTGCAATCAATATGGATAATGAAAGTATTCCATTGCTCAACGTAACATCATGACGTTCAAGGAAAGAGGTCCATGTCATGTCAATATCTAGTTGATACAAACCATGTGACAATAAAAACACTTGTGATAGAAACTAAAGTCAATTTCAACATCTCCCAGATACACAGTATAAGATATGTCAATGCGTTGTCCACTTAATCTAACGTCATCTCAAAATTTTGCTCTTCTGCGAAGGATGCGTTACCTTTAAGTGTTTAATGTTAACTTGGAATAAGAGTAAACACATGAGACAAAAAAGAAAATTAAGCCAATTTGCTAAACCCATACATCGACCAAGTACGTTAAATTCACGTAAACGTCACTACAGAAGTATGTATGCAAGAAAAACTAAAAACCTACGATCAAAAGAAAGCAAGTTCGATGACAAGCATATTTCAAATTGAAACTTTCTTTTAGCTTAATTATTTGCCTACTTTGAGACGTTATCAAAAGTGCGACTAAACTTTTTGCATTCAGTATATTTTATTTTTAAATCGCCAATAATTATGCATGTCATATTACATGCATGCATTTCGAGAGTTAACCATAAATGTTCAAGTTGAATAGATAAATTAAAGATTCTTTTCTGATCTGTTCAGATTTTAGTTTAACACTAACCTCATACGAGTCCATAATATTATCCAAATTCTAGTATTATCGAAACGCAGTAATATCCCTTAAATAAAATTTTGTTTTATCTATCTCCTTGTTAATATTTGATAAAAAAAAACAATTACGATTACGTAATGTCATATGCCATGTGCGCCGCTTTATTGTCAACAGTGCAATGTTTATTTAACACATGTGTTGTAACTTATGTCTGCTACTGTTGTGGTTTACTGCTCTTTGATCCCGATGGGGTCCTTGGCCCATCTAAAACCCTTTCTACAAAGTAATACACGCATACATACAAAACAAGATATGATCATATTTTTTCTAAAATTATTATTTATTTTCGGTCACTACAGCCATATTGCATGAGTGTCTAATCATTAAAAATAAGCAGGGCATGTCATTTGTATTCATTGCCAAATGTATGCTCTTAGCTCAACCCTGTCCTATTCACACTTTAATTTAACAAGTATACAACAAAGGCAAAACGAAATTTTGAACAGTGCTGAAAGGGGCTCGTGCCGAATAAAACTGCTTGATTCTAAATGAATATTTCATACATGACCCCTACACCGAAAAGAACGTAAAACCAACTTTAACCTAGTCTGACATATCTATGCAATCAAAAGACTGCGCTGACATTTTCTTTGTTCCATACGCGGTGTGAACATTTATTGTGTCTAAAACAAATCACTGCTGTAAAAATTAACTTTGCACACAAAGAAATGAAAATGTATGGTAAAAATATCGCAAACGCTAACATGTCAATAAACATGCTTCATTAACTGAAAGATCGCCTATACGACGGTTTAAGTTCTCTTTTTGCCATGAAGTTTCAATATCGATATACCACCATTTCTTCAACATATTGGTATATTGCAATTAGATTAAGCGCCAACTGATAAATTTATTTATTTTTTTTTTAATTCTGTCTCAAGCATATATTTAACTTTTTGTTTTCTTATAAGAAAAAGAAACATCATAGTTATTTTTATTTCGTGATTGGACAACTTATAAAAATACAAAAATGGGTTAGTTTGAACCGCGATTACAACGTAAGTAGCAACTCGAACAATGATTTATATAGATGAACAATAATTTACAATTGAGACGGCTACATATTGTATGATTTAAGATTATTTTATTACAATTGGATTTTTATCGAAAAATAATTAACTAAATAAATTAAGGATCTAATAAAAGTGTACAAACAATTAACTATCTGTAAAATAACGTAAATGAAAACGAAAATTACAAAAATAAAACGCTTTTAAACAATTATTATCAGCATTATCGTCTGCAAACGGACTTTCATCCGTAATCTTTCAATGCTTTCTGTAAAGATTTGCTACCCGAACAAGGGAAGTCACTCTAGCGAATTATAGGGAAAAAGGGAGGTAAACCACTTTTTCGGAAAGGCCCATTACTTTAGACCATGTAATTACTATTTTTTCACACTTGGAATTCAATAATAATTGGAGTTGTTATGATAAATATAATATATAATGGAATCATTACCATTGGTGGAGGGTAAACTCTCTTGCAGCCCCCTCTATTGATATGTTCTAAATAGGCATCTTTAAAATCTTGTCTATCTTTACTGGATATACAATGGCTACATACACTACACTTCTGTTGAAAGAAAATGATTATATTCAAACTTAACAATTTAAACTGCATTTCTGTCAAAATATAATTCTTATTTCTTATTTAAAATATATTTTGATATCAGTAAATTCTGAAAGAGTTGTTAATTACTTAAAACCTCCATGTAATAGTTGAAAAAAAATCCTAAGATAATTTTATAAAGATCATTCATTGATTTTTTTTTTAATTTGTATTGGATCCTACCCTTGTCTGCATGTTTATTCTCATATGTGAGCATAACTGAGATATTTTCAACAATTTGACATGTGCATGGAGGGCAAACATTAACAAACCTTGACTGCCATGTAGTATAATTAGAAGTTTGCCAGACTGTCTTAAGACACTAAAGACAGTCTGAGACCTTATCTTTCTAAAAAGCGAAGCAGATGCACAGGCTGTCCACAGTCTTTACTTGGCGCACATTTGAAATTGTTGCAAATGTCATGCACACAAGGACTCTACACATGATAAATAAGCCTTATGCAATGATTTAGCTGTAAAATCAAAAAATGGTATATAAATATAGATCTAGTCTATATTTATATACCATTTTTTATTTTTTTCAGCCAAATGTGCAGAGTCCCTGTGGTCAGGCACAGGCTCATTAAGAACTGGAATTAATCAAAGACCCAACTTTCAATTATAGTACTTACCACAGAATCACAACTTCCTTTACATTCTGTAGTTGTACACCAATCTGAGAACACAGCTATTTCCCTATCTGAGACCTGCATCTCCCATGTATCTTTATCTCTGAAACAAAATTCAGATAATTGTGAAAGTAATTGATACAATATTGTACACTAATTAAAAAGAAAAGTTTTTATTGTAAAAAATATTTTTATCTCCTTCCAAGTATGTTATTTCCCATAAATTCTTGCTACTGAATTGAAAGATTGCAGTAAAAGGAGGATATTTATTATCGCCTTTCAATCATTCCATGCTATTTTTTTGAGAGTTTTCTAAATATCATAGCTACAGCTATTTTGCGATTGAGGAATTATTTTTATGAAAGCAAAATTCATCTTTAATCATTTTTTTAACAAAGATTGAAAGTTCAGCATCACAAACACTTTTCTCTATGATGCCAAGTTCAAAAATTGAAGGGAATAATTATCATCCTCTGAATAATAGAATAAAGTAGATATCTAGTTATTTAAAAAATTTAACCAATAATTAACCAAATAATTTCTCAATAAGTAAATAATCAATATATGCCTGACAGCCCCTGTATGTGTATCTCTACATAGATTATACAAGGTGATTAAGTGATTTAGATAAGGGCCATAAAACCATTAAGATAACAATGGGTGGTTAATTGTTTATCTCGTTTGGGGGGGGTCAAATAAAAACGGATTAAACCAGGTCTTTGAAACACAGTCATTTCTTTATCTGATACAAGCATCTCCCACATATCTTATGAAACAATATTGTAAACCAATCCAAGAGCACAGTTATTTCTTTATCTGAGGTCAATGTTCTCCCACATACCTTTTTTTCATAAAACAATATTGAGATAATAGTCAAATAAACACAATATTGTAAACCAATCTAGGAGTACAGTTCTTTATCTGAGATCAATGTCTCCAACAATATCAAGATAATAGTCAAAGAAATACACTGGTGTTACCCATTTTGAAAACACGGTCATTTCTTTATTTGAGACAGGTATTTCCAGATATTTTTATCCCTGAAACAATTTAAAGATAATTGCCAAAGCAAAACAATATTGTTCACCAATCTTAAAACACAGTCATTTTTTATCTGAAAAAGCATCTCTCACATTTCTTTATCCCTGAAGCAATACTTAGATAATAGTCAAAGCAATACAATATTGTTCACCACATTTCTTTATCTGAAAACAATGTAAGAATAGATCTATATATTGATCTTTGTAGCAGGATAAAGAGAGTTTTACTATTCTAAACCAACCAAGAACATATTTATTTTTTATGTGGAATCACTATTAGTATGAGGAAATATAGTTTATATGTTACTCACTCATTACAAAAGTGGTTCTCTACCATTGATGCAACACCCACTACTCTCAACAAGTTTTACACAACATGTTCATACAGAAGGCGGTTACCTTAATATATATAGTTTTTGGATATATAGCTTATATGTTACTCACTAATTAAAGTGGTTCTCTACCATTGATGCAACACCCACTACTCTCAACAGGTTATACACAAAATGTTCATACAGAAGGCAGTTACCTTTATATATAGTTTTTGGATATATAGTTTATATATGTTACTCACTCATTATTAAAGTGGTTCTCTACCATTGATGCAACCCCCACTACTCTCAACAGGTTATACACAACATGTTCATACAGAAAACGGTTACCTTTATATACAAGTGTTTGTATATATAGTTTTTATGTAACTCACTCATTATTAAAGTGGTTCTCTACCATTGATGTAACACCCACTACTCTCAACAGGTTATACACAACTTATTCATACAGAAGGCAGTTACCTTTATATATAGTTTTGGATATTTATATGTTACTCACTCATTGTTAAAGTGGTTCTCTACCATTGATGCAACACCCACTACTCTCAATAGGTTATACACAACATGTTCATATAGTAGGCGGTTACCTTTAAAGTGGCCTGTTGATAAGTTGGGAGACATGTTGACCTGCAAAATATATAACTGAATCAGATTCTATATCAAAAAAATATATCATTAAAACAGACTTTGATAGCCGCTGGATTATAAACACACATGCATCCTTTTAAGCTAGTCAGCCAAGGTTTGTTTGTCCTTCACCTCAAAAATTAACTTATTAGGCATTTAACTTCATTCAAAGTTAAGAAATTGTACTGACTGAAAAGTTGATATTGTGTTTAACTTAATGAAATTATCTTCTTTTTCCTGAGAACTTTCCAGATGTTCCAAGAAATTTATAGAGTGATGTCATATTGAAAACAGGTTAGAAAAAAAAGCTTATGATTTTCTCATGTCTTTATCACTTGAATAGTTTGATTAGATTTATAATTTGAAGAAAGTATTTTTTGCTGTAGAAATTAGAATAAATTAGTAACAAGGATTTGTTTCAAACGTGATGTTTGCATGCCAGAAATTTTTACTAAAAAGAAAATTATCCAGGAGTTTCTATTATTCATGTTCCGATTATCAGACAAATTTTAGTAAGGCCAAAGAAGAAATGGTTTTGTGCTGGAGAAAAAGTTTCTATTAACCGAAAATCCATATTATCTGAGTTGCTGATAAAGGGATTCTACTGTATAAACAATATACAGTTTCAGTTAGAAATAATTAAATATCTAAATTTGCAAAACCAAATATACCCTCTTTCTGTAGCTCTGCCACCCAATGATTTATTATATACTATGGGATAAAAAGAAAGCGCTTGTTACTTGTTAAAAAGTAATTTCTCCTTTTTTCCTATATTTTTTCTAAATTACAAATCATAGAGCTGTACAATCCAGGGACTGTAGAGGAAATGATAAAAATAACAGAATAAAATCCCTACCTCCATTAAATAAACTTCTAAATTGGTATCTACCACAAAGTCAAATCTAACCATCTCAAAAAAGTTTCTGTAATGAAGAAATAAAACAGTTCTTTGAACAAGAGTATAAAATCTGCATATTCTAGTAGCTATATACATATTTTTAATTCACTCACACGATTTAGTATTCCCTTGCATTTTCAAAACTCGAAGATAAAATAATATGGAAGTCATTTTTGTAAGTTGAATTTTTTTTTTTTTCATTCTCTCTTTTGTGTTTCTCAAACCCTATCATGTGAAAAATAACATGTTGTGAGATCATCTGTCCAATTTATTTTTACATTTTTGCCTTTCAGAAATAGAATATAGAGAATAACATATTAGTGTCTTAAAATATCAATGTTATCTGGTCAAGGTTTGAAGAATTTATCATGACGAGGTTGTGCCTCGATAATGATAATTTCTTGCAGCTGAGACCAGAATAACATTTATATTTTAAGACACTTACACGTTATTCTATTTATCATGCAATCATCATCAAAAATCAAAGAAATTCATGTGAAAGTTTATGCAAATTGTTTCTAAAAATAGACTGCCTGATATCATGTTATGTTATCAGACAGGTGATGTCAGGTCAATACATGCTTCATTGCATGATAAAATTGTGTTTTTTTTTGTGTGTGTAATATTGATTAATCTGTCATTTCATGACAAACAAAAGCTATACTTTTAATGCCTTTACCACTCATGAATAATATGTAGATTTTTTGGTCCACTCAATGAAGGATTTATCTATCTTACATGAAAAAATGAACAATATTTATAATATGACCTATTTTGCAGGAGTAAAATAACCCCGTTGAATATTTTTGATATTACACAGGTGTTATAACACTAATAGAATAACTATGCAAATGAGCTCAGAGCAAATACAATGCTTTTTGTGACCATGAAAATGACTTCATAATGTATATATTGTGCTGTCAGTTTTAAACGGTGTTAAAAGATTCACAGAAAATTGAATTGATGAATTTCAAGAATTTTGACGATTTCTTTTCAAAAAAATTCAGGTCATATTATAAAAAGAATATCAAATTTGTGCTTATATTGACATAAAATACTGAGTTTATTTAACTCATCATCTAAAACAGGTAAAAACTCAGCGTAGCCTTGTTTTATCTGTTTATAGATGACTTGTTAAATAAATTCAGTATTCAATGACCACTCATTCAAAATCCTCTATTTATATTTTCTTTTTCTTAACATTGAAACAAACAATTATCCTCTATATGATTAATGTGTCTTTTTCACAAAGATAGTATTACCTGGGGCTGATAAGTTTTGGGTTTTTTTGTATTTCAGGTATATCAGTCAAATCATTGGTTAGACCTAGACTACTGAAATTTCCTTTATCCATATAGAGATTTTCAATGCTTTAGTGCAGAACCCTTGAAATAATCTGTCACCATTTTCGAGTTAATAAGCTATTATTGTGAAAAATTCATTCGCCTTTAAAATGGTATTAGATACTTTGAGACACCCCTTATCAAACAAACCAAAAATCTTAGTCACTTGCTCAAGCAACTATGTCTATTAAACAACCATTTTTACTAAGCCACTGTTTTCAAAATCCTCTCCTTTGAAGCAAAATATCATATAAAGTAGAAATTATTGGTCTAAAAAATAATGTAAATGAACCCTATATTCATAAAACTCATAAGAATTGTCTCAATGTGACAGTTCTTTTGAGTGTTAACAAAATATGATTATCGGGAAATTAAAAAAGAAAAAAAAATCATATGCATTTAAAACAAGAGTGCCATCATCACAAAATACGCCGCCACTTTGCTGCTGTTTCACGAAAATAATTGTAGACACTACTTATTTTGACAGAACCAAATTGAAAATGACCAAGTTTCATTTAAATCAAGACAAAAAGTTAGGAGGAGTTGCCTTCACAAGGCTGCAATTTCAATAAGCTCCTGGCACTAAGTTTTAAGGGGGCATAATTCAGGGAAATAAATGAGCCATAAAATCCTTGATCCATGTACATCTATCTACAAATTATGGTGATGACATTGACCAAGTTTCATTTAAATTAAGACTAAAAGTAAGGAGGAGTTGTGTTCAAAAGGCTGCAATTTCAATAAGCCCTAGATACTAAGTTTTAAGGGGGCATATTTTAGGGTAAAATTAATGAACCATAAAATCCTTACTTCATGCTTATCTACCAATTTCGGTTATAACATCCACCAAGTTTCATTCAGATCCAGCCAGAAATTTAGGAAGAGTTGCATTCACAAGGCTGCAATTTCAATAAGCCCCAGAGACTAAATTTTAAGGGGGCATAATTGAGGCAATAAGCCCCAGAGACTAAGTTTTTAAGGGGCATTACTCAGGCAAAAATCAACGAACCATAAAATCCTTCCTTCATGCACATCTACCAATTGAGGTGATAACATTGACCAAGTTTCAAGAAGATCCAGCCAGAAACTTAGGAGGAGTTGCATTGACAAGAAAAGTGGACCCAAAGACTATGTTTTTAAGGGGCATAACTCAGGCAAAAATCAACGAACCATAAAATCATTCCTTCATGCACATCTACCAATTGAGGTGATAACATTGACCAAGTTTCAAGAAGATCCAGCCAGAAACTAAGGAAGAGTTGCGTTGACAAGAAAAGTGGACCCAGGGACTAAGTTATCAAGGGGCATAACTCAGGCAAAAATCAACGAACCGTAAATCCTTCCTTCATGCACATCTACCAATTGAGGTGATAACATTGACTAAGTTTCAAGAAGATCCAGCCAGAAACTTAGGAGGAGTTGCGTTGACAAGAAAAGTGGACCCAGAGACTAAGTTATCAAGGGGCATAACTCAGGCAAAAATCAGTGAACCGTTAAATCCTTTCTTCATGCACATCTACCAGTTGAGATGATCACATTGACCAAGTTTCAAGAAGATCCAGCCAGAAACTTAGGAGGAGTTGTGTTGACAAGAAAAGTGGAGGGACGTACGGACGGATCGACAGATGGACGGTCGGACAGATGGAGAAGATGACGCCAATATACGTCCGCCTCCGGCGGCGTATAATAAAATAATGTTTATAATTTTGTAAATAACTATAAATAAAATAAACTTTCTCTTTAACAACGAATTATTGGCGGTCCAATAAGTGGTTGCTTAATACACTTTATACTGTAGGTATTTTTTTAACTTTTTGGCACAATTACTTTACAATCTATAAAAATGGTAGAAGGATGAGCAACATACCTTATTGACTTGTATTTCACAACTGATGTCATAAATTTAGGGTATTTTTCCAGGTATATATTCTTTATTGTGTTGTAAATACCACTCCATATTTTGGTGGCATTTTGTCCTGAAATACAAAATTGGCTTTTTATCTCATACATTTGAATCAACGTAATTATGAGTGTGCACACTTTGCTTCAAAATTTCTATAAAAGACTAAATCAAAAAACATATTCCATTTTCTTTACATAACACAATGTATATGGAAACATTATATTATTGCTCTAGTGCAACACTTTTGTTTAAAAGTGGGTTCATTTATTTAGGCACTTACAACAGAGCTGCACTAACCCATTGATTAGAAATAATACAAAATATAATTTGTCATAATATAGGACCTACCAGGCCAATAATGACTTTCTGGGATGTACAAAAAGAAAAAAAACTCTTGATAGATTTTCTGATTCTAGCATGGTCGATTTTTTTCCAATGCTTATTTTATAATTGCTGTATTTAGTTTTCTAAGAATTTCATTTCTTTTCTTGGATTGTCTGTTTTGTGTGATGGTTTACTTATGTATCCATTGATGCTATTAAACATACTGTATTTATGAAACTGACACTTGTTAATATTTATTTTTATCTTATAACTATACAAATATCAGTGTGATAACATCCCACATGATATTTTTTTATGATATCACATGAATATTTGTAGAAAAATGACATAATGCGATTATTTTTAGAAACCTGCTTTTCTGTTAGAAACATCGAAGAAAACAAGACAATTAGAGGTTAAAAGATTAACATAATACATACTCAGTGTATTGTATGAAAAAAACATCCATCTCGGTTGTGGGAATTGATAATTGTCAGGGCAGAGTCTCGATAATTATCAATTCCCACAACCTTGTTAGATCTTTTTTCATACGAAACACTAAGTAGGTATTATATTATTATATTTATAACACAAAAGTGACCAATTGTCATAAGATACACCAGTCAAACTGCTGGATGAAAAACAACAAAGGGTGATGATAAAACAAATTAAGAGTTAGGGTTTTTGTTCACTGCACTCAGTAATCATGAGAGGAATATAACTGCCAAGTTTCAAGTCAATAGGCTACAGTGACAGAGTTATGCTCAGGACAAAGAAGTGGATGCAGGTAGTTATGGGTGATCACATGATATGACCCGATTTTTCAAGGGCCTATTGATAAAATATGGCTGTATTTCTAACTTAATACATGTATTTGTTACCCATGACGCTAAAAGGGACCATCTAGGAACTCAATAAAATAAAAATTCAAAAAAGAGATTGGTTCTAGTACAGGCCATCCAGGGATTGCATTTCCAAAATTCTTTCTCAGGAAGGTAGAATGACTATTCTAGATTCAGAAAATTAGTTGATTGTGCAAAGTATGACCCTAGTCAGTCTGCGCAGACTGACTAGGATCGACATGTTACGCAAGACCCAGATGGTCCTTTTTTGCATGATGGATCACATATAAATACCTTTATTAATAAGATGTCTTGATAAAGTTTCCTTAAAGCTGTATCTTTTTTTTGTGTACATATCTTTCAATGATGGCATCTGAAACACATACAAGAAAAAGTATAAGATATGCTGTGATACATAAAAAACTCCTGTGACTTTGCCTAATTGGATGTTCAATGGCATATTGAGTTTCTTAATGGTTTAGATATACTCTGTTTACTAATACTTTGAAGCTACATGTATATGAAATTTTATATTTTCCATACTTTAGTTTTAATTTACGACTAGAAATATCATGGTGGCTTTGACATGGCTGTCATAAAACGACTCATAACAAGAGAAACTATTTTATAATATGACCTACGCCGCAGGAGTGAAATAATCCCGTTGAATATTTTTGATATTACACGGGTGTTATTACACTAGTGGAATAACTATGCAAATGAGCTCAGAGCGAATAGCAACGCTATTTTGTAACCGTGAAAATAACGTCATAATCTATGTTTTTTGACATCATTTTTAAACGGCGTTATATGTTTCGTGGAAAATTTAAATATTGAATGTCAAGAATTTCGACAATTTTACGCAAAAAATCGGGTCCAATTATAAATAGAATACAGTGGTCTCTCGATATCTCGAGCACACACAGAACCGACCAATTTGCTCGAGTCAACGCATGATTCTAGTTAATGCGAGTATGCAGAATGATCCTCTACGAAGACGTTTCACTGCGTTTTAAACTTACCTTTGCATATTTTGCCTTCAAAATATGCAGTACCTATGTAAAATACTCCTAGAGGAAAAGATTTATGAAGTACCAATGATATTATGATATAAAACGATAAGTTAATTTGGTCAAATTGTCAGCGTTTAAAATAGAACAAAAATATAAAAAAAGTTGATTAAGGCGTCGGCGTCAATGTTAGTGGTGTCTGTTCTCTGTCCATGTAACAGTTTAAATGAAAGGCATAATAACATGCATACTTTTTCTTCCTTGCAATATTCTCGTAGCTATCGTTTCTTGACGACAAAATTTTAGACGTTTTATCAGTCAGAACAGAGGCGAGGTTGCAAGCACCTTCTTTTCTCACAATGTTTTCTTTGGAGCTAACTACCTTCAAGACAATTAAAAATTCAAGGCATTTTTCTTTAACTAGGTTTTTGTGCCTAACACTATCGATGGATGACCAAACATTGAAACTACAGCTGAAAAGTTTAGTTATGATGTTTCGATGGGCAATCGACAATATCTTACGAATAATTTGCTGAATTACTCACGAGGATGATTTTCGAAAGACATTCAAAACGATGATGAGCATTGATTCGACAAAAATGCCTATTTGTTTTATTGTTGTTTCAAAGTCTCAAAATTATTTTCTGGTCATTAAATTCCCGTCATTTACACCATAAAATTGCATAAGTGTCGCATACAAAGAGGTGTGAAACAAGTTGTCTGACTTGTTGAAACCCCGTGAAAAAGTCCTGAAGGTATCTTGACAAAGGGCCGAAATAACAAATACGCACGGTATGTTAATTTTAAAGCAAAACAATGGATGTCAGAAAGGTGCGAACCCCTTTGCTCGAGTGAATGCAGTTAATTTTGACCACGGGACTGAGATTGCTGCTCAAGAGATCGAGCAATCGCGCATTTGAGTTAGTGCAGTATTAACCAACAAGAAGATAGAGTAAGACACGTCGGGACCGCAAGGCAAGCTTGAGCTTCCGCACGAATTCGAGTTTTCGCCCTCTCGAGATTACGCGAGACCATTGTTTATAATTTGTGCTCATAAAATACCGAATTCATTAAACTCGTCATCTAAAACAGATAAAAACTCAGCACAGCCTTGTTTAATCTGTTTTCAGATGACTCGTTTAATAAATTCAGTTCCATGAACACTCATTCAATATCCTCTATATACTTAACCATATATATACTAGGAGTAAAGGGGGGAATATCTTGGTTTTCAAATAAACATATAGATAAATGTTAGTTTGACCTTTAAACATGACCCTTCAATCAAATAAAACTTGTTTAATATGTTAACTTATTTGTAAGACGACATGTGAAAATGCTCAAATCATGCATGAAATTGCCTAAACAAAAACACAAAGACCTTATGAATTCTAAGATGTAAATAGCTAGACAATATCAACCCTGCATTCTGGATGCCAAAATGTTTGATTGATTGATTGAATGGAGGTTTACGCTGCTTTCAACATTATTTCAGTTATATCTCACCAGCTGGAGTACCTAACAA
This sequence comes from Fragum whitleyi, assembly GCA_948146395.1. NCBI lineage: Eukaryota > Metazoa > Mollusca > Bivalvia > Cardiida > Cardiidae > Fragum > Fragum whitleyi. The sequence goes on along the minus strand of OX411544.1, from coordinate 60,899,247 downwards.
TGGATTCCTGGTATCTCTCTCAACAGTACAACCATCACAACCTTTCCTAGCCTCCACCTGCTATCTTACATAGGTCTACAATTATCAACCCATTGGTGAGAGACAAATAGACGGATAGAATGAGTGCTACCGTCAGGGATCAAAGCCGGGACCTGTAGATTGACAGTCCGGCAGGCTACCAACTGCACTATGACGGAAGCTGCCAAAATGTTTGCAAAGTTTAAGATGTTGTACCCTGCATTGCATGTGTGTGCACATGCAAAGAAGGGTACAATTTCTCGAACCTTCAGCAAGAGATTTAGACTAAAATGCAGGGCAGAATTAATAAATTTTAAAACATTTCTAACCTCCCACATAGGTTTATAATCATCATGCACCACATACTTATTGACATTGTCTGGGTCAAATGGGTAATATTCTGTTGGACAGAACCTGAAGAGAAAAAATAAAAACATTTATTTGATTTTCTTCAATGAAACAGTGTGTGCAAGATGTCAAAATAATTTCAGAAATGATCTCAAGAGAAATAGAGAAAGACAGATACATTTAAATGTATCCTCTATTCTTTATATTAAAGACTAAAATTTAACCTTTGTTATTGAACTACAGTAAAATGTGTATAAAGCAACCATATATGGGACCACCAAAAGTCAGTCACTTAAGATAATGGTCGCTTAGTCCATATTTTGTAAAGGAATTAGAAACATAATTTTGATTGAATGTGTATGTTATTGTGAATTTCTTAATAATCCTAAGTTGTCAAAATTCAATAGAATCATCTCATTGAGACGATTCTAATCAAGTATAATAACATAGGTCTCATTTATAATAAATTCATTACTAAAATTGCCTAACTTTTAAGATATTATTAAATAAAAATGGCCACCTAAAAGAAATGGTCACTCAAGCATGATGGACTGTATATAATATCCATGATGCAATCTTACCTGATTAAAGCTTCATCATCAAGGACATACAACCGCATTGGATTGAGTGAGGTTAGAATGGTGTAGATACCAATGTCAAACTTCCTGAAAATTTAGATAGGAAATCAGACTAATAACCAAATTTTATGGTAGATCAACAGTGTATTGAATAACCTTTATTACAATATGACCTAAATCTCAGGTGTGAAATAAAACCATTGAATATTTTTGATATTACACTGGTGTTAATACAATAGTGGTGTAATAATGCAAATAAGCTAAGAATTGATAGCAATGTTATTGTTTTGTTTGCAAAATGACGTCATAATGGACTGGATGATGTCACTACGCAAACAGCATTATATGTTATGCAGCATAACTCAAATCTATAAACATTGTAATTTTCTAGTTTTATCACAAAATTTGGGTCATATCATATATAGATTTGCGCTCATTTAATACTGAATTTTTCAAGCTTGTCATTTAAAACAGATAAATACTTGACACAGCCTTGTTTTATCTGTTAATGGATGACGCGTTTGATAAATTCAGTATTCAATGAATGCTCATTCAATATCCTCACATTAGGTTGCTTTAATCATAATAACAATAAAAGCTTTGTCAGAGCTCCCTCTCTTTAAGTAGCCTCCTCAACCCAATCAACTTGTACATGCACATCTAGATCTAAAATGAATGTACTTATTCATACACTTGAAGAAATTTGTGAGGTCAGTCTCTTATTTGATGTTAAAACCCTGTAAAGGACTCTTCTTGAATTAAGACATAACAAAATATGACCAGAGCCATGTCGGACATGGCCAATCCTCTCATGAAAGCTTGATAGTAAACTGAAGCCTAATCAAAGGGCAATAACTCCAAAATCATGCAAGCAAGCGTTGTAGTTCTTAAGCACTGCACTTCTCCTTCATTAGATCTATCCACCTATAAAGTTTCAAGTTGATAGCTGTTATACTTTAGGAGATATGCTTTGGACAAGTTTAGTGAGGGAATGATGGAATGACAGACGAAGACCATTGCTATACCCCCTTGCCAAACGGCGGGGGATATTAAATATACACCCTACCTTCCATCAACTAAAAGTGGTTTTCCAATAAATTCTTGAACAAAAGTGCCATCTGAGGATAAATCCAGCTCTGAAATAGTAGGAGTTTACAGATTACCTATGAAGTGTATTCTACAGTCAAGGGCTAGAAATGCACCTTTTCCAAATCTAATTAACTATGTGTGTGCCTAAATAATTTTTATCATTAAATATATTTTTAAATGAATGAATTAATTGTTGTTTTATGGCCAGTCGACAAGAAAGGTCATGTTGGGCGCAAAACATTTAAAAATAACTAAATGTAAGAAAAGTAATTAAATTAAACATTAGAAAACAAAAGTAGAAGTAATACATGTATTATAGAACAAATTGCATAATATATTTTAAGTCTTAAACTCATTCAAATTTAGGATAAATAAACCAATTGATAGAAAAATTTCAAATGTGCAGAATAGCGTGTGTTTGATGACATAAAGTAGTTCTGCAGGAAATCTGTCTTATTATTGAGAAATTATTCCGGTTTGGCTTCACAGTATTAAATTATAAGATATAAAGAGAGGTTTTTTAAATCTATGGAGGTATGAAACTTAACCCTTTTCACACTCATGTACAAATCCGATTTGCTTATTCATACAGTGTGATTGGGTTTCATACCTGGTTGAAATTAAAAAAATACTTTTATCATCTCTTAAATGTATGACAACATACCATGAACAGCTTTCACTCTTATTCCTCTATGGTTGTTATTTTTCTGAACCCAAAGTTTATCTGGATGCTTTTTGGTCTGAAAGCAAATACACAAACATTATATAAGAGTCCATGGTTCTGTGTAAAATATTTCTTAATAGAATTCAACATTACCTTGAAAAGTATTACAATTTATCTTATAACTATACAAATATCCATGTGATAACATTCCATATGATATTTTCTATGTTATCACATGGATACATGTATTTTCAGAGCAACAACATAATGCAGTTATTTTTAGAAACTTGCATTTCTGTTAGAAACATCGACGAAAATAAGGCAAATAGAGGTTACATGATAAATATAATAAGAACTTATTGTATTGTATAAAAAATGTCTAACTCGGTTGTGGGCATTGATAATTCTTGGCAGAGCTTGACAATTATCAATATCCCATCCTTGTTTGATTTTTTTCATACAAAACACTAAGTCTGTATTACATTATAAAATAACTTGAGATTTCAAAGGACATTAATTAGAACCATTTGTAGGTTTTGTTTGTTAAAAATATTAATCATTGCAAATGCACTTGTGATTTTAACAAAAGGCCCATTAGGGCCTGAGATGATCTACATTCGGAACATTACTCAGCCAATTCTATAAACTACAACAAACCTCGGATGTATATAAGGCGGATGGGTATGTAACAGAATTGTGCATTTTGTTAGGTGGCAGCAGTGTAAGAAAAACTAGCATGGAAACAACCAGGGCTATCTTCAGATTTATATTTTTTACAGTAAATAACGGCAGAAAAATCCTAATTTTTGAGAATGACGAATCATTCTAAACAAGAGGGCCTTTGGCCCTGGTCCGCTCACCTGAGACAAAGCACCTAAGGGTAACTTGCATTACTTTTGATTCAGATGATAAAGTTATTGAACTGTAACAAATTTATGTGTAAAGGAAAATAATCTTATGGTCAGAACAGTAAGATTCCACAGTCTCAGTTTTACTATTTCTGTTTGAAGTACAAGATCCAAAATGGAATTGTTATCAGTCATTGGTTTTTGCATGGTCATTTTACAAGAGAATATCTGGGATAACTTTAGTACAACATTTTTATGCTTACCTTTGATATCAAGATTGAAATCTCCAATGATAAATAAAGGTTTTGTTATGTCTACATGAGAAACAAGTTCTTCTTTTAACACTCCTAAAAAACTTGAAGAAGGCATTATTTGGTGCTTTATACAGAACAACAAGCTGTATTTGGTTGGAAATTAAATCCAGGCATAATATTGTAGACTCCAGTTGCTTAGAGGTGTAAGACAAATGTGTTTTGATAGAAATGAGGCTGGACAAAGGGTGATCACAGTACCTCACATGAGCACTTTGTGCTCAGGTGAGCTTAAAAAAAAGTTCAAATGTTAAAATTGACCTGAAGTACTACCCTCTACCCCCTGTTGCTCCACACCTGGTGGCCCAACAGTCATAATAGCTGTTTAAATTAAGTTCTTTGAGCTGATTATTCTATATCAAATGAAAAAGCAGTAGGAATTCTGGTTCATTAGAATTTTTAACGATTGTAAATTTACCACAAAGCACTAACCCTTCCCCTTGGGTCTCTGCCCCTGGTCACAAAATTATCATGACTATATCTTGATTAGCGTATATGAGTTGATGACTCATGCCAAATTTAGAGCCTGTAAGGTTCCTACTTCATCATCAGAAGAAGGTTTAAAATTTCAAAATTTACCCGAAATTATGCCCTCTCCGCCAGTGCTCTTCACATGGTAGCAAAACATTCATTGTTATAGCTATGTAAAATAGGGTCTATGAGCTGATCATCCGTTTCAAATATAAAGGTTGTAGACATTCTGGTTCAGAAGATGAAGAAGGTTATGGATTTAAATTTTTTTAACAAAGTACTACCCCTTCCCCCTGGTGGCTCTGCACCTTGTGGCCCAACAGTTATGATTTTAGCTATTCTAATTATGGTCCATATGCTTTTCATCCTTGCCATTTTTCAAGTCTGTAGGGCACATGGTTTATCAGAAGAAGAAGGTTAAAGATTTAAGAATTGCTATGAAAAGCTACCCTCCCACCCCCTGGTGCTCCGCACCTGGTGGCCAAACATTCATGATTTTAGCCAAATCAGATAGGGTCTATGAGCAGATCATTCATGTCAAATATAAAGGCTGTAGGGATTCTGGTTCATCAGAAGAAGACAGTTAAAGATTTCAAAATTTTCAACAAAGCACTCCCCCCTCCCCCAGATTCTCTGCACCTGGTGCCCCAACAGTCATGATTTTAAGTATTTCTATTAAGGTTTATAAGCTGATCATCAATGCCAATTTTCAAGTCTGTAGTGCTCCTGGTTCCGAAGAAGGAGAAGGTTAAAGATTACAAAATTTACTCAAAGTACTACCCCCTCCCCCCTGGTGCTCCGCACCTGGTGGCCCAACAGATATGATTTTAGCGGTCTATGAACTGATCATCCAAGTCTGTAGGACTCCTGGTTAAGAAGAAGAAGAAGAATTTTTAAGATTTTCTTAAAATTTCACCTTTGGTTGCCAAAGCAACCAGGATTTTTCATGGATTTCAATTCTTCTAGCTATTTTGGAAGGGGACCACCTAAGCAACATTTCTGTAAAATTTGGTGTTAATTGGCCCAGTAGTTTAGGAGGAGACGTCGTTTAAAGAAATGGTTGACAGACCCCGTAAGACGACCGACGCCGGACGAAAGGTTATCACAATAGCTCACATGAGCACTTCCTGCTCAGGTGAGCTAAAAATTAAGACTTTTCAGTCGTTATCTAAGAATCTAAAGATATTCATAATAGGAATAATGGTTTCACGTCAAGGACTATAACAAGTAGCGTTGGCATGTCGAATGTTTTCACTCAAAGTTTCAAGGGCTAACGTCATTTTAACTGATGTCATTGAGTGTTTCCAAGATTTTCCCCAAATTTTTGAAAAATAGTCTGTCTATGTACATCAGAGGTTGATCGTGAGATTGGCCGAGTGGTGTTCCGAAAAAGATGCTCTACTAACTATCCAACTATTCCTCATTCCAATCTGATATTTCAGGAACTTTATTGTAGTAAAAAGAATGTGTAAAGTGAAAATAACCAAACTGACTTTCTCCCCTTTTGAAATTTAGGAACAGGGGGGATTCCAGAGGTACAGATAAGAGGGGGTATTTCTAGTCTAAAATCTTTATTTCTTATCAAAACCCAATGTTGTGGGTACTCATTTGAATCGTCTCATCAAGACAATTCCAATCGTCCACAATATAGGATTTGTGCAAGTATTTTAACAATAATTTTATTTGAAACCAAAAAATACCCCCTCTCTCAGTAGCTCTGGATTCAAAACAAGTGTATACTTACATATTTCATGAACTTGTCCTTTTCCTGTGGTATTTTAAAAGCTGTTGGAATAGCTTTAGATTTGGAAGTGGCCAAGCTACCTTTGTTTGTTATAAATCCAAGCCCTGGAAAATGATTTACCTGAAAAATTGTATAGAGAGAATTGCAAGATTTAGAATGTAGCACTTCTAACTAGATACAGTAAACCTTGTATTAAGCGACCACTTATTGGACTGTCAAAAAGCAGTTGTTAAAGAGAATGGTCGCCTAGAACATGTTTTATTTACAAATAAGAAACATAAATTCATTTGAATATGTATGTGTTCTGTGCAAATTTCTCAATAATCCTTTGTTGATAAAAATCAAAAGAATCGCTAAGTGACGATTCTTTTGAGTTTTAACAATATTTGATTCATTTACAATAAATATTATCAGACCAATTATGTCTAATTTTACGATATTTTCATTTAAAGAGGGGGATTTTTGAAACATGATCGCTTAATAGACATGGTTGCTTGAGCAAGATGGACTGTATACAAAATTTATTCAGCATGACAAGGGTTAAGCTCCCCAAGGCTCGCTTAATATCATTTCTATTCTAGACATTGTTAACCCTTGTCATGCTGAATAAATTTTGGCTATAAATTTCCATCAAAATCAAAGGGCAAAAAGCACTGAAAGTCCCAACTGTATGTCAATTTTTATTTGAAAAACTAAATCTATTGTCAATTCTGGTTTGAAAGTGAGAAACAGGTGGTATAGACTAACCTCAGACTGCACATATGTGCAGGCTGATATTTGTCTATAGCTCCTGCCAAAGTAGGAATATTCCGTGTTCAGCATGACGAGGGTTAAGATCAGCTTGTCTCAAATAAATTCTCTTGACAAATCATGCAGATATCAGTAATACTTGCCCAAGCCCCATACCAATGAAAACTTATTGGAATTACCTCCTTGACAAGATTCAAATGACTTGCCAGGACATGGGGTAACAATAAAAAATAAGGATTTCCAATTATGTTAATCTCATGTATTTAACATTGCAGCAAATCAATTTTTTCTCATATCTTATTTCCTTTTATATTTAGTATAGATTGTCTTCAATGTACATTTAGGAAGGCATGATTCTGATGAAAGTACATCCAACTATATTTTTAAGTTTAATTATAAGCAAATTATTTTTGATTGCTATTTTAACCCATTTTCATCATATATCAATTTTTTCATGTTCAATGAATTTATAATTCATACCTTTTGGTGTGGTTTAAGACTCTTCATTGTTGATGCCATGGAAACAAAAGGAAAATCATGCATCCACATAACATCCCAGTCTAGGCTACCATCAGTGGAGATGACAAACCCAAGTCTTTCAAACACATTCCTGACATGGTCAAGGTAACCTTTAAACAGCTGAAATTAAAATTTGATGGAATATGGTTTAACAATGCTAGGCGGTTGCACATTGGAATCATCTTTAAAAGACAATTCTAATGTGATTATGCATGGTTGAATTCCGTATCTAGTTCCAACTGAAGAAGCAACTTTAACTTTTGATTTACGCAAAAAGTGATGGTAAGATGTTTAGTAAAACAGGCCCCAGGTAACCTTTAAGCAGCTGAAATTGTAATTGATTGACAGTGAATGAAGCTTTCATGATGTATTGAGTACCTTTAAGTCACAATAAGTTACAAAAAAATCCTTTATCCATCGGCTTCATTTGTATCCCTAGTAAAAGACAGGAACTCTTAGTAACTTGCATCACAGATTACCGAATTGACAAAAGTCCTTATCAGACAGCAATATTCTACCCAGTCGAAATTGCAGCAAACAATAATGTAGCAATTTGTAGAAATTTTGTTTGCATGAGGAATAGACTATGATCAGAATGCACATAAGCGTATTTTATCCACACAAACTGTGTGTCCCTTTTAAGCGTAAACTGTTCAAAGTGTTTGCTGTGATAACAGAAGAAGTTGCATTTTATAGAACCTGTGATAATTATCTAAGCATATTACTGTAATAGTTTCATAATTTAAAAATGTAAAGACGATATAAGTATTCAATCATGTCTTCCTATGAAGCACTATATTTTTGTAGAAAAGGACCACAATGGAAATTAGAGTTTTTCAAACCCTTTTTTGGTGTTATCCTTTGTATATAAATATTGTCACATAACCATCTGGAATCATTATATCATGCTATTTTAATACATCATGTATAATGCTTTTTATGTTGTAATATTTTATACAAAATAAATCTATCCATCTATCTAAAGAAGTTGATAAACATTGATCCAAAAGGTTTTTTCCAATTCTCTCAGCCGTTCGATTTGATTCAATTTAATATAAAGGTAATAAAAATTCCAGTATGACCTGGGGTAAGATCTTACATTTTTCCCATTTAACCAGACCACAGGTCCTTTCCTTGTGTAGTTCTCTGTAGCCACAACACTCTGTGCCTCCACAATCACCTCTCTGCTGGCATGAAGATCGTGCTCCTCTCTCATCTGTTTGAGTTGGTAAATGTTGAGGATCGTCATTAAAACACCGCAGACTAAAATAATCACCACCAGTAGTAGCATCATTGATGGACACTTCATGCCCTTTGTCTTTCTGCCTAGTCCGTCCATATTCTGAAAGTAAAATTAGTAACTGTCAATCTGATATGTGGACTGGCGGGAACCACTTACAAACTTCTCAACATTTACCAGAAACCTATGACTTCACTTAAGATAGTGGACCTGCAATAGTACTGCAATATTTCGGAACTCATGATCTTTCACAATGTTGAGCAAGGTTTCCTAATGAAAGTCATTAGGAAACCTTGGTTAAAACTGTTAAAAGTTCATAAATTCCGAAATCTTGCATAACTTTTACAGGTCCACTACCTAAAGTTCACTCGCCGGAATGACATGCAACAACACAAATTAACTGGGAACTGATTTTGTCTTACGGAATACAACAGAATGTCATTTCCCTATGATCTATAACATAACAGATAAAAACATTTCGAACACAACACGAGTCCTTAACTTGCACCTTTACACCTTCTGTACCTTCAATATAGAAGTAAAATCAAATAGCTGAAAGCCCTGGATGCAATTATTGCAAGTAAGTATTGATTTCAAAAATTTAATTTTCAACCTTTTGTGGTGTAAACAATGAAAAACAGGTTGTATAGACTATGATCAGATCGCACATATGTGCAGCCTGATCTTTGTCTTTACCTCCTGTCCAAGCAGGAATATTCTGGGTTCAGGATGACAAGGGTTAACTTTCACTGTAAGGTAACATCTTTGGACTAACCTGTCTAGATTTCAGATTCTGGTAGTAATCCATGTGACCATCAATTCTGGAAAAAAAAAGGAGATGAGTTTATGAGATATAAATGAAGGGGAGAGGGTAAAATGGATATAAATAAGTAAATAAACAACCCTGCTGCAAACCCTATTTGGTTGGTGCTCATTATAGAGTAATAGTGCCATGTTTGTCTTTTACAAAGTATTTGTCTGCAGCAATCCCTCCAATACAGAGTGTTTTACACTTCTGGGGGTTAAACATCATCTCCCATGTGTTACTCCAATCGCATGCTTTTAATATGCTATCTTGGAGGCTGTTTCCATCAACATGGCTACTTATTTTGTATCATCTGCAAACAATTTCAGAGGGCACTCTATTTCCTCAGGCAGGTCATTAATGAACATAAGAAAAAGGATTGGTCCCAACACACTTCCCTGAGGGACACCGCTTGTAACATCTCTCCAGGTACTTAATTCACCGTTGATGGACACTCTTTGTTTTTTCTGCATAGCAAGAAGTCTACAATCCAGTAGTATATATTGTTCCTTATTCCTAAATGCCAAATCTTTGCCAGTAATCTTTGGTGAGGGACCTAATCTAATGCAGCTTTGAAATAAAATAAAGTGCGTCTACATCTTGTTTGTTTTCTATGGAGCTGGTCCAATCTTCAAGAAGTTGTGTTATGCATGATCTGCCTTTTCGAAATCCATGTTGGTCCATGTTTATTATATTGTTTCTTTCTATATGAGATACTAAATGATTTCTTATTATCTTTTCGAGGATGCAACAGCAAATTGATGTTACACTAATTGGTTTGTAATTTTCACTCTTTAATTTGGGTCCTTTCTTGTGTATAGGTGTAACATCGGGGTATGGACAAAAGCCCCCCTGGGACAAAAGCCCCATGGGACAAAAGCCCCATGCCCTTAACTGAAAAGTGGACAAAAGCCCCATGGTTATAAAAAAAAATGTGTATTTTGTAAATTTTTGAAAAAAAAAGTTATGATTTTTATATGAACTTGTGAATATAAAATTATTAATTTGTTAGTTCTTTATAGAATTTAATATTTTAGTCTATTTAAATGGAATGAAAATAGACATTTTAGGTGGGGGGATAAAGTAATCCCTTGTGTCTAAAAATCTGTGAAAAGATAACTTATATATCTTCCATTTGGTTTGGTATTTCATTATGGACTTGTTATAAAAAATAATTATCAATAAAAAAGGCATGACAGGCGGGAAAAGACAAAAAATAATGTTTTCATGATCAATTTTGTCAACACCTTCCATAATTATGGTAAACTACATGTATAGTTATACTTGTGCTCTCGAAGGTGTAAAATAAGTCAATAAAAAATAAGGATTATGTTTCAATGATGTCAAGAATATAAAACGTGTGAATAAAAGAAAAATACATCAATAAAGGAATAAAATTAGGGTTCTCCTTTTCAATGTACATTTCTTTGCTTGCTGGAATATAAATTTTCGTATAATGGACTTCAAACAAAACTGATTATGAGTTGTTAGGAAGAGGACTCAAATGATGGTTTTTATTGCTAAGAATTATAAAAAATCACCTTGTATAATGGCAAAACAAACAAACAAACAAACAACAAGAGCTGTCACTGTAAGATGACAATGCCCCCGACACCGCTTTGATTTTAAATTATGGCCAATCTATGTTGAAGGTCAAGGTCATCCAGGGGTCAAGGTCACCAAAGTATGTGCCTACAGAAAGGTAATGTACCAAGGAATGTTGTGGTAAAGTATGATGCGAATATGTTAAGTAATAAGGAAGTTATGGCCAATGTTAAAGTTTTTGGACGGAATGACGGACGGACGGACGGACAGACGGACGGCCGGACGGACAAGTCAAATTTATGATGCCTCCCTATCGGGGGCATAAAAAAGGATTCATTTTATTGAAATTATTCAGTTTAAGTAATAGTTATAGTTCATTTCTGACAATTTACGCGATATAACCTAAGCGGAGCGTTAGCGTAGCGCAAGGTTATACGCGTAAATTGTCAGAATATGAACTATAACTGTTTTACCGATCGACTTATTTTTTCGTCAAATAGCGCTAGGTTAAATGAGCTGCGCGTCAATCAATGATGTCAGTCATTTTTGTTGCGTCATACATTCTTCAATCAAATCGAGGTAAACAGAAAGTGGGAGGAGCGAATTTAATTTCCATTGGGTTTCTGTAATTATTTTGTCATTTGGCGAGACATAATCAGTTGAGAACGTTCGGTGAACACAACCACGTTTATTGCTGCAAGTGGGTTTTGCATTCTTTTTAGTTAGATTTTTGCGGATGTAATTCCTCCCTTTTTGGATTTTATATAGCATATTCAGCCACGCAGTGGAAGCGAGCCGGACTATCATTCAAAAAGTCCCGGGTTCGATTCCGACGGCGACACTAATCCTTTTCGACTAGTCGCTCCCACCTATGGATCGATAATCGTAGACCTATGTGGGATAGCAGCTGGAGACTAGGAAAGGAATAGTAGTATTGGTTTAGGAAATACCAAGAATTTGTTGTTGAGTGTTCCAGCCGCAGAGATATAACAAAGATTGTTAAAAGCGGTGTTAAACCCCATAAAAAATAAAACATGCATATTCATTATCAATAATATATTGTTTGCAACAAGACGTAAGTAAATAACCCATAATGTATTGAAAAGCTGTTGTTACCAAGATTTGGTTCCCCACGCATACATCGCAGTTAAACGGTACACGTTGGCTTTCGATATTGGTCAGCTATCATAGGCCTAACATGCTTTTGAATCAATTTCTTTCTGAAAATATTTGTATGCCTAGAATCCTTGGAGTAGGCTTTTTATATTTTTTCTAAAATTAATTTGCATACATGTACCTTTCAAAGGAACATTTGATTGCATTTTGTTAAGATTGGGAAACAACTAAATTAAAATTTCGTTAAAAAGATCCAGCGTATTTATGTTTAAAAAGAAAGTGACATTTGATATCGTTTCGACCCTGTCGTCTTTTCTTTTTTATGTCAATGTGAAAATGTGTACAGTAAGGTTTGGTTCGAGCAAACTCGTCGGTGTCATTCTGCTGTATACCATGTAGATTAATATTTTATTTTCAGAATCATTGATTTGTCAGCTAAATCTTCTCTTGATTAACATACAGACAAATTATTTAACAATATTACATCCTTTTATCGAGTAATTTTGTATAAGCATAATTAAAATAAACATTCAAAATTTTTATATTATAAATACTCGATTACAAGTTAAGGGTCTTTCGGTATATTTTATCAGACAAGATTATGACGTCACAGTCTGGTTTTGAATGTAGTCCCCGCCCATGATGACATAAAGTCACGTAGCTGACTTAATCGAGCAGATCGTCAGGTTACGGGATATATTTTTTGAATTTCAAACGAAATAGCGGCCTTTCATTGGAGGAAAAAATAGGGCGATCGGTAAATTTAAAGAAATGGAAATTTATATACCAGTATTTATTATATTGTGGGGCTTTTGTCCTAGGGGGCTTTTGTCCAGGGGGCTTTTGTCCTAGGGGGCTTTTGTCCCAGGGGGCTTTTGTCCTACACCCGTAACATTTGCCGTTTTCCACTGATCAGGTAATTTTCCTTCTTGCAGTTATTTGTTGTAAATTTCCAAAAGCTGTTTAACCTTGTGATTTTGAGGGGTTTAATTCATTTATGACCTTTATTAGATCTGCCTCTGTCACTGTAGTATCTTATAACTCAATTTCACACATTTTTTTGGCTTGGGTAAAGTATAAATTTCTTCTGTGAAGACAGAGACAAATTGTTTGTTGAATTTGTCTGCTATTAGTTTGTCATCAGTACATATTTTATCTTGAATTTCAAGGGGCATTTACACCGGTTGATGATTTTGTCTTCTTTCTAACATATTTCCAGAGAAGTTTTTGGTCAATTCGAGCAATTGATTTTTCAAAATCGTAGTTGTTTTTATGTAGAAATTGGAATTATCTCGCTGCAATCATCGTACAAATCAATTGAACCGTCAGGTTGCTTAAATGACTCATAAACCTTGCTATGACATTTATCCCTCTTTCTTATATGCTGACAACCTAATTTATTCTATATGATGATTACATTATTGCAACTAATTCAATACATCATATTAGTCTATCAACATTTATATTGGATTTCATAATGGAATAAAGGCTCAAACTAAGATCTAACCTTATAGCGACTGATGTTAAGAATAATTCTGTAAGTTTGCCATCAACAAAAATAAGATTAGTCATCCACCGAAAAAATTAACTTCCTTCTTCAACTTACCTGGAAAGCAGGTAAATCAAATTAAACTTGTTTTGAATCTGTAAGTTAAAATGAGTTTCTTCTTCAAATAAGCCTTTGTTTTCCACTTCTTTCAAACATCAGTTTGAAATTAAAAAAGGGGCGAATATCAGTACACTTGAAACGTGTTAAAGTCGACTAGTTGAGGTTAAAAATAATTATTTGACGTTCCGCACCAATTTCTCGAACAGGATGTTTACACCGGAAACGAATTAGTCGTGAGCAAGGGAGGTAACAATTAGCGAACCAATTAGTAGAAGAGAACCTGCAGATCGATTGCCATTAAAATAAACACTTTTAAATCCTTCGGAAAGGTACAAGAACTAGCCTTTTCAATCACAATTAATTTCTTTTATCGTTTCCCTTTTTCGATTTGAAGTGACAATCAGCGATTCTTTCAGAGAGGGCTTTAAATTTCTCCAATCGAAGACCGAAATGACCCGGTTGCCATGACGATGAACCGAAGCCTGTACAGGTAGACAGTACGATATCTAACATGTGAGTTCACTGCAATAGTGAGATTTCTAGTGAATGAGTGGATACTTATATACTGAATGTTGGTTTATTGATTGAAACTTTTTTGTTTAATTTCTTTCTTTTTTTCTCATCAAAGGAAAATGTGATTGGAATATCTTGTCAGTGTTGAACTGATTTTGATCTTTAGGTATTGCTGTATTTTGTTGAAGTAGAATAATGCCTCTTTGCATAACCCTTAAAAACCTTTCATTGTGATTGTGAAAAAAATCTCTTTTTGTCGGAACTTTTTGCTGAAGCCTAAAATCTGAACACTTGATTAAATTTTCTTGATTCTTTGTAATATATTAAAGTTTGAAGAGGGAAAATAAAGCATATTTTCCTCCTTTTCCTATAAAAAAATATTTCACTAAATTTTGTTTCAAAGGATAGAAACATGGGAATGCTTCAAAAACTAGTCAGGAATCTTTTCTAAATCATCTTATTATTTTTTTTAAAACAATGATAATTGATAAATATATTATATCTTTTTATGCCCCCGTATCGAAAGATCGGGGGCATATTGTTTTACCGTTGTCCGTCTGTCTGTCTGTCTGTCTGCAAAACTTAACCAAAAAAACTTAACATTGCCAATATCTTCAAGCCTATTCAAGATACAAAGCTCATATTTGGCATGATGATAGATCTCAATGATACACATCTGCTGATACCAAAGTCAAGGTCATGTGATAAGGTCAAGGTCATTTCTAAAGGTCAAATAACTCAAAACTTAACCAAAAAACTTAACATTGTCAATATCTTCAAGCCTATTCAAGATGCAAGGCTCATATTTGGCATGATGATGGATCTCAATGATATGCATCTGCTGATACCAAAAGTCAAGGTCATGTGATAAGGTCAAGGTCATTTCTCAAGGTCAAATAACTCAAAAACTTAACCAAAAAACTTAACATTGCCAATTTCTTCAAGCCTATTCAAGATAGAAGGCTCATATTTGACCTGATGATTGATCTCAATGATACGCATCTGCTGATACTAAAGTCAAGGTCATGTGATAAGGTCAAGGTCATTTCTCAAGGTCAAATAACTCAAAAACTTAACCAAAAAACTTAACATTGCCAATAACTTCAAGCCTATTCAAGGTACAATGCTCATATTTGGCATGATGATAGATCACAATGATCTGCATCTTCTAGTACCAAAGACAAGGTCATGTGATAAGGTCAAGGTCATATGTCAAGGTCAAATAACTCAAAATACTCAACCAAAAAACTTAAAATTGCCAATATCTTCAAGCCTATTCAAGATACAAGGCTCATATTTGGCATGATGATAGATCTCAATGATACGCATCTGCTGATAGCAAAGTCAAGGTCATGTGACAAGGTCAAGGTCATCTTTCAAGGTCAAACTTCTTAATAACATAACCAAAAAACTTTCATTGTTCAGATTATTTAAGCATATTATAGATACCCTTTCTAATAATTGGTATGATAAAAGATCTCAGTGATGTACATTTGTAGGTGTCAAGGTCAAGGGCATGTTAAAAGGTCAAGGTCATCTGTCAAGGTCACCATTTTGAAAAAAAATGCTGTTACGGGGGCATTTGTGTTTCACAAACACATCTTGTTTTTTCTTAATCTATTGAACTGTCCTAATTGAAAGAGAAATTAAAAAAAAAAATTATCACAAAAAATGGGACCATCTTCCTGGTGCGTAAAGTGTTGTCCCTAGTCAGATTGTTCATAATGCGCAGGCTGCCTAGGGTCAAAACTGTTCACACTTTACTAATTTTCTGAATCAAGATTTATCAATCTACCCTCCTGTGAAAGAGATTTTGAAAGGCAACTCCTAATTCTGTATTTGTATCTATATGCTGTAGAATCCTTAAAATACTTTTATACAACAGAATTCAACTGTACTATGATCAATCTCTTTTTCAAATATTTATTTTACGGAATTGCCAGATTGTCCCTTTTCACTTGATGGGTCATTTTTGATGGTTCACTGCAAAACAGTTATAACTGCCTATATATTTATAGGCAGATACAACTGTTTTGCAGTGAGCCATCGATATTAAAAGCATTTCTGTTACAAACCATAACACACATATTTTGTTTTAGATTAAGACTGTTGAATATGTGAAGTTTTAATCATTTTAAATACACATCAAACTTTGTTGGAGAAAAATGCCGCGCCATGCCACAGGACTAGGAGCTTCTGGATTTCCAGCCGCCAACAAACTTCTGATGAGATATGAGTCAGACAGGGCCTATAAGCTGCATCAACAGAGAGTAAGTCATTCTTCAGGGTTGGACACTAACAACTTTTTGCCAAAACTGGCTGGTAGCCCATCAGCCTGAAGGACCTTTTAACTTAAAATGCTACAGGTCCTCTGTGATAACAACAGGTCCTGCATGAAAAACATGTTTATTTTTTAGCAATTTAGTGATTAAATTGCTTGGAAAACATTGTTGGAAAAAGAAGAAAATGCTTATGACAAGCAATTTCTTCTTTTTCTACAATGTTTATCATTTGGTTATACAAAATTTGAGTATTGGGAAGGCATTTTTTTTCAAAACTGGTCAGATTTGAAATAAATTGTACTAAAGATTACCATTAACTACAGGCCTTCAAGGACCTGTAACATGGTTACATCTACCAGTCCTCCCTAACATCCACAGGTCTCGGGCCCAAGGACTGGTGTTAGTGTTGATCCCTGTTCTTTGTGTGTATTTCTGTTTATTTCTTTTATTGTGTCTATTTTCTGTTTATTTATTGTCACAACTGTAACATATGCCCATATAAGCGACATCCCCAGAAGAAAGTCAATCAGGTTACAGGGATAGCCTAAGGATACATGACAAAGCTACTGTTGAGGTGGCCAGATCTTTAACATGATTTTCTTTAACATGATGAATCAATGAAAGGCATTGACATGAGGGGCCTCGGTTTATAAGCTGTAGTTACAATGATTTTATTATTCATCAATGCTCAAATAATAAAGAAAAGGGGCATGGATGGAGGACATTAATTAATCTTTTGTCACAGTCCACATATCGCCTTTATCCTATATATTCTATATTGGTCGCCTTCTGAGTGCGCCTAAATTTCAAAATCCTAGTTATGGTATGGGGTCTGTCACATAACTGGATGGTGATCTACCTGTAATGATACACGTGAACAAAATGAAATGATGCTACCTATATTTGTCCATGTCTGTCTATAGATGAATGTTTGTTGCTCACTGTAAATGTAGGAACATTACCAAAATAACTTAAGATTACTCATTCTCAAAGACTTCATTTTCATATTACAGTTGATACTGAAAGTGTATACACACAAAAAATTCTGAAGAGCATTTTTAATGAACTTATTGTGTATTTACAAATAATACAAAGGTATTGCACATACCCTTTGTTATGTTAATTATCTGTTAGTGTGGGACTCGATTTTAGATAAAACTTATGAAAATGACATTTATCAATATTTTGAAGAAAGATCAGTACTTTAAGGTGGTATATTCAAAACCAATATTTTACAGTTTTTCAACCTTTCTTACACAAGAGAATGAGGGAGTGTTGTAGTACATTTAGCCTAGAGATAGATATTAATATTGAGGGAATTAAAAGACATTCAAAATTTTTCTCTATTTGTCATTAATCATGTCAAACCCATTTGAATTATCTCAATAAGACGATTTAAATTGAGTACCCACAACATAGGATTTGTTCAAGGATGTTTATTTATTGTGCCCTCCATCTCATTTTTTGGTTAATACCCTTTCCCTGCTCTTAAAGGGGGCATAAATGTTTTACAAACATCTTTTGTTTGGGTCTAAGGTCCATTGTATACCCCAACCACCTATAGCCTTGGTTAGCCATGATCTGAAGACAAAATTTGCAAGTGCATGATCTGGATTCAGATGAGAAATTTTCATTGAAATTTTTGAACATTTTTGAATCATCAATGAGACCATTTCTTTAAACAGTCAAATTAATTTCTACAATGATTTTGTAGTATTCATTCCTATGGGGTCTTACAAATAAGGGTCCTTATTGAGTGGGAACAGGTATTGATTCTTTTAATCAGATCAGACAACAATTATCATTCTGGAGAAAAAAAAAATATCATAAAGTTGCTCAATCATGGTATGTTATATCTAACCAGGAAAAAAAAGCTTAGTTTTACTCTTAATTTTTTTAGGCATTCTATATTTAGATAGAAAATGCAAAGCTTATGCTTAATACTTAATTTTACACAACTTAAATGCATAATACTTAATTTTACATTATTATATAATTCACAGGTAAATGCATAGTAAACTAAAAACTAAAAAACAAATTGTTAATTGACTGAAATGCCATTTCTTATCATTCAGCTTTAGGGTAAAAATAAATATCCACTGTAGGGGCAATCCGGGTAAGTACGGACGGGCGGGTAAGTACGGACATTAAAGGTTTTCAATTTATAAAATGGAAATTGCACGGAACCTAGTTGTTTAGAAGGCGCGTTCCATTAGAATACCCTCCGTACTTTCTTTTAAGTAACGATAACTCTGCATTGACCCACATCTTTATTGATAGACATGCGCACAAACATAGAGCCCATTCTTCCTCTTCCGCATACCCTCATCTTTAAAGAGCGGGAACATTTGAATTGTGTCAATAAATTATAAAATAAGGTATCACATTGATTTACGATCTTTCCCGTTTTTCGTTCCATATTATAATGAACTTTTCCGATCGTTATTATATATTATATATACCTGAAAACAAAGCGGTATTTAAGATATTAAACAAAAACTAAAGTGTCCGTACTTTCCGAACTAATTTTGTAGGTCGAAAAAGTACGGACACTAGACTTTCCAGAGTAAGAACGTACGAACGTCCCGTGAATAGGGACCAAAACGTCGCATCTTCAGCCTTATTTGAGCTTAAAATGCGCCATTCTGTTGCCCCTTTTTGCAATTAGCGATTTGGACTAGTCATTTGATAAATAAAACTGAAAAAATAACCTAAATTATTCATCTTTTGATTTTAATTCATCATCATCATCATCATCTTCATAATCATCATCACAATAAGCAACATTTTAAAGGATCATATCTGTCAATATTTGGCTGCCTGTCTTTATAGATCTCTGTCTTTTCGAGTGGTAAAGTCACAATATCAGTCTAAGTTGTTTTCTATAATACAGTATGAATGTGATTCTGTCCGTCTGTGTACCTGTTTATCTGTTAGTCACTACAAGTCTGTCTGTGTTTCTGGCCGTCTTCTACTCACTGTCCCTTTTTCTGTGTGCATATAAGTCGCTGTCTGCCTGTTTTCTTTAGTCTGTTCATAATTCCGCCTGTCTTTGATTTCTGGTATCCAGGATGCTGATTATCTGTTTTTGTTTCTGTCTACCTGTAAGTCGCCATTAGTTTCTGTTGGTACTCGTAGCTTGTCTCTATTCAGCAATTACACTATCTGTCCGTTTAATGTGTATCTGTGAGTCACATGCTGATCTGTCTATTCTTAGTCGTTATCTATCTTTCAGTGTGTAGTTACTCTGAAAATTCTCTTCATCAACGTTTGCTTCTTCATTTGATGAGATGTTCGTCTACCTGCGTCCCTGCTTAAATGTCTAATTCTATCAACATCTGACTGTCGATGCATATTTCGGTTATTCTGCTTTTTGCGTCGTATTAGTGGATTAAAACTATCTAGACGTCTTGCATCATTCTACCCTCTTTTCAGATGATTTATTGAATAAACAAATCTAATCTTCAGCACCTACAATATCATATCTTTATAGTCATTTCATCGTTATCATTATCATCATCATCATCATCATCATCATCATCATCATTTCAGAATGCCAAAAAAGTGGGTTTACACTAAAAGGGGAAAAACCCAAAATTACACCAGAGAAGATTTAGAAAAAGCTGTTAAAGCAGTGCAAGAGAACTCTATGTCTGTTAGGAAGGCCTCAGCCCATTTTGGTGTCCCGAAGAGTACGATTGGCGATAGGATCAGTGGAAAACATGATATTCATGTTAGAAATGGAAGACCCCCGCATATCCCTGAGAAAATTGAGCAGGAAATTGTTGGTGCAGTAAAAATGGCAGCGAGGAGAGGCATAGGTTTAACTAGAAAACAGATATTGACGAAGACAAGTACGATGTGTAAAAGACTGAAAATATCATCCTCTTACACTACATTTAAAGCAGGAAAGGATTGGTGGGAAGGAGTAAGGAGAAGACATCCCGACCTGGTTGTGAGGAAGCCTGAAAAACTAGCATCAACTCGAGCTAGAATGATGAACAGGGAGGTCATCCAGAAGTATTTTAATGACCTTGGGACCATCGTAGAGGGCTTGAATATCCAGGGTAAGCCAAACTTGATTTGGAATTGCGACGAGTTGGGTAAAAATTTCGAGCATGATCCTGTAAGGGTTGTAGCAGAAAAGGGTGAAAAAACATGCGTTAGCAAAACTTGCTCAAAGTCAAACAATATAACTGTTATGGCGTGTGTAAACGCCTCTGGACGGAGAATGCCCCCAATGTTTATAACCAAAGGAAAAACCTCAAGATCTTTACACGGTTTCAATACCTTAAGTGCGCCAGTAGGTACACGCTGGTGCTACCAGCAAAATGGATGGATCGATGATACTATCGGTGAAAAGTGGTTTACAGAAGTCTTTTTAGAGTTTTGTGGAAATGAGAGACCCCAGCTACTAATCCTTGATGGCCATTCGTCACATGAGAGTCTCGGTATCTTAATGAAGGCAATGGAAGAGAATATACACATACTAGCTCTTCCACCCCATACCACACACGCTCTCCAACCTCTAGATAAAGCTGTTTTTGGTCCCCTCAATCGTGCGTACAATGAGGTTTGCTCTTCTTATTTACAGGAAAACGCCTTGCACCAGGTAAATAAATGGACATTTCCTGCACTTTTTCGACAAGCATGGGACAGAGCCGTAACAGGTGCAAATATTCGGAGTGGTTTTCGAGCGTGTGGCATATACCCCCTAGATGGCAGCATCATTCCGGACAAACTCTTTGGCCCAAGTCAGCCAACGGATAAGCCTTTAATTAATGAAGCATTGACAAGTAATGAAGCAAATGCGGGTAACCATGTTGAACAGATTGACAATCAAGATGATGAGATGGATGATCAACTCACATTAAACTTTCAGGATCAATCTTTCGTTAGCCAAACGCCTCCATTGATTTTGTCAGACGATATGTTACATGCTCCACCAGTGAATATTATTTCCCGTGCTATTGTACCTGAGAGCAATTCTATTGACCCGTGCCTAAATGATGGAGGGAGTTTGGATATCTCTTTTGAAGACACCTATAATGGAATCCTTACGAGTGGTGTTTCAAGCGAGGCCGAAACAAGTTCACAATCAAGCTCTGATATTCTTGACATCAGCGACCCTTTAAAGCTATTAGAGCTAATGTCTGATGGTAGGGTCATAGTTAAGCCGATATTGGAAGAAAGCAAAACTGAACTATTGATCCAGAATGATATTCCATCGTTAAATGATTCGACTCTAGCACAGGAACAAACAGCTGAAAAAGACGTTGGTATTGAATCAAAGATAGAATCGTTTTTCGTCCCTCCTACTGCAAAGTTTAAAACAAAAACTAAACCAAAAAGGAAATCAGTAACTCATCATCGGCTGCTTACTAGCCAAGATATAATCGATGAAAAACTTAGGATAGAGACTTTGAAGATTGAAAAGGAGAAGAAAAGAAATGCTAAAATAAGCACAAAGCCGAGTTCAAATAAACGAGTTAAATCTGAGAAAGTGCAATGATGACTTTATAGCACATAATATCTTTGATATATAGCTTATCAATGTAAATAATCCAAGTAAATTTTGTTATGTTGTATCATTTAGAAGACGAGTTATTGTCATCATCGGTCAAAATTGAAGGTTTCTACCGTAGTTAGCCTGTGCTTTCCGCACAGTCTGACCAGGATCAACACTTTACGCACAATATGGATAGTTCCCTTTCGCTTGAAAAGTCATAATATATAAATATAGTTATTTACACGTTTTACTTGCTTGAACGCACTAAGCTTTTATTCAAAGAAAATATAATAATAAATGGAGTTTTAGCAAGCAAGTCGTTTTTACTGCACCCAAAGCTTAGCAACCTCAGCTTGATTAAGCTGTTGTTAGTTTCGAAGTTTTGGTTGCCGAAAGGTAAATTCACTTAATTGATCTTCCTTTCATTAATATTTCCAAAATTTTATAACTATATCTTAATCGAAATGAATTTAAAACTTATCCCGCGGAATTCAAATATTATCTGCAACAGAATTTTGGACCAGTCTGACTCAAGTTTATCCAACAATAATTAGGCTAAGATCGGTCTGAACTTCAGTTCAGACTGATCTTTGTCTACACTATCGGTCAACTATACAATTTTTTGAGTGAAGAAGGAATATTTGAACAGTATGAGAAGGATTAAGCAACACCACTTTATTGCATTCATGAGAGCTTTTAGAATAAGGAATGACATTCTATCTAGATATAAGTTAAGGAAGTCGACCCCAATGAAAGAATTTGAAATCAGTATGATTCGCGATTTCTCGGATGGTGTCTTATTTTCCATTTCGATTGCAAGTGGAAGATAATGACATGATTGTTTTGTCAATAATAAACGCGCTTAAATGCCGTATATACCTATACAATGCACAAATACTTACTTCATTTTAGTACTGCTACGACGATGACATAAAAGGAAATATGTGATTAAACCCAAATATCACGAGGTCTTCCGAAGATATCCGACTCGAGCCGTCTTCAACATAAAAAACGATATCCTCCGAAGATTTCTGACCTCGGCCCGATTTCAGCATTTTCATTGGGGCAGACTACCTTATTTTTTTTAAAAAAAACATTTATGTAAAATAGTTTTTAGTTCATCTAGGTTTGACCCAAAAACTCCTTACTATCTTAGATAGACCTACTAGATTTTTGACATTTACCAGATGTCCCAAAAGTGATTAAGTATAAAGCAGACAGTTTAGGCTACAATCAGACTGAACGCTTGTGCAGACTGACATTAGTCTAAATCGAGGGGTCAGTGCAACACTATTGTAAGTGCCTATAAATATATAGGCACTTACAATAGTGTTGCACTGACCCCTCGAAATAGTCTGCCATGGTTTTGTGTATATCAGTACTATTTTATAAACAGCATCAGCAGTCTTAATGAGTCACAGGAGTATAAATGTTTCTGTAATATTTCACCATATGATATCTTGTGAATTCATGTGAATTCGTTTAACGGGTGAAAAATAAATGTGTATTTTTTTTTTAAATCATAACTAGGCATGAAGAAGCTCGTCGTATACTCTGTTAAAGCTGTTGGAATGCATCACCATGGGAACAGATCTCTGAATATTGGCGAAGGTTACCTTGCTAGACATGAGCCAGAAAATGCATACGACCTGAATGCCATTGTCATTAGTGAACGAGAACGACCAACGAAGACATTAGCATATTTAAGAAGACTTGACGCAGCTATAATTGCAAAGATATCTCGTTTAGGTCTAGTTCATGATAAAATGCTTATCAAACCAAAGTTTGAACCAACATTCAAGTCAAAGATAGGGCCAACCCAAACATGTAATTTAGGATTTTATGTAAAGACTATTCACATTGAGGCCATTTCGCAGATATTAAATAACTCCCACCTACAGTATAAAATTTTGTAATTTAAAATTACTTAACATGTTCAAAAGTGTAAATGAATAAAAGTTTTTCCATGAACATTATTTTTAAAAAAAATCAACTGTCCGTACTTTCCCTGTCAAATAATGGTGTCCGAACTTTCCCGTTTTCTTGTCCGAACTTTCCCTACCATGTCCGTACTTACCCGGATCTATACCCACCCGAAAAAAATAACCCCAGACAATGTTTCGGCCAATTTATTAAGCATTTTTGAGGATAAAGTCCGTTGGAAGTGGATTTCCGAATTTAATAAATTCATTCGTATACGATTCTGTACGGAATGTAGTTTTCATGCTAAACCAAAGTTTCGTTTGTAAAAATCGTCCGTACTTACCCGGATTGCCCCTACATTGGAAGTGAAATGTTAGCTGTACAGCTTACAAGAATGTATCATCTACTGTAATGAATCAATAAAGAATTAAATCAATCCACTTTAATGCGCTAATCCGTTGGTATTTAGAAAAGAGGTCAATCATATGATTACCAATACAACATGTACAAATTTTTGTTTTTTAAATATCAAAATAAATTATTACATTGTACACGTAATAATGTTCTTCTGAATTCTAAAGAATTGGCATGGTGAAAAAAAAGTTATTCCCTGGTTAATGATTAATAAATTGATAGAAGTACCGTATTTTAATATTTAGGGCACAACTTAAGGAATCAATTGAAGACTGTTTGAAGCAGTCTTCAATTCTTTTCTGAAGTTGATCCCCAGAGGATCTATTGGGATGGCATCATATTGTTTTGAGGGTCCTGGCTACTTACTTTTGCATCTCAGATGTACAAAACCTGGGTCCCTTAAAACCCTGATTGTAGGTGCCTCAGGGACATCTAAGCTTGCTTAAATAAAAGTGTACTCAAGGCAATTATTTAAGATTAAAGATATTAAAGAAAAATTAGCTGCTAAAACAATATAGCACTTTATCTTATGAAATGATGATATTAATTGAAATTAATTGAAATCTGCAACCGTTACACAATATAATAATTTAAGTGATTTGCAGTATAGCAATCAAAATATCTTCCAAAATGAAGACCGAGACTTAAAATTAAAAGGAAAATCAAGTATACACTCCTGTATCAATAGTTCAGCAAACAAATTATCTCATACAGATATAGTATAAAAAGTATAATTAGTTCAAAGTCAGAGATAATTATTTATACATGTATTTTCAAAAGAAAGACTATTTGGAGAGGTAGAATAAAATTTGAAATTATATTGGTAGTTAAGATTGGGGTTAAATTTGGTAAAACCTATTATAATAATATGGTTTGTATATACTGTCTACCAATTTTGTTCACAAAAGGAATATATTTTAAACAGCATGAAAATGAAATAACTGGGCCTCATAAGGGTTTCTAGGAACCCCCAAACCCCTTCTGGATCCACCACTGGCGAGGGCTATAGAAATATATCAGTCTGATCTAAGTCTACACCGCCAGATTTTCCCTCCATATCCAGAAAAGTTGTGTTTTCAAAATAAAAACTGACTCACAATTAGCAAAACCAATGCTCTAAGCACTTAGATTTTAATGCAGTTTTTACTAAGCATACTGGCTCAGAATTACCAAAACCAATGCTCTAAGCACTTAGATTTTAATGCAATTTTTATTAAGCATACTGGCTCACAATTACCAAAACCAATGCTCTAAGCACTTAGATTTTAATGCAATTTTTACTAAGCATACTGGCTCACAATTACCAAAACCAATGCTCTAAGCACTTAGATTTTAATGCAATTTTTACTAAGCATGTAAGGTTTTTATCCAGCATGAGAAGAGTAAATATTATCTTTATTTTCATACATTTATTATAGTATTACAAGCGAATCAAAGATTTAGTCTCAACTTAAAATTTGAGAAAATTCTAAGTTTAGTATGAGAAAAGTTTTATAATCTCATGCCCAGGAGTCAAAAGAATTATTCATTTTGAGGGCAAGATCTGCCCAGTGCTGGAAGTCCAACTCAAAAAGTATGTTAAGCCGCCCTTGTAGTGCAGTTTGCAGCATGTCAGACTGTAAATCTTAAGGTTTCAGGTTAGATCCTCAACGGCGGCACTCATCCTTTCTGACTATTTGTCTCCCACCAATGGGTTGATAATAATAGACTTATGTGGGATAGCAGCTAGAGACTGAGGAAAGAATGTAATGGTAGTTCTGGTGAGAGAAATACCAGGAATCCATTGTTAGGTGCTCTAGCCATGATATGGCTGAAAGATTGTTAAAAACGGTGTAAACCCCTTTAAACAAATCAAATAAAAAGCATGTTTTTGGATATTGAAGTGTGTCTGAAAAAGAGCAAAAGGGTGAGACTATGCTAGTAGCTATATACCCAACTTTTATTGGTTTTTGACAAAATACTTAAGTACCTACACAAGAGCTCAGTAAACTTTTAACCTATGTATTGACGCCTTAATTCACATTGATGTCATTGTCAAATAGTGATGATATACATATACACTACAACTCTATTATAACGCTTTGGATAGGATCCAATAAATGAATCAGCAGGAGAAGTGATATCAATATATTTTATAATGCTGTTTGGGGCCCCGGAGCTCCTGAACTGATTGAATTGGAGCAGATAGTATACTAAAAAAATTACCGGTAAACAAGAACAACAGTGCACTTACCATTCAACTCAAATCTCAATTCAACTCGATTTTATTTGCAAATCAATGAATACATGAAATGCGCCCAAAATAGGCAGAAAATGACTATTTTACCAAACAAAAGTATAAACTATTATTGTACCAATACTTTTTCAAAGTTTCATGTCCATTCAAAAGTTATAGCCAATGTTAAAGTTGTATTTATTTTGTTAACAAATTTGACTTTGAAAAAAGACCTTAACCTAGACTGATGACCTTGAACATGGTACCTACAGAAAGGTCTTGTCCCAAGCAATCATCATGTGAAAAATGAAGGCTCTATCACTGACCATTTAAGAGTTATGATCAAGGTAAAAGTTTGTATAGCTAACAACGCCAAGGTGATCACAATACATCAGGTTTCTTTGAAAACAGCTGAACTAAAAATGGGAACCAGTTCCAACACCTCTAGGACTCCCTTTTTTATTTTCAGGGCTTGTACATAGTCCCCTGCAACAATTTTGTATTCAGTCCTTATAACTTTGTAGTGCAAAAGTAACTTGGAAAAAATTGATTATTTCAAGAAACAATGGTCATTTCTGCATGCCATTTTGCCTCAAGTGCGGCCAGTTGGTAGCACGTCAGACTCAATCTAGAGGTCCCGGGTTTGATCCCTGACAGCGGCACTCATTCTTTGCGACTTTTTGTCTCACACCAATGGGTTGATAATTGCAGACCTATGTGAGATAGCAGCTGGAGGCTAGGAAAGGATGTGATGGTTCTACTGGTGGGAGAAATACCAGGAATCCATTGTTAGGTGCTCCAGCCGCCCCAATATAACTGAAAAATGTTGAAAGCGGAGTTAAGCTCCATTCAATCAATAGATTTGTATCATGTTGGGCTCTCAATGACGTGTTTGTGAGTTCATACCCTTGCTTGACCAACTCTCATCTCACCTTTTGAGGGTTCAGTGCAAGACTGTACTAAGTGTATATACATTGTATAGACACTTAGCACAGTCTTGCACTGAACCACCCGATTTGACAGGAATGATTACGGTTTGCATCATTAAATTTTGTCTCCCTCAAATGGTCAAATGATTAGTAACAGTAGACCATGGATTTGTGCATATAAGCTGGCCCAATATAAATGCAAAAATGTTTAAAGGTGCATTAAATCTTATACAAACTAATTAGTTAATGCCTTCACAAAAAAAAATCTAATGAACAGTACTTGTAAGATTTATATGTCTGCAGTTTGAATTATTCTGGCTTTCTTTGACTGCAGTCTTGCAGAATACATTATATTATCTGCTTTAAAGACAAACGTTTATAAATAAAAAATCTTAAAAAATCTTTATAAATTGATTGGTTTGTCAATTAACTAGTTCTTGAGCCTGTTAATTTGGTTGCTATGGTTAATGTGAAATCACAGGAAACTACATACAAACTATTGATTATGCAATAGAAGAAGGATAGGTTGATACATGGGAATTTAGATAAAACCTGAATGTTAATCTTTAAAAAAAAAAACACTTTAATTCAAATTACTGCTGCTTTAATAAAGCTGTTATTAAAGTTTGAGAACTCATAGATGATGCAGTATTATACAAAATTAAAATTAAAATTTTGATCAAAATAAACTGAATACACTATGAGCCCTTTCTGCTACGTCACATGGCCAATGTGGTGTGTGTTGCGACTAGTCCCACTGTCAACTTTCAGAATAGCAGACAGGTACTCACCAATTGTTTTTACTGTAGATTGTACAACTTGTCCTGTGATAATATCCTGAGTCTATCATCTAAATAAAGGCTCCGCTTCGTTTTCACATGTGCAAAAGGTAAAGCCTCAGACCAGTGTGTGTATCTGTACAGTCTGACCAGAGTCATCACTTTGCGATTTTTAGACAGGTGAGATCTTAACCCCTCCTCGGGAAGTCAGCAAACACTCTTCTTGCATATGTGCAGATGTCCATATTGCTCACTTTTTGTGCCTCGTGCACATTTGGAATTTTTGAAAATGTAAAACACAGGCTCAATTTTCAAAAAAGCTATTAAAGTAAATGTCAATGCTGTAAGACATGAGATTTAGAACAATTATCCAGCAATCATCCAACAATAGAGCACATAACTGACATAAAGAGATCATAGAGACTAAGCAATTTAATTAAGCTCTTACTGTCCCCAGTGACCCTGCATTATTGATGCAATGTGACTTAGCCTTCATATATTAAGCATTTCTTTACCTTTTTTCAATATATATGCTAACTTATTTGAGAGACAAAGAGATTTTTATGCCCCTGTATCGAGAGATCGGGGGCATATTGTTTTACTCGTGTTCGTCTGTCTGTCTGTCTGTCTGTCCGTCCATCTGTCTGTCGGTCCGTCCGTCCATCCATATGTCCGAATACCTAACCCGAAAACTTAACCTTTGCTTTTTCTCCAAAAGTATTTGACATACAAAGCTGTACACCAAAGTCAAGGTCATGTGACAAGGTCAAGGTCATGTGACAAGGTCAAGGTCATCTGTCAAGGTCAAACTTTAAAAAAAAATGCTGTTACGGGGACATTCATGTTTCACGAACACATCTTGTTTTTTTAGTTATCTTATTAAACTGTAACATAATCACTACTAAAGTTGTATGGTGTTTTGGAGATCTTAATGTGATTAGGCTTTAAGCACAATTAAGTTCCATACCTTGATTTAAACAGTGATATTCTTTATTCTTCTTACAATTATTTTTATGCCCCCGATAGGGAGGCATCATAAATTTGACTTGTCCGTCCGTCCGTCTGTCCGTCTGTCCGTCTGTCCGTCCGTCCGTCATTCCGCCCAAAAACTTTAACATTGGCCATATCTTCTAAATCAAAGCGGTGTCGGGGGCATTGTCATCTTACAGTGACAGCTCTTGTTAATCTAAGATTTAGAAGTAAAACATTATAAAAGGGTCATATAACATGCCAAATTGGTATAAGTTAACCATGTAAAGTTTTTATATCTTGTCTATCAGCATCTAAATGAATAACTGCCTCCATATATAATTTAAAAGAAAAATGTTTTATTGAATTTTATCCTGTAGTTCATTTTAAAAATACAATGCCTTTTCAGTGCATGGGGACACACAATATGATAAGCTATGGTTAATGTTACAGATTATGCCCATACAGACTAATCTATAGTACTGGGTAAGTTTGATTTTAGGTACTGGACCCAAAATAGTGCAACATTGTTTCAGAACTTATTATCTTTCACAATGTAACTTAACAGAGGTTTCATAATGAAACCATTATAGAAACCTCGTTAAACACTGTAAAAGTTGAGGACCCTTGAAATGATGCAGAAATATTATGGGGTGCTACCTTAAATGCTTAAGATGCATGGAGCTCTTAGCACTGGTTCTACAGAAATTTCAAGACCTTAATTATTTCCTAGCTAAAAAAAAGAAAATTATTAAAAAGACAAAGCTTTTTTTTAAACTCAAATTAGGGCAAGATTAGTTTTTGTGGTCACCCTGTGTCTGTCATGGGTAGAAATTGGTCAGCAATTCCATAAACATCTCCTAATCCATGAACCATTTTCAACAAAGTTTGGCAGAAACGTTCCTTAGTGGTGACCCTTTTCAAAATTTGATGGTGATTTCTTAATTTTTGAAAAATGACTTTGAGAAATCATGGAACAATTCTTTTAAGTATCTTCTTCCCTAAACCACTTGGCCAATTTCAACCGAACTAAAAAATGTCAAAAATGTTTCTTGCAGGAACTTTCTTAAAAATTGCAATTAAAGACTTTTGATTGGTCCATGAATATACTTGTTGCAGAGCTTGGCACATTGTCAAGTCTTAATTTTCTAAATTGTCTTAGATTAGGTCATGTGAGCAATCTTATGAGACATTATTGCTCTCCTGTTTTATTGCTTCCTTTTGATTGAAAGTATCATTTCAACTAAACTCCAAGAACATCTCTTTAAACATGATTCTTCCTTTATATAACAAAGAAAATGTTTTAAAGCAACTTTAAAAAAAAAGACTGAAAACAATTTAACATGCAGTTGCACTAATGCCAGATAATCAATGTATTCAAAGTTTTACTCTGCTTAGACCACGTTTGAAGCGAATTGGCCAATCAGAGAACAGTATTTCAAAAGCATATATCCAGAGTATTGTAATTACAGATATACGATGGTTACAAGTGTGTCTTGCAAGTGAATCTTGATAGGTTTTGCATGCCGAGTCATTTCAAAACGATAAGGAGCATTTCATATGAGTGCTTTTTCGAAAAGACTTTCTACAGTGCCAAAAATGCAAAAGATCTGCAATAAGAATCAAAAATATTTTTATAAGTAATTTAAACGTAATTACACATAGTTACAGTAATACTAAAGCGAGTTTTATCCTTTTTACAATGGCAAGAGGTTTGGGAAATATACAGACAATGTTAGAAAAGTGTGGTCCAGGTCAGATAGAAAATCTCGTGCTGCGGTATATGGGAAAAAGACACTTGCCAAAGCTTGTGTCTATTTCCCATATATCACGGCACATGTTTTCTATCCTATACAAAAATGCATTCTCATATGACATGCAGGTCATTATGATTGTTTATACATAGCTTTTAAATTGTTAAGATTCAGTTTGATTTGATAAAGCATAAGATTACTGAATTGAATGAACAGATTTTGATCTTTGATTTACAATTCAATTTACAATTACCTTTCCTTGTTAATGATAAAGCAAGAAATTAATGTGCAAAACTTCAGATAGTATATATACAATTCTTTAGAATTTGACGGACAAAACCACATACTGATTGACCCTTATAATTTCTCTTGGGGTCAAGATGACCCCCTTAAAAGAAATTTCTCCAAATAAGGTTTTTTCCTATTTTGAGATTCAAAATCTTGGTTTAAGGGCCAAACATTTAGAGCCCTGTCTTTGCCATGATAAGATGGCACCAACAGGCATTTATGTCTGGCAACTGCATTTTGTGGTCATGTTTCAAAACACACATGTATGTTTTTATTCTAAACCATGAAATTGAATAGAAAACAATTTTTAACATTTAAAATTCATTGCCTTTTTTTTGCTTCTGGGAACAGGCAAAAACATTCTCACATTTAAATTTTTTCCTCTTATTTTGCATTCTAGCAAAATGATGACGCACGACACACGACGCACAACGGACGACGGTCATTCAATGATCACAAAAGCTCACCTTGAGCACAATGTGCTCAGGTGAGCTAAAATTGATATACACAGTCTTAAAAAAAAGGAGCACTGAATGCTCATGGTAATATTTTAATGCTTGGCTATCAGGTGCTTGATAGTGGATAATGAAGAGTTGTAAAAGGGGCATAATTTGAACAGAAATGCATTAAGAGTTTCTGCGATCAAAAATATTATCTTCAAAGTTTTAAGAAAATGCTTTTCGTTGAATTCCCGAGATAACAAGGTGTCATAGTTTTTACATGACAAAGATTGAAACACTACCAGCAATATAGCAGTAAATTTGAATTAAGCTAAAGGCAGTTTAATTTTAATTTAGGCAAGCTTGGAATTTAATGTGTCAGATTAAACATTTGTCTTCCACCAATGATAATCCTAGACCTATGTGGGATAATCAAGATTGCAGCTGGAGGCTAAGCAAACAATATAATGGTAGTACTTGTGTGAGAAATAACAGGAATCCATTGTTAGGTGCTCAAGCCACAGAATCATGACTGAAAGGTTGTGTTGTTAAAAGTGGTGTAAAACAATTCAAACAAAGTGAAGTAACAGTTAAGGAGTTTCTGCCTCAATATGTAAGAATCTCATAGGCTGATATCATGAATCAATGAGTCAGTGCAAAATGCTTGTAACTGCCGATGTTTATATTGGCAGTTATAACTGTTTAGCCATTAGATGATGTTTATCAAACTGAGGGGTCAACACAAAACTGTTGTAAGTGCCAAAATATACAAAGGCTTTTACTATAGTTTTGCACTAAACTTTAATGCTCTAGCTACATCCTGACATCAATCAATATATTTATGGCTGTTTGGGTCATCATTTCCTCTCAAAGAAAAAAGCTCATTAAAGAATAAGTAGGGATTAACTTGGCACTATTATTTAGTTCTATATACCATTAAAACATGGGGTTCAAAGCTTAGCAGGACCAGAGTTCATATGATTATTAACTAATTAAATTTGAGTGCTTGCTCTATTTTGTTATAATTAGTTAATACTATTTCTTTTTTTTTCTCAATTGTGACGTGGCTTAATTCAGCAATATAGAGATGCTCATGCACACTCAATCAAGAAGTTTTCAAGTCCGTCCCTGAGTAAGTGTGTTTGTTTCTTTGATTGTATGGGGTGTATTATATCACTTTAAAAAAAATTCAGTCATATCGCAGCAGCTGGAGTCCCCTCTTTTTTCCGCTTTATTTTCCACATCCATAGGTATGTGAGGGTCATGGTCATCCCTCTACACACATTACAATTTATTAGTTGAAGAAAAGTTGTTAGTGTTGGAGCCCCTAACAATAGATTCCTGACATTTCTCACGCCAGTACTGCTATTACATCCTTTCCTTGCCTTCAGCTCTTTTTAATCCCACATAGGTCTATTATTATAAACCCACTGGTGGGAGACATAGCCTAAGAGTATGAGTTTTACCATTTTGGATCAAACCCCTAAGAAAAAAAGGCAATTTTATCCAGTTCTATGGCTGGCTTGAATGGGGCTGGCTATTTAGTATTTAGCCCATAAATTGCTTGAACCATGGACCTAAAAGGCACCGTATTGCAGCCTCCGGTCCTAACATTATCACTTGTCCATCTGAAACCAGTAATTATTGGTTATTTCAATATGCTAAACTGAGCAGAATGCACAAATGAGTGAGCTTTTTGTATCCTTAGGAAGGGTTTGGAAATTTTTATTCATCAGTACATTAATTTGTTTTGAATTATAACTTGATTTACTGATTTTTTTCTCTTTTGCAAAAAAGGAAAGCAATTGGGCTGACTTAATACATATACTTTATGAAAATCATATCATAAAATCATAATGTTTTTAAAGACTTTTCAAGTCTTTTGAGATGAACCTAATAGCAATGAAATGTTCAAATTATATGTCTTTTATAACCATAAATGTTGATTTAGTTATAGTCCGTTTGACTTCTATATGGACCAACATTTCGCCGAAAATCTCAGAAATTAAATTATGAAACGCATATTTTTCTTGTCATATCATTTTTTCCAGCTAATACCATGACGAATTCTGTTTTTCAGAATTTTTGAATATAAAATAATGATTTTGTCCGTCCGTCTACATGTTAACTTTCAGCATTTCATACCTACTTGTTACTGTATTAAACGGAACAGCGAATTGTATAACCAAAAATAGTACTGATTTGCATAGGGGCCGAGTCAAAAGAGTAAAATTTTAAGTGAATTGTATTACTATAAAATCGAGTTTTACAATATAATTAAGTTTGTCTAAGATTTTTGCTACCGTTGGATATCAAATCTGTGTATATTCTCTCTTTCTTCAGAAACTGTTTGACCAGATAATTGATTATTGTTTTTATTCATCCTGAGATGAACCCTATATTTACATGTTAAGACCAATCAAAAAGCATTATTAAACGAAGTAGTTGGGAATTTCACGAGGAAAACTTGATGAAAAGGCGAGTACTAACGGTAAAAATCACGTGCTATTTAAGTTTAAGATGACATGACCGTCGATATGCTAATTAGCATGTCCAAATAAGGAATAGTGGACATTTCATCTGTCAAAAGTTTAGTATAAAACCATGTGTTTTTACTATATATGTTGACATTTTCATACTATTGAACAGCCTCCATCACCCCTCGTGTTTAAGAATGGATAATGCGAAAATATTAACATTAACTAGATAGACAAAATCATTATTTTGAAATCATTTTATTTTCAAAAAATATTTTTGGAATGGTATTAAGCTGAAATTAAGATTTTACTACATACAAATCCTTAATTCAAACGCAATTTTATGTAATTGATGAAAAGGTTGGTCCATATAGAAGTCAAACGGACTATATAAACATCGAGCCACTTATGTCAATATACAATTCTTCTTTTTGTTAGAACCTAATAAACCTTCATTGAAAAAATTTCTTGCTTAAGATCTTTAATATGCATGATAAAGTAATAAACAATTCTTAACCCAAACAGGCCATAATATTTCTTGTATTTTAAGATTATTTTAAAACTTGATTTTAAGTAGTTAAAGATCCATTGCATCGTTTTACATGTGACCCATCTAATAAAAAGGGACCATCTGGGAAGTGTGTTAAGTGGTCGACCCTAGTCAGACTGCGCGTAATGCGCAGACTGACTTGGGTCCAAACTTTTCGAGTTTTGCTAATTTTCTCAATAAAGAATGATTAATCTACCTTTCCGTGAAAGATTTTTTGAAATGTGAACTTTGGTTGGCTGAAGTTAATTGTACCTAGAACCAATCTTTTATTCAATTATTTATTTTAAAGAATTCCCAGACGGTCCATTTTTGCGTTACGGGTCACATATCGAAGACATATTTTTTACAAGTGTTTTGGGAGACAGTGTGTTAACTTTTATACATGTTTTAGTTTATGGTAAAAATTTGCATACTAAATTATCGCAATTAAACACTTGTACGATTTGTATGAAGAATAAGGGAATAGAATATCCTAATAAGGATATGTCTGACATAGTTCATAAAATGAATTAACCCTTTCCTGTTTTTCAAACTTTTGGACCTGTCTAAATTCAAAGGTTTTGCAGACGAAAATTTAAAGTGCATGGATTTAATTTGAAAAATAACCATTCGGTATGGTAGAAAATAGTGGGGAAAAAGAAGAAATTGCTTGTCAGGAGCAATTTCTTCTTTTTTCACAATGTTTTCTCAATAATAAAATCACAGGCACGTAAAATACAGGGATTAAACAGCAAAGGGTTAAAATGGCATTTTTACTGGTGATGATAATGCTGTTCTTCACAAAGAGATTATAGATCCACTCTTATATAACCTATGAATAATAGAGCACCAATTTTAATGAGTTTAATTCAAACAGCAGGTTTTCTTTTCATTCAATATTATGGACTGGTAAATTTCTATAGACTTTATTTGTTATGCATTTTGAAGATAATTCATTTTGATGTGTTGACTAGTTTCCATTAACTTCAATTTACAAAAATAATTTCGAATGAATAAAGCATCAAAAAACAAGCTCACTCTAAGCAATTTATTCAGAAAAATTTATGGTCTCTCTTCTAGATTAAAAAAAATGCTTTTTTTTAAATTGAAAATTTCAAGCCAAAGAAAGAACTTTTCAAATCATCAGGATAGATTGGAAGTTATACAATGTCATTACAGTCTATTTGCTATGAATATAATGAATTTTTAGCCCTTGACATTGGAGCTTGATTTAACCCTTTGCTGTTTAATCCCTGCTTTTTATGTGCCTGTGATTTTATGGTTGAGAAAACATTGTGAAAAAAGAAGAAATTGCCTCTGACAAGCAATTTCTTCTTTTTCCACACTATTTTCTTCCCTGAATGACTGAATGATTATTTTTCAAATTAATTCCACTTAAGTTTTCGTCTGCAAAACCTTTGAATTTGGACAGGTCCAAAATTTTGTAAAACAGGAAAGGGTTAATATAAATCTACTCATATTAATTTTGTTATCCATCTTTATAATATGACCTACATCGCCGGAGTGAAAAAAACCCGTTGAATATTTTTGATATTACACGGTTGTTATTACACTAGTGGAATAACTATGCAAATGAGCTCAGAGCGAAAAGCGACGCTTTTTTGTAACAGCGAAAATGATGTCTTATTATATACTTTGATATTGTCTCTATGTGTTTGAACGGGAGGAAAGTGTGCAATATTTTTTGATATTGCATACTTTGATATTGCACTAAGATTATTTTCACGTGCACAAATGGACTGGACTACTTTTTAGTCTCCTACCGGTGTTCACACAGGAGGGGACTATAGGTTTGCCCTCTGTCTGTCCGTCCGTCTGTCCGTCCGTCCGTCCGTCTGTCCGTCTGTCCGCTCAAATCTGGATCCCGCGATAACTTAATAACTAAGCAAGCGTTTTTGATGAAAGTTGGTATATGACTAGATGGCAATGTGTAGATTATGCACATCATTTTATTTTTGTTTTTCGACTTAAATTGAGGTTGCTATGGTTACAGAAATAGTGAAAATATGGCCAAAAATGGGATCCTGCGATAAGATAATAACTAAGCAAGCTAGTTTGATGAGACTTGGTATATGACTATATGGCAATGTGTAGATTATGCACATTATTTTATTTTTGTTTTTAGACTAAAATTGTTGTTGCTATGGTTACGGAAATAGTGAAAATATGGCAAAAAATATTGGATCCTGCGATAAGTTAATAAGTAAGCAAGCTAATTTGATGAGACTTGGTATATGACTAGATGGCAATGTGTAGATTATGCACATCATTTTATCTTTGTTCTTTGACAAAAAGTGCAATTGCTATGGTAACGGAAATAGTGAAAATATGGCAAAAAATGGATCCTGCAATAACTTAATAACTAAGCAAGCTAACTTGATGAAACCTGTTTTAAAATGTAAAAAAAATTATAAGCCATGTTAGTCAGGGTGGTGATGCAGCAGTATTAATCACCTCCAGTGAAAGTTCTCATTTCTTACCAACAAGACTGAAGAAAAACATCTTGGATCAGACAAGGTAACTGTTATTGATACTATTTCTTGCATCTGTCTATTGCTTGCATGAATTGTATAGTGGGCACAGCAGAGACAACAACTCATGTAAGTCTTGTTTAACCCTTTCCAAAACAAGACCTGGTTTTGACGTCCCTGATAGAATTGGCTTGGGAAAACATTGAGACAAACAAAGCCAGTAGGGGACTTTTGCCATGTCCGACATGGCTCTTGTTGGTTGCTACCTTGCCACAAGTCAATATAAAATCACATTATCAACGCTTTCTTTTTTCGTTCAATATTCCAAAAATAGTATTGTCAGAGTAAAGAAATGCATTCTAGTTCTTGAATGACTCAACATGTACAATACATCAGTGTCTGTTTTCATCTATTTGAAACATTTTCCGAGAAATAAACCACTTCATCCCCCCCTCTCCATCTTTCCTCAAATGCCCCCCCCCCCCCCTCAAATTTCTTCCAAATCACTGTTTTTTGTTTTTCCTTTATCTATGTTATTTTATAACTCTTTCAAAATTAATTTATGCCCATCCCTTTGTGTCTATCATAATTCTATTATCATTCTCTCTTCCTCCCTATCTTTCTCTTTTATCTCGTCTTTCACTCCGTCCTGTCCTTCGTGACTATCGCTAGTCTGGTCCGGTATCAAGTACGCAGATTTAGTAAGTTCTGGAACATGTAACTGGTAAGAATAACAAATGAACAAGTTTTTATAAATATATTTATTCCTTTTTATTCAAAGTAAGTCGATATCAACGCGTATTTAAAAATCGAAAATGCGAATCGACACAAAAATGTCTGCCGTCCTTTTTGTTTACACTGTTACTTCATAGCAACGGATGTATTCATCCGAACATAAAAATATAACGGAAAGGATTTTGCGGGAAAAGGTCTATGGCGAAACTATTATTAAAAATGGGTTTAAAGTTAAACAAAACATTGTTCTTGAAGTATAGGTGATGTAAAAAATAAATAAATAAGAAGTGAACATCATCCAATAATATCAAAGTATACAATAAAAAGGTTATTGAATTTAAATGGGAAGATATTGCGTCGGACTCGTTCTTTTGGCGTAGTTGCCCTCGCAAGCTCGGGCACTCTGCCAAAAGAACTCATCCGACACAATATATACCCATATAAATTCAATAACCTATAATAATGTATATTTTGTGACGTCATTTTTCAACGGCGTTATAAGTATCGCGGAAAATTGAAATGTTGAATTTGAAGAATTTGATGATTTTATCTAAAATTTAGGTCATATTATAAATAGAAAATCAAATTTGTGCTCATGAAATACCAAATTTATTAAACTCGTCATCTAAAACTGATAAAAACTCGGCACAGCCTAGTTTTTATCAGTTTATAGCTGACTCGTTTAATAAATTCTGTATTCAATGACCACTCATTCAATATCCTCTATTTATTAGATGAGCTTCTTCTTCAAAAAAAAAAAATTATAGATAGCTCCAAGGTCAAGGTCAAAGATTTGAATTGAGATTGTCTGGAGTTAAGATCCTACCTTTACAGATGGATATCATAATAACTTGGTTTGTTTATTCTCATTATGAGTAGATGTGTAATTTGAAAGTAGTTTTCAGTTAGCTCAAAGGTCAAGGTCACGGCTCAGGGTCATATTGAAATTAGGTTTATCTCGAGCTATGGTCAAATATTTCTGGACCAGACAGCTGTTATCCTGGGACAAGCATATAGTATATTAGAGTTAATGATGCATTTTAGTATAATTACTAAAAGATGATGAAATATTCATTGAAAAGCAGCAGAGAAGCCATGCATTTAATTTGATGATCAAACAAACATAATACTTTAATTTTCATACTAAATGCACATATAATGAACCATATTGTTGTAATGTGTACACTGAAAGTACTGTCACTACTGAAAGATGGCAAAATATGAAAAAATGCTACTTCTGTGGCTTTTAAAAAGTGTATAACATTATTGTTGAAACAGTACTTTTACAAAATACCAGCTACCCATTCTTTATCATGAAAAAAAAAAAAAAAGAAAGAAAAATTGCAATTTGTGGGACATTTCAATTAGTATGGGTCAATGTTTTCAGGCAGTAATTTAAAAGTAGAAAAAAGGCAGTATGTGTTACATATCTAGGCAGGCTGATCTAAGTCTCTACTACCTGCTGAAGGTTTTTTGAAGTAGTAATATACTTTGAACAGCATAAGAAGGATTAAGAATACCATTGATGTATTAGGCAAGTGTTTTCATACAGAATACTTTATTTGAATGCACAAATTGATTTTTTTAGCAAACCAGAAAAAATACAAAACTGGAAAAATTGATTAGAAATTTATGTAAGTTTTAATTATATTTTACATCTTACATTGGGTACATAAAATTTTCTCTAAAGTTTCTAAAATTTTGTGACAAATGTTCTTTACAGTTTTAACATTGAAACATATGCCTATTTTTTCTACCATTTCAAATAAAAAAATAATATTAGTTATATTACCCATGTAACCAAAACTCCTTTGTCATTAAAGGCACATTTATTTTGCTGATGGACAAAGACAAATTTAATGATCCTAGAGAAAAGAATGCTAACTTCTTCAGCAGCCATCCTATGTTACCTAGGAAAGCTA
Source organism: Fragum whitleyi (assembly GCA_948146395.1). NCBI lineage: Eukaryota > Metazoa > Mollusca > Bivalvia > Cardiida > Cardiidae > Fragum > Fragum whitleyi. The sequence continues at coordinate 60,859,422 of OX411544.1, read as the reverse complement.
ATGATTGTTTAATTTAGATTGATAAATTGGTTAAGTTCTTCCTGAATTTGAATGAAAAAATGTGACCCCAGGAATGTTGAAGCATACTACAGTTTCATTGCGCTAAGTTGAACTTACATTATAACCCCCAAAAGCTACTTTGATAGTTATTTCTTTTATTATCAACTATATTTTGTTATTTTCTGTGCAGATTCTACTAAACCATTGATTCTTTTTAAAGATATGTGTTGACTCCAAACTTATGCAGTTTAAATTGATTCCTATTTTCAAACTTGTTGTCCATATAAAGGGACATTTTAGTTATAAATCATAATGTAAATTAAACCAGAACAAAACAAACAAATTGGGATTCTTCTGCGAGTGTGTTATGTATTTTTAAGATTTTATAAACAGATAAAGGCTCAGTTTATCATTTTAACTGTACATAATCATCTGCTGAATTTGGTAGAGAAATGGCAAAGCTCAGGTTGTAAGTCTAACTGTATTGACTTGATGCCATTCCAATATTCTCAGTTTACATAAAATGAGTATATCACATATAAAAATGTTTGTTAGCTTTGAGGTCATTTTGAATTGATTTTCTATTAAATATGATATCTGCAAATACATTATGCATAATAATAATCAGTATTATTTGTTTGGAATAAAATTGATCAATTTAATAGAGATTGATCAGCTCTTCAGCCTTTTAAATAAAAATCTTTTTAAGTTGCATGTCTTTAATATTTTCTAGTTTTACCAGACAAAAAAAAGTTATTCATCATTAAGGTTTGAATTTAATTAAAAATCATAACTGAAATTGAATATTTTTGACTATAGTATTTTTTGAAATTTTGCGGATGGTTTTATTGTTGTCTGTCAAAGACAGGACATATTATGAGAACTCCAGTAGTGTCCATGTGACTAGATGCTTCCACTTCTTTGTCCAGAGCATATATGTTACCTTCAGCCACCTTAAATCGGATTAAAATTGGGCAGTTATATTTCTCTCGTGATTATGGGGTGCAGTGCACAAGAACTGTAACTCTACCTTGCTTATTTCTTAAGTTTTTGCCTGTTGTTGTTTTTTCATCCAGCAGACGTGTTATTGTGTAGCTTGAAACAATTTGCCACCTTGTAACAAATTGACAGTCACCTTTTAGCTTTGAATAATTACATTAACTCAAATTGTTATTATATGTATTTCATCATAAGTCATAAGACATAAAGAAGTACTCAAATAAAGAGTCTCCAAGGATAGGGAATAAATTAACCTATAATTTCCCTTTTCAGTTTGCAGGGGACCGTCATTAATTTCTTTATAAAAGCCTAATGTAGCTTGGGAGACTTTTCATGGCAGAGTCTTTCTTTGGTTTACAAATTGCTTGACCATTCAAGTCAATGAGGCATAAACTATTAAAAATCAATTTACCTTTAACGCGCATTAATATATAGCCACTACTATAACAATCCTCAAACCTATAAGAAATTCTTGATTTGTAAGACAGTCCAAGTCGCAGATAGAGGGTTGTATAATAATATTATGATTTTTATATCCAATTATTTTCAATAGCATTGATTCAAGTGAGTACCAATAATATATGATTTCTTAGAGAAAAAAAGATACCATATTTCCTCTAATAATAGCACCCTCCCTAATAGTAGCACCCCTACGCTTTTAACTAAGTAAACCCACTTGGAATGCCTAAGTTTTAAGAACTTTTTGAGACTTCCTCTCTAATTTGAGATGAATTTCCTCTAAACAATCATGTATACGATTTAATTTGTTTAGAGGAAATTTACCTCAACTCAAAGGGAAAAGGGCCTAAAAGACATCAATTTTAATGAATTTTTAAATCAGAAAACGTATACTAAATAAAAGCTCCCTGACCATATTATGTATATCTCCCGGGATTGTTCTAGGAGAAATATGGTATTTTAATTGCTTTCTTTACCATCTCTTGGCTAGACCTCTTACGGCTATGATGATTTACTAGGTATTTTTTCTTTTGAAAATAAAAAAGGAAAATGATGATGACAATTAACCGGGGGTGTGTGGAAATACAACTTTTCTCAACTTGATCCTGGACAAGTCAAAGTCAATTTCCTACTTGTCCAGGATCAAAATGGACTTTCCCACAACAAAATGAATTGATAAATATTGAGAAAAACATTGTTTTTTATGAAGAAAATGCTGTTACCCAGCAATTTCTTCATTAAAGACAATGTTTTCTCCCCCCCTTTCATATAAACAAAAGGAAGACTTTCTAATTGATCAAGATTTGCTCTGGTATTTACTTGTCAACAGACAAAAAGCCTAGACAAATGTACTTGCCCACAAGTGGAAAAGCTTGTGTTGGACAAGTCGGGCACGGGAATTCCACACTCCAGACACCTTATTACTGGTAGTACGATATTACTGTGTTTTTTGACATGATATTACTGCGTTTTCTGACATGATATTACTGCGTTTTCTGACATGATATTACTGCGTTTTTTGACATGATATTACTGCGTTTTTTTAACATGATATTACTGCGTTTTCTGACATGATGTTACTGCGTCTTCTGACATGATATTACTGCGGTTTTTGACACAATATATGCTTAGATTTGTCTGTAGGAAAAATTCTAAGAAACAGTTCCTGAGACTTACTGGAGCTACAGTGTCAGTAAGATATATCTTATAACATGTACATTGTACTTGGTTCATTAAAGTTTAAATTAATTAATGTTGATATAGAAATAAGCATTGGCATACATTGCAATCAAAATGAAAAAGGTAAATCATTTATGATGATCAAACAAACCATTTGTAGTTTATTTCAGCATCAATTAATATACAGCCACTGGTTTTTATGGCCTCATTTATTGCGTACCATTGATTGATGCTTCGAGAACATGGCAATGAAAACTCTCACAACAGTGATATTCAATTAGCTGTCAACCATTACTTTTTTCCCTCTCTCCATTTGAACTTCAATATTTGCTTCTTGTCATGAAAAGGTACAGCTATTTGCATGAATTGCTGGCTGTTTATATATCTATCATGCTTAGAAGTCTTGGACCTTCTATGTAAATATCAATACTCAGGATTTATGTATACTGTCAGACATTTCTAAAGTTATAAAGAACACGAGTTCTTGTGTAATGTAAGGAACTAAAAATGCTGTGGGCACTCAGAACTATACATCAACTGATAAAAACTTGCATGTCACTTGATTTCACTGCTCAGATTACAGCAGCCCAATTACCTAGAGGATAATCATTTGTTTCAGTGTAAGATGGATTTATATTCATTGAGCAAACAATAAAAGCTATATTTTCATGAGTGGCAGAGCCACAGGTGAAAATATAGCTTTTGTTGTTCACGAAATGACATATTAATTGATCTTACTCGAAAAACAAACGATTATTCTATTTCTTTAGTGCAAAAATGAGACGAATCGTGAAATTTCTAGGACATATTTTCGTAAAGCGCGTTATTTAGCACGTGATTGCTATACAACGTTCATAAAATTTTGCCCCGTGTAGATGACCTCAGATAGGATGAAATGCACAAAAGCAGAGTATAAGATTTGATAATTTCACTGCTTTTGCGGTGAGATTATTTAGTGATAATCTATCGTTATTTCTAGATAAACCACCAAAAAGCATTAAAGAAAATTGGCCAATTTTTTGTTGACAATATGCCAATGATATCGAGTCAATACAAGATAAATTATTATATTGGCAATATGTATATATCCCATATAACAACAGTATTATGATTGTCACAGCTAATATGGGAGGGTCAATAGATTGTTTTAAAAAATTGTCATTGATATTTGATAGACCCCTTTATCATTACAGGTACCCTCTATATCATACATATTTCTTCTAATAAACGCTCCAGGGAGCTATACATAACATGGTCAGGTAGTTTTTATTTAGTATGCATTTTTCGATTTAAAAAATCATTATTAATGATTTTTTCTAAGCTCTTTTCCCTTTCATTTGAGGTGAATTTCCTCTAACCAATCATATAAATGATTGTAAAGAGGAAATTCATCTCAAATTAGAGAAGAAGTCCAAAAAATTACCAAAAATTTAAATTTTCTTAGTAAAAATTGTAGGGGTGTTACTTTAAGGGAGGGCGCCATTATTAGAGGAAATAGGGTACCCTCTAAATATTTTTATTGATTCATGTATCTGTTGTATAATTTCAGATTCACAACTCACGTCACAGGCTAGATGTACAGGAACCCAAGAGATACAATCATCTGATATTACGGCTAAAACAAATACAGGTTTGTATCCAAGGATCAACTTTCTGAATTAAAATCTAATTAATCATCTGATATATATTTTGATCCATGATAAATTGGAAAACATTAACAAATTTTAACATTATCATGTGTTTTTAGACTCAACTGAACACAAAGTTATGAAGGAGAGCTTTTTGGATCACCTGTTGTTTAATGTGCATTGTGTATATATAAGTCTATCTGCAACAATTTTAGAAAATCCTTTTCTCTGAAACCTTGGTGCAAATTTAAATAAGCAATAATTTTGCCAAAGTATTCTTTGGATGACCCTTTTAAAAAAAATGTTTAGAAAGTTAATTCTGATTGTCCCATAAATGTGGAGATGGCAGGACAGGGCTTCTTTTTCACTTTGAATTCTTTAAATGATATCTCAATAATTATAACACATGCCTAATTTCATTGCATTGAAACTGTGTTCCCTTGGTTATCCATTTGACATTGCAGATAGATTACAAAATTATTTGTCTTGAAAGTATCTAAAGGAAAAGGTATTCATATGTATAGATTGATGTCAGTTATAGGATGAAACATCATGTCCTATGTCTACTAATTGATTTTTGAGTCTGTAGGATATTCAACCCACTGATGAAGGTAACAGGAATAACATATTCATTACAAGGGAACCTTTATATAACCGGGGTGGATGCAACTTGAATTATAGTGTTTTGATCAAGTCCTAATTGACATGTCTTAGCCCACAAGTTAGCAATGAGCTCTTTAGGTCATGCTTATTATTATCCAAATAGTTTGTTGGTGTTCTGCTAAAATCTTGTTACTACAGCTTGTTTAAAGCTACAGTTTCGAGGTTTTGGTAGAAAATCAACAAGTTGTTTATTGCAAGTTTGTATATATCTGTTGCTAAAAACCAACAAGTATTATACCCCCCATATATAAGAGTCAACTTGTCAGTCTGTGATAGTCAGTCCATCTGTTGGTCAGTCATTTTATCCGTCTGTAGAATTTTTGTCTACTCAATTTCTCATCACTAATGCGCGGATTTCATTCAAACTGTACTGATGTGATCAGTGTCCGGTAGAGATTAGCAAATGATATTTTGGTAATGATCCATTGACTTTTGACAGAGTTATAGCCTTTGGTGGAAAATGGAATCTCATTATTGACAAGCATTTGTAAGGGGTATTAGTAAGCTTTGCGACAGTCTAGTTTTCCAATTGATGTTAAGGAAACATTTTTATAACAATAAGGCAGGAGTATTAATATGGGAGCAATCTTATGGAAAAAATAGATGACATTTTATTCAGGTTTCAAACACTTTTTCCTAAATATCCACAACATAAAAATTCCAAAAGAGCCCCGTGCTGTAATAATACCCCAACCCCTTTTTTGGAGGTTGAAATCGACAGTTTTTGATGTGATTTTACAAACTATTGAAGCCTCTAATAAAGACCCCATACCCACAAAATCATCATCACTAAAACTTCAACAGAGGTTTTATGCACATTTTCCCCAACCAAATGTTAATATATTGGGCGGATTATGTTTAAAATTCTGGCCATTTTTTCACTTTAACAAATATCGATGGCTCAGTGCGAAACAGTTATATGTAACTGCCTATATGTTTTAAAGCAGTTACAACTGTTTTGCACTGAGCCATCAATATGTAGTGTTACCTCTAATAAAAGCCCAACCTTTTCTTATAGAAATGCAATGGTTTTAAAAGAACCCTGGAGCATGTATCACTCACACTGAAATTGAGTCTAGTTTGACTGAACTTGAATACATAGTTTAATCTTTCCTCAAGCTATCAATCAAAGTTAGAATATCATAACCCAATACCAGGTTAAAACCTAGGACTTGTTGAGAAATTACAGGGCTATTGAAGGGTAATTATTTAATTAGAAGATTCATAAGAGAACTTTTGTTGACCCAACACTAGCATGCTTTGTCAAAGTTCTATGAATATAATTTCTGTAGCAACATTGGATTGTTAAATACATAATTGGATAATAGTTGTAAATAGATCATGTTATTCCCCCCCTTGTCACTACTTTATCCCATTTCAAAAATTACTTTTTTAGTCTAATTGTTACTTTTTGTCTACTAAATTTTGTAGTAATGGTGCTACATGTCCTTTACACAAAATAATGGTGGTACATGACCTTTACACAAAATAATGGTGTTACATGACCTTTACAAAAATAATGGTGCTACATGACCTTTACACAAAATGCAGTTGCATGCACATCCTATTCACTGCTCACTATACATGTATAGGAAAACTTCTGTAAACGCGTAAGATCCAAAACAGCAACCTATACGTAACAAACTTTTAAAAAAAGATACGCTGCCTAAGTTGCTCCTACACTTAAGGTAGTGGAACCGTAATTGCTCTGCTATATTTCAGTACTCATGATCTTTCACAATGTTGACAAGGTTTCCTAATGAAATCATTAGGAAACCTTGGTTAATACTGTTAAATTCATTTCTTCTATGGTATACATGTATATAAATAGACTTGAATTCAAACAGTAACATCAATTTTTTTCTCATGCCTCTATTTGGAGAAAATTTGGTAAAATGCTACATATAACCCCTGCATTTGCCACCACCCTTGTCATCGTCGGTGTTGTGCTTAAAAAACTTTTTCTGAAGTACGTGCTCGTATCTTAACCCTTTCCTGTTTTACAAAATTTTGGACCTGTCCAAATTCAAAGGTTTTGCAGACGAAAATTTAAAGTGGAATTAATTTGAAAAATAACCATTCTGTAGGGTAGAAAATAGTGTGGAAAAAGAAGAAATTGCTTAACAGAAGCAATTTCTTCTTCTTTCACAATGTTTTCTCAATCATAAAATCACAGGCACGTAAAAAGCAGGGATTAAACAGCAAAGGGTTAAAACTTGATTTTATTGAATGCAAGTTCTTTCAACTTAAATTCATTCTTCTTGATTCTGCTTCCTGAACATTAACCAGTAATCATGTTGTAGGTACGGGCAAAGGAAATGACTTAGATCAATATCCCTTACAGGAAATCAAACTCAGGACCTCTTGATGAAGAATGCTCATGCTCGATCTACGTCTCGACCACTGATGTCACACCATGAATTGAATAAAATAGGGCTTCAATTAAAACTTGGAATACTATCAAGATGGATCTCTTAGTTTTAAATTCATTTTTAGCTAGGAGAAAGCCGGAGGTATGGCTATAGCCTGGGTGTCGTCTTCATTGTCCTCGACTTTGTGCCAATACTTTGACATTTTGTGATTGTGTGCAAATTATGCACCTTTTTCAAGTTAGATTTTTATCTACCATCCAGCACTTAACAGCCAAGGGTAGGCACCAGTAGGCGGTACTCTTGTTGTCTGACTCATATCTCCTTTTTAAATCCATTTTTAGCTCACCTGAGCACGAAGTGCTCAAGGGAGCTATTGTGATCGATCGTTGTCCGGCGTCCGTCTGTCCATCTGTCCGTCTGTCCGTCACGGCGTCAACTTTTTCTTTAACGACATCTCCTCCTAAACTTATGGGTCAAAATCAACCAAACTTGGCAGAAATATTCCTTGGGTGGTCCCTTATGAAAATTGCTCAAATGGAAAGGATCCGTGCCATATCACGGGAAAAGGGGCCTTAATGACAAATTTCTTGTTTTCACTCTAGAAGCCACAAATACTGTCCAATCTTCTTGAAACTTGGTCAGAATGTTTGTTAGGTCATGAGGATGAAGTCTATTGAAAATGGGAAGGATCCGTGCCATTTCACAGAAAAAGCCGCCTTAATGACAATTATGTCAACAATATCTTTAAACGACATCTCCTCCTAAACTTATGGGTTAAAATCAACCAAACTTGGCAGAAATATTTCTTGGGTGGTCCCTTATGAAAATTGCTCAAATGGAAAGGATCCGTGCCATATCACGGGAAAAGGGGCCTTAATGACAAATTTCTTGTTTTCACTCTAGAAGCCACAAATACTGTCCAATCTTCTTGAAACTTGGTCAGAATGATTGTTAGGTCATGAGGATGAAGTCTATTGAAAATGGGAAGGATCCGTGCCATTTCACAGAAAAAGCCGCCTTAATGACAATTATGTCAACAATATCTTTAAACGACATCTCCTCCTAAACTTATGGGTTAAAATCAACCAAACTTGGCAGAAATATTTCTTGGGTGGTCCCTTATGAAAATTGCTCAAATGGAAAGGATCCGTGCCATATCACGGGAAAAGGGGCCTTAATGACAAATTTCTTGTTTTCACTCTAGAAGCCACAAATATGGTCCAATTTTCTTGAAACTTGGTCAGAATGTTTGTTAGGTCATGAGGATGGAGTTTATTGAAAATGGGAAGGATCCAGCCATATCACGGAAAAAGGTGCCTTAATGACAATTTTGTCAACAATATCTTTAAACGCACATCTCCTCCTAAACTTAGGGTTCAAAATCAACCAAACTTGGCAGATATATTCCTTGGTTGGTCCCTTATGAAAATTGCTCAAATGGAAAGGATCCGTGCCATATCATGGGAAAAGGGGCCTTAATGACAAATTTCTTGTTTTCACTCTAGAAGCCACAAATATGGTCCAATCTTCATGAAACTTGGTCAGAATATTTGTAAGGTCATGAGGATGAAGTCTATTGAAAATGGGAAGGATCCATGCCATATCATGGAAAAAGGCGCCTTAATGACAATTTTGTCAACAATACCTTTAAACGACATCTCCTCCTAAACTTATGGGTCAAAATCAACCAGACTTGGCAGAAATATTCCTTGGGGTGTCCCTTATGAAAATTGCTCAAATGGAAAGGATCTGTGCTATATCACGGGAAAAGGGGCCTTAATGACAAATTTCTTGTTTAGACTCGAGAAGCCACAAATATGGTCCAATTTTCATGAAACTTGGTCAGAATGTTTGTTAGGTCATGAGGATGAAGTCTATTGAAAATGGGAAGGATCGGTGCCATATCACAGGAAAAGGCATCCTAATGACAATTTTTTTGTTTACTCTCTAGAAGCCACAAATATGGTCCAATCATCATGAAACTTTGTCAGAATGTCTGTTATGTCATGACGATGAACTCATTTGAAAATGGGAAGTATATGTGCCATATCACGGGAAAAGGGGCCTTATTGACAATTTTCTCGTAAGAGCTCCAAACGCCACAAATATAGTCCAATCTTCATGAAACTTGATCAAAATGTTTGCCAGGTCACAAGAATGAACTCTGTTGAAAATGGGAAGGTTCATGCCATATCATAGGAAATGGAGTCTTAATGATAATTTACTTGAAATATCAGGTGAGCGATTTAGGGCCCTCAGGGTCCTCTTGTTTACTTATGTATTTTCAGAAAGAAGAGGAAAGACAGGCAGAAATTGACCATGAAAACAAAATACTCCTCAATAAAATGACACATGTGATGAAATATGGGGGAAATATTGATAACTGGAACAACTATGAATCTAGAAGGTATTAATCATGTGTAGACAGTCAACAATTCGGCCTGCTACCAAATATGGAAATAATTCTATGTCTGTCTCACACAATTTTTCTGATCATCTGCGCCTGAGAGGTTTGAAATTCTTTTTGTGCTCAACTGAGAATTTTCTCAAATTTAGAATTCCTAAAATGAACGAACAAAAAAGGGTAATATTAGTAAGTCGTTATTTGTTATATTGCTATGTTTTTTTATATTATTATTACAACAGAAATTTGGTTTTAATCTCAAGTCAAAATTTGAGAAAATCTTGGGTTAAGAGTGAGAAAATGATAATCTCAGGCCCTGAAAGAATATAGATAGATTCTTGCGTAACACTTCAAAACAGAAACAATTTGACTATAGTCGGATTTTAAGTTCAATACATTGTGGACTAAGTGCAATACTATCGCAAGTGCCTATAGACTCTACGACAGTGCTGCACTTACAAGGCAATCAAATTTGAGTCTGTGGGTGACATTTCCAATAATTTCAAATGTGCACAACCTTAAGACTCAGATCAGCCTGTGCAGCTGCGCAGTCTGATCACAGGCTTAACTTTGCGCTGAATAGATGGCTACAGACCTAAAATTGCTATCCACAACCCAAAATTAATTTTAATGCACTGTGTGATTGTCCAGGCTAATGAACATCTATCCATTACGCTCTCATGAAATTGTTGGATATGACATGCACATGCTCATTTAGTCTTAATTAGTCATTATAAGTTGTAATTGCCTACATGTAGGTTATTTTTGGAGTGTTTGCAAGACTGAACTAAGCGTCTAAATTGTATACAATTGCACTTGTCCCTTAAGCAACCCAATTACAATAATGAGCCAGTGCATGACATTTCCAACAATTACATATGTGCACAATGCAAAGATTCTTACCAGTCTGTGCATCTGCACAGTCTGACCATAGTCTTCACTATGATATTTGTAGATAAATAACATATCTGTAGACAGTTAGGCAACTACCATTATGCACATTATGAGTATACTACAAATAAATCCTCTTTAGAAAAATATTGTTGATGAATGATCAAAACATAGTACAGTCAAACCTGTGTTAGCGGCCACCTGTATTCAGTAAGCAACCTGTCTTAAACAAGCGGCCACTGAGTTTCCAGATGAACCGTTTGCTCTTAAATTGACCTGTATTAAGCATTAGCACCTGTCTTAAGCAAGCACTTTTTTAATGTCCCTTGGGTGCTTGCTTAAGACGGGTTTGACTGTAACTACAGCTTATTCAAGATATATATTATCCTATATGTTTTGTGGTTGTTGCCTGCTGAGTGGGTATAAATTTCAAAATCCTAGTTATGCCTATGTAGTAAATCAAGTATTTCATTTCAAAAGAATGACAAATTCTTTGAAAATAAAAGTCTAATTGTTGTATACATAGTTGTAAAAGATCATTGTCCTACGTTTCATAAATGTTCATGAAAACAGACAGGGGGGGGGGGGGGCTTTAATTCTGTTATGATTATGGTCACAAGTTGGTATTCAATTTAGTCTTTGGATAGATTTACTATAAGTTTCTTACTGATTTTTCTTTCAGTTTAAATTTTCCATTAAGAGAAAAACAGAATGAAGAGATAGCACGACAGAACATTGCTATAGCCAGAAGGCTGGAAACGGTGAAACCTGGTCTGAAAATAAACTCATGGGTAGGTTCTCATAGCTTCTATATCTTGTGATTTGAATCATAAAAAGCAAATTTATTATTTTACAATATCTAAGCAGGCTAGAAACAGTGAATATCAGCCATTATATCAGCCAATAACATGTAATAGTAAACTTATCATAGAAGCCAAAGCAAAACGATGGCTCAGCACAAAACAGTTGTAACTGCCTATATATTTATAGGCAGTTACAACTGTTTCTCGCTGAGCCATCAGAATACTGATACAAGTACCTCTCTTTGCATTTTGTAGGAAAATTTGGAGCTTTAAATGTTTATCAAAATTGTTGTTAAAAATGTAATTTAGCGTTTGCTTCCTTGCTCGGAATGTAATGATAGCTTTGAAAACCTATTACTATTGAACAGACTTGTTAACTTTTTAGATGATAACTTATAGACATTAATATTTACATATGCGACCCGTCATGCAAAAAAGGGGCCATCTGGGAACTTAATTTGTAAAATGAATATTTGAAAAAAAGAACTGGTCCAGTATGGGTAAACTAGAGGACCCATTTCAAAAACCCTTTCACAGGAAGTTAGAATGATCATTCTAAATTGAGAAAATAAGCAAAGTGTGAAAAGTTTCCACTCTAGTCAGTCTGTGTATAGGCCTGGCAGTCTGACTAGGGTTGACACTTTAGGCACGATCCAGATGTTCCCTTTTTGCATGGCGGGTCACATATATAGTAATTGATTATTCTAATTTCTTTTTTAAGCTTTTTATGCAATTTTTATTCTCAACCTTTGATTTTTTAATGTTTTCTTATTTTTTTTGCTTTTAAGTTAAAAATAATTTCATATTTTGCTTCAAAGGGAGTTCTTAGATTTATCTAAGGCCTCCTTTTAATCATACAATCTGATTTAATGGATTCTTTTTTAACTAAGAGTTTTTTTTGAAAATCTAAAGGAGAAATAAAGAAGAGAATACTGATAAGCATTCGAAGGCTCATTGTTACACAGTCTTAACCCTTGTCATGCTGAACCTGGAATATTTCTGCTTTGGCAGGAGGAATAGACAAACATCAGCCTGCACATATGTGCAGTCTGATCTTTGTCTTCACCAACCTCACCTTGATTTGAAAACCAGAAGAGTTTAAATATTTTATTTTCAAAATAAAAACTGACTAACAATTAGAACTTCCAGTGCTCTTTGCTCTTTGATTTTGATATTAATTAAAACAAAGGTTTTTATTCAGCATGACAAGGGTTAAGTGCCTGAATAAAGGCACTTAAGATTTTGTTGCACCACTTATCAAAACAGAAAAACTCTGATTATTCCAAAAACAATTCTAGGAATAGAAATACCAGTGAGATTTAGGATTGAATAATGTTGTTGTAGGGCAGATCAAAGCATATTTTGAAACAGAAAAACCTTCATAGCAACATGTCATGAATATTTGAAGAGTGGCTGAGATTGATCAACATTATCCCACAGGTTAATTACTTCTTAGGAGAAATAGCTGTACTCTGATATCAATTGGTCCAAAAATGGGAAAAAAATTACATATTTAAGTATGCATTTTCGATTTTCATCAATTGAAATTTTACTATTTGCCCTGTACTAAGCAAATATTAGTCTTATCTAAACTGAAATATTTAAAATGCCAAAAAAATCAAATGAAATGTCTGAATGGGTTTAAAATGATAATTTGATGGTGTTTCACATACAAGTAGAAAAATTGTGCATAAGGGACAAATAAGTAACTGCTTGTGACAGAGGGACGCATGCTTTAATTTGGTAAAAAAGAATTCCAAAGGAGGCATAAAAATAGGTACACATTAAGAAGTTAGATAACTTGTTTATAGATCAATTTATTAATGCAAGTGTAAAGTCCCTTTAACAGAATTGAACTTAAATGCCAGTTTGATAACCTAAGATTTGTATTTTAACCTTTGCAATGCTGGGCATGACATATTCTTTTTTGGGCAGGAGGTAAAGACAAAGATCAGCCTGCACATATGTGCAATCTGATTTCAGTCTATAACACCTGGGTTTTTTTCTTTTCCTGTTTAAACAATGGATTTTTTTTTTCAAAATAAATTCTGTCTCACAATTGGTGAATCCAGTACTTTCAACACTTTGATTTTCATGCATTTTAGTCACAATTTTTTTTTTCAGTAAGGAAAAGATTATAGCTTTTGCTAACCATAGGTGCTGCTCATGACAGTTTTATTTGCTTTTTTGCTTGTATTTTTATATAGGAAAAAGACTTTCAACAGCACATGTACTTACGCCACATGTGGAATGACAGCACGAAGGATTTCGGAGAGTTCAGTCCCCGCAGATATCGGAGTCGAATGTCTCACGCGGTAAAGGTCAGGATTGTCCCGCTTGCTGGTTACCGTTTTAACCTGGAACTTGATTGGTTCTCATGTAGTGGTGTATGAAAAAGTCTCGTAAAAAGTCTGTACTGTCGTAGTGATCTTTGTCTTTGGTATCCTGTTATGGGTCTGCTATGTTTTGGGAAAACAAAGCTACTATTAAAATTATAACAAAAGTAGATATTAACAATCATACATACCGGCATCCTTTTGTATACGCCCGTCGAAGACGGGACGTATTAAAGGATCACCCGTGGTGTCCGGGCGTCCGGCGGCGTCTTCATCCGGAGCTTAACTCTGTCACTTGAAGTCCGATGGCACTTGTATTCTTCTCATCATTACGGAGTGCAGTGCACAAGAACCATAACTCTACCTGGCCTATTTTTTGAGTTATTTCCCTTTGTTGTTTTTCAGACTTGAATCTTGTCCGGAGTATGTCTCTTAAAGTATAATAGCTAGGATCATGAAACTTCATGGGTGTATAGATCCCACCAGGGGGGAGTGCTGTGCACAAGAACCATAACTCTACCTGGCCTATATTTTTAGTTATTGGCCTTTGTTGTTTTTCAGACTTGACTCTTGTCTGGAGTATATCTCTAAAAGTATAATAGCTAGGATCATGAAACTGCATGGGTGTATAGATCTCACCAAGGGGGAGTGCAGTGTACAATAACCATAATTCTACCTGACCTATTTTTTGAGTTATTGCCCTTTGTTGTTTTTCAGACTCTTGTCTGGAGTATATCTGTAAAAGTATAATAGCTAGGATCATGAAACTGCATGGGTGTATAGATGTCATCAAGGGGGAATTCAGTACTACCATAATTCTACCTGGCCTATTTTCTGAGATCACCTGTGATGTTCGGCATCTGGGCGTTTGGACGGCATCTACTTCTTTGTCCGGAGTATAACTGTCACCTTAGGTCCGATTGACTTTAAACTTGGCAGTTATATTCTTCTTATGAATACGGAGTGCATTTCACAAGAAAGATAACTCTACCCAGCTAACTTTATGAGTAATTGCCCTTTGTTGTTTTTCAGACTTGAAGTTTGTCCGGAGTATATCTCTCAAAGTAAAGTAGGTAGTATAATGAAACTATGAGTACATAGATCTCACAAAAGAGAAGTGCAGTGTATAAGATTCATAACTCTATCTGGCCTATTATGTGAGTTGCCTTTCAGATTTGAATTTGTGCAAAGTATATCTTGCTTGCATGAATTTAGCAGTTTCAGGACTTTGTCCATCTGTCTCTCTACACAAAACATGACAAAAAATATTCATTCAAAATAACCTCAGTTCTATTCAACCCCCAGTTAATACTAAGCAGTGTGACGAGCGTATTTTGTGACAATTTGGCACCTTGTTCTTGTTTCTGAATAGACAGGTAGCAAAGGCTAAGATCAGCCATACATGTATTCTGATCTTAAGCATTAAATGCCTACTTTTCATTTGATTGATATCTTTTATTCTAACATGCATTTTGCAAATAAGCATGTTTTAGCTTAAAATCATTCAGAATCCAGGTATTCTTTTTTTTTTTTTTTTTTTGATAATTGGTTCATTAATAAGGTATTTCAAAGTATTGGAACAACAATGAGTCAACATTTTTGATAAATCATATTTTTGGTTCTGAATGGCCAAATCATAAGGCATGGGCATGTACTCATAGTTATTGTTTCAAGGGTAATACGTTTGACTAAATATGGATGAAAATGCACATAATGCTCCTAAGTTTTAACTTTTGAAACTTAGGAAACATAGTGATCTTCTTTTTGAAATAAGTGACAATTTTTCAAAAGGATGTAAAATTGCAATCAAAAATCAAAGGTCTGAAAGTCCTTAAACATGATTTTATCCTACACACTTGCAATCTATGCTCCCATTCAGTGTAGCTGATACATGCTTGGAAAGTTAAAGAGCCAAAAACATAGAAAACTTGGGAATTTTTGGACATGTATTTTTTTATCAAAAAGGGTATGAAATAACCCCTGAATTGAACCTTCATGTTTCTTGCATTCATGGGAACATTTGCATGTGTATAAAGTGAGTGTGCTATGAGTAGATAACAAGGTTATCCCCATTAATTCTGGTATCTTGATTGATTTTAGATACCCACTTTGCTATGCAAAATGACTAAAAAAGATATATTCATACTTACACTACTAATGAACCATTAGTTCATTCTATACGTAGCAAACTGGACAATCTCTATATTTGTATATGTAGCTATATCTGTTACTTTGTTGTGTTTTTTTTATTGTTTTTCAAATGTAAATAGTAAAGATTAAATAATGTGGAACTTCTTTTCAAACTCTGGAAATTATTTACTAACATAACTTTAGTCCACCAAATTTATCTTTTTCATATAAGATCTAATTCTGGTTATTAAATTCTTTGTTTATAATACCTAAACATAGCTCTCCGTCAGTTGTAAAATCTCATCATCTCATTCAAATCATTTCTCATTTTAGTCTGGCTTATACTTTAGAGTAAGTAATTGTGTCTGCTATTAACTGTATTAATCATAACAGTAAAAGGTAATGCTTGATTTTAATAATTTGACTTGAATGACTTATTGAAATCTAATCATTAATTCAGACTTGTATATTGTATTGACAACAAGCATTGGTTGTGTGTAGCCAATATTGACTCTTTTAAGAAAAAAAATTATAACAAGATGGTGTAAAATGCATATATGAAATAAGAAGAAATTACATAGTACTTTATTTGCAATGAAATTCACGTGTCATGTGTTTTACTGGGTCCACCCATAGCTCCACCCATTTATTATACACAAATGTCATCTTTAGAGGAAATGTTGATGCTTTTGATGTCAGATATATATATCCCCACATGCTTAATGATGAGCCTCTTTTTGGTAAAATTTGTCAATATCATTATTTATTCATTAATTTTACACCCAGAAAAAATGTTTCACTTTAGGATATTACCTTTTGCATATAACTCCTCCATCAGACTTTATAAATATAGCATTTCATGTTTGTATTGATCAATCTCAATACTTGGCAACTTTAACCATTTGAGATATTTGCAATTAGAAAAGATTTAAGACCACCTTCAGGCTTGTACCTGCAGGCTGTAGAGCTGGAAGGAGAAGGTAATTTGTAACCAGTTACCCCAGATCTCGTTACCTGCGGGTACTTGAGGAACCAATAATTATTGTCTGTATATTTATTTTTTCACTTTTAAACAAATGGTATCCAGAATTTCTATAAAGGGGGTTCAAACATACAAATTCTGTTATGGTTTTAAAGGGTACAGATGTTGCAAGTCTGTGACTCGCAAAAAAGTAGCCAGGACTCTCAAAACTTTCTAATGTAAGTCTGTTTGACCATCTGTTTATCAACTTCAGAAAAGAATTGAAGACTGTATTTAACAGTCTTTAACTCTTTTCTGAAGTTGATAAACAGAGGTGCATATTATGCTTATTAAATACTTGGTAATTTGTAATGATTCAGGAACTGGGTGGGAACATTACCCTATCCGATACTCAGGTACTCAATTACTCATCCTAGCTCATACAGGCTGCATGAAATAGTTTGTTGTTTTGTATCATGTACATCATCTGAAAATTTGATGCTCATCATATACTTAAATGAATTTCTTACATTAAACTTGGTGTTTGACATGAGCTATCTATACTATCAAAGGAAATATTTTTAGAAGATTTTTTAAAAAAAAGTATACATGCCTTTGACATAGATTTTTAACTCAACTGTTTTCTGAGAAAACTCCTAGTATTGTGATCACCTTGGCGTCATTCAGGTTGTTGTTAGCATTGGTGTTGGTGTAGGCCTTGGAATGACAAATTTAAACCTTGCTCATATCTCTGTTGTTATTGAAGCTATCTTCATGAAACTTGTGTGTTCACCATCACAAGAACTATCAAGACTATCAAAGGGGATGACCCTAAAAGTATTTTTGTAATAGTTATGCCCCTTTTAGGCTTAGATTTTTTTTTCATTATCCAGTACCTGCAGCTGAGTGTTGCACCTGCAGCTGAGTGTTGCACCCATGGCTGAAACTGTTAATAAGCATAACCTTCTTCTTGAAATAACATACAACTTTTAACAACTTCTGCTTGGCCTATCCCCTTTAAAAAGAATTCTTTTTCACAATGGTTACCAAAAGCTCTTAGAGGATAAACTATGCATGTCTGTGGTGGTTAACGTTATACTCTTGTTGTTTTGTCATTCTTTATTAACCTGTCTTGATGAAAAAACAAAAAAAACAATTACCATTAAGATTATTCCTTTTATTAAAGGGGTTACTAGGCAGAATTTAGGTGCAGATGAATAATGGTAATAAACAAATTACCTTCCATTGAAAGAAATGATTTATTGACGAATACTATCAAATTGCTTTAAATTGTTAAAAACTCATAAATCATTTTGAAATGTTGTCAGATACATAGTCATTTATGGAATATATTATATTTATATTGAATCAGCTTGTTAGTTATGTCATAAATTTTTAAGCTGTAAACTTAAACAGCCTTTGTTAATTAGTTAAAATTGATATGCTGTTTTTCAATATATATGTGCGATAACAAAACATAACCAAAAATAGAATTAAGTTACCTGTAATATAACTTAATGAGAAAGAAAAACTTGTTAAAAGTTTTCAAAAAATTATTAAAAAAAAAGGAAAGTAATGGTTATCAGCTCAACACACATTAATTGATATTTTCTATTTATTCATATTTTGTTGAAAAGAAAATTAAATGCTTCAAATTTATTGAACATTTATGATATGTATGTAATAAAGATAAGAACCAGTTTGAATTTTATGAAACTTGCATGGTTAAATCATTTATTGTTTCTCATCAAGTATGGGGGTGTTTATAACAGATGTAGTTAAGACTTTCAAAACAAAAGTGAAAATTAAAAAATAAATGAGGATTTCCTTTAAAAAAGAAAGCAATTTTGAAAAGAATGAATTGCTTGTACTATGCAATTAATTCCTTTTCCACAATATTTTTTTTTTCTTTAATTGGACATCATAGGACTGTGTAACTTTCTTTGTAGTATACATATAGGAAAGAATAAACCATTTACAGGCGACCAAATTTTAGACTGGTCCAATTTTGCAGAAGTTGCAGACAACAAACTCAATATCTAGTCTATGGCATTTTTAAAATCTTTGTTTATTGGGAAAGAAAACATTGTGGACAATGAAGAAATTGCTTATAGCCCTCAATTTAAACAGGATAACAAAGCTTTTCTTTGAAGGGGCTTCCATTAGTAAGATTTAGCAGAGCTAATTCTGTGGCATTTTTATTAGATAAAAGTGCTGAAGGTGCTATAAAGCTGTATCATGACTGAAAGTTATTTTGAGTAAGTTGTCATTACCACAATCATCTGAAAGAACAGTGGTTAAATAATTGAACGTTTTTATTATCCCAGAGAAGTATGGAAAACTTAGATGACACCTATGATGAAGATTTTCAAAGTGAGACTACCGACAACGAGGACAAACGTCTTCCAAAACTTGTAAGTCTTTTTTTATGCACCCGCATTGAAAGATCTGGGACATATTGTTTTACCATTGTCCATCTGTCTGTCTGCAAAACTTAACCGAAACACTTAACATTGCGAATATTTTCAAGGCTATTCAAGATAAAATGCTCATATTTTTTATGATGATAGATCACACTGATACCCATCTGCTGGTACCAAGGTGAAGGTCATGTGACAAGGTCAAGGTCATCTGTCAAGGTCAAATTTCTAAAAAATTGCATTTCCGGGGCATTCATGTTTCACAAACACATCTTGTTATGACTTTCCATAACTCAAGGCTGTTTGTGCTTGTCAAATAGTTAAACTTGCAAACTTTTCATGACACTTTTCCAATAAACAAAAAGGAAACTATATTACAACGGCTTAGAGAAAAAATATAGTATGTGTCTATACATTATTTAGACACACAACATGTTTTTGCTCTATGCCCTCAATTAATACAGGATAAAAGACTGTTTAATAATGAAGTTGTATATAAAAGGCTGTTTCAAATAATGAAGTTGTTTAATTTAATGATAATGAAATTTGATCTGGTAACAGAGTTCATGATAAGACTTCCATTATTTCATCTTTTTTGCTTAACATTAACTACCCTCATGAAAAAATTGCAACCAATTTTGCCAAAGAATATTCAATTTAATGAAAAGAAAATGAAAAGACTTAATGACCTTAAGAATCAACTTAATGAAAGGAATGTTTTAACTTTGTTGCATGGCCCATGATATGAATGACTTAATTTTTAAAAAGAATATTTCTAGTAGAGTAGAATCTATAAAAAATTATGAAATGGAAAAAAACTCGTAACCTATCCTGCCTAATAACAAGCAGCTTCTTGAATTTCTACAATGTTTTCTGGTTTGGTTTAACCTATTTATTTTACATCTTTTGGGAAACAAGTTCTAATAACTTAGATAAATCCCCCATGTTTTTGCTGCCTTGAAAATTCACCAGTATTTACACTGAATATGTACGCCATTGAAAGAACCAAGATGGATACCTACTCCTGTGAATCAAACTCAGGACCGTTGGTTCAAGAGGCCAATACTCTACATCTAGACCACAAACACCACCACTATAGAGTTTTCTGGAGCTTATTTCCCCAGGAGTGTCAAAAATTGGAATTGTGTGGAAATGCGTTTAAGGTAGAGGACCTGTAATAGTTTTGCATTGTTTTGGAAGTAATGAACTTTAACGGTGTTAACTGAGGTTTCCTAATGATTTTCATTAGGAAACCTCAGTCAACATTGTTAAAGTTCATAGGTCCAAAATGTTGCGGAACTATTAGGAGTCCACTACCTCAAGTCATATTTACTGTTAAGTAAGAATTTTATCAAGTATATAGCTACACCTTTTATCATATTTTCCCTTTGATATTTCTAAACAGGGCCGTAACAAGAAAGATCCTCGCAAAGCCAAGAGTGAGACCAATGCTCCAACATCCCCCAGAAAGGAAAACAAAGGTGGCGGGGGAGGACCCAGGCTCCCTAAAATAGTGCCCCATAAAGCTGTAAGTCATTAAGCTACATAATATATAGTTATGGAGCAAAATTCTGCCACTCATTTGCTTCATGATGATTTATTATTTTGAACCAAATTGTGTAACAGTATTTGCTAAACCTTGTCATGCTGAATAAAAACCTTGTGAATATTATATTAAAAATCAAAGTGGTGCTAGCCCTTGGTGTACTAAATGGGAGTCAGTATTTTTTCTGACAAACTAATTTATGGCTTACTCTATTTTGGATTAAAAGAAAAATATTAGGTGGTATAGATAAAAATCAGTCTGCAGGCTGATCTTTGTCTATACCTCCTGTCTAGACAGAAAAATTCTGAGTTCAGCATAACAGGGATTAATTATCATGAAACGATTGTATAACAGCATTAAATTTTGCTTAATACTATACTGATAACAGATTATAAAAAAGCTGCAGATTGGCTTTCCCCCGTCATAGCGCAGTAGTTGCACATCATACTATCACCTATTTGAGATAGCAGCTGGAGGCTAGGAAAGGATGTAATTGAAGTACTGGTTTGAAAAATACCAGGAATCCATTGTTCGGTGCTCTGGCCACTATGATATAACTAAAAGACTTTTTTAAAGTGGAGTTACACCCTAAGTATACAAACAAAACAGAACATACTCTTGCACACATTAAATTGTTGAAATGTCACTCCAATAGACACAATATACAATGTAATTATGAATATAAGAAATTGGGAGCATAATTTAAAGAAAATGATTCATTTTACTCATCTCAAAGACTATGAAACCAAGGTAAAACATTTGGGAAAAAAAGAAGCTGGAGTCATTGTTTGTTGTTAGTGTATACTGTTTGTTAGCAAATAAGTGCATGTGTTAATGTATTCATGTGAATATTTCCATAGGAACAGAAAAAGGTGAGAATGTGCTTAAAAGCAAATGGGTTTGGTTCTAAGTTTATGGTGCTGGATGTGTGTGTTGAAAATTTTACAAAACCAATATCTTGTAGTTAAGACCTCTTTATGGGGTAGATAAATACATCCTAAAAACAAAGCAAACGAAGTTCTCTAAAACTTATTGCAAGTCCTTAACACAAAATTGTTGAAATCTCATTAAATTGGTTTAAATAACTACCCATATGGGTCCAAGTTTAACCCTTAGAGTAGGGTAGCAAAATACCCTTTTCTATCGTAATATTATTTTCACTTTTTGCCTATAATCTTGAACAGTTTAAATTGAATGTGCTAGAAAGGTGATGTAGAGGTACAGATAAGAGGTGGTGAAGCTAGCTAAAATCTTAATTTCTCATTGAAACCATATGTAGTGGGTACTCATTTGAATTTTACGAGTCAATTCAAATGAGTACCCACAGCATAAGATTTGTGCAAGTATAGTTGAAATTATCTTATTTGAAATCAAAACACCCCTCTCTCTGTGGCCCTGGTAAATCAGTGGTGATGGGGAATTTTTAGTTTTGGGAGTTGGGTTTACTGTGTGTATGTGTTTGGGGGAGAGGTATGATTTACTGAAACTATAAATAAGACTTTAAATGATTTTCGATCTTTCCTTTTTTCATTAACTTATATCCTTTTTTTTTCAACTGCTTCAGTTTATAAATGGAAAAGTATGTTTTTTGCATATTCTTTTCTTTCACAATTAGATTAGATATATTTATCTGCACAAAAAATCTCTGAAAGTTCTTCCTTGCCTCTTCTGAAAAATTGAACACGTTTCTATTTTAATATTTAGGGATTTATCATTTTGAGGCTATTTCAAAAAGATTTCTGTAATGAGTTTTTAGATGCATCAAAATTTTTAACTTCCTCACATTGAAGAATGGGAGATATGTTTGTTTTACTATGGTCTGTCTGTGTATATGTCTGTCCATCTGTCTGTCCATAGAACTTGACCAAAAAGTTCAAATTGCTAATTTATTTGAGCCTATTCCAGATACAAGGATCATATTTTTCATGATGATAGATCTCAATGACAAGCATCTAGTAATATACAGATAAAGGTCATCTTGCAAAGTCAAGGACTATTCTATCGAGGTCAAACATCACAAAGTTTTACTAAAAAACTTAACACCACAAATGACATGAATAATATTTGAGATTCAAAGGTCATACTTGGCATACCAATAGATCTCAACAATAAGGTCCTGCTGATTCTAGGGTCAAGGTCAACTGACAAAGTCAAAGTCTTACCTAAATCAAATATCTGTCACATTTGCCATTTTTTGGAGCATTTGTTTATGGAGAATCTCAAGGTTTTACTGTTGCCATGTCATTCTTGCAATGATATATCTTGTTATCAGTATTCATAGTATTTGTCTCTATTAGACAATTCCAAAACAGGATTTGAGTGAGGATTAAAGAAACTTTTCATTTTGAAAACAAAATATTAGATGCTCTTTATTAATCTAATGACATCCAAGCATTAGGCATCCATATGAACTTAATAATTACATGATGTTGTCCAGGAAAACCTGTCTAAATGATGTCACTTTGTATCTTCAGGGCCCAAGGTTATAAAACTTTTCTCAGGCTCAGGCTCAATTTTCTCAAATTTTAAATTGAAATATTTGTATGAAAAAAACAACAACAAAAAACTGCTTTTAACAACAGCTGGTGTTCCTGGAGAATGGATCATATTCCTGAATGATTTAAATTTCTTCTGTAACAAAAATACAAAGATAAAGCTTAAAAATTATTGTAGAGCATTTCAAGTCCAAATTTTGATCATTATTTTTGGAAGGTAACATCGGTCACTTTCGTTTGAAAATATTATACCTTTGATAAGATATATATACTTGCAAATTTTACTTTCAGCAATTAGACAATTTTTGATAACTTGAATATGCAATTTCATTGGTACAAAGTGATAAGAGTCTTTATTCATAGTTCTAAGCTGCCATTATAGCACAATTGATGGTTTGTTAAACTATCATTCTAGAGGTCCCAGGTTTGATAGCTGCTGGTGGCACAAATCTTTTCCGACTATTTCTCTCTCACCAATGGGTTGATTATCATAGACCTATTTGAGATAGCAGCTAGAGGCTAGGAAAGGTTGTTATGGCTGTACTGGTGAGAGAAAATACCAGGAATCCATTGTTAGGTGCCCAAGCTGTTGCAACATAATTTAAAGATTGTTGAAAGTGGCCTAAAAAGTGTTCTGAACCCTTGTCTTACTGTTTAAAAGGACTCATTTATACTATGATGGCTGTTGGCATCCTTAATTTTCAGCCATTTTGTTTCAATCATTTTCGTTAATGGGAAACTTGAACTTCATAACTAGAGTTTCAATAGGCTGTATTTATGAAATTTGGATTAAAAATAATCAGCCCACAATCATTTTTTTTGTTTGTTTCATGTACATGACCTTGCATTTTGCACTAAAATGTTTTTTGATATCTTAGGGATATTTAGTGCTGTGACAGTTCAATTTTATTATGTCAGCTATATTACTTGCTCAAGGGATGTTTAAGTTGTTTTGCTGTATGTTTGAATCTATTAGATTATCTTGATTCAAGGGCCGTAATTTTTTGACAAAATTCATAACTGTATTTTTAAATCTAGCCATATATATATTTACATTTCAGTTCAAATGTCATATATACATATCACATTGTCTAAGAAAAGGAATTTTTATGTGCCTGTTGACAGACAGGACATATTGTGGGATCACCCTGGTGTCAGGCCGACAGGCGTCAGCCCTTCTTTGTGGAGGCCCTTCTTTGCCTGGAGCATAACTCTGTCACCTTTGTCTAATTGACTTAAAACTAGGCAGTATGATTGACTTAAAACTAGGCAGTTTTGTTCATAATGTGATAACAGAGGGCAGTGCACAAGAACCATCATTCTATCTAGCTTCATTTTTGAGTTATTTCCCTTTGTTCTTATTCATACTAGGACACCAAGCAGTGTTACATATAACAGGCATATCTTGTGACAATTTGCCTGACCTTGCTCAAAGAATTAAAACTTGTCACAAAATATAGATAATTTCAATAACAAAAACTTATTTTGTGTTAAAAAATAGATACATGTTTAGACATATTCACATAGTTTAGTACATAGCTGTAGTGAGAGATAAGTCTACTTTATAGTATAAATGTATAGGTTGATTTTATCGACCTGAAATTGACCTGTGAAGTTTAGTTGTAATAAGCTCTGATAAGTCAAACTATGCATTACACATGCTATCATCAGAGTTTATTACCATAGGTAAGGAATTTAAATCAATTATACTAAAAATGAAATGACTTCCAGTTATTGATATTTCTACAATTTTTTTTATCAAAGTCATTCTTGTGTAATAATAAATTGAACTATAATATTTTTCCTCTAATTGTAGGAAAACTTGATTAACTTACCTTCTATATAGATTTTTGTTATGATCTATGTTTTCCAAGCTAGACATTTTTGTTTCTTGTGTTACTCTCTGTAATATAATTGATAGTGCTGTTATTCTTGGAGTATCTTAATGTAGAACAGCAAATCTTGAAAAGTCAAACAGTCTTTTGAGGATTGAGTTTCGGTAATATCTCATCTAGAATAAGAACTTAACTTAGTAAAGAAATTTGAAGGACATTTAATATTATTTGTTTTACGGTTTCTTGCCAGGGTATATGACAATTTATTCCCAGATGGAAAAAATGATTTTAGCTTAGCCACAGGCAACATCATGTCACAGCAGATTTCTGGATGTTGTGATTAAAAAGTGATTTTTGGCTAATTCTGCACAAAAGTTAGCAGTTTAAATGGATTGATTAATAAAATCGAAAGGTATTTATCAGCTTTTATATTAACGTGAGCATGTATGTTAATAGCTGACATTAGCCTTTCACTGTAGCATATTGTGTATACTTGGGCCCTGTTAATTAGAAGTGAGAGAATCATTGCTGCAATACTCGGCTTGAATTTTTGTCTATGTATCCATTGAGGCACCTTAAGCAAATAATATATGATAAACCGGAGCAGCAGTAGATATCAATGTTTGCTAGGTCACCATAATCAGATGAAAATACTAGAATTTTCTCTGCTGTATTATAAAAAATTATATCAAGGGCTTATTAAGCAATGTTGTAATTGCCCTTAAATCACATGATAAGCAAATGCTTAGTCAAGGATATAATTATAATGGAAATTTTTTCATCTAAATTTCCTAATTGTAGATACTTTGTTTTCAAACTTCAGTTAGTACAGCATGACTTTAGTATGTATTATGGCAGTGACTATATAGACAGTGCTCCAAGCACAGAGGTAAAATAATGTTCACCATGAATGTTGTATTGCTTACACATGTAAAGTCATGCAATTATGTGGGATAATTGAATTTATAGGAATTTACATAACCAAGCACTCAATATTTAGATAAGTATAGAATAGAAAATTAGTTATGTGGAATATGGGAAATAGACACAAGCATCAGCATATTGAGACCTTTCAAGATTCAAGAGCACGACGTGATACCATCGTATATCTGTAAATACAACGCAAGAGTAATATTTCTGTGATAAATTCTTTTGAAATACTATTCTCTAACTTGCCAATCTGCTTCAAGCATGGTCTAATTACTATATAGACAGTGCCCTGACAACAGTAGTAATATCATGTACATTCAATGTTGTATTGCTTTCTTTGTCATACTTATTGAGTGAATTATTGAATTTATAGAGGTGAACAAACATTGTATAATGTATGTCTGAGCACTTTAACTTTTAGACTATCACTAAATAGATAGTGGTCTGAGTTACAGACGTTATGTAATGTCACAATCGATGTTATATTACTTACACAGTCATGCAAGTACTTATTGTGGGATGATCAAATTGTTTATAGGTCAGAGTCTATTACTTGAAGTATTAAGCTTATCTTCTCAACAATAGACCTCACTTAAAACAAGCTTTACAAATGTACAACCTAATCTAAGATTGCTGTTAAAAGAAGCATGTCTCTGGGTATTCTCAGTAGACTTGTCTTTTTTGACTGGTATTTGTTGAAAATTAGTTAGACTTTCTTGTCTGTATGTGAAGGTTGTCTAGTGGAGTCTTGCTCTGTTCTATTTACAAATGCAGCAAGTCTGGGACTAAGTCATATCAGCTTTGGAACATGTCTCCTTGAATCCCATTCTATCAATTTCCTTTCATGCTTATAGTTTGGGATGGTTGAACTGATAGAGGTGAACAACCATTGTATACAGTAGGTTTGAGCACATGACTTAAAGACTATTAATTTACTGATGGCTCAATGCAAAACAGTTATAACTGCCTATATTTTTCTTGGCAGTTACAACTGCCTCATGCTGAACCGTTGATAGAGACAGTGCACTTAGTGTTGTAATACTTAGAATATATACATGGGATATTTATTTATTTTCAATATTTGAGCAAAATTGTCTTTATATAGAAAAGGATTAAGGCCAAACATTGCTTTATTTACGAAAAGTTCTTGCAAGAGTCAATATATGTTTTAATATTGAAAACGATAATTCTCTCATGAAATGATATATAGGAATATCTTAGTACAATGTACTTGACTTATGTACTGTTACTGTATAGATATATAAGTCCCAAAAGAAAAGCATTTAATTATCTCAAGACAAGGATTGTTACACACCTTTGTTCTTAACAATTATAAGGATCAAAGTGCAGTTAAAACCTTCAGTGGCTTGCAAATAGAGCTGGGACTAATAGAAATTTTGTACCTGAGTACCCAAGAAGACTGTCTTAACAATTATTTTATCAACTAAATACAAAAGCGGATCCAGAATTTAAAAGGAGTTTGAACATACAGCTGGAATTCAATATCAGAAAAGAACTGAAGACTGTATTAAGCAATCTATTCTTTTCTAAAGTTGATCCACAAAGTGCATAGTGCTTATTCAATAATAGAGTTATGATTCAGGACCCAGGTAGGAATGTTACCCTGCCCTATACCTGGGTACTTTAGTACTTGCCCCTGCTCTACTTGCAAAGATTCTAGTACAGATTTAAGACAAAGTAAAACCTTCTGATGTTGTGGGTAACATATTCCAAATGTACACAAAGCTTTGGCAGACAAAGTAGCCTAAGATCAGCCTATACAGACATGCAAAATCATCTAGCACAATTATTCTTCATCATATCTAATTGTGCCAACTGAAAGAAAGTTTCAAATAGCTTCAAGGTCAAGGTCTTAGTTCAAGGTCAAATTTGAAAATTGAGCTTGTTTTGAGCGTATCTTAAATGGATTTCATAATAAATTTTCCACCGTGAGTAGATGTACCATTTGAAATAAAATTTAAGCCTGTGAGTGACATTTCCAAGAATTTCATATATGCATGTTAAAAAATGCTGAGCCACATAGAAAACGACAAAATGCAATTAAAATATATGCTAGCCACCTGACAAGGCAATAAGACTATATCTATCTATATATAGCGCATAGTGAAGACTCTGGTCAGACTGTGCAGCTGCACAGGCTGATTCGAGTCTTAACATTGCACACATGGAAAGTTGTTGGAAATGTCACACTTAGGCTCATTTCTAATAGCTTCAAGGTCATGGTCACAGCTCGAGGTCAAATATAAAAATCAAAGCTTATCATGAGCTATATTCTCCAATGATTATGGATAGATTCCAAAACAATTTGGCACAAGAACTCTATAATAAGAAGATGTGCCATTTGAAATAAATTCTTAGATATTTTAAAAGTTCAAGGGAATGGGTCAAGGTCAAAAGTTAAAATTTAACTAAATTGAAGCATATCTCCACATTATGACAATAGGTTCTACCATAATTTTTCACAAATATCCTTGAAAATGAGTAGATGTTAGATTTAGATTTCAGAAAGTACCAATGTCATTGTCAGTTGCAAATTTTTAAATCCACTTTTTACGGTTTGGTCTCGCCACAAGTGTTCTTAGATTATCAAATTGTATGATCCCTTCTCAATGAAAACCTGCCTAACTGATGTCACTTTGTAATTTCAGTTGTCTTACCCAGATACAACATACAACCTTGTAGACTAATCCAATTTCAAAAAAAATAATTGATGATTTCGATTTGATGTGCATTAAAATTGAAAAATTAGACAGCAAAATATGAACAAAAACATTGAGAAAAGGGAGAAATTGCTTGAAAAAAGCAATTTCTTCTTTTATCTCAATGTTTTCCACTTTAATCAATTTCAGTTTATCAAAAGTTTGATTTGTGGAAAATGGTTACATACATAGGTAAAAATGATTTCATTCTTTTTGTAGTAACATATTTTTCATTGTTTTATGAATAATAAATTATGGTATTTTATAAAGAATTGAAGTTTAAGTCTATATTCATTTTTTTGTCATTTAGGCAGATTTTCCTGGAGAACAGATAGTATGTATGTACTTACTAAGTAAGAGACTTTTAGACTGGAGGCTCTTCCTTGGTATCAAATACAGTACTTACTTGACCTTTAGCTTTCTTATCAAAAACTGTTTCATTGAATAAGATAAATGTGTATATCTATTGGATGTTCCAATGATTATTTCAAAATTCATGTTACTTTTATCTGAAGGAAATAATCAAATGTTTTATACATACTGAAGATATGTTTTCTCTATTAATGCTAACACAATAGAGGAGCAACTCTTTCCGAAGGTCACAAGACAAGGATAAAGGTCAAACAGATGATAAAGACAAGAAACAATTAGGTGAATTACAAAATGGAGTTCGGGATAAAGAGGACAAGAAAACAAAGAAAAGTACCAAGTCAGAGAAAAGTAAGGAAAAGGCTAAACCAAAACCGGAGGAGAAAGGTTTACAGCCTGAAAAAGAAGAGAATGGAATGGAAGCAAAAAGTCAGGGAAGTTTCCAGAGTGTTAACCTAGTTGGTAATGATCTTGAAAGAGTTAAAACTCTTATATCAGAAGAGAAAGACAAGGAGCTTGAAGGTCAGGATAAAGATGGTCAAGCTGAAGATAACAGTGTACAAAAGACTGAAGAGCAAAATGTTAATACAGCAGACAATCCAAAAGAGGGCAATAATTCTGATTCATTCTTTGATCAAAATCCAGATGATAATACAGCTGAAAGTTCAAATGGTGATCTAAAAGCTAATGAAAATACTGCCAATAACCAAGAAAATAGTGAAGAACACACTGATAATCAGGAACAGGCAAATGGAAATGCTATTAATAGTGATAGCAATAATGGTGGTGTCAAGGACTCAGTGAAGAAGAAAAAGAAAACATCAAAGGCAAGATGGCTGTTGTATAAAATGTTTTATGTACCAAGCATGTATTTTGTGGACTATATATTTTATTTGTACTATTGTACCCATAACCAGGTTAATGGCAAACTAATATTATAAAATGACATTTATCATTACATATACATTTATGAAAATATTTATGGACATTTATGTAATGTTTTACTATGGAACTATGAAATGAGCATGTCCCTGACATTTCCCAATAATTTCACATGTGCATGTGCACATTGTGCGTCCTTGGTGTCCTAAAAAGCATAAATAAGATTGCCTGACTCTCCAAATAGACTTTGAGAACTATTCTGTCTACAAAATGTATAGTAAAGACTCTGGTCTGTATATGCATATGCACAGGCTGACCAGTGTATTTGCTTTGTGCACATGTAAAATTGTTGGAAATGTCACACACAGGCTCAAATATTGTCATTTTCATGATTTTGTTTGAAAGTGTTTTATATAAAGCATGATTCTTTGTTAACATGTGAATTTTCAAAAACAATAAATCATAACTGTTGTCACTTTACACCCTTTTTTTTTCTAGGTGTCATGAATTATGTTGTTATTTAGACTATTGACAGTGATGTTTTCGTATAAAATTTTAAAATGTTGTCTTTTTCCCCCATTTAGTTCGACTAGAAATGATGCATGTGTATTATTTTGTATTTTTATTCTTTTTTACTGATCTATATGTCATAATTTAAGAAGTATTTCTGTATTTTATAATTTATATTTTACATTGTTTAATAGTGTTTTATTCATTTTAGCATCCTACATTTATCATTTGAGAATTCAAGATAAAATGTAAAATATACCCAAGCGCAATGAAAACACACCTCCCCAAAATCTTTCACAAACTGTCCTAAATTATCAAATTTAAACGACTTTTATTAATCGTCTTTCAACCTATAAAGGAACATGTTTACCTTGCTTGTCTTAACATCTACCATAAGACGTCCCTATTTGTTTAGTGGTCATTGAAAAAACACCCTTTTGGCTCGCTCATTTAATGCATTTTTGAAACAATTTTGAAAAAAGCATATTCAATTGTAACGTTTCTTAGAGAATGAAAATATAGCATTAGTTTTCACATTTGTTCTAAGCAAAAAGCAGTTAAGTGATCACAATTTACGTATGGTATGGCATTTATTAAGAACAGTATGTAATTTTTTCATTAAAATTAAAGAATAGTAAATAACCTTTTGGTACTGGTGTTTTCGAGTCATTTGAACACCAAACAATATGTCTACGTTCATTAGGGACGCAGAAGGTACGATGTTGACATAGAAATTAATGAGCGTTAGCCTATGCACGAATCAACTTTCTAGACTATGGCAACTGTTCCACAAAGTGATAGCCAGCATTTTGTACTGAGTTATAATTTACATGTATGTTACCAAAAGTCGAACGTCAGAAAGGTTTTGCAAACCTACTTTGCAGATATTAGATAAATGAATTTTTTAACTTTTTTTCTTAAGTCATAGGTTCCATAACCTTAGACTATTTCTGACTTTACTCTAACATTATTGTGCAGAAAACGGCCTTTTACAAGTAGATGGGTAATATACATTAAATAAATATTAAAAAAAAATCATGTGGTGCCTTTTCAATGCTCGTTAGTATATTTGTTAGAACAAAACAACTGATGAAATACCAGAAGAAAATATAGTTCATACAATTTTCCAGACCATGTTTAGGTCAGCTTTTTAAGTACAAAATCCAAATTATTTTTTTTAGCTTGAATGTTGGCTAAGCATGATGTGCTTTAGCTGCTAAATAACTTAAGAGTATATAATTTCATATAACTTAGTTAGCTAAATAAGTCATCCTACAACCTGGTAGCCTAATTAACCACAATTATTAATGGTATAATAAGCCTCACTTATCTATCTATAGATGTCTCATTGAATAGGTTCTGATTTCATCCCCTTATACATACATATGTATATATATCTATTATACAGGAAGATGGAGTGACAAATGAGAGAAAGAAGGAAGACAAAGAGGATAAATCTGATGTGGCACAGCTGTTCAAGATTGCTAAACAATTAGGTAGGGTTTGCATCTCCTATAGAATAATATTTTTCCCTGTGTGTCTAAGATTTAAAGCATTTTTGAGTCATTTGCACCTTTCCCTTATATCATTCATAAAGTTTTATTCTCACAAAACCACTTAATTTTTTAAGTACCATTTTCTTTCAGTTTGAACAGGGAGAGAACAAAATTCAGGTTCTTTCTAGAACAGACATTTCTGTGTATTTCAAAATATGTATTCTATATAAAGTTCCATGTACATGATCATAATAACTTCAATAAAATAGGGACAAATATCCTTAGGGATAAAATAAGGATAATTGAAAAGTGATGGATTATCTTTAACTTGGAAGATTTTTTATCTAATACTAAATTGCATCTTATCCATGGTGTAGTTAATAACCCTCATAGCTGTATATTGAAAAGTTTTAACCAGCAAACACTTAGAAATTGTAATAAGAACACATGCAAAGCAAGGTACTTTTCATTTTCTGATTACAAATGCCAACATTTTCTTCTTCAATGTAAGGATAGTTACTATGTTTTATAACTTTACTGACATTATGCCCTATACCAATGGACCAAGACTTTCTCATTATTGTTATCTATCTTCTTTCAGGTAAACCAGAAGATATTATGATTAAAACTCTAATAAAGAAGACTCATAAACAAAGAATGACAACAAAGGCAAAGTTCAGACAGAAGTATGATCTGGTGAGTGTTCAAAGTAACAATATAAGTGACATGCTAAGGATAATATTTTTTAATTTTAAACAAATTTAGTCTAAAAGGCAATGTGAGTTAATTAAGGAAGTGGAACCGTAATAGTTCCATAACATTTTGGAAGTAATGAACTTAAACAGTGTTTACCAAGGTTTCCTAATGATTTTCATTAGAAAACTTCGGTCAACATTGTGAAAGATCATGAGACCCAAAATGTTACCAAACTATTACGGTTCCACTACCTTTGGTGTTACTAGGACTGATACTTTTCCCACTTCCCAGATGGTCTTTTTCTACATGCCTGAGGGTTGATTTATTTGTTTGAATGGGGTATTACACTGCTTTCAATAATACTTCAGTTATATTGCGGCTGCTGGAGCACCTAACAATGGATTCCTGGTATTCCTCACACTAGTACCACCATCACATTCTTTCTAGTCTCCTGCTGCTTTCTCACAAAGGTCTACAATTATTGACCCATTGGTGAGAGACAAATAGTCAAAAAGAAGAGTGCCGCAGTCAGGGATCGAACCCAGGACCTCTAGATTGACAGTCTGATGCGCTACCAAAAAAAAAAGGGTGGGTAACACCTGTCTTTAAATCTTAACATCCCCTTTGTTGTGGATACCCAGTTGAATCATTTTGATGTGAAGATTCAAATGAGCACCTGCAATGTAAGTTTTGTGCAAGTATTACTGAAAAATTTAATCTAAAATCCAAAATACTCCCTCTATGTGTAGCTCTGGGAATAACAGTCCTATAACAAACTTGTTGACTCTCAAAAATCTTTTTCTTAGCTTATTCAAACATGAGAAAATATGTCTGTACAATGATTGTCGTCTATTTTGTTTATTTATATAGATCTTATTTCATTAATTATTTCCCTTTTAGGACCTGATAACAGAACTCAAATTAGGACTTGGTAATCATTGGGACAATCTTATAGATGCATTGCTACAAGAGAGGGGCGTGGCAGACGCATATGCAGTATTTGATGCACTCAGTGTAAGTAATTAGAACCAAATACAGGACCTAACATCACTGTCCCAATGTTACCTCCCTTACATGTTATAATTTGAGCCTGTGAGTGATATTTATAACAATTTCAAATATGTGCAAAGCAAAGTTTCTGGCCAGCCTGTGCATCTGCACAGTCTGACCAAAGTCTTTACTCTGCGCTTAGTAGATAGATAAGGTCTCTAAGTATCTGTAGACCATCAGGTAACTCTTTATCTACAGTATGTGGCTGTCTACAAAGCTCAATGTAACACCTCAGGAAAATTTCAAATTGTTGGAAATATCACACACAGGCTCATTTATGATTGTGACCTGTCAGGCAAAAAAGGACAATCTGAATACCTTTTGAAAGTGTGGACCATAGTCAGACTGTGCCAGTTGCACAGGATGACAAGGGTTGAAACCTTATTTTCTTGGCTAATTTTTTAAACCTAAATAATCATTCTATATTCTCTGAGATGGTCCTTTTCATGTGACGGGTTTTATTTATGTAATATTGTAAACACTAAATCACTGTTCACATCCTAGGAACTCATCAAGAGAGGTTGATGTGATGTAAAACAATAGACTTTTTGAAAATCGAATTCTTGTAGCAGCTAATTTTGTATGTGCTATGATTTAAAACCCTCTATTAGAGCGCCTGTGAGAAATGTTTCTCTCTAAAAGGTTGTTTCTCCTCCTAGAGCTATTCTTTTGTGGTAGACTAACCAGAAATAAATCACCTCTTTCAATGAACTCCTCATTTAAAAGTTGTTTATGCTGTACTTAATTTCACAGCTGCAGCTGATATATCATCACCAGTATTTGATAACCTAACAATTTTTACATTTAATAAAAACAAAGGTTATTTCAATATTTCAGCAAAAATTGTCTTTTTCAAGAAAAATGAAATAAATCTTAACACTACTACATAATAATAAAGCCGTTTTATTTCATCTCATTAAGGATATGCATGATATTGGAGGAGGAAACAAAAATAAAAGTAAAATGCCTTAAATCCTGTAGTCGGAAGAAAAATAAAACTGAAAAAATTTATGCTTTTATTTTATTATGCCCCCGTATCGAGAGAATTGGGGCGGCTCTCCCAAGAACCAAGAAATAAAAAAGTAATGGCCTGATTGGCAATTATTATTGCTCATTGTCGCAAAACTTTGATTTGTGCGGGAATTTTGCAAAATAGAAGTAATCCTTAAACCCAATACATTATGCATCTATACGTGACAATCTTATATTGTGGGCAAAATGTTAAGACTCAATTAGATCGTGTACAGTTAACAATATGGTGAAATTGACATTCATCTTGTACAAAACCATTTCAAATCACTCGCTCAGTGCTCCATTCATTAATTCCAAACAATCTTTCAAACCATTCAAAACACTTCAAACTCACTGAAAAAGATAGAATTAACAACGTCATTCAAAGCAAATTAGCTAGAAAAAAACAACACCATTTCACTGACATAGTACATATTGTAAGCCTCTGATAGGTTCTTGCAGAAATTGGAAGCCATTTATAGAACTTGTATGCATATATTTTCTAAGGAAGGTAACATCCTGAACAAAATTTGCGATATTGGATGACCTATCATTAAATTCACTCAAAACTTGCTTCATGCACTCATTCAATTTCACACTAAAATCATTCATTTTGTCAATTTCACCATGTTGATAACTGTAGTTGCATAGTCTGTTCAGAATCTTCACTTTGCCCTCTAAAGATAGCTACAGACCTGAAGCACCTTTCACAGTGTCAAAACATTTTCAATGCTTCATGTGATTGTTTAAACCACTTCTCTTCAATGTTTAAAAAGCATTTAAATAAGGGTTTTTAGTTCACTTGAGCACAGAGTGCTCAAGGTGAGCTATTATGATCACTAACTGTCTGTCATTCGTCAACAATTTCTTTTAACATCTTCTCTTCCTAAACCACTTGGCCAACCAATTTTAAACTTGACAGGAATGTTCTTTGGATGAGGCTCTTCAAAAGTTGTTAAAAGAATTTGATTTGATTCAAACTCTGGTTTCCAAAGGAATTGAAAGGCTGAAAAATGGCTGAAAATTGCCAAAAATCGTAAGAAAAATTCTTCTGTTCCTAAATCTCTTGGCCAATCAAGCTTTTACTTGGCAAGGTTGTTTCTTGGGTGAACCTCTTCATGAGTTGTTGAAAGAATTTAATATCATCATAAACTCTCTCGTTTCTTATGTAACAGAAAGGCTGAAAATTGGCAGAAAATTACCAAAGATCTTAAAAAAAGTTCATATCTTCTTTCCGTGTAGGTCTACAAAAGTTGTTATAAGAATCAATTCCATCAATAGCTTTGTTTGCCATGGTAACAGAGATATTGAAAATTTACAAAAAATTATGAAAAGAATCAAATTGCAGTAGGATGAAATTTAAGTCTATTTCTTTCAAAACTATCCTAAATGTACATCAATCAATATCTGGTATTTATAACATGGTTGATAAGTTATGAGTTGACTTACTCAGGTGAGCAATCAAGGTACTCAAGTGAGCGAGTTAGGCCCATCATGGCCCTCTTGAATTTTTTTTAATCTTATACAGGCCATATTTGTTACTGATTGGCCCAAACATTCTGGCAGAGCAGGGCTAAAGTATCTTGCTAAATATTATATGATATTTTATACTTTATATGCTATACTTGTTACAGACTATACAAATAAGCAAGAAGGTAAACCAAACTGATCAAGGAATATTCTAATATTTTTTTAATCATGATAATTATGTAGATTTATTTCATAGAATTGTGGTGATATGTATGATTTTATCACCTCAGCTTCTTTGTAAATTAACCCTTGTCATGCTGATCCCGGAATATTCCTGCTTTAGCAGGAGGTATGGACAAACATCAGCCTGCACATATGTGCAGTCTGATCTTAGTCTATACAACCTGATTTTCCTTTTTAAACCAGAAAAGTTTCAAAAATTATTTTTACAAAATCAAATACTGACTCACAATTAGGAAATACAGAGCTTTCAGCACTTTGATTTAAATATAATTTTGCCAAGGTTTTTAATTCGGCATGACAAGGGTTAACAAAAAGCTGAGACAATTTCATCACTCTGGTGTTGTTCCCATAGTTGGTGAGTAAGAATGTTAAGGTTTAAATACAGTCAATTTGCTCAAGCGACTATTGAGCGATCATTTTCATTAAGCAACCAGTATCAAAAGTACAGTACTTCACAGTAGGATAAATCTCAGAAAGAGTGGACATCTTTGGATGAAAAATTGTTCATTATTAAATCTTATGTCGTTGGAACCCATTAGAATCATCTCAAATGGACAATTCATTTGATTCAATAATGAATTATGCGAGGAACTATGTGTTTTATCTTAATGACGTGTATTAGATATCCTGGAATATGTACTTATGGATGTTTAAGCATAATTAAAGCTAATACCTCATTTTGAGTTATAGTCTAGGCTCTTATGTAAAAATATTGGGTCGATCGTGACACGTCGGACGAAAGTGCCAGTTTTTGTCTATGGTAAGCTACTATCATGAGATAACCTTTGCACTAGGGGTGCCCGACTTGGCGGGTCTAGATACGCCTTAAGAGCGATTTCAAATTTCGGATAAATGTGTATCCGGATACTTTTCCTTTTATTTTCAAATTTGCGAATTCTCTTTGTTTGACGTACAAAGATAACACCAAAGTGTCGTTTTTATCTCTACTTTACTCATTTTTAGTCCCGCATCAATTTTAATGGTAATTTTAGTCGGTGTCCAAGTGTTTGTTTGTCTAACCATCTGTATGCCATAGTATAGCTAAAAAGGCTGCATTATACGTGTAATTTGATAACCGTAGTTGAGATTTGTTGCACATACTTTTAACTATGTCATTTCCTATTTTTAAGTATCACTTGATGTCGAAGGTAAAAAGGTTATCTGTCGTATCTGTCCAAGCACAGCAATTCACAGGACCGGGAAGCACATTGCAGAGCAGTCCCAGCCTCGATCCCCAGTCGCGTTGAAAAAGTTTTCGTATCAGTCTCTCACCAATGAGCTGTTTTACGCTCGAATAGTGAAACCGGTGCCGCCAAATCGCATGTGATAGCGCACCAGACCGTCTATTTAAGTTGTTCCTAAATCGATCCGCGACGGTGGCACTTACCCTTACCGGCAATGTCCTTCCATCAACGGGTTTATACTCGTTAACCTATATTCGATTAGCAGCTTTAGAACTGGAAAGGACGTCATAGTAGTACTGGTAAGAGAAAATCAAGGAATCCATGGCTAGTAGTTCTAGACTCCTAGATGTGTTTAAAAGTTGTTTAAAATGCCTTACTCACTACTCAAATATGCTAGTTCTAATGAGACTAATATGAGAGCTCAACGGTTAGGTGTTCCAGCAGCCCCATTCAGACAGAAATTCATTGAAAAGTGTTCATACTTCCTGGTGAATTCAAAGACTAAAATTGTTAAACAATGTCTTTACCTAAGAAGAGCAAATTGATTGCCATTCTAGTCAGAAACTATCTTCCTGAAAGTCATATACTATCCGTGTTAAAACTTAAATACCCGGTCCTACGATTTCTATTAAGGATAGAACTTTCAATACATTTCA
This sequence comes from Fragum whitleyi, assembly GCA_948146395.1. Classification (NCBI taxonomy): domain Eukaryota; kingdom Metazoa; phylum Mollusca; class Bivalvia; order Cardiida; family Cardiidae; genus Fragum; species Fragum whitleyi. The sequence continues at coordinate 60,821,084 of OX411544.1, read as the reverse complement.
GGGGTCACAGAATGACATCCTATCAAAATGGTGACGATATTAAAACACTTATAAAGATGAAACAATTAAAAAAAAACTAATAAAGAGCACCGTGTGCGGCTTCCAACACTCAGCTGCTCGGTGCTATGTAGTGTACGAAGATATGAAATCTTAAAAAAAGGAACTTAAATCATGCGAACATGCGTTTAGTTACAGGAACCCTTTGTCAGTACAGATTGCTCTGAAAATATTTATTGATCAAATATTCAGTTAAAATCAAATGCTTTTAGCCATGCGTTCAATATTATTATACAGGCAAAAAGAAAAAAAAAAGGTTTTCTCATAAAGCCAGTTACACGATGATGTCGATGTGGTTATAGTCATGCGAAGGTTGATCCATAAATTTGTAAAATTGGCCCATAACTTTCGCATTTCTTGCTTGTTTGGTGTATAGTTTGTTGAGTGTGTAGTTCAGTATCTTCGTACGGTATAAATATTATAAATGTTATTTTTTTTGTAAACTAATATTTGGCAGCCTTAAAATTTCGTTGGTATAGTAACATACAGGAGCTAAGGCAGAGGGAGCTTAAAAACAATGAAAATCCGTTACATCAATATTTTTTCTGAGAATATTCGTTAACGTTAGTTGAAATTTCTTGGCAGAACTAAATAAGACGCAAAAGGAAATCAATTGTAACATTTTAAACTCGGTTGGAAACGTTTTTACGTTGAATTAAGACTGATTATTCCAGAGAATAGTGATCTGACGTAAAAACAACACAAAAATTTACCTTTTATTTCTTATATTTTTTCCTCGTCCAAGTTATTCATCAACCCAAAAATTCAAGATGATTTAGGGAAAATATAATTATGTGCAAAATGAACCTTTTTCTAAAGTTACCCCGGATGTTCAAAGAGGGACAGGCTTTTAATGGGGATTTAGAAGGGTATACATTGTAATGAAGTTTCAACAAAAACACTCGTTCAAATTGATTTTTATCATTTTCCTAAATAAAGGTCCAGCATTAGGGTCTGCACTTGAATAGAATTATTACGATTCATACAGAACTATTACACAAATTTTATTCCAAAGGGAGTGTGGATACTTTCTGCATGTTAGTTTATCAGTCACAGAAAGGCATCGGAGTAAACGGAGACTATGTAGAAAAGAGTCAACGATGACGTCATATTTAACGTTCTGGCTCCTTCGCCTACGTGTGGGCTGTATGTCAAAGACTTTTTTCTCCTCTCTACAATCGCTATTTATTGCACAAATTAAAAACTTTTCACATTTAGTATACAAATATTGCATTAAATTATTGTATAATTTTGATTTTGATAGTCAAGCTTTCTAAGGTTTTTCATTCTACGAAGTTCTGGATCAATCGTCGTACACTGTTTTTTTATAATTATTATCTTAATTGTTCATCTGCCGAGTGTTTGATACGCATTTCGAAAGAGTTTCACTTTGTGCGTTTTTTGTACTTTTACAAAAATTTATAGAACAATTTGATGGACATTCAGGTTATGCAAGAATATAGTATTATTTCATGAGTCTACGAGGTGGAATAAGATTAAACGATTGCACTAACTACTGGAACTGATCAGGTAACTCTCTAATACTTGCTTATTTTTATAAAAGCCCCTAAAGCTACTGTCACATAAACAATCCGACGAGTCGGCGATGCGCATTTATACAGAATCGATGATAAAAACGACGCCTAGTCGCCGGCGACTGATCGGTTCATCAACCTATTAAATAGCGGACCTTTAGTAGATCGGCAATGCGTCGGTGAGTTTCAAGTTTGTAGCTGTCGGCTAGTCGACGACGTCTTTTAGATTTGTGGATGACAATATTGTATCGACGACTTATCGCTGTCTATCCTTCGAGCTCCGGCCGATTTTGTTCACATCGCAGAAGTCATTTCTGACCCTTCCACTTATGGAAGTGATCGGCGACTAGTCGGCCATGCATCACCGGAGCATCTCACCGGCGTATCATCAGCATGCTTTGTTCAATTGACCATGATTTCTGGAGAAGAATTTAGCCATCGTCACGTCGGCCGAGATTTATGTAACTGCAAAGCATTTTTGTCCTGAGATAGCGACCGACGCCCGGTCGACGTCATTTTTTACTAATCGTCCGATGAAAAATAGGAATCGCCAATGTGTCGACGACGCTGACCTTTGTGTGACTTTAGCATAACATAGACAAAACAGATCATAAAATTGGAAAGTAAACAAACGCGTTTCATTTAAATCAATCATGTGCCTTATTTTCATTTCATCAATCACTTGGTTATTAATGAGTGTAAGGTTAGCAATTTCATTTTTAATTGAAATAAAAAAGCACTAATTTTCATAAAAAGAAAAGCCCGTGTTCCTGTGACGTCTCTTTATTTGCGACGAACTGGTGGTAATTCGCCGACATATTCGACGATTTGTCGATAATACAGCAAAAGCCGTGATGACATGGCAAAAATCAGTACTTAAAAGATTTTCTAGCAATTCATCATTGATTGACCCGCGATGAATAGTGACGTGAAAATTAACTACCACCTGGATCGCACTTTCAAGTCGCATATACGCGAGAAATGTAAAAAAAAAAATGTGACGGCTTGAAAATCATTTTAGTTATACCCTTCAGGTATCACGAATCAACAAATAAGATCAAGAAGCAAAATTATTGAAATCATTTGATTTTCATTACATAGGTTCACCAAGAAAATAATAGGCTTCAGACATTTTAATAATCTTAATCCTTGTTATTACTTTCCTCCCTGTCAGTTACTCAACAATATTCTGAGTATTGTCCAGTTAAATTAAATTGTAAAATCTCAAAAGGAAAGGTATTCGGATAGCAATTTATCCGAATATTTGATCACCGATTTCAAGATTTTAAAGCTTGTAAAATCGGGCACTCCCATTTCAGATTCACGCTGATAGTATAACCTACGATCAGGACTATCTTTTTGCAACTTCGCAAACCAGAATCATTTGAATTGCCGATCCCTTAAAATGTTGAAATGCCGATAATACAAAAATGATACTTTTGTCTTAAAACTGTAAATTTAACAACCAGTTTAAATTCCTTTATGCTTTAAGATTTGAAATTTAATTCATTCTTATTGTAAATATAGTTTTAATGCAAAATATTTATAGGAGTTTGACATAATAGGATTTTTTTCGTTTAAAAGGAACAGTAGTCGGATAGTACACTATCCGAACATTTAATCAACGATTTCTAGTCTCATAGGCCTCAAAATCCGGGCACCCCCTGTGCAAAATATTGCCCATCGATCCCTCTAACTATGAACAAAAAATGGCACTTTCGTCCGACTTGTCACGATTTTTTACCTAAGCGACTCTACTATTATGGATGAAATCAAAGTATTGTGCATTTGACTTCTCTATGGACCAACATTTATCCAAAGTTTTCTAAAATGAATTGTTGGAAACTATTTTTGCTAGTCGTGTCAATTTTTCAATCTAATACCATGAAGAAGTATGGTTTTCAGAATTTTTGAAAGTAAAATAATGATTTTGGCCATCAATCTACATGTTTAATACCAGCCTATCATACCTAGAGCTTCTATAATAAAAGGAACAGGGAATTGTCTCTTCCTAAATAGTTCTGATTTGCATTGGTATCGTGTCAAAAGTGAATATTTTTTTGGGAGCCATTTTTGTATAAAAATCAATTTTTTATTTAATCAATGTTGTCAGCATAATTTTCTTCTTGAGAATATTAAAATGAGTGTTAGAGTCTTTGTGCAAAAACCATATGACCAGATATTGGTAATCATCTATATACATGTATATATTTTGAGATGAACCCCATACTCCCTTATACAGACCAATCAAAATGGCTTATTTTACAGAATCATTGCAATTTTTGCCAGGAAAAATCCAGTAAACAGGCGAGTTAAAACAGTACATATCACATGAAATTTAAGTTTAAAATGAGTTGACTGTCAATATGCTACATCAACATCAGTTATGGATAGAGAAATAATTAAGTTTCCCTTTGGATGGTAGCACCTACAGCTGAGCCTGCATGGCACCTGCATGGGGTGCTTCGTTTCATTATTCATATTTTTGAGTCTATGTGTGACATTTCCAACAATTTCAGATGTACCAAAAGGGGTGGACAGACGTTTTGGCCACGGACGTTTTGGCCAGGACGTTTTGGCCACGGACGTTTTGGTCACAATATTTTTTGAAACAGGACCTTTTGGCCGAAAAATATTTGTTGGAAGAATAAGTCATTTTAAGAAGTTCTAATCACTTTAAAGTTGTTATTTTAGTCATTTAGATAATAATATTGACATTTTTTACCGTTTTAATGTGTTTAATCACTTAATAGCACATCTGAAAAAGAAAAAAAAAATCCCTTATTTGGGACTCCCTTACAATACTTTACCATGATAATAAATTATTTGAAAATAATATGAAATGTTAACAATATAAAGTTTACAAAATGCAATATCTGCATATATTTCTTTCAAATATTTTATGAAAATATAAGATAAAAACAATATGGATTTTTCTTAGAAAGCACAACCATAGATCATTTCTTTTGGCCAAAAGAATTTGACTATATTTATTAAATCAAATTAACTATCAACTATTTACCCAATAAATGGACAAAAGATAAAACAAAAATTGTTACATGTACCCAATAAATGGACAAAAGATAAAACAAAAATTGTTACATGTAGATCAAAGCAAGTTTGCAAAATTCAATCATCAACATTTAATTGATCATTATAAACAATTTAATAGGGATTTAAGAATTTTTCCCTATAAAATATTTTGCCAAAAATGTATAATTCTTTGAGAAAATAAACTCCTTTTCTAACACATTTTTGTTAATGGTATGATATTTTTACCTTGTAAATACACTTCTTTAGTGGACAAATAGTTAAATGAGAAGAAAAAAAATAAAGCATAACAATTAATTGCTATATACAAACTTTTTAATACCCATATAATAGAATTTGGCCAAAAGGTCCTACTTTGAAAAACATTGTGGCCAAACCGTTAGTGGCCAAAACGTCCGTGGCCAAAACATCCTACATTCACCAAAAGGGCCATTATTAAGCAGCCTATAAAGCCATGTAGGTAAATTAGAATATTTTCTGACTGTCCAAAGACACATTTTAAGACCTTATCTATCTACAAAGTGCAAAGTGAAGACTTTGGCCAGACTGTGCAAATGCACAGGCTTACTAAAGTCTTTGCTTGGTGCACATTTGAGATTGTTGGAAATATCACACACAGGCTTATATTTCTTTCTTTAATTACTATTTTTCAACTATATGTATTTTTGAATTTTATTAGTAAGATTTTGGGGATGAGGGATTTTATAATTTATTCTATCAAATAGTTGTTTTAATATTAGAAGTTAAACTATGATTTACAGGCCAGTGCTAGCAGAGAGGTATGGCTTTTATTTATCATGGAATGGTGTCTAGACCCTTTTCATGCTGTTCACAGCATTTTTCTGTTGTAAAAAAAGCCTTTGGCAGACAGTATAGACTAAGATCAGCCTGCACAGGGGTGCAGACTGATCTGAGCCTACTCTGTCTGCTTTCCACTGAATTAGGGTAGTGAGCCTGTTATATTTATGAGATGTTTCAGAAGTCATGAAATTTAACAGTGTAAACTGAGGTTTCCTAATGATTTCATTAGGAGACCTTGGTTAACTTTGTGAAAGATCATGAGTTAGGAAATGTTGCAGAACTATTATGGGTACACTACCTTAATGTAAAGAAAATTGTGCCAGACTGTTTTAAAAAATCTTTGAAAAAAATCATGCTTTTAATTCAATTCAGCAGGATTAGGGTTAAATTTTTTTGATACATATATTGTTGTGTTGGTAATAGACATAGTGTTTGTCAATTTGTATTACTAATACTGTATGAGGTTTTAAAGTATGGTAATTAGACTTACTAAAAATCTTGGAATGTATATCATAGGCATGCTTCATTCTGGTGCGAGCATCATCCTAAAATTATCATTTTGAAATCCCCATTACATTGATTATGAGAACAAAGTAAAAAGACGCTTTATATATATCTTTTATGGATCAAAGTCCTATGTGGATGTTCCTTGGGTCAAGTTAAACACAAAAGTGGATTAATATAACTATTTTTCTGCATATTTCTTGTGTACACAACACTCTGGTGGACTTATGGTCTGACTAAGATCAGTCTGTGCGGATGTATAATATGATCTTTTATATGACATATTTCGCAGAGAGAAATAACCCCATTGAATAGTTTTCATATTACATGGGTGTGATGAGAATTTGTGAAACTGATCTGTGAAAATGTGGTATTTCTCGTCATATAAATAATGACACTTATAAATCTTTTATTGTAGATGCATTTAAATTTGTTAAAATATTTTTGAAATGAATTATTATTCTGCTTTTTGCTTATATTTTGTGCTTATGCTTAATTGCTTCAATTTGCCATTTACCCAGATCCATAGATTTAAAAAAATGAAAAAAAATCATGCAAGATAAATTGCCGTATAGCTAAGAATTATGAAATGGTGTCTAATTTACTGTGGTTGGCTTTTCAATTTTGACCTATAAAATTCAGTATGCTAAAAATCCTGAAATTCATCTTTGATTCTAAAACTGACTTGTAAGTTGTAAGTCACTATAATATGAGCCTGTGCGTGCATTTCCAACAATTTGACATGTGAGTGAGGAAAAAAAATTGAGCAGCATCGATAGCCAAAAAGTGTAATAAGACGATTGCTTGAATGTCTCTAGATACTTTGAGACCTTATCTATCTAGAAAACGCAAAGTAAAGACTCTGGACAGACTGCATATGCACAGGCTGGCCAGAGTCTTTGCTTGGCTTACTTTTGAAATTGTTGAAATTGTCACGCACAGGCTCATATTTGACTTTCATCATCCTTGCGTTCAGGATCTGAAAAGGTTTTTGGGCATTTAAAAACGGTACCTGTTTTGCACGTAAGAACAATATGGAAAGCAAGGTATCATTACTTAAATATTTTGTGAAGGTTTTTACCTTGCAGCTTTTTTTAAGCTTTGCTATGATTTTGATATTTTTAAAAATGTGAGAATTTTGCTTAGAAATAAAGCTTTGCTTCCTCACAATTATCGAAAAACTCTCTTTTGAAAGTATTATAAAATCTTTTCAAGATTTTGTAACTCGAATTTTTACACACTGATGCATGAGTTACACCTTTCACATAACTGTATACATTATTAAGTAAGATTCCAGTCAAGAATGTTCTATGCTTTGCTTTTGCCATGCATTACTTTTACAGCATTGTACTAATAAAGAATTATTTCAAAATGATTCAAGATCCTTTGAAATACATGTATAGGCATATTCTATAGTTTTGTGATTATCTTTTTTGTTATAATATGCTGTGAATATGGTTTTGATTGCTTTCAGCTTTCATTGCAAATATTGATAATTTTGGAATAAACCTGCAAAAGAAGGTACTAACTTTTAGTGTTCTTTAGTGTTTTACCTGATTGTCATATACAGACTGGAAACATGCAACAATTCTAAATGCCTATATGTTTCTAGCTACAGCTTCAACTTTTGGTAGCAACCTATCAAATATTGATGGCTCAGCATGAAATAGTTGTAACTCCCTATAAACATATAGGGAGTTACAACTGTTTTACGCTGAGCTATCGATAAGTAGTGATTAAAACTCATCATTATGTCAATTAAAATACAGTTTTCAATAAAGTATTATCATGATAATTGTACATTTTATAATATGCAAGCGTTTTTTAAGGGGTTTATTGTAAGAATATAAGGTACTTTTATACTGATAACTTAGTTAACTATATTTTACAGACAGAAGATGTGGTAGATGTTGTTGAACTACTCAGTACCAGAAATAATGCTGGTATAGCAGAACTGAAGGAATGCTACAGAAAAGGTAGAGTTTTGATTAACATAAATAGTCTTGACTAAATAATCTGTTAGTACCAGAAATAATGCTAGTATAGCAGAACTCAAGGAATGCTACAGAAAAGGTAGGATTCGAACTGTTGACCCAATAGACCTATTAATCCAACAGTAATTTGGTACCAGAAAAAATGCTGGTATGGCAGAACTGAAGGAATGCTACAGAAAAGATGGAATTTGAACTCTTGACCCAATAGACTTATAATTCCAACAGTACTTTGGTACCAGAAAAAATGCTGGTAAAGCAGAACTGAAGGCATGATGCTATAGAAAAGAAGCTACTACTGAACAATTATATGCAGTATCAAAAGTAATGCTAGTATAGCAGAACTACCTAGATAAATGATTTCACTTTTTATTGAGTTTTAAAACATTTTTCAGCAACTCAAGATTTTTTCAATATCCAGTACCTGCAATTGAATCTTTGGTTCCACTTGTTGTTTTGTTGCTGTTTTAACTGGCGCTTTTGTTGTTGTTGTTGAATAAATGTTCTTGAAATATTGAATTAATTTAAGGAAAGCTTGATTACATAGCATTTTGGGGCCCTAATGGGCCTCTTATTTTCTAATAAAGCTTTTGAATTATCAAAGCTAATCCTACCTCGATTTCATGTTTCAGAGTTTTCCATCAGTTTAGAAGAAGATATAGCAGACAGAACTCCAAAGCCAGTTCAGACACTACTCATTGTTCTTCAAAAGGTATCTGTCTTTAAATTCACATACTGTAAAAATTCAAGTAGAGCCCCATGCTCTAATAGAACCCCATCCACCTTTTTGGAATTGAATTCGACCTTTTTTAGTGTGATTTTAAAAAATCTTGAAGCCTCTAGTAAAGGCCCTTACCCACAACATCAAGGTCACTAGGCAGTTACAATTATTTTGCACTTAGCCATCAATTTTTAAGCATGGCCTCCAATAAAAGCTCCCTTTTAATAGCAATGAGATGATTCTAATCAAACACAGCTTTGAAGGAAGTTATTATTTCAAACTTTTGATAAAAGTGCTAAAGATGACCCATTGTGTTTGCCTAATATTGGTCATGTATTTTTGGTCATCCACAATTTTTTTCAATGTCTCCTCCAACTAAATCAGTGAACCAATATAGACAGTACTAGACAGGCAAATTCCTTTGATGAAGCTCTAACAAACAAAAATGTAGCCCAGGAAAATAATATAAGCTGAAACTAGAGGGTATCTAGTTTTGATATCTAGTATATTCATCATCATCTAATTGATTTCTACCAAGTTGATTATAACATACCCTGTTGGCCTAATTGGACTCTGACTGGGTGCATTAATTTTCACATGTAACATCGATGGCTCAGTGGGAAACAGTTGTAACTGCCTATTGAAATATTGGCAGTTACAACTGTTTTGTACTGAGCCATCGACATGTAAAAAAACCCTTAACTTTGAACAATTCCTTCACTGAAATGAAATGATAGATGTTTTACATTCAGCAATCAAATAAGAATATAGTAGAACTCTTGTTTGCTCATATCATACCATTGGAATCATGCTGTTCATAGCAAAAAAAAGCTTTAGAAGAGAGTTAACCCTTTCCTGTGTAATCCCGGTTTTTACGTGCCTGTGATTTTATTATTGAGAAAACATTGGGAAAAAAAGATGAAATTGCTTGTGACAAACAATTTCTTTTTTTCCCACACTATTTTCTAACCTACTGAATGGTTATTTTTCAAATGAAGTCCACTTTAAATTTTAACCTACAAAACCAGTGAATTTGGACAGGTCTAAAATTGTGTAAAACAGGAAAGGGTTAAAATGAAGATCTTCCTGCACAAATGTGCAGTCTGATTTCGGCCTTAACTACCTGCTTTCTACTGAGTTATTATGGGAAAGGCTTGAACCAGACTTGCTATCTAATTGGTGGAAAATTGGTTTTATTCATCAATGATTCATTCGGAACATCACTCGGCCATTTCCGTAAACTGCAACAGACCTCGGATGTATGTAAGGCGGATGGGTATGTAACAAAATCGTGCATTTTGTTAGGCGGAAACAGTGTAAGAAAAACTAGCAAAGTAGATTTATATCTTTTACAGTAAATAACAGCTGAAAAATCTAAATTTTTGAGAATGACGAATCATTCTCAAAAATTAAGAATTTTCAGCTGTTATTTAAGAATCTAAAGATATTAATACGATGGTTTCACGTCAGTGACTTAAACCAGTAGCGTTGGCGACGTCGAATGTTTTCACTCACAGTTTCGAGGGCTAACGCTATTTAAAGTGACGCCAACAAGTTTTTCCAAGGTTTTCCCGTAATTTTTAAAAATAGTCTGTATATGTACATCCAAGGTTGATCGTGAGATTGGCCGAGTGGTGTTCCGAATGATCAATGATTATGAGTTTACAGCCAATTTGTTAGCCTCCAAACAAAGTAGTCCAATAAGAAATCTTCTTTATTGTGGAAAAATCTTAATATTTTAACTCAAATATATAATAAATCATAAGATATGAAGAGAGCAATCTTTAATTTTATAGAGGCATGAAACTAAAAACCTAATCAGAGTAATGTATGTATACTCTTTATGAATTCATGGAGTGTTGATTTTATTATACCCCCCACCTACGAAGTAGAGGGGGGTAAATTGGTTTCACCATGTCTGTCTGTCTGTCCATCCGTCCGTCCGTCCGTAGACCTTTTCATTTCTGGACTCTAACTCAAGAACCAAATGACCTACAATCATGAAACTTTACACAAATGTTCCTTATGACCCAAGGAAGTGCCCTATTGTTTTTGGGTCATGTAGGTCAAAGGTCAAGATCACAGTCAGCTTTTGTTCAATTTTCGTTTCCGGACTCTAACTCAAGAGCCAAGTGGCCTACAATCATGAAACTTTATACAAATGTTCCTTATGACCCAAGGAAGTGCCCTATTGTTTTTCGGTCATGTAGGTCAAAGGTCAAGGTCACAGTCAGCCTGTGTTCAATTTTCGTTTCCGGACTTTAACTCAAGAACCAAGTAGCCTACAATCATGAAACTGTATACAAATGTTCCTTATGACCCAAGGAAGTGCCCTATTGTTTTTGGGTTACATTGGTCAAAGGTCAAGGTCACAGTCAATTTTTGTTCAATTTTCGTTTCCGGACTCTAACTTGAGAACCAAGTGACCTACAAGCATGAAACTTTATGAAAATGTTGCTTATGATCCAAGGAAGTGCCCTAATGTTTTTGGGTCATATAGGTCAAAGGTCAAGGTCACAGTCAATTTTTGATCAATTTTCATTTCTGGACTCTTAACTCAAAAACCAAGCGACCCAGAATCATGAAACTTCATGCAAATGCTACATATGACCTCAATATTAGTTACAAACACATCCTGCACTAATAGCACTTGCATTCTGACAAAGCGCTTGTGGAGGGTATTAGTCCGCTCTGCGACAGTTCTAGTTTTTTTTTTGTTTCATACCTTCATAAAATTATATAATGCTCTTTTTATCTCTTAAAAAATCAACAGGGAACTAGAGACGAGTCCTCAGATGTAGATGAGGATGAAGCAAAGAAAGATGCAGAAGAATTATTTAAGGTATAGTATAATAAAATAAATGACATATGAAGTTCTATGTAATTTCTTCTTTCATAAATGCATTTTGCGCCATTGTGTTATGATATTTCCTAAACTAAGTAAAGCACATATTTTTATACCCCACATCGCAATTATCAATTCCCCCAACCGAGTAAGTTATTTTTATTCATACAAAACACTGAATACATATGAGCCTGTGTGTGAGAATTACAACAATTTCAAATGAGCACAAAGCAATGACACAGGCTGGCCAGAGTCTTCACTAAGGGTTTAGTAGATAGATAAGGTCTCAAAGTATTAGTAAACCATCAGGTGACTCTATATTTACAGTATGTGGCTGTTAACGTCACTAAATATTAGCACCACATGCAAATTGTTTGAAATGTCACACACAGGCATTTATCTATATTCTATCTTCACAGGCAGGTGATGGCAGGTGGGACCAGGAAGATGGGAAATTCCTACAATTGCTCAATGTACAAAGTTTTGCTCATCTCAAGGCTGTGTTGGTGAAGTACAGGCAGGTTTCAGATGGAAAAGATGTACTTCAGGACATGAAACAAGACTGTGATAAATCCTACTTTCAGGCTCTGAAAGTTCTCAGTAAGAGAATATAATTTAAGATAATATCACAATCTTTACAAGAATTATCAAGTCATATACCAAATGTACTTCATATATTGTGCACATTAAATTAGAAGAGACAAATAAATTTAGTTTTATGACTGAATCATTCATTTGTGAAATACAGGCAGGTTTCAGAGCAACAAGATGTGCTTCAGCCTATAAAATAAGACTATAGTAAAACCTACTTTAAGGCTCTTGAAGTCCTCTGTAGGTTGCCTCAATTGTATGTACATTTTGTCGATCTATAAATCATACAAACAGAATCATAAATCATTAGAAAGTTTGGTGAGGCAGGCAGCCCTCATGAAAGCGATAGGATTTGGAAATGATACCTCGCTTTGCATGTATGTGCATGTGCAAAGCGGGGTATCATCTCAAAGCACTTGCGAAACGCTTTTACAATCTGAACACAGGGCAGGTTTCAGAAAGAAAAAAATGTGCTTCAGAACATGAAACAAGACTGTTATAAGTATTGCTTTCAGGCTCTAAAACTGCTCTGTAAGTTGTCTGAAACTTTAGATTTTACTAAATAAATGATGTTCATTTAGTTTACAACAAACTTTTAAGGTGTCAGAAAATGGAATACATTGTTAAGTGTTTGTTTTTCATCTATTTCAGTGGGCTGTATAGACACTCCAGATATATATCTAGCCAGTCAGTTACGGAAACATAAAGTACCCACAGATCCATTGTTCATCAATATTCTTGTTCTACGATCTGAGGTGAGAACCCATACATGAAAAACTGGGCTTGTAATCAATGAACCCCCTACCTACTAAGTAGAGGGGAGTATATTTGTTTCATCCTGTCTGTCTGTCGGTCTGACCATCATATGCCAAAGCAAGAACATTCCGGGTTTATCATGACAAGGGTTAAGTAATTTCGAGTCTTTTTCATGAAAATATAATATGCGCAGGAGATACAACGTTTTTAGTGATTATCATTTTGATAGTAGAGGGTTCCTATGGATTTGGCGGCAATTTGGTTCACGTGCCTTGGACCTAGAGGACAGTCAGCTTTTCCAGCATGCGTGACGACGTAGATTGGCATCATTTGGAAAATACCGCGATATTTTCGACAAGTGGTGATTATTCCACAAAATCAACCCATACTAAACACAAAATCAATTTGTGATTTATTTTCATTGTCATTCTATTTTTTTCCGAGAGGACGCAATTTTTTGTGCAAAGAAGAGGAAAAAAAGCATACTCTGATAAAAAAAAATATTATACTTCCGAAGCTGAGGAATGGAAATCCCATCCAAGATCAATCTGTCACAAAATTCTTCCAAAAGTTGGAACAAACAGCGATGAAAAGGTTGATTAATCGGAATGTTATTAATATGCTGGTTGCTCAGACACCACAAATTAGTAGATGTGTTGATTAGGTAAGCATGACAATAAATCATACTTTAATCCAGAAGTGTTATGGATTTTTTGTTAACCAGCCAGTCACCTGTCATAACTTAATGACTTGCTTGACTGTTTAAGGGGATATGCAATGGGTGTGATCCAGACAATTAAAGGTGGCCAATGGCTGCATATGACCGATTGCTGCTATGCACAGTAACTTTAAAGAGCAAATTTGCCCGGATAGACCTGAGCTGGCCACTTACGACAGTGGCCATTATTCTCAGTTGACGACTTGCACAGTTTTGACTGTACTGCGATAACGTGCGTTGATGTCATCGGAATGCCATCATTTAGAATAAGATCATGTGTTAGACAAAGATATCCCTGATGTCTTTTCATTTAAGACAAGAAGGGTAGCTATGAAAGAAAACTATTTATTATGGATAACTTCTTTAGACATTAAAAGAGAGACAATCTTGCATAAGCAACCACATCTTTTAAGTGACATTTTTATTAAGCGACGATTTCAAATTCCCTTTTTTAAGTCAAAATATCTTAAGAATTGGATATTATTGGTCCAAATATAATTGTAAATGAAGCCTGTGTTATTAAAACGCATTAAAATTGTCTCAATGAGACCATTTTTTTGTGTTTTACCAACATAGGATTATTGAGATAATCGCAGTAACATACAAATTCAATCAAAATAACTAAGCCTATGCAACTAATCTCTTTAATAACAGCCATTTGGTGGTCCCTTAAGTGGTTGTTTCATACACATTTAACTGTAGTGTCAAAATTTGAAATCATAATTACAATTTATCTATTTTGTCCACAGATTGATATGCCTGCCATTAGAAAGGTGTATAAGAAGACATATGGTGTAGATATTACAGAGGAAATAAGAAGCAAACCCCATCCTACTCAAAAATGTCTGGTTGAACTAGCCATGAAAGGTCCTACTCCAGCAAAAGAGAAGGTATATGATGTTCATAATTATAAAGTTGAAAAAAATCGCAATAAAGAAGATCCAATTTGCTACATATGTCTGGTTTAACATGCTGTGAGCATCAATATACTTACTGCTTAGAAATAAGGGTATTGTTAGCCAAATCTTTACTTTATTGTTAAGTTGTAGAGCAAGCTTTTGTTTGAAAACAGACTAACTAATTATGTACATATTCTGTGAAAAGGACCAGGGCAATTATTCTTGCATTTGCTCTTTTTATTCAGAATAAAATATTGGTTTTGAGATAAGTTTTGATGCAGGATTTTTTTTTTTGAAAAAGAAATGAAAATAATAAGAAAAAAATCATTCACATTTTATGAAAAATCTTGTATTTATAAAAAAGTCAAGAATGATTGATAAACCTTAAATGATATTGATTCTTTTGAAATTTCAGGGAGTAGAATCCAAGAAAACAGCCCCACCACCTCAACAACAGCCTGTTAAAGATACAACGAAGAAATCACAAGCAAAGAAGTCAGAAACAGCTGATGTCAAAAAGACGGCAGCTGAAGACAAACCTAAACAATCAAAAACTAAACAAGACAATCCAGAAAGCCAGCAACCAGCAAATGCTGCAGCAGCTGGTTCCAAGACACAGAAACCTGCAGGAGACAAGGGAACCAGTAAAGGGAAGGGAAGTAACTCTGTAAATAATGGAACTGTGAAGGCTACAAATAATTTTAGACCCGAAGATGACTGTGATAGACTTAATACTGCTCTGACAGCTGAACCTGTGAATGAGGCTGAAATTGTCGCAATATTACCTAAAAGGAGTAACAAACAGAGACAAGAACTGAAGAAAGTGTATGAACAAAAATATAAAAAGGTAACAATAATTAGAGTTCTTTTTCTAAGATAGCTCCCCTTTGTCTTTTTATAATGAACAGCCATCAGAATATATCTTTGTCTTACATGTGTGTAAGATCACATTCTAAATTAAGTCAACACTACATCATCTAATGCACTTTTTTGTGGTATTTCTATCATAAGAGTGTTTTAAAGATTTTTTTATTAAGGTACAATATGTTGTTAATGTGAGAAAAAGCATCTGCTACCTCAATTTTATTTGAGACTAGCTGATCTTAACCTTGTCTAGAGTAAAAAAATTGTTAAGCTTACCAAGGCTCGCTTAATAAAATTTCTATTCTAGACCGGGTTAAGATCAGATAAAATCTCATTATGAGTTTTTGAAAGAATTCTTGTACAGAGAGTTTTAGTTGTAATTTTTTTAAGACTTTAAGAACATTTGGACTGTAATCTGACATTCTCATATCACACTTAAGAAATATGAAGTTTTTTTGGGGCAGATATGAATTCTTTGTGAACAGTGTTGCCTTTTACTAAACAGAGTAATATTTTTACTTTGTTGAACATTATATATTATTATACCATATTTCTCCTAATAAACGCTCCCAGGAGCTATACATAACATGGTCAGGGAGCTTTTATTTATTAGGCATTTTCTGATTTAAAATTGATGTCTTTTAGGCCCCTTTCCCTTTAATTTGAGGTGAATTTCCTCTAAACAATCATATAAATGATTTATATGATTGTTTAGAGGAAATTCATCTCAAATTAGAGAAGAAGTCTCAAAAAGTTCCTAAAATTTAGGCATTTGAAGTGGGTTTTCTTAGTAAAAAATGTAGGGGTGCTACTATTAGGGAGGGCCCTATTATTAGCGGAAATATGGTATCTACAAATCCAAAATTAAATCATGATATTTCTCTATTCTAGAATTTGATGATAGATTTAGAATCTGAGGTACCTGGAGATACAGAGGAGATAACTCTTGCCTTAATGATGACCCCTGTTGAATATGATGCATATTGTCTACATGAGGCAGTTGAGGGTCTGGGTACTTCTGAACCGGTCCTCATTGCTGTACTTTGTACAAGGAGTGGGGTGGTAAGTAAATTATAGTGCATGTTCATTACATAAGGCAGTGGGAGGGTCTGCGTACTTCTGAATTGGTCCTCATAGCTGTTCTTTGTACAAGGAGTGGGGCAGTTATTGAATTAAAATGCATGTTCTTTACATAAGGCAGTTGAGGGTCTGGGTACTTCTGAACCGGTCCTCATAGCTGTACTTTGTACAAGGAGTGGGGCGGTAAGTAAATTATAGTGCATGTTCTTTACATAAGGCAGTGGGAGGGTCTGGGTACTTCTGAACCTGTCCTCTTAGCTGTACTTTGTACAAGGAGTGGGATAGTAAGTTTTAATATAGTTTATTCAAACTTTATTGAAATAGTGTCTTGAACTTTCTCTGATAATCATTATTTAATCATTTGAATTCACAAAAGTTTGGAAGATCTATGTGTGACAGAACAGACATTGACCATCTTGGTGTAATGATTCAAAAATGAAATTTTGTTTTGTTAAAAATTCTTTCGATTAAATGAATTAAATAGCTAAACCACAAACTGGTCCGATTGTTCAGATGCATATGCCAATGAGAGTTCTTTACTTGGCACACAAATTTAATAGCATGTAGCCCAACACTGTGATAAAGTGACTACTTTTGTGTAGAGTCATAGTGTTGTGCTTGAATTATGATGCACATGGTCCAATCAGAAACCCTCAGCAATTCTAAGGAATACCCCTTTGGAATAATAAGGGTGCAGTCATGAAAGCGTGTCATATCTCATGATGACATTGCGAAAAACAAAATCAAGGAGAGGTACAAATTTGGCAAAAAAATAATTTGAAAATAAAACGCAGTATTTTGCTGCGTTTTGTTTTTCAAATTATAACATGCCCAAAAGATCTCAATAGATAATTGGACAGCATTAAAGGAATCAAACATATTGACCAAAGTACTGCCTAAAAATAACCAAAAGTTACACACGTCTGGGGTACTTTTCAGTTTACAGAAAAAACAAGCAATGTTCCAAATGACACATTGTCATGTAAGGAACATAAAAGTGTTAGTACTTCAATGAGGCACAAGTATAGTTTACAAATACAACAAACTATGATTTTGAAAAATGAGTTGAAAGTCACATTTGTCATATAAATTATTTGTTTAAGTATAGGTTCAACAAAAAAAGAGAAAATTTAGCCTGTAAACAAAGTTACAGAATGAAAGGATAGCATCAAACTCCTGTTACTATTGTCTATAATAATTATTGATTGGTCAGCGCTATACAGGCACGTACAAAAGTGTTGTACTGGCCCCTCATTATGTATTTTTAGTCTTTGTCCTACATTATCATCCAATCAGAAGGCTGGATTTTCAAATTTTTTGAAGGTTTATTTTCCATAAACTTTCCAGCCCAGGTTTATTTTGATCATTATTTCATTTAAACGTCGAGGTTTATATGTAATACCTTGCATGCGTACTGACTAGAAACTACCCCTTCATAAATATGCAATGACCACGTGATAATTCACTTGAAAATCGTAAAACTCGTGCACATGTTGTATAATGAATATCCTTTGTAGATTTTGATCTGGCATGTCGAATCTCTTATGGAACGACGACTTTTCTTCTTGCCTGTACATTTATTCAAGAAAAGTAACGCTAACTAATGAGATCTAATTAAAAAGTGCAATATATCCTATACTTCTTTCTTAACATTTATTCCAATAAACTTCTCATTTAATTTAGGTCCCTTTCTAAATTTGGCCAAATCACGTTTCATGATCGGCTATAGATGAGGCGTATTATAGTCCTCCAAAATTAAAAAACACCACTAATTCAGTTGATGACACAAGAAAACGTCCACGAAGAGGGGTCATTGCATGTGCATGTATCCAAGGTGTGGTGGACTGTATTACATTTTTTACTCAACAGAATAGTATAATCTACTTAGTTGTTTATGTCAGGCTTTAGATTGCCTTTCATACATAACTTAGTAAACAATTACTGGCACATTTATTCAATAAAGAGACTTTTCAGTATTACAAATGATAAAACGATTCCTTTAAGTATTTTATTCTTTAGAAGAATCATGCTAAACAGAGTGAAAAGTATTATATTTTTCGTTCTGCTATATTGTCGGTTAAATAAAACCAAATTATACCTCATATTTATGTTCTGTAATGGCTCTTTATAAAGACTCAATATTTGCGTGCATATTTCAACAACTTCATATTTGGAAAGAGAGGGGCGTTTACTTGTAATGAATGTATCCGGCTTATTCCGTTTAAATTATGCAATATGATGCCAATTATATAAAAGGCGGGAAAAGACTTAGTCAGTTAAACGCTAATAATTGAAAATTAACGATTTAAACAGCCTCAGTCGATCGCTTTGCTCCCTCCTTTCGGCTGTTTTAATCCTTTAATTTTCAATTATTAGCGTTTAACTATTACATCGACCCCTCTAGTAGTTTTGTGCTAACCTATAAAACTGTTGTTTTTTTTTACAATAAAAAGCTTAGGAATGTAATATTTGATAAAACATTTCTGTCTTTGGGATGAAAATAAATGCCTTAATTGACTGATCAGTTGTTAGCGCGTCAGACTATCATTAAGAAAATTAATTGACTGAATTGTTTAACAACTTTTGGTTAATGGCTGTCTTGACTTGTTTGTTTTAAGGGCACAATTTAAGCAGTTTTAGGGATAAGATTTAAGCAATTTATAAAAATTTATACATTTAGTCAATTTTTTGTTTCCATTTATTTACAGGACATTCAGTCAGTCAAAGA
Source organism: Fragum whitleyi (assembly GCA_948146395.1). Classification (NCBI taxonomy): domain Eukaryota; kingdom Metazoa; phylum Mollusca; class Bivalvia; order Cardiida; family Cardiidae; genus Fragum; species Fragum whitleyi. Next base: position 60,801,943 of record OX411544.1, on the reverse strand, counting down.
TCACTACAAAACAGGTACATTTGTTTTCTTACTCAAATCTGACACTAAATGAAGAAAACTAAAGGTTGATATTTTGTATTAACTTTACTCAAATCTGACACTTAATGATGTAAGCTCAAGGTTGATATTTTGTATTAACTTTTACACCAATAATTTTTTGTCTAAATACACAGAGGTCATTCTGAAGTCTTTACAGATGGGAAAAAGGTCATAATTTGATTTCTTGGTCATGATATTTATGTGTCTTCTGTGTTTATCAAAAACAACTGCCCTATTTCTTTTAATTAACACTCCTGGGAGCTAAACATAACATGGTCCTGGAGCTGTTTTAGTATGCAATTTGATTTATATGATTGTCTATAAGAAATTCATCTCAAATTAGAGAAGAAGTCTTAAAAGAATTCCTAAAATTTAGGCAATTGAAGTGGGTAAGTAGGGGTGCTACTAGTAGGTAGGGCACTATTATTAGAGGAAATATGGTATATGATGTGTGAAAAACATTATGATAAATGGGGAAACTACTCAAAGTTCATAAACTGATAATTGATGCACTAATGATGGATTGAAGAAAATTCATCATTAAAAGATCAAAGTGCTAAAAGCACTGGTGGCTTTAATTGTGAGTCACTTATCAATTTTTGCTGAAAGTTTGAACTTTCCTGGTTAAAAAAAGATAAATCATGTTGTATGGATATAGATCAGACTGCATAGACTTGCAGTCTGATCTTTGTCTATACCTCCTGCAAAAGCAGAAAAATATCAGGATCAGCTTTACATGCGTTAAAACTCTCCCTATATCAGAAACTTGTTTGCTGTGTTAATGTAATTTATTGCTTTGTTATAATACAGCCTACAAATCAGAAATAGTATGAGACATTACAAAAGACAGCTCTGGTGACTTTGATCCTTGTTATACTAAAAAAGGCAAATTTGCATTAAAATCAAAGTTCTGAAGATAGTGGCTGCACTAATTTTGAGTTGAAATTCATTCAATCTTTCTGGTTTAGAAGTTACAATCAGATGGTAAAGATAAAGTTCAGACTGCACAAATCTATGTCTTTACCTCCTGCAAAAACAGGAATATTCAGAGATTTGCATGATGAGGGTTAAAACTCTCTTGACATTAGTAATTAGCTGTGTTACTGTAATGTTTTCTTCTATCATGTTACAGCTTACAAATCTGATATGGTACAAGACATTACAAGGGATAGTTCTGGTGACTTGAAAACTCTCCTTACATTGTTATGTCAAGGTAAAAGAGACCCAGGTACTGCTGTTGATATGAACCAGGCAGACAAGGATGCTAAGGCTTTATCTGAAGTAAGTGATGTGTGTCCATTAATAAACACTATACACTGCAAATCCATTATAACACTGTGGGTCGGGTCCTAGAAATGAAAATGTGGAAGAAGTGGATTTTTTGCTATAATGCTGTTACCCCCGTTGCTATTGAACTACTTGCCTGTCATAATCAATTTTTGAATGAATGGTACCAACCACAGATTTCAATTTGGAATTTGGCTGTTAAATCGGCGTACAATCTATCGTATCTCGGAAACCTTTGCAGTAGCAACCAAGAATAGCCCTAAATATCCCCCATCCCTAACCCCATCCCCACATCCCCACTTATAATGGAGTTGCAGTGCAATTAGTCTTTAACAATAAAACTTTAAAGCTACCCACTAACAATTTTAATTACATTGATACAATAGGAGATCAATATGTATTTCTCTTCATTTCGCTTTTAAATCATAGGATTCACCTTAAGAATATGGCTGTGCCGCCATAAGCTTGTGATTAAAATTAAATAAAAAATATAGATTTGTTCAAAGATTATTTGACTATAAATCTTTAAATGATTCTCAAAATAAGAACAAATAATGTAGAGTTTAGTTGAGGTAAATGCATTAATTCTACTTTTACAATATATACCTTTCTTCCATTTCAGGGATTAAACCCATCTAGTGATGTTTTCAAAACTTTACTCACAGAATCCAATCACCTCCAAGTTAAGGCTACATTTGATTCATATAAAAAGGTACGTCGTCTGATTGATAAACACAATCTGATTCTACATGGAAAAAGACCTTAAGGGAACTTTGTGAATTTATTTGAATACTTTACTTTACGTGAATAAATATTATCCTTTTGTATTGAAACAGATTTTACAATAATTATATTTATTTTTGAAATGTTTTAAGTGAAGGATGAATGCATTGGAAAACATTCAAATTCACTCTAGAAGGTATTTGGATTGCAAATAATAGAGTTTAAACCTTGTCTAAACTTAAAAAGGCTACAGACAACAGTTTGATTTGGAAAGTGAGAAATGGATTAATATAATTACAAGGAATTTCTAATTGTCATACTCTGAAATTTTGTCCCTAAAGTATAACCCTTCAAGTTGTCAAATTATAGACCTGTGTTCAGAATATCAAACCAGTGCAAAATTTGCTAATTATATACTCCTTTGCTTATGCACTTGAAAAGGTGGGTATATTTTGCAAACAGTTTTCAATGTTATACAAGTAATCCTGTATGTAGTGCAGGTTTCAGTAGAAGACATTGGTTAAAAGAAGCTGTAACTGACATAAGTAACCCACGGTAAACAAAATGTATAACTTGAACACAGTATTGTGATGTGTGATTACAATACATTTTATATATAATATTTGGCCAATGGCATAATTATTTGCCAAATGCCTAATAAAGAATATGTTATGTTATAATCAGCAAGTCAAAATAGTGAATTTTACTTATAAAGGTTGCTTATTAATTGTTTTTATAATGCAATCATAAATATGATGCTTCATTCATTCCAGAAATCAGTTTTAAGTAAAAGGTATGGTGATGCAACTTGGCTACTTAGCACATTAACTTATTTGTTTTCATTTGTTGATGCTAGTTACATCTTAAAACGATGAATGAAGTTAGTTTGTCACGGAGCAAAAAGATATGCGTTAAAGTTTGTTTATATTTACCTTTAGAAGCAAAAATATTTTGATAAAAGGATATTTTAATTTATTGTGAATTATGATAAAATGAAATTATATAGAACTAAGTTATACAATTTAAAAGATATTTACAGTATGTATGACTGTAAAAAATGAGATTTGTTTTTCTTTCTCTGAAAACAATAGAATACCTTGACCTTGATTTCTGCTTTCATTCGTAGATGATAAATTTCGTGTAAATCTTTAATATTTATTCTGCCCATGATTACAAGCAAAAATTTAATATATTACACATAAATTTAATTATGATATTATCTTTATTAAAACCCTTATAGTTTCTATATAATCTTTGTTGACTTAAACCATGAGGAAAAAGATACAATTAGCCCAAGGCCTTAATTGATTGCATTTATCCTTTTTATATGCCCATCAAAAGACAGGACATATAATTTGATCACTCTGGTGTCCAGGTGTTTGGCAGACCTGTGTGAAATAGTAGCTGGAGGCTAGGAAAGGATGTACTGGTGAGAGAAATACCAGGAAACCATTGTTAGGTGCTCCGGCCTATGCAATTTAACTGAAAAAATGTTGAAAGCGGCATAAACTCCATTCAAGCAATCAAAGCATAACTCTGACACCTTATGTCCAACTGACTTGAAACCTGGCAGTTACGTTCCTCTCATAATTACAGTGCAGTGCAAGAACTGTAACTCTACCTAGCTTAATTTCTTAGTTATTTCCCTTTGTCATTTTTCATGCTTGGAGATCCAGCGTTTTGTTACAATTTGCCATCTTGTTATAATGTACTTTAGAAATATTGTGGAACAAACAATTTCTCCATTTCCTTCAATATTTCTTACAACATAGGATGGGGACTTTTCACACTGCACCAACTTTTTATTGAAGAATTTAGGCTTGATGATGTATTATCAATTGTGGGGATTGTTGGTTGCACTCTTTGTTATGTCTCCGTTTCCTAATCTACAATCAAAATTAAATGAAATTGATTAGAATAGGGGTTCTGAATCATTAGAGGTTTAAATATCAAATGATAAATTATATAATTTTATTAGTCTTTTATGTGTAAAAAATGATTATAGGATTTCTTCAATTTTGTCTTGAAATAGAACAATTTGATCCATATTATATTTTCTTGTCATTAGATGCCAGCTTTCTCTGAGGCCAGTTTGTGATTTTTTGTCTATTATTGAGTAAAAACACAGGCTCTATTGGCACAAAAGAATAACAATGATAAAATAAGGCCATGAGAGCAAATAAGGCTTTTTATATTTGAGCCAGTGCATGACATTTTCAACAATTTGAAATATTTGTGAAGGGCAAACATTGAGTAGCTTTGACAGCAAAAGACAGAAGATATCTATAGTTACCTGATGGTCTAATGATACTTTGAGACCTAATCTATCTACTACATCTATAGTGAAGACTCTGGTCAGACTGTGCGGATGCACAGACTGGTCAGAGTCTTTGCTTTGCACATATTTGAAATTGTTGGAAATCTAATGCACAGGCTCATTTACAAATAGAAAGATAAGTGTGATCTGTCATGAGATTTTGTTGCAGACAAGCTGATCCTAAATTTGTTAAAAAAAAAGTTAAGGGAGTCATGGTGAAAATTAAGGGGAACTGATAATGTATACCCAATGAAAATCTGTCCTCCCTTCAGGATGATCAAATGGTGCATTTTTTTTTATTATACCCTGAGTTGCAAATGCACTTGCATGCAACTCAGGGTATAACATGCAAATAATTTGTTCAATTTTGTCATCCTGAATGCAGGGCTGGTGTCATGTTATCTCTAATGAAATCTTACATTCCACACTTATTCCAGTTGACAGGCAGTGATGTCTATACAGACTTGGCTAAAGCTGGACTGGGGGATGATGAAGAAGGATATATCAGTATAGGTAATAATGTACATATTGTACTTGTTCTTATTTCCCTTTGATTGTTTTCACCAGTCTCTGGGCCAACTTATTTGTTGCCCGAATGGGTCCCATTTTTTAGCTGGACCACAATAAGAAACCAGCTGTAAGTTCCGGCTGACAAAATGTTACAAACCGTTTTCAAATTAAACCTGTTTTGCGCGTATGTGCACGCACAAAGTGTGGTATAATTTGAAAATGGTATGCAACATCTTGTAAGCCGGAACATAGGAGCTGGTTTCTAATTGTGACCCGGCTGAAAAACAACAAAATCAGGACCAGTTTTGGCAACAAATAAGCTGGCCCCTTGATAGAGGTTATTCAGCCAGGTTGTAGTTACCTCCCTTGCATTAATAATGTAAGTTTTATTTCCATTAGTAAAATTTAGTTTGAAAAGAAAAGAATTTGCATATTTTAAGAAATTTTCATTTTTCATAACCTTTAAAGATACAATATATGACCTGATTGTGATTAAATATGTCATCAATAAGCACTGGGTAAAGGTCATCTGACCGGTTCAAGGTCATTTTACAAGATCTAATTTCTGAGTTATTATGTTCCCCTTTGAAGAAGAGCGGGTATATTGCTTTTCACTTGTGGGTCACTTGAGGGTCGGTCTGTCTGTCCGTCTGTAATCTGTTTTTTGTCTGGAGCATATCTCAAAAAAGTATGCAAACTAGAATCATGAAACTTCACAGGTGGATAGATCTCATTGAGAAGTGAAGTGCACAAGAACCATAAGTCTTCTCGTCATATTTTGTAAGTTATTGCTCTTGTTGATGGACAAAGGAAGGCTATTGACCTGCTTTTTTTTTTTGGGGGGGGGGGGGGGGGGGGGGGGGAGAAATGTTTTACAAACATATCTTGTTTTTCCTGTTTCAGGGGCATTTGGATTTCACATATTGGTTTTGTTAGAGGTAAACTGATTTGTTGAGGGTTAATTTTGTTCATTTTTTTGCATCCCACAAGGGGGCACTAGGTATTGGCAAATTTTTTTACTTCTGTTGTCCAATATTTACAAAAGTTTTATACTATGCAAAAACCTTAATATTTTTTGACAGCTAAAGCAGTTGAGGATCCAGTAGAGTTCCATGTACAAACACTAGGGAGCTGTTTTAACAATATGGGTGTGAATGATAATCAGCTTATACGAATGGTGGTACCTAGGTCAGAGGTAGGTCAAACAATTTTCATTAATAAATATTTACCTGGCTTCATGTAATAATCAATTAATATGTGGTTCCTGAAGTTTGAATTTGATTAAGGCTTAAACAACAGTGTTATGAACGATTTGGGAACCCCAGGTTTTTATGGAGTCAGCGATAAAATGGAGGGTGTAATAGTGGAGCTACAGTGTACTTGATGTTGATACAAATTTTTCTAACTAGGGTTTGTTTGGTACAAAAAATAAACTCAAAATGTAAAGCAATGATGAAAGGGGTTTCAAATATTTTGGATGGAAAGTACAAGTGTAGAAATACAGGTTCTCAAGGGCCTTATGTTAGTATCATGTTGGAATCAGCAGAGAATTACTGGCCATTATCACCTAGCCTTTTTCTGATCCTCCAGAAAAATTGATAAGAGCAATTTGTTTGTGAAAGACACTTATTTTGAGATTGTTATAAATCTACGACTAAATTTTCTTGTTTTGCTATATTTTCAATTCAACTTGATTCAAGCAATAATTAGCTTTGAGCTTGCACTCATATGGAATTCTGTTTGTTCATTCATCTTTTTTTGGAGGGGTCAGCAAAATACTAGATCTATTGAAAGTGCCTATGAATATATAGGCACTTATAAAAGTATTATACTTACCACTTGATTTGCTGTGTATGTTTCAGGTTGATTTGATAGACATTAAGAGTCGATATGAGGAGAATGAAGGACAGAGCCTATATCAAACAGTGAACAACAAAATGTTGATCCTGCCACTTGTGAAAATATAGTTTTTGCTGTTCATTCAATGATATATAAATCAATCTTACACTGAAGCAAATGATTATCCTTTATGTAATTGCTGCGAATGTTTCAGGTTGATTTGATAGATCATGAAGAGGGTAATGGACAGAGCCTATATCAAACAGTGAACAACAAATTTTGATCCTGCCACTGGAGAAATATAACTTTTGCTGTTCACTCAATGATATATTAATCAATATTACTCTGAAGCCAATGCTTATCCTTTATGTAATTGTTGTGTATGTTTCAGGTTGATTTGATAGACATTAACCCTTTGCTGTTTAATCCCTGCTTTTTACGTGCCTGTAATTTTATGATTGAGAAAACATTGTGAAAAAAGAAGAAATTGCTTCTTACAAGCAATTTCTTCTTTTTCCACACTATTTTCTACCCTACTGAATGGTTATTTTTCAAATTAAATCTACTTTAAATTTTCGTCTGCAAAACCTTTGAATTTGGACAGGTCCAAAATTTTGTAAAACAGGAAAGGGTTAAGAGTCAATATGAAGAAGGTAAAGGATAGAGCCTATACCAAACAGTGAACAACAAATGTTGATCCTGCCACTTGTGAAAATTTAGTTTTTGCTGTTCACTCAATGAAATGTAAATCAATCTTACACTGAAGCAAATGATTTTCCTTTCCATAATTGCTTTGTATATTTCAGGTTGATTTGATAGATATAAAGAGTCGATACGAAGAGAATAAAGGACAGAGCCTATATCAAACAGTGAACAACAAATGTAAAGGAGAATGCAAGCCACTATTACTTGCTGTGATCGATAAGTAAGCCCCAGCACAAGACAATGTTGTGGTTGAATACCTTGTATAATTTCACCATGTATATATTTTGTTGTAAATTCACCAAATAACCTGCTTTAATCTTTTATGCCCCAACATTGATTAAGTGAGAAAAAAATGGTTTTAGGGATGTTCATTTGCATTTCTGTCTGTCTGACTGTCTGTCTCTCAAAGACTTAATTTGGAATCTTTGGAATCTTTAGCCATTTTCCTCCAACTTCAAAACTTTTTAATCTACTCTGATCATGTTTGGCATGAAGGTACCTCTCAACAATTGGCATATTTTTTATTTGAAGTTAAGGTCAAGATCAAACCTTTTGAAAATAGCTTGACCAATTTCATGGGCAATTAATGCTCTATGAATTTCTTGTTAAACCTTAACTCTCAGTGGTACCAAAGGTATTTACCTATAATACCCCCTTATGAAGTAGAGGGGGTATATTGGTTTCACCATGTCTGTCTGTCTATCTATGTGTCCGTCCATAGACCTTTTCGTTTCTGGATTCTAACAAAAGAACCAAGTGACCTAGAATTATTAAACTTCATACAAATGCTACTTATGACCCAAGGAAGTGCGTTTTTGTTTTTAGTTTACAAAGGTCAAGGTCACAGTCAGCCTTTGTTCAGTTTGCGTTTCCTGACTCTTAACTCGAGAACCTAGTGACCTAGAATCCTGAAACTTCATGCAAATGCTGCATATTACCCAAGAAAGTGTCCTATCCTTTTTGGGTCACATAAGTCAAAGGTCAAGGTCACAATGACTTTTTGTTAAATTTTTACCTTGTTGGACCTTTTCGTTTCCAGACTCTAACTTAAGAACCAAGTGACATAGAATCATTCACAGGCATATACATGATTTCTCAATATTTGTTACAAACACATCCTGCACTAACAGCACTAATATTTGGACAAAGCCCTGGTGGGGGGAGGGTGTATTAGTCGGCTTTGCAGCAGGTCTAGTTTGATTAGCAAATATAGACCTCAAAAGACCTACACTTACTTTTTCATATTAGATTACAGATTTTATTTAAGGTTCCTTTTTATGTAAGAGATCATGTATGCATTGTTCTGGGATAAGTAAACATTGTGGATTATCTTTAATAAGTTCACTGTGAATTTCACTGTTTTGTATCACATATACCATATAACTGAAATAAATTAGTAGATGCAAATCTTGATAGTTTGATTTAGAATATAAGACAGGTCTGGTTCAAAGATGTTGCTGGTGATTAAAAGAAGAATAGAAATTTTGCACACTCTTTATTTACTGACAAGGTGATATACATAGGAAATATAGTTTGATGAAACTTTTTTTTAAAAAAAAACTGCTTTATATTTGCATATTTTGATTGAAGAATTAAACACTAACGAAAAAATACAACCTCAGTTATATGATATAACTTTTGCACAATGAATGGATTCCCAGATTCTACAATCAAATTCATCTTCCAATTTCATTCATTCACGATGATTAATGCAATTTATCAAGTATTTTAAACGTTCATAGACTGATCACTTTGAAAGTTGCCATGTAGATACTGCCCTACAACTAAAATAGAGTAGAAGCTCTAATAGAACCCCCCCGGATTCTACTATAATTGCATTTCCATAAGTAAGGGATGTGCTTTTATTAGAGGCTACAATAAATATCGATGACCCAGTGAGAAACAATTGTAACTGCCTATAAACATATAGGCAGTTACAACTGTTTTGCACTGAGTCATAGATATTTGTTATAATGGCAAAAAAATTAACAAAATCTGCGCAGAACATTAAAATTTCATTTTGGAAAAGATGCATAAAATCCCTGTTGAATTTGAAGTGACCTTGATTTTTTTGGGATGGGCCTTTATTAAAGGCTTCAAAATTTTGTAAAATTAAATCTAAAAAGGTCGATTTCAACCTCAAAAAAGGGGGATGGGGTTCTAATAGAATTTTTATGGTATACCAATGATTTCAAAATATTAAGGTGGATACTCATTGGAATTGTCTGATAAGGTTTGTTTCAGGGATGTTTTTCCATACACAAAGAAAAAAGTATTGCAACATCCGTTTTCCACCAAAGTAGTTTGTAGAAAAGTAAAATTTTGAAACTTGGCACATTTTGTGCACAATAAAATATTTTCAAAACTGAAAAACAAAACTATTTCCCCTTTCTACTTTTTCATGCATTTTATGGCCATTATAAAAAGACAATGTTTTCAGCATTTTTTTCATTCACAATTAACTATGGCTGCATTGAATACGCTTGGTATGATTTCAACCTGATAAATGTCTCTTATCCAAGAGTGATCAACACACTTACTGTACAGCCAATATAATGCACATGCAAATGCCACGACAATCAGGGCATCGTCTTTTCTCCCCATACCCTGGATCAGATGAATGATATTAACATCGCCATTACTATTGCAACATATGTAACAACTGAGCAAGATTTTGAATAGGATGTAACAGTTCAAATACTTGGCGACCAAGAATGTGAAATAAATATTCTATGGGGTTCGCATTCTGTCTTTATTGAGCGTATTTTCGATTTTCCTTACATTTAGATGTAGCAACACTTTTTTCTTTGTGTATATTTATATTAAAATCCCCTCTATCTATAGTTCCAATGAGACTGTATATTGCATTACCTAAAGAGACACAGCCAAAGTAGAATTTTACAGCTTATGTCAACAAAGTGCACGGCACGTGAAAGACTACATATTTAATACTTTGGATTATAATTATCTACCTAAGTATTTAAAAAGTGATCAGTTGAGTCTTATGACATGCTTGTATCATTAAACAATTAATCATTAGGTTTGTACATTTCACTTTTTAGTTTAATTTTCTTTCAAACACTTATTGTAAAAATCAATCACATTGATATTTGTTCTCTCTTTGCTTTCTATTCAATCAATCACATTTTGTTAAGCTTAAAACAATAACTATTTACATTAACTGTTCATTTTGCCAATGCAATATTGCCAAAATATTTTTTCTTAAAATACTCTTGCTTTTAGATGCCAAACTATTCATCACTAGTGCTTATTTTCTTTTAACCTGTAGTATTTATATATTTACTGGTATTTCTTTTGCCAAAATCTTAAACATCAAGTGAAACAGTCTTCAAAAGTTAATCCCCAAAGATACATATCTTTTGAATACCTTGTGGAGCTTAATCCAGAAGATTTCAAAAGATTTCAAAATTTATATAAAGCTATAAGGGTACATAAAAAGAAAAAGTCTTCATTTTCAGCAAGGACTCCAAAACTTTCCCAAAATTTCCAAAATTTAGCACTTGGATTTTGGGTTAATTTGTGTCTATAATAATTACATGTACATAGCTTTACAATTTGAATGAGATAACCAATCCTCAGAATGATATGTAATATCACTATAAAACATACAATGGCTGTTTGAGGAGGAAAGGGTTTACTATCCTCAATGTAAGGATCTTTGTATATGAAAACATAGCCCCAATTCCATAACAAAAGTAGTGTTAACCTCGGGGTTAGTCTTTATATTTATAGAGGATAGTGAATGAGTGGTCATTAAATACTGAAATTATTAAACAAGTCATCTATTAAAAGATAAAAATGAGACTGCACCAAGTTTTTATCTGTTTTAGATGACAAGTTTAATAAATTTGTTATTTTAAGAGCACAAATTTGATATTCTATTCATAATATGAACCTAATTTTTGTGATAAAACCAGGACTACGCTAGTAATTGATTAAAGTTATTCCACAAACAACGCCGTTTGCAAAATGACGTCAGGAAATCTGTTATGATGTCATTTTCACATTGAAAATATAACATTGATATCCGAAAATATTAAGTTGATATCCGTTTTTAGCTCATTTGCATAGTTATTCCACTAGTGTAATTACACAAGTGTAAATTCAAAAATATTCAATGTGGTTATTACACTCTCGAGACGTAGGTCACATTGTAAATATGGTTAAGCCCGAGAGTTACCACTGAACTTTTGTTATGCTATTGGGCCAAAGGCTTTACCTTAGACTTGATTGTTGTTATACATATTTGCTTTAAAAGATGTTTTTTTTTTATTTTGAGAAAAGAGATCATGACATTAAAACTGTGATATCTATAAAGAGATATTAAAGATAGATTTATTAAAATATATTTTACAAACCTTTCTTGTTACAGGTTTTGTTATTTGATTTTTAAGATAATTTTGCATGAGAATCACTGCCATCTTTTATAACAGACAAAAACAAGTACAAGACTTGAGCTGCATTCTCTTATTAAAAATAAAGGAAGCTTTCATTAGATGTGTGTTGCAGCTTCCTGTTTTGTCATACAAAAATCAGCTGACCCATTAAGATTCCTGCATTCTGAAATTTTGGTTGTATTCCTCAATGAAAACAATTTTAATACACAGCTATTTTGTAAGCTACCCACACTTAAACTCGTAGGAAATCATTATCAATATGGACAAATCTTTACTCTTTTGCTTTATGATTTTGAATGATAAGATGTTAAGAGAGTATTTGTTGATTTCAATGGGGTATGAAACTAATTACCTAATCACTCTTATGAATGAATGTGCTTCTTGTATTCATACAGTGTGGTATGGTTTTTAGCTTTATATCTCCATGAAATAATAATTCATCTTTAAGAATTAAGGCCTTCTTTAAAGTCAAACTTCCAGAAAAAAAATCTGTAAAGAGAGATGATTCTTTTTCTTATTTAATTACTAACACACGTCTTATGGCTACCCAAATTTATGTACAGGTTAAAGGCTGAACAAGTCTTAAAGTTTATGTAGAGATCACTTGCAACAGCTCTGCCATCCTAAATACAATTAGATCTACAAACTATTTTAAAGATCCTCCTAACTATATACGAGAGAATATGTGAGTGAATATGTCGTTATTCTAGTCAATGAATTCTGAATGCATTATCTGTCTGATGATTCAAGGTGAGCTAAAGTGATAGATCCATGTCTGTCAATATGGCTGACTGTCGTCCATTGCAGTATGTAACCCTATGTCACCACTATTCGAAATTCCTGAAGTGATTATCCAGTCATGTGCTGTCGAATTGCTTTGTCATTTAAAAAGAAAATAGGTTCCCTTAGCGCATTCTTCCTAAACAAAATTCTTGAAATTCGCAAACGGTTCGTAGTGCAGAGCTTCTCAGTACACTCAGGGTCCGTGCTAACACATCTTGCTTTCTTTCTTTTTGTGTATCTTATTCTATTTAGTTCACCTGAGCACAAGGTTCGCAAGGTGAACCTTTGTGATCATTGAATATCTGTCGTGCGTAGATAGTCATCCGTCGTCAGACGTCAACAATTTTAAAAAGTGTTTACACTCAAGAGGCCATAATTATGGTCAAATCTTCATGAAACTTGGTCACAATATTTTTTATATCACAATTATGCACCCTATTGAAAATTGGAAGGATCCATAGGATAAGGGACCTAAATGACACTTTTGTTTTTACCTGAGAGATCACAATTATGGTTCAGTTTTCATGAAACTTGGTCAGAATTTTTGACAGGTCACAAGGATGCACCCTATTGAAGATGGGAAAGATCTATTGCATAACACAGGAAAGGGGGCTTTAATAACATTTTTTGTTAACACTCTAGAGGCCACAAATATTGCACAATCTTCACGAAACTTTTTCAGAAGGTTTAAATTGGCAGGATACATTTGAAGACGTGGAAATATGCTTAAAATGGTTCCCTTGTGAACACTCTAGAAGGCACCATTTTGGTTCAATCTTCATGAATATTGGTTAGAATGTCTGTTCACAGTCCCATGCAGGGATTGTTAGACCATTTGATATTTATAATCATTTTCATTTGCTAATGGAGGAGTCAAAGAGACGAAGGTGAGCGATAAAGGGCCAACATTGTCCTCTTGTTTTTATTTAACGATCTGCAATAGATCTTTTTAAATCAACGGTATATATTTTCCAACCACTTTCGTTTTTAACCAAATGATGCAAAATGTACATTTTAGCTCTACTGGCCGATTGCTAGGTTTCCGTCCGTCTGTCTGTAATCAGTTCTCCTTTACGTGATCAAGTCCACAATTTTTACAGGATTTTCTTGCAACTTTCACATGATAATTTCCTTGAAGCTTTAACGGGATGATTGTTGGGTCAACAGGAAGGTCCCTTTTGAAAATGGGGGCCAATCCGCCAGAAAGCACGAGGGAAGGCCCTTGTGGATTTCGCTCTTAACATTCTTCGTTTGTAAAATTGAGAAGTCCGCAAAAATTATTGGATTTCATTTTATAGTATGACATACGCCGCGGGAGTGAAATTGTAATATTTTTTATATTACACGGGTGTTCTTACACTAGAGGAATAACTATGCAAATGAGCTAGGAACGGACAGCATTGTTGCATTTTCGTTGTGAAATGACATCATAATGTATAGTACGTATTTGGTGACGTCAATTCACAAACGGCGTTATATGTGTCGCGGAATAACTTGAATCATTAATATCTTGAATTTCCACGATTTATTCTAAAAATTCAGGTCATTTTTTAAACAGAATAACAAATTTGTGCTTATAAAATAACGAATTTATAAAACTCGTCATCTAAAACATAAAAACTCGGCACAACATTGTTTTTGTCTGTTTATAGATGACTGGTTTAATCAATTAGGTATTCAATGACCGCTCATTCAATATCCTCTATGAAGCTTTAGGGTCATAAGGAAGCTTTCTTCCGAAAATGGGGATATTCCGTCACAAAACATGTGAAAAGGGCCCTATGGATTTTCGCTAAAATGATTTTAGTTTATACGATAACGTCTACAAATATTTATTTGATCTCCTTGCACCTTTCACAGGATGATCGAAGGATCATAAAGACATTTCCTTTCAAAACCTTGGTCAATCTGTCGCCGAGTCCGGTTAGTTCAGCGGTAACGCATATGGCTGTCATTCTGTCGGTCTTTAGTTCCAACCACGGCTCGGCCAACTTTCATTTGACAAAATTTAATGTGATACAATTAATCAAATCAGTTTCAACAGAAAACAACGATAAAGAGTCTTATTGATTTGATCTGAAAATAACTTTTAAGGATAAAGTCCACAAATATTATTAAATGTCCACGAAACTTCCCCAAAGTGAATTGTAGGGTCTTTGAAAGTTACATTAGAAAATTGGACCGATCCGTGGGTAAACGCGGAAAAGGGGACTTCATTGATTTTCATTCAAAATACATCTCGTTTATGCAATATTTAATCCACAAATATTTTATGATTTCATCGAACTTTCGAAGAATACCTGTAGAGTTATAAGAGTGGGTCATTGCGAAAATAGGGCCGATCCGTCAAAAATTATGGGAAAACTGGATTAATGGAATTTCATTCACGTTTAAAAAATATACATCAATAAACAATAAAACTATTTCTTGAAACTTCTTTTCATATGTGAACTTGTATATCCGCTATCACAAGATCATCAAGGTAGGTTACTTTTTAATATTGTTTTGCCGGTCACCCTCTGTTTGATTCTCCGCCTGTTTGTCTGCGAAAAATCATAAAAAGTGAGCCTGCAACTAAACATTTTCCTATAATTCCAACATTAATTAAGTCGCAATGCTTATATCTGGCATGAACGTTTCTCTCAACAAAACAAATCATCCAAGGTCAAGGTCGTCAGTCAAGGTCAATTATTAAGGTCATACTTACAAAATCATATCTCGTTCAACTTAGATTTGTTCGATATCCAGCACTTGCAGCCAAGCTTGGATTCGACTTACTTTTTTGGTAAGAAATTAAGTTCCTGAAATATAAGATTTATTAAGGAAAGTCTTTATAGCCATTACAGCGTCTCAGGCCTTTATTAGTCTCTTGTTCAAAGCAAGAGATACCGCCGTCATAGCGCAGTTGGTAGCTCGTCGGACTGTCAATCTAGATGTCCCGGGTTCGATCCCCGACGGCGGCACTCATTCTTTCCGACTATTTAGAATAGAATCTGGAGGCTAGGAAAGGATGTGATGGTTGTGCTGATGTGAGAAATACCAGGAATCCATTGTTAGGTACTCCAGCAGCGGCATAAAACAAACAAATCAAAGCAAAACAAGTGATGTTGTTATGCTGATTTGACTTTTTATAGACTGTACATAGTGGACTATCTACCAATTCTAGCTCAGTGATAGATGATCGGTAAGTGCAGATGCGAAAGATCACCTGTACGATTATCTTTTGGGTTCGGGCGGGTCTACTTAACTCCCCGACATTTTTTTCTGAAAGAATTTACGACTACCTTATAAAATCGTACAATAATCAAAAGCTCGATCTTAAGATTTTCATCTTAAAGAGACCCGATGTCATCAACGGATAATGCCTTCATACGAAGAGTGATCGATAAATTCTAGATATTTTTAAATCAAACATACAAACAGTGCATTAAGATGATGTTAGTTTCTTCATAAAGTAAGACTCCGCCGTTCGAAAGCACATTTCATGTTGAACAATACGCATGCATAACAAGGCAAATTGCTGTCACATAACACCATTCGAGGTTTCTCCGTTTTAGCTATGCATTGTCTGATAGTTTCAGCCATAACTCAATGCACTGAAATGAATTTCCTCCTTTTGATTGATTAATTTGAAAAATCTAAAAAAAAAAAAAAAAAAAATCAAAGAATTCTTTGAATCTAGTCTCCAAACGAGCTAGAATTAGGACTTTTAGCTCCTCTGGATAAAGTCATGGCTGATGTTCGTCGTGAGTCCTTGCATGCGCCCGAAAACCTTTTCTTTAAACATATTCTTTTCTGAAACTGCTGGCCAAAAATCAACCAAATTTCACAGTAATAATCCTTGGAAAATGCTCTGTCACATTTCTTCATAAAATTCTGATCGGGCCGATGACTTGGGTACTACAGGCTGTCGAGTGACGGGGATTTTGCTTAGGATAATTATGCTCTTTCAGACTTCTTCATAAATTCTGATTCTTCACAGGAATGATCCTTTGGGTATGCTCTTGCAATTTTCTTCGTTGACTTCTTTTTTGGCAGTTGACATAATCTCTATTGGCTGCCGAGTCATCAAAAATGGTCCCATATAACGAATTTTAAAAGAAAAATCTTTTCTGAAACTACTTGTCAGAATGCAATTAAATTTCACTTGAAGGATGCTTAAGACATCCTCTTTCAGATTTCATTATTAAAATCAGATTAGGCTTTCAAAATGGGTATACGGGCACTCGAATCACTAAAAATGGTTCCATGCAGTAAAATATAAAGTACTTTCTTTCTATGAAAACAATTATTGGATATGAATGATTCTTTAGCTCCACTTTCCGAAGGCGGGACTTATTTTCACTAAAAAATCTTTAAAAATCTTCTCCTCCAAAACCATTGGGCCGACTTCAATGAAACTTGGCATGGATGTTCAAAAGGTGACCCTTTATTTAAAATATAAAGAAATTTTGATTGAATCCCCAAATATGGGCGTGGCAGGGAGGGGCTAATTTTCAACAAATAAAAATCTTAAAAAATCTCCCCCTTCCAAACCATTGGGCCGATTTCAATGAAACTTGGCAAGGATGTTTCTTGGGTGGCCCTTTAAAATGCCACAAAAAACTAATTTTGAAGAAATTACCCATTGAATTTTTCTTATTTTCCGATATGTTTAAACCCCACATTTTTTCTTTTTTTTTTTTTGTAAAAAATTCGGCAAACCTTTTCATGCAAAAAAGATTTTTTTTATAGGGACCCCTCCTAATTGAATGACACTTATAAAATGTTTTATTGTTAATTTCGATGATCTAGTCATTTAATTGATATCAAATGCTGAAAAGGAAGCTAAGTTAATGAATTTTACAATCAATTTTCTATGTTAATTGTCATAGGCAAAATCTTATGAAAACCGGTCTTTTTTAAAAACGCGCAAAAAGAGACGCAAAATAAACGAAAACCCATTTCCTTTTTATAGAGTCGGGAAGCCGCTGTCCATTGCCACCTTAAATTGTTCCTAAATGTGTTAAGAATGTTCTAATATTTGGAATCACCTTGAAATTTTAAAAGGATTGACCCAGTTAATCATTATAAAATAGGTCTTAAGAGATTAATAGTGTTGTTTTCATTCAAAGTAAGCTTTATTTAAGGAAAGCCTAAAGATGTTTAAGCCAGTGGGGCGATAAGGCCCTCTTGGGCCTCTTGTTTCAGGAATATTCCTAAGATGGACCTCCCTCATATTTCTTCCTATTTGGCATTATGATGCAGTGTCACACAAAAAGGGCCTTCAAGATGCAACATTCCTAGATAAGATAACTCGTACATTTACCGATGGATTTTGTTGTAACTAAGTAAATGATAAATCCTTTGACAATGCATACGGTGTAGCTGTTTGCAGAAATATCATTCTGTATCGTGGAAAAGGGGCCTTCATGTAATTTTCCCTGTCAACATGAATCCTGCATTTTTTATGGAATGATTTTCTTGAAATTTCCATGGAGTGTTATTTATAAACTAGTCAAATGTACATATATTTTCTGTTTGACCCTTATGATGAAGTCTTATTGGAAATGGAGCAGTCATGTCCCATGCCTTCTTAATTATTCAATGTATTAACCTGTATCTTTCAAAGAGAGTTTCTCATTATTTGACCATGCTTGTATGATAACTCCTTGTGCATGAACAGATTTACATAAAACTTTCACAGAATGACCCTCATTATTTTATTCTTTCCAGTGGAGCTTGGTAACTTGCAGTGTGTTAAAGCGACTTCGATTTTAAAATGAATCAGGAGTTATTTGCATGAATGGCAAGAATGTTGCGAAAGGGACAATGAGTAAGCGATTCAGAATGGTTTAGTCGGCTTGTTTAATTTAACCATCATTCAATTTTCAGGAACAGTTTGTAGTTTGTATTAATAGCGCAATGCATATTTTAAATGGCTTGCCTCCATAGATCCAGTTTTGGCTGATAACGTTCTTACGTAACATTTGACGTCAGCAAGAAATTAAAAATTTTGAAGCGGTTTATTGCTAGGTCATAAAGAGTCTTTTAATGCACTTTAAAACTTTTTATCAAACCTTTGTGCATCAAACCCCGCGAGCCAAGGTGACAGTCATTTATAAGGCGTTGCTACGGAAAGGAACATGGAACATAACAAAAAGATCGGTAAAGAAAAGAAAGTCGGTTTTGGCAGGTTTTGAATTAAAAAATGCAATAATTTCATAAACGGAGAAAGTTATTGAGAAAAAATATATTTGTGGACGTTTATCTTGGAGTTAACTATATGTGTGTCTCTGATTTTTTTACATGCGCAAAAATCAACACGGATTCATAAAATGTAGCCTGCCAAGTTTCTAATAGATTCCTCTGGTACGCTATCGGTTTAATAAAGTCAAAACTGTAACAGTCTTTAATTCTCTGTAGATCCAAAATCACAATGATTCTATTCAATATTAGACACTTAGCAAATAAATTACTTTTGGTTTGGGGCAGTCAAAAGTCGCATCTCAATAAATCTCCGTAAAAACTCATTATATCAAATATATAAATCCTGTAACCAGTCGAAAATATCGCCATCTTGAATCAATGTCATGTTCAATAAATGGCAGCTATATGAGCGATATTCTATGGTTACCATCCGAATGGTCAGTGTGAATGCGTACAACGGTAGGTCCATTTTTCCTTACTAGAACGTCATTCGGAGCACCACTCGGCCAATCTCACGATCAACCTCGGATGTACATAGACGAACTATTATTAAAAATTACGGAAAACCTTAAAAAACTCGATGACGTCAGTTTAAAGGGCGTTAGCCTTCTAAACTTTGAGTGAAAACATTCGACGTCGCCAACGCTACTCGTTTAAGTTACTGACGTGAAACCATAGTATCCTCATACAAATATCTTTAGATTCTTAAATAACGGCTGAAAAAAATCATAATTTTTGAGAATGATTAGTCATTCTCAAAAATTAAGACTTTTCAGCCGTTATTTGCTGTAAAAGTTATAAATCTACAGTGCTAGTTTTTATTACACTGTTTCCGCCTAACAAAATGCACGATTTTGTTACATACCCATCCGCCTTACATACATCCGAGGTCTGTTGCAGTTTACGGAAATGGCCGAGTGATGTTCCGAATGACTAGAACGTATATTATGGACCATCTCTTTTCAAGGACGTCTCTTTTTTCCTTAGATTAGATAGTATTCAGTGTTTATTCTAGGCAGGTGGTTTTTTTTACAAATTGATCTGAAACACTGGTGGTATTAATATTTGAGATTATGGCGATAAATTCGTCTAAATTGAGCTCGAAACATATAACGCTGGAGGTATTGCGAAACCAAACTTACTCAAATTTGGGCAGTGGTTTGCGGTGTTGTCTCTGAATGGATGCATGTATGTAACGACATAATTTTGAGAATTTTTCGGTGTTTGTAGGATGTTTACTTCAAAGATACTGTCGATCAACCAAATTTTCTTGGAAATTCGTTTTTCAATGTCTTAGCTGCCAATGTTAGATGTTTGTGTCATATAATTGTTCTAGGACTATAGGTCAATTTCCGTCACAAAAAGAATGACTGATTCAAGTGCAAGAGTTCTTTAGATCATATTTCTCTGATTTGTAAAGGAATCTCGGAAGCTTTCTAATGAAAATTGACAACAATAACCAATACCGTGTTAGTATTTTAACATCAGAAACTACAAACTACCCATGAAAGAAAATAACTTCTCGTCGGTTATTTTGAAAAAAGGGTTGCGTGATTTCCCCTTTTGGCCTTTTCTTTAAAAGCGTTGACATGGACGTTTATCAAAACCCTTATTGACGCCTATAGTCTGTATATTTCGGTCGCCCAACGATGTTTGTTTCATGTCCCCGACTATATTCGTTGTTATGCCTTTACAGATGTGAATTAATTTTGGTTAGTGTAAAGATTGGTTGGATTTTCCCATTGGCCACTCTTCTTAAATATCTTTCTTTTTAAAATAGTTGTACACGATATTTTATATTTTTATCATAAGTTCTGATAAACAAGACAAGACAAAGGACAAGAAACAAGTGGCGACCAAGAAGAACTCAACAGGTAAACAGGACAAACCTGCCAAGAAGCCTAGTGTCAGTGGTACAGTTATACTAGTAGCAAATTTTGACGCTAAAACTGACTGTGAGAGACTGTTTAAGGCGATGGATGGGTTCGGTACAGATGAGGATGTTATTCTGGATATCCTACCGAAAAGAGCAAACAAACAACGACAGGAACTGAAAGTTAAATACAAGGAGCTGTATGACAATGTAGGTTAAGACAAATTATAAACCAATGGCGTAAAACGCATTTATTAAAAAAAATAAGAAATCACATGCAACTGTATTTGCAATGGAATTCATTTTTCAAGTATTTTACTGTGTATACAGATAGATCCGCCCATTTATTATACTCAGCGGGAACGTTCATGCTTTACCTGTCACGTAAACCGTCTTGGAATTAAGTAAAACTAATACTTTGAAAAAGAGATTGGGTCCAGCAAATGTCAACCAGTGGGTATTTCTAAATTCTTCTACAGGATGAAAGACATTTCATTCTTCATTCAGAAAATCAGTACAGACTCGAAAGACTGGACCAAAGTCAGTCCGTGCAGTTTGACTCGGATCGACACTTTACGCACTTCCTAGATGGTCCTTTTTCGCGTTACATTAAAAAAAAGATTGTCATAATATCTACACATGTCAAATATTTTTTTGTATTCTATGTATAATTTGATTTAAGTCTCTTCGTAGCATTTTCAAATATTTCACATTCATGATTAGCACAGACACTGAAAAGTCTTGACTGAGTCACGTAGAAAACGAAACAAAAATACTTATTGTCTAGAGGTCGGGGGGTCGGGACTATATATAGTGAAAACCCTGACTAAACTGATTAGGCTCATCGGTTAATCAAAGGGATTACTTCTAGCACATTAATTTTGAAATATTTCAATTGCTGTTGCTATCCACAAACTCATTTGATACGTTAATTAAATCTCGTGAAAAGGTGCCGATATGCTGTCTTGCATGCAAAATGAGCTTGATGTCACTGAATAACTTGTTCCTTCAATTAAAAAAAACGCATAAAATTGTTCAGAAAAGAAATATTGACTCTGATAAAGCCCGTTTTACTATATCTCTTACGAAAAAAATAATCGTAAGTCAAATTCACAAATCGTACCTGGACATTTTCAGCTTCTGCCTTGCTATATCTCATTGACTATTCCAATGAGATGATGCATGACAGAATTCCATATTTAGTGACTACGGTAGAATTTTTGACTTACGCTAAGAATGATCGTAAGATGATTAGTAAAATGGGTCCCACGTGATTTTTTCCTCTTCTTTAAGGACTTGCAGCAACATCTACAATCCGAACTACGCGGTGATTTTGAAGAGGTAGTTCTGGCCCTTATGATGGAGCCTGTAGCATATGATGTATTCTGTCTACATGAGTCGGTCAATGGCTTGGGCACAAATGAAGGACTTCTAATTGGTATACTGTGTACAAGGACTGCACAGGTTCGAGAATTTTGTTTACAAATCTAGATTGTGTTTTTACGAATGATATGTATGAAATGGTATGGTATGGTGCCAAGATAAAAACATTTCCGTAAACTATAGTTTCCTTGAAAGATGCATCGAGTAGGTTGCTTTTCAAAAGTTCATCACAACTCATTTCTATGCATGAATTGGGCAAAAATCTTCAAATTTTGTTCAACAGATATATCGACAACTTAGAAAGTAAGTTTTTAAAACATGTACGATGTCATACACACAAAGTGAAAATAAAATGCGAAAAATACACAAGAATGTTTGTCTACGTTGGCTGATTTTGGATTTAATAGCTAGAACTTTTAATAATCATTTCATAGACAATCTTTCGGCATTGCAATTATACTATTTGTTAATTTGATCTGTGTACTATTTTTTCATTGTCTGTCATTTTTCAGGAACTTTCAGTATTAAAAGAGCAATACAAAAACAGTAAGTATCTAATCATTTAATAATCTACTTATTATAAAATGTTCGACGTAAATATAAATCTTTGTGAAGAGAATACGTTTATTCGCAACAGAGAAAACAAAAATCGGTTCTCAACCCATACCGAATAATAACAATGATGATAATAATAATAATAATAGAAGATTATCTTTTGTTTAGCCTTGTTTAAGTTAAGTTTAATTAGTCTGGCCAATGATCGTTGATTTTGTAAGCCATCGTATGTCGGGTTTCAAACATCGTAAAACAATGTTAACAATGTTTAGCCCTCACTCAAAAGAGGACGTGGAGTTCGATGGATATTTTTTTTTTTTTTTTTTTTTTTTTTTTGACCTGACATGCAGTGCAAAAAATGTCGATCGCCTTTGTTCGCTTTATTTTGAAATACACAATGTATATATGTCGTGCCCGATCTCGGGAATACTTAATCTCAAGAACGGGCAAGTGATGACAGGGGGTCGTTGCTCATTCTTAAGAATGGTCAAACCAATGTTAATATCAACATAACATGTCATAAAAGTATGATTCTTGCATTTAAATATTCCATTTTATTCATTTAATGATTCCAAAATAAAGTTTATTCGATTAATTCTACATATAAACTATAAAATCATGTTACTGTTCGATCTCAACTTTCGACAAACTGACAGACCAACTTCCGGTTGAATATCCCGGCTCACTTATCTAAATATATGAGACCTATCGTTATTAATTAAATTGTTGTTCGCATTATTTTCAGTTTGTAAACCTATATTAATTAAAGATTGTCTGGACATTCATGAAACATCGGGAAACGAGATATAATAGATTGTTAACTGTCAGAGTCTGTACAACCCGGATAACTATTCTGAATGATAATTCATCCCAATGAAAACACCTGGAACAGTGCATCAGATGTTCTACCGGTCTGTTCAGGCTCTTCCGAATTTTATCCAACAAAATACCCAGTTATTTTCAAAACAGACAGCAAATGAAACGCACTCGAAAAAAAAATCCCCTGTCAATGGTGGTCATGAAAGAAGCCTATAGGGCAGCTAATGCTTTACAAAACGGGCTTTCAACTATACACCTCACCCCTCACATAATAAGGGGTTGTCTTGGAACTGTAAAATCAATAGTTGATTTGTGTGTTTGAATGGGGTTCTACATCCCTTCTGACAATCTTTCAGCAATAGCCTGGTGGAGTACCTAATAATTGATCCCTGGTATTTCTCACACCAGTTCCTCCATCACATCCTTTCCAAGTCTCCAGCTGCTATCCCACATATGTCTACTGTTATCGCCCATTGTTGGAAGACAAATAGTCAGAAAGAATGAAAGCCCCCATCAGGAATTAAACTCAAAATCTCTAGATTGACAGTCCAAAGCTCTACCGACTGCATTATAAAGGCGGCTTAATCTGTATTTGAAAAATCTTTGATTTCATTAGAGGTTAGCCGGATTTGATATGTCAACATGGTGACAAATTGTCACGAGATAGGCCTGTTGCTGTGCTGGATGCCCAAGTATTAAAAACAACAAAGGGACATAACTCAAAAATTAAGCAAGTTAGAGTTACTTTTCTTGCGTACTGCAATTTTTAAGACTTCTTTACACCTTCTCGATTTCCTCTCTTATTCACCACGATTCACCAAGATTTCTCATGGTCAGAAAAATTGGAATGGATCGGGTTGAATCATGGCAAGAAGTAGAAATATTCAGTATCACTATGTTTCCAGTAAGAATGTACACAATATAAGTACGGTGTCTGTAAGGTATTTATACGAATGAATGACGATTCTTGACGGCAACGCTACAGTCAATGAGGATTGACTGCAGTGGCACAACGAATGCTCACAGTGCTCGTAAGGTTCAATACGGTACAAGTCTGATTCTAAGCAGCATTGGTCATGGCCAATCATGAAGCTCCGCAGCGAAACCTTGGATGATTTGTACCACAACTGTACTCATTTCATGGTGAATCGTGAGAATTCATAATGTGGGATTCCACGACTGGCTACGATCTCTCATGAATTGTCGCGAATAAAGCTTCAGTGTCAGTACGAATCAGCACGATTTCACTACGGTTGTGCTATAAATTAGGCCATGCCCAATAACCACCACAATTCGCCACGAATGTTTTAAACAGTTTAAAACTTCTGTAGCACCAACATAGAATTTCCTGAATTATCACAAAACATGAGTGTCACCACAGTTGTACTACAAATCACCATGGTAAATGACAATTTTACAAATTGTTGCGAATCATAGGGGCACCGTAGCCCAAAATCGTGAATGTGTAAATCGGCCTTTAATCATGAAAGGAATGAATTGCCTAGGTTCAAGTCAATCAGACATAAGGGGACAAAGTTATGCTTCTGACACAGAAAGATCCACCCGCCAGTTGGATATTGGCACCATAACCCATCCAATATTACATCCTTTCTTTTAAGGGGCATTTGCAGAAAGGTAAAATGACCATACAAGATTAAACAAGTGCATGTCGTATTGCGATGCAATACAGGAGTCCCCCACCGGATAACAAAAAATCCTTTCTTATGATATATCTCCTACTTGCCACTTGTCCTCAATGAGATCAATAAGTGTACCAAGTTTGAAGTTGCTAGCACTGATGGCTCAGGAGATATGGTCCGGACAAAAATGTGAGGATAAAAAACAACAACGGACAATAACTAAAAAAGTGGATGTGGCAGAGTAACAGTTCTTGTGCATTACACTTCTTCTCAATGAGATCTACCAGTGTACAAACTTTGAAGTTGCTGGGACTTATAGTTTAGGAGATAAGTACGGGACAAAAATGTCAGGATAGAAACAACAAAGGGCAATAACCTTAAAAAGTGGACATGGCAGAGTGACACTTCTTGTACATGACACTTGTCCTTAATGATATCTAGAAGTGTAGCAAGTTTGAAGTTTCTAGCACTTATAGTTTAGAAGATATGGTCCGGACAAAAATGTAAAGGTAAAAACAACAAAGGGCAATAACTCAAAAAGTGGGTGTGGCAGAGTAACAGTTCTTTTACATGACACTTGTCCTCAATGAGATCTATATGTGTACAAAGTCTAAAGGTGCTAGCACTTATAATTTAGGAGATATGATCCGGATAAGAATGTAAGACTAAAACAACAAAGGGCAATAACTCAAAAAGTGGACATTGCAGAGTAACAATTCTTGTACATGACACTGGTCCTTGATAAGATCTATCAGTGTGAAAAGTTTGAAGTTGCTAGCACTTATGATTTAGGAGATATGATCCAGACAAAAATGTAAGGGTAAAAACAACAAAGGGCAATAACTCAAAAAGTGGGCATGGCAGAATAACAGTTCTTGAACATGACACTTGTCCTCATTAAGATCTATAAGTGTACCAAGCTTGAAGTTGCTAGCACTTATAGTTTAGGAGATATGATCCGGGCAAGAATGTAAGGCTAAAAACAACAAAGGGAAATAACTCAAAAAGTGGGTGTGGCAGAGTTATGGATCTTAATCATGACACTTCTCCTCAATGAGATCTATAAGTGTACAAAGTTTGAAGTTGCTAGCACACATACTTTAAGAGATATGTTCCGGACAAGAATGTAAGGGTAAAAACAACAAAGGGCAATAACTCAAAAAGTGGGCATGGCAGAGTAAAGGTTCTTGAACATGACACTTCTCCTCAATGAGATCTATAAGTGTACCAAGTTTGAAGTTGCTAGCACATATGGTTTAGAGGATATAGCCCGGACAAAAGTGTGACGGACAGACAGACGGACAGACGGATGGACGGACAGACGGAATCGAGCAAACCTATAGTCCTCCAACCGGTAACCGGTGGGGTACTAATAAGGTGGCAAATTGTCAAAAGATAAGCCAATTACACAGCTGGATGTCGAAGTTTGAAAAACATCAAAGGGAAATACCTAAAAAACATTAAGCTAGGTAGAGTTGTTGTTCTTGCGCTCTGCTATCTATTATCATAAAAGGAACATAACTTTAAAGTTTCAAGTCAATCCGACATACGGTGTCAGAAATATGCTGCGGACTAAGCAGTGGAAGCCAAAGGTGATCCTCCCCCCCCCCCCCCCCCCCCCCCTCCTCTCCACAGAAAGTCCACAGCTAGATTTGTGTCGACAATTTAATCACTATCTGGAATATCGCTTCGTCTGACAGGTCACACATTTAATTATATAAGCCTATAAGAAACAATATGAAGTTTTATACTTGAGTCAAAAATAGCTTTTTCAACCTACATGTACATGTTTATCAGAAGTTTCATCCTAAAAAATACTTAGTTTTTTAGCCTGGGAATTAAACATGTGACCCGTCATGCAAAAAGGGACCATCTGGGAACTCTGTCAAATAAATATTTGAAAAGAGACTGGGTCCAGCATAGGTCAAGCACAGGTCACAATTCAAAAATCCTTTAACAGGAAGGTAGATTGTTCATTCTATATTGGAAAATAAAAAAAGTGCAAAAATTTTTACCCTAGTCAGTCTGCGCAATCCGCAGTCAGACTGGGATCGCCACTTTACGCACTGCCAGGATGGTTCCTTTTCTCGTGGCAGGTCACATTATGATAACATATATTTTGATTTGAAGTAAGAAGCTTTACCAACTGATTTTGTTTGAATAGGGTTTTACGACACTTTAAACTATCTTTCATTTATATTGTGGAGGCACGAGCACCTAACAATAAATTCCTGGTAATTCTAACACCAGTACTTACATTAGCGGTACACCTTTTTCTAGCCTACAGCAGGTATCCCTCTTAGGTCTTGGATTATCAACCAATTTATGGAAGACAAAAAGTCAGAAAGGAAGAGTGCTGCTGTCAGGAATCAAATTCTACTGATTGAACACATGAGACTGTTGCTTGCAGGGGTGTGGAATTCCCATGCTCGACTTGTACAACTTGGGTTTTTTTAGCCTGTGGCTGAGAAGATTTTCCTTGAAAACTTGTCCAAGAACAAGTTGGTCTTATATCAATAACTAAATTGCAGACTTTTGAAAGTGGTTTCATGTTGCAGTTTAAGGCATCTTCAGTAAAGGTATTATTTTAAAATCAAAAACATTGTAGATAAGGAAAAAAAGCAGTTTCTCCATTCATCACAATGTTTTCTACACTCATTTGTTTCCAGGTTGAACAACTTGTATCAAATTGTCACAAGATACGCCCATCACACAGCTTGATGTAACATTGGGCTTAGAGTAGAATTGAAGTGATTTTGAATGAATATCTTTGGACAATTTTTGTGTAGACAGACAGAGAAATAATTGTAGTAGGAGTATATCATTGTTCATGTTGTCGGACCGAGGGTTATGAACGTTTTACATATCTTACCTGGTAATCGAGAAGAATCTATGGATTTCATACCCCTTGACTAGTGAAGATGATCATTATTATGATCAAAGCTAATGCACTATTAGAGATAAGCTTTGGACAAGATCCAATCATGAAAAAACTCAAAGGGCAATAACTCAAAAATTAAGCTAGGTAAGAGTTATGGTTCTTTTGTACTGCACTTCTCCTTGGTGAGATCTATCTACCCATGAAGTTCATGATCATTACTCAAATACTCTTAGAGATGTGCTCTGGACAAGATTCAAGTATGAAAAAAAACCAAAGGGCAATAACTAAAGAAATAACCAAGGTAAAGTTATGGTTCTTTTGCACTGCAATTTCCCTTAAAATGATATATCTACCTATCAATTTTCATTATCATAGCTCCTATACTTTAAGAGATATGCCAAGGACAAGATCCAAGTATGAAAAACAACAAAGAGCAAAAACTAAAAATAACAACCCAGGTAAAGGTATTTTTTTGCATTGCACTTCCCATAATGAGATCTATCTACCCATCAAGTTTCATTATCATAGCTCCTATAATTTGAGTGATATGCACTGGACAAGATCAAAGTATAAAAAACAACAAAGGGCAATAACTCAAATAACAAGCCAAGTTGAGTCATGTTTTCTTTTTTGTTTTTTTGTTTTTTTTGCATTGCACTTTTCCTTGATGAGTTGTATCAGATTTGCAATGACTCAAAAATAGGCCAGATAGAGTAATGGTTCTTGTTCTTGCACTGAGAACATCACTTCCAAGTTTTAAGAAATCGGACATAAGGTTATAGAGTTACGCTCTGGACAGAGAAGTGCACGCCCCAGGATGGCCGTACACCACGGGTGATCCCATAATACTATCCTTCTTTGACAGGGGTATAAGATGGTAATATTTTCAACCCATATAAAGTATCCTTAGTTCAAAGAAAGAATAGATAAAACTTTAACAAGCAATTTTCAAGTTGGATGAGTGAAATTCAGCTATCAACTTGTCCAAGGACAAGTGAGAAAATTTCAATACCCATGTACAAATCCATGCTTCATGTGTGACATTTTCAACAACTTCTAAAGCTAAATAGTTGTCACAAATGCACTAATTACATCTTCTCTCTTTAAAATACTTGAGATGCCCAGTACTGAGGAGAAATCAGTTGGCTGGACTGCATATCAAATGGTCATGGGTTTGATCATAAATATGACCATTCATTCTGACATAAGGTGTCTTTTGCCATTTGATAATCAACAGGATGATGAGCAGTAGGAACTTTTTTTCTGCTGATTTGTGGGATTAAGATGGAGGACTTGACAATCCAATCAAAATTAAAGGTTTTGGTTGGAATTCCTTCTGCACTAGTGGACATATTGATGTACATCCTTGGGAAAAAAATTAGGAACCCAATCTAGTATAATGTGATACCCAGGAAGCAGTGAACAGCCCCATGATATGATCTAAATTGATATAAGTGGCTTTAAACACCTTTTTTTAACCCTTGTCATGCTGAAGCCGGAATATTTCTGCCTTGGCAGGAGCTATAGACAAACATATGTGCAGTCTGATCTTCGTCTATACCACCTGTTTTTTCCTTTTTAAGCCAGAAAAGTTTCAGAAAATGTATTTTCAAAATCAATTTCTGACTCACAAGTAGGAAATACAGAGCTTTCAGCATTTTGATTTATATATTATTTTGCTAGGTTTTTTATTCAGCATGACAGGAGTTAAATTTCAAAGCTAGAGACCCTTGTAATGTCTGCCCTATGGGTATGTGAAATTGATCAAAATATCTTGCTTTTTCTTGCTTTGATTTCTATTATTTAATGTTTTTAGTAAGAGATGATGGGAGTTTTCTTTTAATTCATTGAGGTATGAATCTAAAAACCTGTATGCATATGTGAAGCAGATTTGTACATGATTTGTTTCCGTTTCAAACTTCCATATTAAAAAAACCCTCTCTTTATCTCTTATAATTACATTTACAGCTTACAGTGTAAGATATTTCCATAAAGAGACATATTTATATCTTTAGGACTTTTGGGTGTGCAAAGTAACATACTCAAAATTGATTTCATTGAAATATAATCTCAAATGAAATAGCTAATCTAAGTGCATGAATCTTGATGGAAATAATTGAATTTAAATTATTAGCTGATCAAGTGTGAAAATGAATGTAAATGATATATTTGAAGAACAATATTTGGCAGGTAAGAAGTGATACAGACTTCTACCATTTCTGTTGTAAAGAGTACTGTGTTGATTTTTTTCTTGTAAGTGAAGGAAGTAGACTTATTACATAATCATAATTTAAGCAGGTTAATGTAATAAGCTGACAATTAGGTTTTCCTTGCTAATCTGACTAATCTGTATGCTATATGTTTGCACTATCAAAATTCATGTTTGATGTCTCACACAAAAAGAGACTAATTTTTGAAAAACATATTTGATTCAGCAGGGATAATTTCCCATTTTTTCTTTTTCAATGGGGTTTTACACCGTTTCAACATTTTGTCAGTTATATTCCATTGGCTGGAGCACCTAACAATGGATTCCTGGTATTTCTCACACCAGTACTATCATTTCATTCTTCCTAGCCTCCAGCTGCTATCCCACATAGGTCTATGATTATCGACCCATAGGCTGGAGACAAATAGTCCGAAAGAACGAGTGCCCCTGTCGGGGATCAAACTCAGGACCTTTCAGCACCTCTAGATTAAGTTTGATGTGCTACCAACTGCGCTATGACAGCAGCATAATTTCCAAGTAAGGTAGTTTAATAATTCTAGATTCAGAAACTATACAGAAAACAAAAAAAGATCCCTGTCAGAGCAATTTTGGTTTTACCCTAAGGGTTGATACTTTTTGCACCTTGCGGATTGCCTTATTTTGCCTAACAGGTTTATTAGCTCACCTGAGCACAACGTGCTCAAGTGAGCTATTGTGATCACCTTTTGTCCGGCGTCCGTGCGTCGTCCGTCATGCGTCGTCCGTCATGCGTCGTCCGTCAACAATTTCTTTAAACGACATCTCCTCCTAAACTACTTGGCCAATTTTAACCAAACTTGGCAGAAATGTTCCTTAGATGGTCCCCTTTAAGAATTGCTAAAAGAATTGAAATCGGTGAAAAACTCTGGTTGCTATGGCAACCAAAGTTAAAAATTTAAGAAAATCTTTAAAATTCTTCTTCTTCTGAACCAGCAGCCCTACAGCCTTGAAATTTGGCATGGATGATCAGCTCATAGACCTTTATGAAAATAGCTAAAATCATATCAGTTGGGCCACCAGGTGCGGAGCACCAGGGGGGAGGGGGTGGTACTGTAGGTAAATTTTGTAATCTTTAACCTTCTTCTTCTTCTGAACATGAATGCCTACAGCCTTAAAATTTTGCATGGATGATCACTTCATAGACCTTAATAAAAATAGCTAAAATCTTATCTGTTGGGCCACCAGGGGCGGAGCACCAGGGGGGAGGGGGTAGTACTGTGGGTAAATTTTGTAATCTTTAACCTTCTTCTTCTTCTGAACATGAAGGCCTACAGCCTTAAAATTTTGCATGGATGATCACCTCATAGACCTTAACCCTTTGCTGTTTAATCCCTGCTTTTTACGTGCCTGTGATTTTAATATTGAGAAAACATTGTGAAAAAAGAAGAAATTGCTTCTGACAAGCAATTTCTTCTTTTTCCACACTATTTTCTACCCTACTGAATGGTTATTTTTCAAATTAAATCCACTTTTAATTTTCGTCTGCAAAACCCTTGAACTTGGACAGGTCCAAAATTTTGTAAAACAGGAAAGGGTTAATAAAAATAGCTAAAATCATGACTGTAGATTCACCAGGTGCTTAGCACCAGGGGGGAGAGGGTAGTACTTTTGTGAAAATTTTGTAATCTTTAACCTTTTTCTTCTTCTGAACCAGTAGTCCTACAGATTTGAATATTTGCATGGATGATAAGCATTTGGACCTTAATGAATAATAGCTAAAATCATGACTGTAGATTCACCAGGTGCGTAGCACCAGGGGGGAGAGGGTAGTACTTTTGTGAAAATTTTGTAATCTTTAACCTTCTTTTTCTTCTGAACATGAAGGCCTACAGCCTTAAAATTTTGCATGGATGATCACCTCAATAAAAGTAGCTAAAATCTTATCTGTAGGGCCACCAGGTGCGGAGCATCAGGGGGAGGGGGTAGTACTTTGATGAAAATTTTGTAATCTTTAACCTTTTTCTTCTTCTGAACCAGGAGGCCTACAGATTTGAATATTGGCATGGATGATCAGTATATGGACCTATATAAAAATAGCTAAAATCATGACTGTAGATTCACCAGGTGCGTAGCACCAGGGGGGGAGAGGGTAGTACTTTTGTGAAAATTTTGTAATCTTTAACCTTCTTCTTCTTCTGAACCACAAGCCATACAGACTTGAAAATTGGCATGGAGGATCAGCTCATAGACCTTAATAAAAATAGCTAAAATCATGACTGTAATGCCACCAGGTACGGAGCACCATGGGGGAGGGGGGTAGTACTTTTGTGAAAATTTTTTAACTTTAATCTTCATCTTCTAATGAACCAGGAGCCCTACAGACTTCAATATTGGCATGGATGATAAGCATATGGATCTATAATAAAATAGCTAAAATCATGAATGTTTGGCCACCAGATGCGGAGCATTAGGGGGCAGGGGGTAGTACTTAGGATCAATTTTGAAATCTTTAACCTTATTCTCTCCTGGATCAGGAACCCTACAGACTTGAAAATTGTCATGGGTGATCAATAAATTGACATTTATAAAAATAGCTAAAATCATGACTGTAGGGTCAGCTGGTGCTGAGTGTCTTTGGGAGGGGGTAGTACTTTGGATTATTTTTGAAATCTTTAAACTTCTTCTAATGAACCATGAGTCCTACAGACTTGAAAATTGGTATGGATGATCAGCATATGGACATTAATTGATATAGCTAAAATCATGACTGTAGATTCACCAGGTGCAGAGCATCTAGGGGGAGGGGGAAGTGCTTTGTTGAGAATTTTGAATCCCTACAGCCTTTATATTTGACATGGATTGATCAACTCATTAAAGAAAACTTTAAAAGTCTCAGACTCAGCCTGTATATCTGGCATAGATTAGCTGATCAGAGACCTATTATGAAAAAAGCTTCAATAAATAATGACCAGGGGAGGAGCAGAGGGGGGGATTATTTCAAATATCATCTGATTGAATAAGTGGAAATCTCTTTTTCTGTGTTTGATATACCTAGGTAATGAAGCTTTTTTCTCAGGTGAGCGACCCAGGGCCAACGGCCCTCTTGTCATTATTTTTATTTATTTATTTATTTATTGTTGTGTTTTTTTTTGTGGTAGTGGTGGTGGGGCGGGGGGGGGGGGGGGGGGGGTGTTATATTATGTTAAAAGATACCCTTACAGAAATCCAGAATTTTCAGCAAAAAAAACCATAAACTTATCTGTTTGCAAGAAAAGTTTGCAATGATTCCCATTGCCATGTTCATGTCTACCAAAGTATATAAAATTATAACAGTATCTTAAAATTGGTCCTATGTTGTAGAAGATAGATTTGTACATGATCAAATCTTTAAAAATATCCTTGTAACCCTTATGTATTGGATCCCATATTTGCCATAGATAAATTGAAGAAAGTCTTTACAACTTGAAACTCATAGTCAGGTTAGAAGGAATTGTTGATGGCATACTTGACACTGTACCATAGACAAAGGACAAGGTATCACAAAAGCTCACCATAAGCACACTGTGCATGGATGAATTAAGAATCAAAAACAGTGTAAAATTGTTACATTGATTGACATCTATCATAATCCTTACACATAAATAAACAACCCTTACAGAAATACAAAGTATGCTGCAAATTTGCCACAAACTTATCTGTTTGCAAGGAGTTTTAGGCTCTATTTAACATGTGCCTGCAGCAGAAAATCCATTTTCTGCAAACATCCTACAAACTCCTTGAATAAACAAGAGGACCATTGGCCCTTAAGCGCTCACGTAATACATGGATTTACAAAAGTCAGATATCAAGAGGTTAACATTTCAGACAAATATGTTGCCTCTAAAGTACTGTAAAAAGATTTTGAATCTCTATCACACTTGTGTAAGATTTCAAGACACACATTCTGACCAAGATACAGAATTTTTAATCAAAGAGTGCACACAAAGATTTCAATAAATTTGACCCCTTGACCTCATTTTTGACCCCACTTGACCCATATTGTCTAGACTCTTGACCTAGATATCTTATCAACAAATCAAACTCCTCATTTGGGGACACTTGAATCTCATTGGTTATTGACTTAAACATGCTTTTCCACAATGGAAATGTCTCAGGCCGATCATCAAAATTCATTAGTCTTTGAAGGGATAAGCCTTTCTTAATCAAGAAATTTGATAACTGATGATAATTATCACCCGGAATAAAGGGACTCACTAGACGGTTAAGCCTGGTTTGTCGAACTTGAGGTTCCGACTGAACTTGAGGTTCAGACTGAGCTTGAGGTTCCTACCAAATTTGAGGTTCAGACTTCATTGCAGGTTCATTGTCAAAATTGAAGTCTAGTTGTAGCACTGGTTTTGGTCTTTCATGGTATGGTGTCGCGAAATATTTCGATTCAAATTTATCAGGCTCTGGTGCTTGAGGAAAACTATTTAACAAATCATTCTCAAAATTAAGTTCCAATTCTGACAGTTCCAATTCCTTCTGTTTGTTTGAAAGTTCAAGTTTGCTTTCTATCTCAACTTTTTGCCTCCTTAATTTGGCCTTCATTATAGTCTCATTTTCTTCCAAAAGTGCCTTATTTTGTTTCAATTCCATCTCTCTCTCCACATAAGCCAAAGTCAATTTTGAACTTCTTAACTTAGACACAGAGTCCTGAATACTATTTTGATCTGCATTAACCTGCATTTTCTCTGTGTCAGACATCATAGTTCTTCTATTTATATAAGCTTCTTCTTAAATTGTTCGCAGTCTTTTACTGTCATGCCTCCAAATTAAGAACAACCTTTAATTTCTTGCGTGAAGTTTAATACCATTATGAAGTGTGTGGTAAAAGCTGTAAATACACAAAGGAAATTCTTACTAAGCTATTCTTTGAAGAGAAATATTCCAGGAAGTATATACCATGATCAATTACACATATCAAAGGTTGCAGTGTGCCTATGCTAATAAATGTGCAAACTGATCAGGGCTTACACTGTATTTTGAGACAAATTCTACATGACTTGCAAGTACAGTGCTGTCGGCTAACCCTGCGCACTTAAGAAAGTCAAGTACAAAATTTGTGTAAAGATATCGGCTGTACAAAAAAATCAATACACGACTGTACTCGTTTACCATTTTGGCTATGTAAAAGACATTTTATCTAGAAAAAAATGTCACTACAATTACACAATCCAGTTATGAACAGAGGCACCGTCCCGTATTATCAACACAGTTTTCGTCGGCTAAACCTGCGCAGTCGAGGAAAGCACCTAAAATCTATTAATATTAAACTGGAAAATACTTGAGACAAAGCGGGAATCTTTTTGCTTTAAAATATACACATGAACTGTGTTGTTTAAAATGGTGGAATTGATCGAATTTTGAGTATGAAAAAAAGCTTGTTCTGCTTTTATGGTCAGTGGCCATTTTCTTAGTTTACATGACGTCATATAGCTGCGCAGCTTTAGACGACGCGCAGGATTACCCGACATGAGTGTACCTTTATGTTCTACTTTCACTTTTATAAAAGCTGCATATTATTGTCAAAACTAAAATTCTGAGTGTGAATATAGGCCATAAAAGGCATTGATTAATAAAATGATAATAATTACTATGACAGTCTGAAATATTGTTCTTACAATGCATTCAAGCAAAAGTGAAAGTAAACAGAATTTGCGTGACAAGGGAGACAACTTGTGCAAATCATTGCTGCAAACAGGTCATGGAAGCGTATTTAAAGCCTCCGAAATGGCAAATAATCTTAAATGGTGAATTAAAAAGCCTTGTCTTTATTGCATACATACACAGGTGGTGGAAGAAAGCTGCAAATTTTGAAAAACGTCGTGATGAAACCGAACAATCTAGCATGGCGTCGCCAAACTGATCACATGAGAAAAACCTGGAAACAAAACAGCTAGTTTCGTTCCAACAATCTTTCGCAGGCACTCAGAAATTTGGACATAAGTGTGCTAACATGACAGTGACTTTACCCTTGTCATGCTGAATAAATTTTGGCTAAAAATTTTCATCAAAATCAAAGGGCAAAAAGCACTGAAAGTACAAACTGTAGGTCAATTTTTAATTTGAAAAACTAATCTATTGACAATTCTGGTTTGAAAGTGAGAAACAGGTGGTGTAGATTAACATCAGACGGCACATATTTGCAGGCTGATGTTGGTCTATACTCCTGCCAAAGCAGGAATATTCCGGGCTCAGCATAAGGGTTAACAAGTTCTGATCAACCTGTTTGGGGGTTGTCTCAAAATGGAAAAGAAATATTCAAAAATCATCTTTGGAATAATACTTTTGAAGACTTGAGATATTTGTAGCATGGTATGGGCTAAAATTCATTGAAGAAGTATCTCTAGAGATTTCTCAAATGATTTTGTTTCAAAACTCAATCCTTGTGCAAGTATCATTCATATTCTCAAAATTGATATTATTCATATTGAAATGCAATCGTTCTGAGGAATCGAGTAAAAATCATTATTAAAATTATTCTAACTTTACAAAAAAATTTCAATACCACAAGTGATCATCATGCAATGAATAGCATTTCTCAGATAAAAAAGTATTTTGAATCTTTCCCTGGCACTGTGGTAATCAATACACCCCTGGTTCTTTGCTATGTTCCCAGCGTAAACAACGGTTCAAATCTATGATTTCAATGTCGAAATGCATCATGAAAGGCAGATACTGCCTACCTCCGAGGTCTAGGATGGTAAGAAATGGTAAGAAATTCTAAACTGGTTGAATTGGACCAGAATTGGTTAAATTTTGTCACTTAATTTAAGGCAATTTATTTATATCACACTTATTGTAGTGCAATTAACTATGGCTTATTTTGAAGAACAATATGATATAAGAAAATTGAGTCAAGCAGAGCTTTCAAAGGGAAAGTGGACCTGAACTGGTTAATTGACTGTATTTTCTGCAAGGCCCTTAAAATTCTATACCTATTTTTAGTACATGTCTACTACATATTGACTGTTGATGACTGATTTAGAATGTTATGTACATGTAGTTCTAATTTGTCAACGCCGTCTGCATGAAGAGAGTGTTGATGTTGTTGTTGTTGTTATTGTTATAGACTGGAAAGTCTATTCTGAGTCTATCATCATTTTTTCCATTCATTTGCCAGCTTTGATTGTTTGTTGTCATTTTTATTATCTTTAATAGATATATATCATATTTTATATTAAAAAACTGTAGCAAAACTGGCAATTTATTGAATCTTAACAGTTTCAAGCACAATTTGCTCAAATAATTTAAAGTGAATTATGCAGGCTATCAATCCTGGGTTTTTAAAGTTTAAAGTGACTCAAGCACTTTTCACCTGAAACTTATCAAAAATGTCTTTATGGCAATTAATAAGTCTTGTAGGCCCCCTACATTGTACATAGTCTAAAAAAAAGGTAAAATGACAAGTTCTTTACCCAAGTTGAATGGAAGCTAGGGTTATATTATGTGACCTGTCAAGCAAAAAGGGACCATCCAGGAATTCTGTAAAATGAATTATTGAAAAAGAGTTTTGATCCAGCATAGGTCAACCAGAAGTCTCATTTCTAATATTCCTTCACTGGAAGCTAGATTCAATATTCTAGATTCAGAAAATAAGCATTGTGCAATAAGTTTTGACCCTAATCAGTCTGCTCAGTACGGGAGGTCTGACTAGGGTCGACACTTTACGCGTAACTCAGATGTTCCCTTTTTGTGTGACAGGTCATATATATATTTATATATATGGTTGTACTATATAGAAAGATAGGCTCAACATTCATCACAATAAATACAAGTGCCCAAACCCCATGTAAATGACAAATAAATGAACACTAAAAGATGCAAAAAAAGAGAAAAATGTTGAATTTTATGAAAATGATAAATTGGAATTTTAACCTTCATTTTGAAAAGTTTCAGAGGATTCTGCTTTAAACTGATAATAACCTCATTTAGCTTGTTTTCTATGCTTTATCCTTGACCTGTAATAACTCAACTGATCACAAGTGCAACTACCATGATATCCTATTTAACAATTCAACTTCTTACCATAAAAATTCTAATAGAGCCCATGCTCTTATAAACCCCCATCCTTCTCATCTGAGGTTGAAATTGTTATTCAACCTTTTTTATGTGATTTTTCAAAATACTGAAGCCTATCTAACAAAAGCACATGTCCACAAAATCAATGTCACTAAAATTTCAACAGATGTTTTTTGCGCCCTTCCCTCAATCAAATGTTACTATTTTAAGAAAATTATGTTTATTTTTGGCAATTTTCCACCGTTGTAATAGAAAAGTATACAGGGTAGACTCCAATAAAAGCCCATCCCTTTTTAATGGAAATACAATGATTCTTATAGAACCCTAAGGTTCTTATAAAGCTTTGTACAGTATCCCCCATAGTTAATGACTACCAATCCAATTTGTAAGAACAAATACATGTCAGAAAGAATGTGTGCGGCTGGATTCCTTGTATTTCTCTTACCCTTACTTCCATAACATCCTTTTCTTGCCTTCAGCTGCTATCCCACAAAGGCATATGATTATCAACCCATTTGTGGAAGACAAATATCAGCTGATGATCCAAATCAGGCACACATTTTTTTTATTGGTGGAAGACAAATTCATTTAATCAAGTGTCGCATGAAAAAGGAGATCAAAATTTAGATTAACATGAAACTTTCCAATGAAAAGTTTTTATGTATGTTTAAATTTGTATGACTGCTTTTTGATGTCATGGTGGTTTCTGATTTTTTGAAGAAAAAAAAATCCTGGAAATCTAATGTCTGTCCATTGAGGACTGTTAAGCCACCATGTCTTGTATTATAAAACAATGGGGCTAGCAACTTCCTTTTTATAAGGCTGTCAGAGGACAGGACATATTATTATGTGATCATCCATGATGTCCCAGCATCCCAGTGCCTGTTGTCTGTTAATCTGTCCAGAGTTTATCTCTGTCTACCTATATCCAATTGACTTGTAACTAAGCGGTTATTTTTCTATATTTTCCATGATTACGGAGTAAAAGGCACAAGAATCGTAACTTTACATAGCTTTATCTCTCATGATTATGGAGTGTAGTGCATAAGAATTGTAACTCTACATATTTTTCAATTTCTGAGCTATTTTCCTTTGTTGATTTTCATATAAGGAAATCCAACAGTTTAAAGGATGTATTTTGTGATTATTTACCACCTTTTTCCATATGATATCCAATATGAGAAGACTTAAAAAATGGCAGAGGTGTACTTATTGAATAAGTTGTAGTCACAATACTTTCATGTAACAGGGTTGACATAGGAATCAAAGATGTAGGAAATGTAGTTATCTTTTATTCAAGTACGCAAACTTATGGTTCCTGAGCTTGATTGTCTCTTCAGAAGAGATTATATATAGACATGTTGAATTGATGTCTCGCTCACTACTTACCACATAAAAAAGGTGCCTCTGAAATGTTGTTGCCTTCTTCATGTTATACTGGTCCTCAAATGCATGAAAATTAAGGTAACAGGTCCATTTACCCTCTTTACACTGTGTTTTGCCCTGGGTTTATTAAATGGATTGACCAAAAGGTGAGGCGATTCTGGGTCTTGATAATCACCCGGGACACAACGGGCCACCATGGGACATTTCATAACTAAAAAATAAGCTAACTAAAATCATTAGGCAATATGAAATTGATTATATAAATGTACACTTGGTAAAATAAAAATAAGAATTCAAACCATCCCGGGACTCATGTAAAATTACCTTTTGTGCGTGTTTAATAAACCTCGGGACAAGCCGTTTTATCGGTGTAATGACATATCTCATTATATGATGTGTTCCGGGATGCCTCATTAAGTCCTGGGGTGTCCTGGTGCGTCCCGGGATGAATTTTAAGACAGGTCGATTCCCTCTATTTGTTGCTGCCCAACCAATTGAATTTATCAGACCACATGTTCTACACATTTTGTCGAAGTATTGTGACCAAAATGAACATCATCTTAGTAGTTTTTGCTTGTTTACCTTGTATCTGATAGATTAATTTTGCCATTTCTATCTGCTATCAAATGTCAAAATTTAAAAGAAATTGAATATTTTATTATTTTTTTACTTCATTCAATCTGTGTATGTTGGATTAACTATTATTTGATTAAATTTATTAAATACATATGTATTATTATTATTTTTATTATTATTTATCAACTAAAGAAAACAGAGAGTACATTCTTATGACATGAACCCCCCCCCCCCCCTCCAAAAAAAAGCTTTGAATTAATATAGAATACCTATAATAATTTATTTTTTCTTTTTATCAAATGAGTTATCCTAAGACTTGCCTCATTTTTACTTGAACCTAAAAAATGTGTGGAGAATTTCTTAACAGAGAAACAAGGATCTTGTTGATATCCTTTCTATTATGAAAATAATTAACATAAGAATTAACAAAACACCGTTAAGCAATTTATATTTTACTGAAAAGAGGGGTCGAACGGGATTTTCGGCGAACGACCCGGGGCGAACAGGAATTATTGCGAAATGGATGTGGGGCGGACGGACCGAGATTCATAATTAACAAAACTAGATAATACATACTCTGCGATGTCATTTACGAAAGATCCTGAAATAATAGATCTGTATCATTTTTTTTTCGTTTTTGTTGCCGAACTTGATTTCACAGAACACAGGGAAAAGTGTTCATTTTATCGTTATCAAAGTGGGTAATTTAAACTTTTTTTGTTAATCGAATAAACATTTCTCCTTGTTAATTTATGTTCGTATGATAAAGGCAGTTTTTATTATGTATTTCAATTGTAAACGAAGATATAAATATATTTGCTCAACTTAAGATTTAGCAACCATTCTTAAGAACGGGCAAACAACGGTTGCTCAATCATGAGAATGGCCAATTTCCCAAGAACTCGGAAATATCGGTGATTGCCTACGGGGTATCGACCGAGTTTAGGGAAGACCTAATAAGCAAAGCACAACATATTGTTGACGCCCTAAGCAATGATGTATCATCACACGTACAGATTACAGGAGCAACTCGGTTCAAGACCCGTTACGAAGACAGACCTGGTCCGGTGAAAATACGTTTCCGTAACCTAGCCGAAAAAGTGATGGTACTCAGAAACAAAGTTTCACTGAAAAATACAGAAAACTATAGGACTGTGTATTTGAAAAGCTGTAAGTCCCATGCCGAAAGGCTCATAGAGATGAATGCACGTGCTCTCTTACGACGTGTGCCCGATGGACGCAACTTCCGTGTAGACGCTAACGGTCGGATCAAGGAGCGCATTAGACAGGAAGACAACCGGAACGGTGCACAGAGCACTCAATAGGAGGTATCCGGCTCGGTTGGGTCACTAAAGATAGCCCATATAAACGTATGTGGTTGGACTAGAGAGAACCATAATTTACGTTTTGCTATTATTGATGCTCTAAATTCGGACATAATCAGTGTATGTGAAACGCACTTAGCTGGACAGGATATTATTAAACTCGATGGATACGTTTGGTATGGATTTAATAGAGGGAATATACATAGAGATGCCCCTAAGGCGTCAGGTGGCGTTGGCATTCTGGTTAAGCAAAATGTTTGTGAACAGTACAATATAACGGTGATAGACAAAATCCACGAAGGAATTGTTGGTTTAGAATTTGTGAACCGTACATCGGGATTCAAACTCGTTGTTTTCTCATGTTACCTACCTCCAGAGCAATCGGTCAGAGGCCGCGACGCACAGACGTTCTATGCTCATCTTCTAACACAAATATACTCTCAATGTGATAGCGATCAAATATTCATTTGTGCCGACTTTAACTCGCGAATCGGAAATTTATCGGACATTATTTTTGACTGTGATGAAATCCCAGCACGCCGACCAATTGACAATGTCATAAACCAGCACGGAAGAGATCTCATAGATTTCTTAAACGAGGCAAAGTTTTGTGTGTTAAATGGCCGCTACGATAAGGACAATTTTACCTCGATATCGAGGAAAGGAAAAGCAGTAGTTGACTATTTATGCATTCCACAGGATACATTTAAAAGCTGCAAATCATTTCAAGTGTTAACGTCACTAGAGATTATTGATCAATATCAGTTATATGGATTACTAGGTGACAGATCACGACCGCCAGACCACTCCGCCCTTATTGTCGAGGTAGAATGTTATTATAGTCGCGACTCGAACAATAACACAAGACTTAGTTCGGATTGTGATAATAAACCGATATTTAAATTAAATAAAATCCCCACAGACTTTATGGAAAGTGAAATGTCAAGACACGCTATTTTAAATTTAATACAGAAAATTGAAACTACACGTGAAACACAGGGAGATATAGACCTGATTTACGATGGTGTGTGTGAAACAATTTTGAATGAAATGTCCTCGAGACTGCCAAAATTCTCGGTACATAAAAGTAATAGTAAACGACTTAAACACTCTAAACCTTATTGGTGTAACAATCTACAGAGACTCTGGAATAATATGCATGATAAGGAAAAAACATTTTTAAAGTATAAAGGACCTAATCGAGTGAAACGAAGACTGCGCACGGAATATATTTCCGCTAGAAATGAGTTTGATAGACTTTTAAGACATTCCGAACGGGCTTATAGGAGATCGCAAGCTTTAGACATCGAAAACCTTAACACCAACAATCCGACAGAGTTCTGGCGCAAAATAAAACGTTTGGGGCCAAGAAATGACAATACAATCCCTGTGGAAATTACTGATTGTCAAGGTGACGTCATACGTGACGAAAACATTGTGTTCGAACGGTGGAAACGGGACTTTAATACATTATACAACTGTACGGACAATAGTGATTTCGACGAAGAACATTACAACAGATCTAAATTACATAAATTGCTGCTTGAGCAAAATATGCAGGACCCGCTGTACATACAGAATGAAGATATGAACAGAAATATTACATACGATGAAATACATAGTATTATTATGCACGCGAAATCTGGATCAGCATGCGGTATAGACAATATCCCCTACGATGTCCTGAAATATCCGCCAATGATTAATATGCTCCGACAACTATTTCAACTTGTATTTGATTCAAGTATAATACCATCCATATGGCGGAAGGCGATAATCTGCCCGATACTAAAGGATCAGACCACAGACAGACGTGTCCCACTACATTACAGAGGAATTAGCTTATTGTCATGTGTCAGTAAACTGTACAGTGCATTTATCAATAAACGACTGAGCAATTACCTTGAACTTAACGGATTACTAGCAGACGAACAAAATGGATTTAGAGCAAATCGATCGTGTGAAGATCACGTGTTTACCTTGAACTCTATCATAAGAAATAACAATCCAGTTTTCACGTCATACATCGACTTGAAAAAGTGCTTTGATTTCATTGATCGCGACATGTTACTCTACAAACTCTTATTGAATAACGTAGACGGCAAAATATTTAACTCTATACGTAATATATACGCAAACACATCAGCCTGCATTCGCATCAACAACAAGACGACAGATTGGTTCGACTGCTCAACCGGGGTGAAACAGGGCTGTAATCTGTCACCGACACTTTTCGCAATCTTCGCAAATGATCTCGTGAAGGAGGTCAATGACCTTGACCTTGGCGTTACCATGGGAGATGTGAAAGTATCAATCCTCTTATACGCAGACGACATAGTGTTGGTTGCAGACTCAGAAGAAAAATTACAGACTATGTTGAACACGTTACACCAATGGTGTAAAAAATGGCGAGTGTTGATAAACACAGCAAAATCCAAGTGTATGCACTTCCGGAAAGGGCGGTCACAAAGAACGGACTTCAACTTTAAAATTGGAAACAGTACCCT
This sequence comes from Fragum whitleyi, assembly GCA_948146395.1. Lineage (NCBI taxonomy): Eukaryota > Metazoa > Mollusca > Bivalvia > Cardiida > Cardiidae > Fragum > Fragum whitleyi. The sequence goes on along the minus strand of OX411544.1, from coordinate 60,757,936 downwards.
AGAAGTAGTGCCACAGTATAAGTATTTAGGTGTGATATTTAGTGAAAAAGGTGACTATAATGATAACTGTGAAACACTATCAAAAGGTGCCGGTAGGGCCTTAGGCAGTATTATAAGTAAGATACACAATTTGAAAGATTTTGGGTTCCGTTCTTATGAAAAACTGTACAATGCATGTGTTGTGCCAATACTTGATTATTGTTCTGCAGTGTGGGGAATTAGACAATCACATCCCATAGACAGTATACAACACAGAGCGTTACGATATTTCCTCGGAGTACATAGATTTACGCCGATCATAGCTATGTATGGAGACACTGGTTGGATTCCGAGCATTTATAGAAGATGGGGAAATGCATTACGTTATTGGAACAGACTGTTAAAAATGGACAGTAACAGACTTACTAGGAAGGTATTTGAACATGATTACAACGTAAACAGAAACAACTGGTGTAATGATATAGAAAAAGTTATGACTAATCTAGGTATAGCACAACATTTCAACACTAAGACCCCTGTGAACTTGAATAACGCTAAAGATTTAATACGCAATTTCTACAAAGAAAAGTGGCTTCGTGAAATTCAGACAGCACCAAAATTGCGGACATATAAACTCTTTAAACAGGAACATAAATGTGAAGAATATGTCTACACAAACCTCACGAAACACGAACGTTCTATGATGTGCCAGTTACGGTCGGGGATATTGCCAATACGAGTGGAAACGGGACGTTATGTAGGGGAAGCCCCAGGGGAAAGACTTTGCAGATTTTGTGATAGCGGTACAATTGAGGATGAAAAACACTTTGTGCTAGACTGTTCACTCTACTCAAACATTAGACATAATGTATTTGGAGACATTATAACGGACACTAGCTTTACAACACTTGATAACAATGATAAACTCAAATTTCTGTTGAACAATTACTGTAGGAAAACCGCTAAATTTATCTCAAAAGCCTACAGTTGTAGACGAACTGTTATTTACTCTTGAATGTCGCAAACCATATTTCATACATAAGCTTCTTAGATTAATACATGTATTATCCTCACACTATCTATAATGTACTTTCTGTGTATCGTAACCTACTGTTAATGATTGAGTGATCCATCACCATATTATTACATTGAACTATGTTGAACATTCTTATCACCATTTGCGTCTTTCAGTCTCATTATGCATTTAAGGTGACTTATAGGCCCATCGGGCCGGGTGCTTGTTTACATTTCCTTGTTCTATGAGATGAATATTCATGTACGTAATATTAATGCACATGTCACTATAATAAACCATTTACTTACTTACTTACTTACTTATTTGTATTTACAGCATATAAAACAGATTTAGCAATGGACCTTGCACGAGACACTAGTGGAGGACTGGAAGAAATGGTTGTTGAACTTTTGAAGTGTGAGAGGGACCAAGGTACCAAAGTTGACCAGGAACATGCCAAAATGGACGCGTATAAACTGTATAAGGTTAGTTATGATAATTAATGCTCACTTCTTCACGCTCCCTGGATACATAATGTTTTACCGTCATGCATATGACCGTCCATCTGCCTGAAAAACTTAAGAAAAGAGTTACAAACATAAGCCTTCACACAAAGCTTTTTTCATAATTAATTTCAAGATATAATGCACATATTAGAATTGATTGATAAGCATCTGCTTATACAAAGACCAATGCCCATCAATGGTCATCAATCAAGGTCAAACTTCTGAAAATTTTGCCTTTTTTTTGATAGGGCCTAATGTTTCATAATTGAAATACATCTTTAATATATATAGAAATCACTCTTTCTTTAATGAAGTCCACGAAGCCTTGTTTGTTATTCTAAAGTATGTTGAGCATTTAAGAGCGAGAAACGGTTGGCTAAATGGACTTGACTTTAAATATAGGTCCCGTTTTATTTAAATAAAAACGAAAAGAATAAATTCAAGGGAGGCAATTTTTCAATATCGCGAAATGTGTCCAATTTGGAAGAAATTAGCAATATTTTTTACACTGCCTTTGATAAACATACTTTTCTGCTTGTGTGTCTTCATTGACCAGGCAGACGCTTGATAATTCACATCTGGGCCCGAGATTATAAAATTTTCCTCAGACTCAACTCAGAATTTCTCAAATTTTAAATTCAAATAAATGTACGAAAATAAAAGGAAATATTAATAAGTTGTTATCTATAGCAACTTATTAATATCATCTGTTATGTTGATACATTAAAATGAGTATTAAAACAGAATTACGATTTTAATCTTAAATTGAAATTTGAGAAAATTTTGAATTGAGGATGAGAAAAGTTTTATAACCTCGGGCTTACATAATAAAATAGCGCTATAATTTAACCGACATAAATGAAATAGTGATCTTTATTTATACACCATTTCGAAGCGTTTTTGAGTGTTTGGTATGGGTAGTAAGAATGCATTGAATGGAGTGGTTTAGAATGGTTTTGATGGTGGTGAATATCAATTTCACGATTTTTCTAACTAAATCTATAGTCCATGGTTGTGGAATTCCCATGCCCGACTTGACTTGTCCGCAACAAACTTTTCTACTTGCAGGCAAATACATCTTTCTAGACCACTTGTCCGTGGATAAGTAAATACCAGAGCAAATCTTGCTACAGTACTTAAACGTTCTAGGAAAAAAGTCAACCTTTTGTTTGTATCAAAGGGAAGAAAATATTGTCTTAAATGAAGAAAATGCTGGAAACTTCATATCATTACGAGCAAAAATGAAAGATTATTCACGGAAAGTAACGATTTTGTAATTCATAGACTGGAAATAAATAGACTGGACCCCTTTCTGATCTTGCCACTTCGAAAAAATAAGTTACAAAATTATTGAAATATGATGTTTTTAGTGCCAATGCCCTTCGGCCCTTCTTAATCGTCTAAAAATATTCACATTTCCAAATCTAAGAACAAGTTTTTTTTTTATTTTTTCTATAAAAACTGTGAAATAGCAGCTTTAAATTTTCCAGGGACAAGTGAAGAAACTCTGTATTTCCACATCCCTGTCTATACTCCCTTTATGTTTGCAGGACGGTCAGATCTCAATCGACCCCACAGACGACACTTTCAGAGAAATTTTGGTGAAGAAGAACCGAGCCCAAGTACGGGCTACTTTCGAAGAATACAAGAAAGTAAGCTAGGGGGCAAAAAATGTGATCAGTCAAATGAAAAAAGTAACGTCTATAAGCTCCCTGAAATTGATATTTGCGACCCGTCACGCGAAAATGGACCATCTCGGAAGCGCTAAAAGTATCGACACTGGCCAATCTGTGTGATTTGCGCAGACTGATCGGCATCGGAACTTTTCGCAATTCACGTGTTGTTTTTTTTTAAATCTTGAATGACTTTACACCTTTCTATATCATAATTTTCCAAATCCGCATCCTATTTGACATCTGCCGATTCCAAACCCTTTACAATAAACCTCTCTCTTACGGAGTTCCCAGATGGTACCTTTTCGTATGACGGGTTACATTTGAAAAAAAAAATCCTAAAATCTTGCAGAGGTCGACATAAACATTAAGGCAGAATGATCGATTTAGATTTGGAAATTCTTCTGATAGGGATTTTTTTAAAGTGTAGATCCTAGTTGGATTGCGTCTTGCATAGTCTGATTAAGAGGATAATGAATGAGTAGTCGTTGAATACCAAATTTATTTAACGAGTTATCCATAAACGGATAAAAACGAGGCTGTGCCGAGTTTTTATCTGTTTAAGAAGACAAGTTTGAATACATGCGGTATTTATTTAGCGCATATTTGATATTCTATTTATAAAATATGACCTGAATTTTTGCGATAAAACGAGAAAATTACAGAAATGTATCGATTGAAGTTATTCCGCGAAACATATAACGCCGTTTGCGAAATGACGTCAGCAAGTTCATTATTACGTCTCATTTTCAGAACGAAAATATAACGTTGCTATCCCCTCTTAGATCATTTGCATAGTTATTCTACCAGTTTAATAACACCTGAGTAATATCAATAATGTTCAACGGGCTAATGTCACTCCTGCTATGTAGGTCACATTATAAAATGACTTTAAGTACTTCTTAGATTGTCCCTTTTTCGCCAGACAGGTCACCATAATTAAAACATTTTGTTGATTCTTTAAGATGAACTTCACAATTGAAAGACCGCATCTTCCAAAAAAAAAATTCGGTTGACTAGCCCTGTGTCCAGGATAACACAGTAAAATCGAGCGACCAAAGTTTGAAACACCCATAAGATATAGAGGATAATCGTTTGTTTCAGTGTAAGATCGGTATATAATTCATTGAGTGAACAAAATAAGCTATATTTTCACGAGTGGCGGAGCCACGAGTGAAAATATAGCTTTCGTTGTTCACGAAATGAAATATCAATTTATCTTACACAGAAAACAAACGATTATTCTATTTCTTAAATGCAAAAATGAGACAAAATGTGAAATTTCTATGACATATTTTCGTAAAGCGCGTCATTTTGCACGTGATTGCTATGCAACGTTCATTGTGACGTCACTTATTTCGCCCCTTATAGATGACGTCAGATAGGATGAAATGCACAAAAGCAGGGTATAAGTTTTTGATAATTTCACTGCTTTTGCGGTGAGATTATCAAGTAATAATCTACCGTTATTTCTCGATAAACCACCGAAAAGCATTAAAGAAAAGCTTCTCTGTGTTATGCATGGTACCGTGTCCTGGGACACTCGATTATGCTTAATGTTATTCTGAACACAGGGCAATGAGATTATCCATCCAAACCGAACGTAAAATGTTTACCTCCAGGCTCCATCCTTTCATGCAATTTACGTAAATCAATGGTCTTTTAGAATACCCCTCGAAGTTTTGCCTGTTTGGAAATTTGTCAGTTCGTTTTCGAACAGTAAGAAGTAGGATTTCAAAATTTCTTCTTTTCCTTCTCCTTCCATTTTCTGTATCGATATTACGTAACTTATAGTAAACTTTTCCTTCCGTTTAAAACTTCTGACTTTTCTCTTATTTCCCTTAGATTGCCGGAAACGACATTTATGAAGGTATAGAGAAGGCATTAATGGGTGACTCCGAGAAAGGTTACAAGTTTTTAGGTAAGAAGTACGAATGATTGTGTGTGACATTTCCAACAATTTCGTGTGTACGTGATTGACAGACAGTGTGCAACCTACACAACTATGCAAGGTAGAAAGAACTAATGCGGACCACCTGAAAAGGGCGATGGCCGCACCTGTTTACAGAAAGTACAGCGAAGACTTGGGTCAGCCTGTTGGGAGGAACGTTTTTTTTATATTGTGCAAATGTAAAATTGTTGGAAATGTCACGCACAAGACTAGATGCAAAACGTACTTACATTGATTAAAAAGTATGGAAAATTTCTCAGTGTATTTTCAGTTGGTCTCATCGTGAAATTGACATTCATCTAAATAAAAAAAAAATCTAAATCACTCATTCATTATCATTCATTCATTCCAAACAGTCACTCTAATTGATCAAAAACGCCCCAAAATGACTAAAAAAGATACAATCAACAACTACATTGAAAATAAATATAAATAAAAAATCAGGATTTTGCCGACATTATTGAAATTTTAAATGTCTGATTGGTTCTTGAAAAAAAAAGGAAGCTATTTACAGAACTTGTATGCATTTTTTATTAAAGGGAGGTAACAAATATCGCTAATTTGGTTCAATCTGAACAAAATTTGTGATATTTAATTACCTCCCGTTAAATTCAGTCGAAATTCGCTCCACAATCTCACTCAATTTCATTCCAAAACCATTCATCTTTTGTTGTTAACTTTGAAAGTTTCGCTGGTCACCTCGTGAAGAGTTTTATCAGTATTAACCCTTTGCTGTTTAATCCCTTATTTTTACGTGCCTGTGATTCTATGATTGAGAAAACATTGTGAAAAAAGAAGAAATTGCTTCTGACAAGCAATTTCTTCTTTTTCCACACTATTTTCTACCCTACTGAATGGTTATTTTTCAAATTAAATCCACTTTAAACTTTCGTCTGCAAAACCTTTGAATTTGGACAGGTCAAAATTTCGTAAAACGGGAAAGGGTTAATGTACAGTGCGCGTAGTGAAGACTCAGAGCAGACTATGAGATAAACTCTGAATCTATCCACATAGTCTGATCTGATAATTTACTTTGCCCACATGGCTAACATGCTTTTGAAATATGACGAACTGTCAAGATTGGCGGAAAATCTTATTTGATATATTCATGTACATTGTATTTTCTTGAAAGAATGATACCCAACTCAACGCGATTTAAGCGTATTCAATTTTATATCTCATGGAGGAGAAAACATACACAAAAAACCACGCGTTCAAAATAACAAAACGTTATAAACTGTTTGCCAATTATACCCCGCTTTGCACTCACGTGCACTCTATTTTTTTTTTTTTTTTTTTTTTTTTTGATAGATGAACGGAGTATTTTAGTTTCTTTACTTCACGAAGTCAACAAATACTCTTTTCATATCTTAAAATGCAATATAAAAGAGCAAGTCAGTGGCTCAGCGCGAAACGGTTGTAACTCCCTATACACATATAGGGAGTTACAACTGTTTCGCGCTGAGCCATCGAAGTTTGTACAGATTAGACGATACTGAAACACATTTCTAGTGGGACTACCTTGTGCGCAAGCTTACAAAGCAGGTGCGTACTCATTGAAAAAATACACTAATCTTTCAGCCAATCACAGTACACGAATTTTGGCACAGCTAGAATTAGATTCTTGATATTTAGAAGTTTCAATCGTTCTAAATAAAAAAATGGAAAGAATAAAAAAATATTCTATCAATCAAATAAGTCAATTTAAATTGATAATGTAGACTGGGTTAAAGCCCTAGATCGATACTCTAGACAGCGGGCTTCCAGTTTAAAAGATGGTATAGATATTTAAAAAAAAAAAACAAAAAAAAACACACTAACAAACCCTGACTGGATTAGGAAGAGAGCTTGTAGTCATACAAGGGGTGGCATAACTTACATAACATCTCTTTCGCGAAGCAAGACTTGGTCACTTGTTTCGATGCTAATATCCTTACTATTATCCCTTCGTGTATTCACTGTTGATTATCACTAACAACTATGAATAAGTGCCAAGGCTCTTGTTGTGATATTGTAGACACCTACTGACGAGACACGGATACTCAAAATAGCCTATTTGATAACGTCGTGGAACCGTCTTAGATTTGCAACATTTCGAGACTCATCATCCATCACAATGTTGACCGAGGTTTCCTAATGAAATCATTAGGAAACCTCGGTTAACATTGTTAAAGTTCATTATTTCCGAAACGTTGCGGAACTAATACGGGTTCACCACCTTAAGCCGGAAGATGAAAGACATTAGAAATATTATTACACATGTTACAAAAATTGTTGAAATTTTCTGAATTAATTGAATACGTTTGTCATTTTCTAATTTGATATTTGAAGCTATAATTAAAGTTAATACCCCTACGTGAAGACAATTCCGTTTTTATTACTTAACAAATAGAAGAGCAAGACTTTTTACAAATGTGCTCACTCATTTTTTATCTCTTTGCGTTTTTAATGACTGACAAATATCAGTTTCAAATTTAACGACGTTTTAATCGCATTTTTTCTGCTCTACATCTGTTACGCAAGTTTGTTGTGTAAGCCAATTTATAATGACTTATTTGTCTTCATGTCTAACCGAATTTCATAAATCCTCGCTTATGCTTAAAAAAAGTAAATCTTTATTTCATTTTTATTGTTGCTTGATTCGTTTCATTCATCGCCTTTGAAGATATTTTCTTGAAACTTGACATGTTTGTTCGCCGTCACTCGAGCTCAAATTGGGGATAACTATGGATGAATTTTTTAGAATTAAAAACCATTTGACTAGAATTTTTTATTAAACATACACCTGCAGCTGAACGTTGGCAACCGTAGGCGGTGCTCTTTGTTCGATCACATCGTGACGACTGACGAACCATACAGTAGATTCCTGGTGCCCGTTTTACTTAAAATTTTACGAACATTTTGCGTGAGTCAAAAATTAAAGGTGCTTCTACAGTATTTACTATATAATGGAATTCTGTCATGCACCATCTTATTGGAATCGTCTCCTTAAGACGATTCAAATGAGATATTGCAAGGCAGTATCTATCATGTATGAAAACACCAGGTACGATGTGTGTTTTTGACTTACGATTAATCTTTTCGTAAGAAGTTTGGTAAAACGAGCCCCTGGTATCTTTACACCAGTACGACCATAACACACTTTCCTACCTTTCATCTGCTATTCCTTTGAGGTTTACGATTTCACCCACTGGTGGAAGAAAAATAACATATCAAACTGATATTTTGTTTGATAGTTTCTTTAATCCTTTTCGGTGAATTATCGAGAAATAACGGTAGATTATTACTTTCTGTTTCACCGCAAAGCCGGTGAAATTATTGGGGATTGATATGAACCTTAAGGTACTAAGCTCATAGTCCTGCATCTAGATAACCTTGATAAAACCTATAAACACTCAAAAGTTAAATGCTCAAGGAAATTCAAGCATTGTGTCTTTAATAGACTACGATTGAACACATGGATAGATGTGACAAGCCAAAGGTCACGATCAAGACCTGACTTTTTGGGCATAACTGTTTTACAAGCACGTCTTCGCTTTTTTAGCTCGCCCGGGACGAAAGTCTCGGAAGAGCTATTGTCATACCCTCGGATGTCGGTGTCGGCGTCAGCGTCGGTGTCGGCGTCCGCATTAGGTTAAAGTTAAAGTTTTTTATTTCTATCAATATTTATCCTAGAGGCTTTATTTTTTACAGAAAGACTCATTAGGGCATAGGCTTTCATTTGAGACCGACATCCATGTCGAAATGACCTTAAGACTGTGATCTTGACCCTTTCAAAAAAAAACTTTAACCAAAAACTTTAACCAAAAACTTTAACCAAAAAAAACTTTAACCTTGCTTATATTTTCTGTAAGCTTTAAACTAGAGACATCATTACTTCATAAGCACACTCATTAGGTGATAGGCTTTCACCATAGTCAAAGGTCCTTGACAATTTGACCTTGACCTTGACCCTTTGTGGACTTAGAAAAACTTTAACCAAAAACTTTAACCTTGCATATTTTTTTTAATGCTCTAACCTAGGGACATCATAGCTTCCTATATATCCTTACCAGATGATAGGCTTTCACCAGAGACCAAGGTCCTTCACAATTTGACCTTGACCTCTACCATTTGTAGGCTTAGAAAAACTTTAACTGAAAACTTTAACCAAAAACTTTAACCTTGCTTATTACTTTCTGAATGCTTTAACCTAGGGACATCATTACTTCATATACATACTCATTAGGTGATAGGCTTTTGTGAGAGATCAAAGTCCTTGATAATATGACCTTGACCTTTAATGAACTTAGAAATACTTTAACCGAAATTCTTTTACCAAAAACTTTAACCTTGCTTATATTTTCTGAATGCTTTAACCTAGGGACATCATTACTTCATATACATAGTCACCAGATGAAAGGCTTTCACCAGAAACCAAGGGCCTTGACAATTTGACCTTGACCTTGACCTTTTATTGACTTGGAAAAACTTAAACTGAAAAACTTTAACCAAAAATTTAACCTTGCTTATATTTTCTAAATGCTTTACTCAGGGATATTATTACTTCATACACATACTCACTAGGTAATAGGCTTCTACAGAGACCAAGGTCCTTCACAATTTGACCTTGATCTTGACGTTTTGTGGACTAAGAAAAAATTTAAAGAAAAACTTCATGTTTGATACAAAGAAATTCCATTGGTCACCTCATCTGCTTGTAAGCTTTCACTTTACCCTAACCTTATATATGCAATTAAAATAAAAAAGTTTTTATATTTCTTAATTACTACTCAAACAGATATATATTAGATCATGGACTTTAACATTGAAAGAAACCACTTTGAACTTCGGTCTTCGGTCAAGCCCTGTTTGTGACAAGCAGCTGTTTGGGCGAGCTACGTTGTCCGCGGACAACTCTTGTTTTTAATTAAGTTAATAGTGATTTATTTGTGAAGGGGAAAAAACTCTTTCAATACATATACTTATACATTAATGTTTGTTTACTTTTTTGATATTTAGTATTAATTATATTTTGAATTAAAGTATTATTAGCTCAGCTGTTTTAGAACAAAAATCTGAGTATTTTGTGAGCACAGTGGCGTCGTTGGCTTTGGTGCAAAAGGATTATCACTCGGCTAATTCATTAAACTGCAAAAAACTCGGAAATACAAGATGGGTGAATATGTAACAAAATAGTGCATTTTGTTAGCCGGAAACAGTATAAGTAAAAACTAGAGCTTCAATAAGGGGAGTGTTCTTCCGATTTATATTTTGAGGGCGCCAATCGAGACTGGAAAGGCGAAGTATTTTCAAAATTTAAGATTTTCATGCCGTTAAATATGGATCTTAAGATAATTAAATATGGAAACGAGGATTTCACACCATTGCATCAGAGTATGTCGAGTGTTTCCGCTCAAAATATGGAAGGTTGACCCAATTACTGACGTCATCGACTTTTTCCCTAGCTTTCCTATGATTTTCAAAATAGTTCATCGGTGTACATTCACGAATTAGATTCATACTTGAGTGTGATTAGGTTTTTAGTTTAATACGTCCATGAAACAATAAGTTCTCTCTTCATCTCTTATAATTCGATTTAACATAGAAAAATGTAAAGATTTTTTTTTTCAAAAAGCGAAACTATTTTTTCGGACGGGGTCTACTTTGTGTGGAAGCTAACAAAAAGCTTCGCACTCAAGAATCTAATTGGGACAAAAACATAATTTTCATCCAATCATAAAGCACAGGTCTTGATTTAAGTTTAGTTATTATTTGGGCAAAGTTTACTTTGAAGTTCAAGCGCTTTTATAACTTATAATAAAAACCAAAAAAGAGGGGGAATGCACATAGAATTAAGGTAAAGTTAGTTTTTCGTATTAATAATACACAGCGAAAAACTGTCAAGAGTCTGAATTTTTATTTTATTTCATTTAAAGTGAAAGAACTGAATAAGAAGCTTCCCCCGAAATAGTTATGTGTTACATCATCGAGGTCATGTATACTCAGTTATGTAACATGTAACATCTAGGTGACCGAATTATTTCTAGAAATGACACATGACCCGAGATAATGAAATTGAAATAAAATTATTTTATGGCTCTGTTACAAAAGAAATGTCATTTAAAATAGAAATAAGTTGATAAAGCATCATTGCAATGTTTAGAGCTAGATTCAACTTTTACTTGGAGAATTAAACAGGGTTCTTTTGAACATATCGATGGTTGAGTAGGAAACAGTTGTAGGCTTAACTGCCTAATCAACGGATAGTCTAAAAAGTAACTGTTCAAAGTCTTCACATTGCGCCTATATGTGAAATTGTCACAAATATCACAGGGATGCTCGAAAACAAATTTGTCATTTTACTGGCGAGCTTTTTCTAATTTATTGCTTCAATATCGGTGGTCAGCTTTCACGGGACAGGTTAGTCAGTCTACAATCTCAGTTGTAAAGGTTCCAATCTAATAATCCAACATTTTGAATCTAATTCCAGCTAAAGCCATAGAAGATCCAATCTTATTTTACGCTGAAAGGCTTCACGACTGTTTTGAAGGACTTGGGACTAATGATACACAGCTGATCAGAATAGTCGTGTCCAGGTCAGAGGTAATGTCGGACCATTTTCAAGCATTTTTTAGCCTATATCCTGTCGCATTTCAATTTTGTTCAAACTAAAATACAAATTTTGAGAAACATATGAGTATTTCAGTCAAACTAGCTCATTTTTTCCTACCTTGGTATACATGTTGGTGAATATGTTAACTCTGAATGTTGAATAAATCCCTTGGCAAAATAACATTTAAAACCTAAGTGCCCAAAGCGCCGAATGCCATTACTGTGAGAATTTAGTTTTTTTTTAAATTCATATTTTCTTTTGTTTTCTGTATTAAAAAGGAAAGTAAGGAGGTGTAGACCAAAATCAGATTGCACAAAGGTGTTGATCATTGTATATACTTCATGCAATAGCAGACAGTTTCCGATCTCAGCATGGAAATTGTTACATAGTGGAAATGGTTTAAACCGTTTACTTTACATCGATACGGAATCAAGTTCTTACAACTTATATTAACCCCTGTCGATTCTACTTCTTATTCGCATGTAGAAAATGACGCCCATAGGATGATATTTCACTTGAATACTTTACAGATTGATTTGGAAACCATCAAGGAGAAATACAAGAGTTTGTACAAGAGGACCCTTTCGGCCAGTATCGTTAGCGAATGTAGTGGTGATTACAGAAAAATGTTACTAGCAGTTGTCGGCGAAGACAAATAAACTTACACAATCATGTTGCATTTATGATATGACATTTCGAGGGGACACCCCTAAACTATTGTAAGTGCCTACACATTTATAGGCACTTACAATAGTTTAAGCTGACCCCTAAATTTTGATTATACCCTTCAGTCGCAATTCAGACAATATGCAAGAGTGATTAAGCCAATCACTCTTCTGTAACCAAACTTGTATCGGATAAACTTTTCGTTAAAATATGTGCCCTGCCTTCAAGATGACAAAACGGTGCAAACTGTTTGCAAATTTAACTTCGCTTTGCACACGCACTTTCGTGCGAATTGGGGTATAATCTGCAAACATTTTATATCGTTTTGTCATCGTGGACCTCGGGTAGCTAATACGGAATAAAGCGAAAATGTTTTCATATTTGTTGATCAAGGCATTACGAGTGAAAGCACAAGACCACTTTATGACTCTGAATTCCTACAGTGATTGATAAGACAAAAAATAGTTACAGCGTTTATGCCTTTTCACGTAATATATATTTTTTTATCTTTTGACTTTATTGAAAGAGGCCTGCCTGTATGAATTGATTTAAATACAAAATAACATATTATGATTTATCTTATAAATATACAATTATCCGTGTGATAACATCCCATATGATGTTTTTTTTATGGTATCACATGGTTATTTTTAGAACGATGACATAATGCGGTTATTTTTAGAAACTTGCATTTTCTGTTAGAAGCATCAACGAAAATAAGATAAATAGCGGTTAAAAGATAAATATAATATGTTTTTAGGGTATTGTATGAAAAAAATACCTAACTCGGTTGTTGGAATTGATAATTGTCTCGTCAAAGCCTCGACAATTATCAATTTACCCAACCTCGTTAGATATTTTTAATACAAAACGCTAAGTAAGCATTATATATTTACACATTCAGTTGCAAAAGACAGCAGTTCTTCAAATAAAAATAGAAATCCTATTTTTTGTTGTTGTTGTTGTTCAATCATTGGTATTTCATTGGATGAACAACAAAAGCTATATTTTCTTGAAAATATAGGTTTTGTTGTTCAGTTATTGAACTATAAATCGATCTTACACTGAAACAAACGATTATCTTCTACATGTTTTAGATGTTTCAGTATTAGTTTTTTTTTATTTTTATCTGATGCCAGTTTTACTTAACTTCGTACGAAAAAAAATAATCGTTAGTCAAAATCACAAATCGTACCTGGTGTTTTCATTCATTGTTAAATTCTTCCTTGCCTGGCAATATCTCATTAGAATTATCTCTTGAAGACGATTCCGGTGAGATAATGCATGTTAGAATTCCATATTAAGTTAATACTGTATAGAAGTATCTTTAATTTATGAATGACGAAAAAAAATATCGTTATATGTTTAGTAAAAAGGGCCCCTGGATCTCTTGTTTTTATGCCCCCGTATCAAATTATGCCCCCGTATCAAAAGATCGGGGGCATATTGGTTTACCGTTGTCCGTCTGTCCGTCTGTCTGTCTGTCTGCAAAAGTTAACCAAAAAACTTAACATTGCCAATATCTTCAAGCCTATTCAAGATACAAGGCTAATATTTGGCATGATCGATCTCAATGATCCGCATCCGCTGGTGCCAAAGTCAAGGTCATGTGACAAGGTCAAGGTCATCTGCCAAGGTGAAACTTTGAAAAAAATGCTGTTACGGGGACATTCGTGTTTCACAAACACATCTTGTTTTTGGTTGTTTTTTTTGTACAAAATCGCATCATTATACAAAACATATCGTACAATTCAACTCAAGAATTTAATATTAGTATAAAAAAGGCAAGCATTGACAAAATTAATCTCATAGTATTTGTGAAGGACTAAATGTATAAACGCACATGGTATTTTATCTTAATATTGTTTATTCAAAGTAACTGTGATATTTCTAAGGTAACATTTGTACCCTGTGACGCGTTTGTTTAGCAGAATTTTTTATATATTTTGTAAGTTATTTGCTTTTAACTCTCTCAACCGGCCTATCTTTATTTATTGAAATTTCATTTCGACGGGTCAGCGCAAAGCTAAATAGCGCTGGTCCATCGATTTCCGGAAAGTTAGATTTGTATCAAAATTAAGTTACATATAGGAAGATAGGGCAGACCGAAAAATATATTGATGGCATTTTATTTTATTTATCTATTTTTCATTTTTTAATAAGATATTGTCTTTTCTATAGCTATGAAATTTTGGATTGTTCTCAGCCCCCTTTAAATATCAAATAACTTCAATATGCATATTTCTTTGTACAGTTATTTGCATACATTCGCCTGTTCGCAGACACATCTCATCCACAGCCTTACACTAGGTTGTACAGTTAACAACATCGTGAAATTGACATTTATCTCGATCAATACCGTTCCAAATCACTCACACATCGCTGCAATAATTCACTCACTCGAACCATTCAAAAACGCTCCAAAATCACCCACAAATGGTAAGATTAAAAACTACATGCAAAATTAAAGTCGGTATAAAAAATCGGGATTTCACTGACAGAATTTAAATTGATAGGTTCTTGAAGCAATTGGGAGCTATTTAAAGAACTTATTTGCATATTTCATAAAAGGGGGGTAATAAATATCGTCAATTTTGTTCATCCTGAACCAAATTTGCGATATTTGATTACCTCCCATTAAAGTCACTCCACACTCATTCAATTTCATTCCAAAAGCGTTCCAAAATCATTCACCAATTTCACGATTTTGTGAACTGTAGTTGTGGCCCTACTGAGGACAGTCGTCAACAAAAAGTCAATGAACGACTTAGAGAGAACTTGATAATGTTTATTTTATCTTATAACTATACAAATATCCGTATAAAAACATCCCGTATGATGTTTTTTATGATATCACATAGTTATTTTTAGAACAATAATATCATGCAGTTATTTTTAGAAACTTGCATTTCAGTTAGAAACATCGACGAAAACAAGACAAAAAGATAAATATAATACGTACTAAGTGTATTGTATGAAAAAATATCTAACTCGATTGTGAGAATTGATAATTGTCTCGGCAGAGCCTCGACAGTAATCAATTCTCCCAACCTCGTTAGATATTTTTTCTGATACAAAACACTAAGTACGTATTATATATGTCACATTTTTCTAATTAATTATTTGCCACAGTGACATTTTTAGGGCTTTTCAATGAGATTTTAATTTATATTGTAGTTCATTGGATATAAAAAAGTATATGATTAAATTGTTATCGTTTTTAGCCATTTCTATTTCATGTCATTCTTTCACAATACCAATCGAGAACATACTAATTTCTTGTTTTTCATCGGTATGATTTTTAGGGTTACATATTCTTTTTAAAACGTCATTAATTACTTTTTGACGTCATTTTCACGGCAACGAAATACAAGAATAACAGCCGATAATACGGCAAAAATATCAAGGATGATCTTGAAATCTTTATCGGAATCTCGTTCACCTGTCCTGCGTTTAAGATAAAAACGTTTAAAGCGTATTAAGCGATGAAGGGAGCATTAGTTGATTTCAAGGAGGCATGAAACTTAAAACCTAATCATACTGTATGAATATGAGAAGCATAAGGTGAGCTAACTGGAGCACAAACGATAAAAAGGGGAAGCAATTTACAATGAAACCGTACTATGCGGTAAAAATGTTGTATGAAAAGAAGAAATTGACTGTACAGGCAATTCTTCTTTTTTTCCTTAACATTTTTAAATATAAAATTTTGGATACGTTTAATATTTCGACAACTGTGCTTGACATGTCTACGATCGTAATATCCGATAGACGGTCTAGCAGATCTCAGAAACATCAAAATTGATACCGCAGTCGAAAACACACATCAATCATATTGATGGATGGACATTCATAAAAATGAGGTTATAACTGAAAATTACGTTCCTTGTTTGTCATCCAATCCATTTCCCTAAATAGATTATCGAAGATGGTCTTGTCAGATACTTGCAGGATAAATTCCAGAGAAAGAGTGAATATTTTAATGAACTAGTGGTGGTATGAAACTATGAATGTCTTTTTTTAAATGAAACTTAATGAACATGAACTTTAGCTGATGACCTCGACTTATTTATCAAATAAAAAACGGTCATGACATGACACCTAAAATATACTTTATCTTATAACTATACAAATATCCGTATGATAACAACCCGTATGATATTTTTTATGATATCACAGAGTTATTTTAAGACCAATGATATAATGCGTTTCTTTTTAGAAACTTGCATTTTAGTTTGAAACATCGACGAAAACTAGACAAATAGAGGTTATAAGATAAATATAATACATACCTAGTGTATTGTATGAAAAAATATCTAACTCGATTGTAAGATTTGATAATTGTCTCGACAGAGCCTCGACAATGATCAATTCTCCCAACCTCGTGAGATATATTTTCTTATACAAAACACTAAGTATGTATTATATATATATCAATTATAATTCCAAAGTAATGTCCAATGTTTAAATTCGTTTTCTTACACATATTTGACCTTCAAAAAATGACATTGGCTGATGGCATTGAAGCTGGTAGCTAAAGAAATTTATTGTTGCGATCAGTAGACGTCAGAAGTATGAAGGATTCTTCACCATACAATCAAATGTGACCAATACTAAAGTTGGTTGACAAACGGACAAACACAGAGGGCGTATGGTTTTCTCGTACGGAGGAATGGAAATTTGAAATATTGAAACTTTTACACCATCGATTCACGTGAACTCTTTTGCATTAAATTTCCCAGATGGTCCCTTCGAGTATAACGGAATATCATATCCAAGCTCCAAACAAGCCTTCAAGGAAATAAACTGTCAATCGTAACAATAAATAGGCGGTTCCACTGTTTTAACTTCCATTTTCGATTCTGCATGATAAAGGCATCGACTTTTATAGATCATCTAGATTTTGACTTATGTGAGATAGCTCTACCAGTCAAGTGAGGTATTAGGGTAATCCTTGTAGTTTGGTTTTGGCTACGGAAGCCTGTATATACCCCTCTAATGAAGAGTGTACCGGTATCGTAAGACGTATTGAACTCTACAAGTTGTCAAAATTACGATGAAAGACGA
The DNA here is from genome assembly GCA_948146395.1 of Fragum whitleyi. NCBI lineage: Eukaryota > Metazoa > Mollusca > Bivalvia > Cardiida > Cardiidae > Fragum > Fragum whitleyi. The sequence goes on along the minus strand of OX411544.1, from coordinate 60,740,484 downwards.
TATATATCTCGACATATTGACCAAATATGTGTCTTTCTGCTATCCTACATATAGAAGACTTGCTCAAATGAACATATGAATCTTTTACGAATAACATTGATGTCGATATTTTTATGTCGTATTGTACACAGAAAGAAAAAAGTCGTCTGAATTTTAACGACAAGTGACAAGACGTCCCAAAGATGTCGACATCCATGTTCTTGTAAAAGGCAAGTCTTACATTCTGATGCCGTCAAGAAAGTATAAATTTGGTCAACATGTCGAGATATACATTGACTGGTCATCGTAATTCGGACAACTTGTAGAGTTCAATACGGCTTTGGAGACCAGTATACACTACTCAAAAGTTCTAAGCGGCCACCTTACAGTTCTCGATTTTTCACATATTTTTCGCTTTATTTCGAGATATTAACTTTGCTTTTATAAAGAGTGGCCATTTAGACATCATTATGTCTAATTATTCTGTAAAATCGTGCAGCAGGAAATCCTAAAAACGGAATAAAGTGCCTGTACCCTCAAATTCAAAAGTCACAAAAATGACAATTTTTAGAGAAATTTGAATTTTTCGACACTTGAAAAACGCAAATCCTATGAATTTTAGGGAACCGATATCAGTGCTAGAACGCATGTGAACCTCAAAAATTAAAAGAAATGTCACAACCTCCCTCACTTTTCTTACCCTAACAAGAAATGTCAAAAATACCCCACCCACCAATGTTAACTTTGAAATCGAGGGTACTCCTACATTCGCTTAATTTTAAAACATTTTCGTGTTGAATTTCTTTGATAACTTTTAATTGTTGGCTTCACAAATGACTTTGCTACATTATGCGAGTGAAATCGGGCTGAAACCATGCGACATTTACTACATATGAACAAAAAAGAAAGTTGCCGCTTAGGAGTTTTGGGGAGTGTATGTCCTTAGATGTTTGTGGTTAGCTACCAAAGATTCCGAATGCTTCCAATATGTCATTTTATACCTACATATATAATATGACCTACGTCGCGAGAGTGAAATAACCCATGTGAATAATTTTGATATTAATATTAATAACACTAGTGGAATAACTATGCAAATGAGCTACGAGAGTATACCAATATCATATTTTCGTTGCGATAATGACGTCAATATGCATTAGTTGACGTCATTTCATAGACGGCGTTGTGTAATTCGCGGAAAATCTGGACCGATAAATTTCTGGAACTTTCTCGATTAATCACAAAGAATCAGGCCAAATTATAAATAGAATATCAATTACATCCTCAGTAAATACCGAATTGATAAATCTCGTCATCTAAAACAGATAAAAAGTCGGCAATGCCTCTTTGTTTCTGTCATAGATGACTCGTACAATAAAATCGGCATTCATTGACGTCTTATTCAATATCCTCTATTTCTCATTCGAACATGTGCGGCCATATTGAACTCTTTCTTCGTTGCATAATGAAATTACATACCAGGTTTTGCTTTGGACGACTTTTTTCTGATGGGTTCAAAATATCGTGCAGTTTCTACTTCTATTTATATACATAATTTGTGTTTGAAAACCGTTGGGTGCGTGACAAAATGGCCATAAAGGAAAAGGCGTTTCCATAACAATCATCACTTTTGACATTACCTTTAATGATGATTTTTAGTACCGTCTGAATAAAAAGATGCCGCAACACAGCCACGGTAACTGCGGACACATTACGGTACATGGTTGGTATAAATTTCAAAATGTGCCGAAATCGCAACTTATACTACAACATTGAAGTTCTTGTGTCCTTTAAATAGAGGATATTGAATGAGTGGTCATGGAATACCAAATTTATTAAACGAGTCATCTAAAACAGATAAAAACGAGGCTGTGCCGAGTTTTTATCTGTTTTAGTCGACGAGTTTTATAAATTCTGTATTTTATGAGCACAAATTTTATATTCTTTTTATAATTTGACACGATTCTTTTTTCGTAATATCGTCGAAATGCTTGAAATCCAACATTTCAATTTTCCGCGAAACGTATAACGCCGTTTAAACTGATGTCACAATAGATACATTATGACGTAATTGTCGCGGTTACAAAATAGCGTCGCTTTTCGTTCTGAGCTCATTTGCATAGTTATTCCACTGGTGTAATAACACCCGTGTAATATAAAAAATATTCAACGGGTTTATTTCAATCCCGCGACGTAGGTCATATTATGAATTAACTTATAACATGTATGAATCTGATTTAACTCTAAATAGGAACTGAACTAACATTTTCAAATGTTATATTATTTACTGAGGAGTTGATGACAAGCCATGAAAAGGTCAAGGTTGTTAAATATATCTGATTGGTTAATTTCATGCATTTAAAAAAATAAGGAAAAAATATACAATTGAAAAAAAAAAATTAAGCTTCAAAGAGGAATTATTGGGGGCAAAAATCAGAACATTTTTGGTCAGTGGGTTAAGGATTACGGTAAGCATAGGTCACCGGACAATATTTTCAAAAAAAAAAAAGAAAATATTTGGAAAAGAATGAATGAAAATAGAAACGTTAAATTTACGAATTCGACAAAGTTCAGTGCTCTGGCACTTTTAGTGTTCTACGAGGACATTTCATTTTGAAAACCAACCTCATTATTCACCTGATAAATTGACCTGATAATCCACAGGAAAGAAATGTTACAACTGATTTTGGAGGTTTTGAATAAGTTGCCCCCCCCCCCCGCCCCGCCCTTAATGACGTCATGGTATCCACTGAAGTCTTGCTATTGTGTTTTCGTATCGCCCATATATCAAAGATAAATCTCAGCATTTTTAAAAATTTTGAGAAAGTCGGCATTTCGTCTCTTTTATGTGACCACAGTTACCTGAAGTTCATGTTTACCCCCTTAAGGAAAATCGCTAAAGCTCATCATAACATTCAGATTGTTATTAACTTGACAAGGGAAAAAACGTGAGGAGAGGGGATACCGACTTTTGAGAAAAAGAGAGAGAGAGAATCTGTCATTCAGTTAAATTCTACTTACTTTCATGCTGGACACAATGAAATATTTAATGAGTTGTCATGAACTACCGAATTTATCAAACGAGTCATCTAAAATCAAACATAAACAAGGCTTTGTTGTTTTAGACGACGAGTTTGATAAGATTGGTATTTTGTGAAAACAAAATTGATAATTTCACACATATAATGACGTTATTCTCGTGGTAATATCGTTGCTCTAAGCCAATTTGCATAGATATTTTATAGTCTTACAGTTTTATTTCATTCCAGGGACGTATGGTTTTCATGAAAAGATTTAAGTTAACAAATCATAACTTTAATCAATAAGAACAGTTTAACGCAGGACAAACTGAAATTCACAGGTCTTTCTTTAGTTTGGACTCAAAGACCTTTTCATCCTATGAGAAGAGACAAAGATAGATAAAAATATTGAAAAAAAATACAACAATTTATCTTATTGAAATAAGCTGAAAACATGATAACAATTACTATTGTTAAAACAAACACTTATTAAATATAGGTCGAAGACAGTTTTAGATAGGATTTAATCTTTTTCCATTCATGTTCAATTAATAAATTTACCTATTTCAAGAGTGTAAAAGGAATCTGTACAGAGTAACAACTCATTTTCTAGCAAATAATAAGTTAACAGGATTTTTTCTCTCTTTCCCTTTCTTTGAATTTACAGTGAAATTGGCTTATAACCGAAATTTTGTCGAGACAATTTCGCTATTTTTTTTTTAATTTATAATTTCTCTTTTCTCAACGAATTCACTATGTATCACTCTAGAATGCCAACAGATTCTTTCACCATCAGTACTTTCAGTGCTTTGATTTATAATAGTTAACAACATCTTGAAATTGACAATATGAATGATTCTGGAATGAGTTTGGAATGAATTTTAGTGAGCGGCTTTGTGGTTTTGAGTTGATTCAATGGGAGGTAATGAATATCGCAAATTATGTCCAGGATGAACAAAATTAGCGATATTTATTACCTCCCTTTAATAAAATATGCACGTTCTATAAATAGCTTACTACTTTTTGAAGAACCAACCAAACACTTACACATTTTCAATGTCAGTGAAATCGTGTTTTATTTTCTATTTATATTAATGTCAATGTACTTTTTGATTGCATCTTTTTTGGTCAAATCGGATCGTTTTTGATCGATGAGAGTGAGTGTTTGGAGTGAATAAATGGAGCGCTGAGTGAGTGATTAAGATGAATGTAACTAACTTAAGCTGGTCTTGATTTAAAAGCGTTCGCGAAGACTACTAACATTTTTATAGAAACGTACGTGGATTTTGAAAGGGATGCATAAAATATCGAAAATTTGTCAATTTTGACGATATTAGCGGTATTGTATTTTTATAAATCCCTTACATTTAACTCAAAACTCGCCCCACACTTTTATTCAATATCACCCCAAAATCATACTTAAATTATCAACATGGCAAATAATTGACTGTGGAATGGACACCCATATGGGATTTGGAGAAGGAAACAGATAAATATAACGATCTCGACTGTTAATGGCATCGAAAGGTTATGGTATTGAGGAACTAAAGCCCCGCCTCTTCTTTAATCTTCGTCATCATTGGTGGATAGAACGTAATCAAAGTAATAAAAGTCACTCACGAAGTCTCTGATATTATTTTGATGAAATAAAATATCCATTAAAATGTTAAAATTTATTCTAAATTAGAAATTATTTATTAATTTGGGCCAGACAATTTCCGAGCTTAACATGTAGTTCATCCTACATGTGCATCTAAAAGAAAGCTAAGATTGTTTTAACTTATTTTAAAAGCCATTAAAGGTTGAGAGGGATTGGCATCTCACGGCGCTTGTCATGTGATAAATCCTCAATTCTCAATGCATAAAACAATTCAATTTTGAAAGATAGAAGAGGGAATACTGAATGTAATATTCTGCACCCATTTAAGAAAAAATTGAGTACTGAGGCTATTGAATGAATGTTCATGGAATACAAATGAACATGTGTGTGGCATTTCCAACAATTTGAAATGTTCTTTACGTGTAAACATGGAGTAGCGTAGTTAGTCCAAAACTGTAAACATAAACTTACCTGGTGACCTACAGAGACTTTGAGACCTTATCTATCTTCTAAGCGTATAGTGATGACTCTGGTCAGACTGTGCGGATGCACAGCCTGGCAAGAGTCTTTGCTGTGCGCATATTTGAAATGGTTGGAAATCTCACGCGCAGGCTCAAATTGTTTAACAAGTCATTTATAAACAGATAAATGAAGTACTTTATGAACACAAAATTTATTTCTTATTTATTCATATTATCTTTTATTATTTCCAATGAATAGTGGAAATTCTAGAAATAATTGATAAAAATTTCAGTAAAATCTGCCTTAATGATGTCACTTTGTAACATCGTACCCGGACAATACGAAACGATCAATCATAACTAATTCAATTTCAAAATTTCAAAGAATTCTTAGACGGTAATTCAATGTGCATTAAATATGAAAACAGACTTCAAAATTGCGAAGAAACCAATGAAATTAACGGGGAAATTGGTTGACACCGGCAATTCTCCTTTTTCTCAATGTTTCCCTCTTAAATACTAAAAGGGCATGAAATATAGGCTCTATGTGAAAATGGTACAAACAAACAGGATATCGAATTCAGAACGATTATTAAGCTGCACCATATAGAGCAGTTGTGACATACATGTACTATGTATCGTCATGCAGACTAGCACATAAAACATTTTGTTAAATCCCGTCTTACGTACGCTGGAAAAAGACTTACATTAACTATGGTTTGTCTTTGACTGAAAACAAATAATGTTAACTAAAATTTCTGTTTTACCTTTTTATATACATTTATATGAAACATGTAATGTCCGAATTTTGACTGTCATATCGCTTCCCGTAATTCTTGTGGGGTGATAGTAAGTATTAGATATTTATGTTGCTTATGGCTTTGTAATTTTTGTCGGACAAAATAAAACCGAAATATGCGTATCTTTCTATATAACTCCAATTATTCACCTTCTAGGACGCTATCGCCAGACGGATTGTGTTTCATTATAATGCTGGTCACGCAAGATTCCAAATTAGATTGTCATTTCATGTTATGGAAATTGTAGCCGAATACAGAATGATTAGTTCAAATCACGAACAATTCACTCCGAATAAATCTAAATTCCATAAATAGATTTATGCCATTGGTTCACGAAGATTTTGAGGGGTCGAAGCACACCGTGACCTGTGTAATGCGGTCAAGCGTGTCACGTATAGAAATGCAAAGGAACATATTTGTATGAGTAAGAGTCACATAAAGAGATGTATCTTTGTTTGTCAACCCGTAGTGTTACGATATTTTTGAATGCCAAGTCCCCTTTTCATATCAATTTAAAATTTGAGAGCGAGTTGGATACTTCAGCCGGTAGGGCCTAAAAAAATAGCTGTGTTTCCGCTAACGGGCTAGAAAAAAATGAGGGTAGGTAGGTAGGCGTATCTTTTTTTTATTCATAAATTTTTGTTGCAAAAAATATAGAGTAGGTAGGTAAACCGTTAATTTTTTTTTATTCATTTTTTTTTACTTTGGTGATTTGGATATGCAAAGTAAGCCTAAAGCTAACAATGGCCAAGGGCAATAAATAGTTACAGAGTTAAATTCTTGCTAATGGCACATCTTCACAATATAATCTGTAAATGTACTTAGTTTAGATATGCTAGCTGCAATGGACTAAGAGATATGGCCATGACAAATTCAAAGCAAACTGGAGTGAAAGCAAAGTCAAAATGGCCATTTTGACATTCAGGGGCAGGTAACTCTGGACTTTCTGGATGAATTTTTTTAATGATGGTCACCCAACGATCATTTCTGTGAAGTTCGATTGACATCCATTCAGTAGTTTCTGTGGAGATGAATATTGAAGAAAAAGTTTACGACCGGACGCCCACATGGACGAAAGACACAGCGCAATGATAAATAGCCCACTGTCCTAACAGCCAGTGGAGCATAAAATGACAAAGGACAATAACTCAAATAATGACAGTGCCAGAGTTCAGATAAGGAATCCAAATGCACATAAACGCACCTTTCCTAACCAGACAGCAATAATTTGGACTGTCCTTATTTGAAAGCTGTTGCAGACGCCAATTTCAAGTTGATGAAACCATTTGTCCAATTTGATTGCCAACAGTGACCAAGCCATCTTCTTTTGACTTTCGCGATTTAAGTCAGTGAAATAGCGGTACATCACTAATGTTACCTATGAACCGACTATAATTATAAGTTTGTATTTTGTATCTTGTTTTCTTAATTTTCAGGTTGATAATTCTCTTCAAAATCGTCTTGACACTTGCATTTAGGTCTAGGGGAACTAATTCATTTCCAACCACTCTGGTAGAAAACTTTAGGGAAACTCCGGTCCATATACTCAAATGTTGAAGGTGATCTCTGATTGGTCAATATTATTGAAATTCAAAATTGTATGAATATTTTTCAGCGATTATAATCTGTTGATGAAATACAATCGAAAAATTAAAGATTTTAAACTTTTTTCCCGGTCCAATAGCTATTTATAATCATGGGTATATTTGTTTTAGGGGCCGGTAAAAACCGCTTCGCGGTAAGGGTCATCTCAAAAATGGCCCAAAAAGTCGTAGAGAAAAGCGATCATGCCATACTAATTTTCAATTCATTTCATGCGCAAATGAACGGGCCTCAATTTAAGACAGGTTTGAACACTCTCGCATTCTCTTGGACTGAGCTATGACCGGAAAGGTTATAATGGCCGATAACGGAAAATGAATTAGTTCCCTTATACCTTTACGGTGATGATTCTTCCATCAAGCGCTTGGGTAACTCAGGAAGAGCTACTTGAATGAAGCAAACGGAAAAAGTTATGGAAATGTAATTAAAACGAACATTTCGAAAATTTATGGGTCGGGCGAAAATAAGGATGGGTCGGACATTTTAATTTTTATTTTTTCATTTTGCCGATAAAAAACAGCGAAGTCGGGGGTCTGAAACAGGGTCGGTCGGGTTAGCGGAAACACAGCACTTTTTTACGCCTAATAGGCCTTCTATAGCATTTATTTTTTCCCGCATCAAAATTCCTTTAGTTAATTTTGAGATTAAAAAGAGGAAAATATCTCGATATACATTTGACAAAATGTGTTCGAAATGGCGCTTAAAGGCTCCATAAAACATCCGTCCTTTTGCCCTTGCGATATACGATATGCAAAATGAAGATATTCAGCAAAAGAACATTCCTGCCTACTTTGAGTGGTGTTCAGCAATGACGTAGACTCTTTTTGAAGGCATCAAGAGGGTTTTTTTTTCTACAAAATGCGAGAGAAGAAATAACCAATTCACGGGCATTCCTGTTGAAAAAGAAATTAAAACGACTTGAAGAAGAAGCTGACGTTTTTATGAGTATCCACCCAAATTCGATGAATTTTGACCATAAATTCCATGTGCGCTGAAATCTAAAAAAGCTTCAAAATACGTAGAAAACGTTTAGAAACGAAAGAAAATGCTTGAAACAAAAAATTTCTCTTCCTTCCCCTATGTTTTACCAATTTATTGGTTTCAGCACATAGAAAATACAGGTTTTGAAAAACAGTTACATTAAAACTGTCTAATTCTCTTTGGAAATAACATTCTTGTTTATTTTTGGAATAAGAAATTTTGTTGCTTTTTTTTAAGAATTGAAACAGTTTTCCAATTATCCCCCGCTTTGCACGTTCACTTGCGTGCAAATCGATGTATAATTGGCAAAGTTTTTGCACCGTTTTGTCATCCTGAACGCATGGCAGGATAACAGATAAGTTTCCTTTCCCGTATAATCACTAGAAAGCGAAGTGTTAGGGGTTCTAAACTGAGTCCCTGTCACAGGCATCCGGCAAAACTGCGGGATATTTTGTTTCAAAATGTCAAAGCGAAATCACCCCAGCTTGATTTCGTTCTCATGTCATTGTTCAGATTGCGTCTACATAATTCTCTTATAAAACTCAGTCACGTATTTCCTTCTTATTTTGACACTTTCTCACTAAGAAAAATTGTCCTACTGGTACATGGAAATATATAGAGGATAATCGTTTGTTTCAGTGTAAGATCGATTTATATTTCATTGAGTGAACAACAAAAGCTATATTTCCACGAGTGGAAATATAGCTTTTGTTGTTCACGAAATTAAATATTAATCGATCTTACACGAAAAACAAACGATTATTCTATTTCTTTAATGCAAAAATGAGACAAACTGTGAATTTTCTATGACATATTTTCGTAAAGCGCGCCATTTTACACGTGATTGCTATGCAACGTTCATTGTGACGTCATTTATTTCACCCCGCATAGATGACGTCAGATAGGATGAAATTCGCAAAAGCAGGGTATAAGTTTTTGATAATTTCACTGCTTTTGCGGTGAGATTATCAAGTGATCATCTATCGTTATTTCTCGATAAACCACCAGAAAGCATTGAAGAAAAAACAGAAATAATGTTTGTGTACCATCGAATTCAGAAAAATGTTACTTTCATATTCTCTTTATGCAAGAAAGGAAAAGAGCTAAGATATAGAAATTGTCATACACGGTATAGGTAGACGTAATTTTCATACATGAAATAGTTAAGACAAGATAATGCTTGCTAGAAAAAGAATAGATTTTCTAAAGCAAAACTTTTTGAGGCAGATCAACAACGTGTATAAGGGTTTACCTCTGTCTGCGATAACGTAGCCCTCGATCCCCTATTAGAGAGCGCTATGTTTTTTAAACTACGTAGCCCCTCTTGCAACATTTCCCTGGTAGTGCTTTGACCCTTCTCACCCGGAACACCATTCGGAACATCGCTCGGACTTTTCCGTAAACTGAAAAGTACCTCGGACGTAAGTGTAGTAATTTTGGGTCGTGTTTTAGGTAATTCGGCTTCTGGTGGTACTTCGGTCATTTAATACGCTTGAAGAAAGTGACATTTTTTTAATTCTTTCCGAAAGCTATAAAGATTTTTTGGGTATATTATAATTTGAAGACAAAACGCAGTAATACACTGCGTTTTGTCATTAAATTATAAAATGCCCTCTTTTAATCTTAAGTTGATTTTGTTTTATGCAACGTCATCCTTAGCGGGATCGTTGATGTTTGTGACGTCATATAAACCCACGCGAAAAATGACGCGCTTAAATGGCTGCGTCCGTATTATTCCCGAGGTCTATTCCGTAGAATCGCCGAGGGTTCCCGATTGCCGGAACACCCCTCGATCTTTTCCGTAAACTGCAATAGACCTTGAATTATGTAAGGCGGATGGGTATGTAATAATTCGGTGCATTTTGTCGGAAACAGCGCAAGAAAAAGTAGTGTTTTAATCGGAGTCGCGGTTTTATATATATAATCCTGATGTGTTCTCGTCCTTGAGAGAGAGACGGTAGTTTAAACCCACATTGGGTGAACAGGGGCTGGCTTTAAAGTGGTTTGCCCATAAACACACCCCGGCGACGGTGGGGCTCGACCTCCAGGTCTCTGGTCAAGTGTAATTGGCACCGAGCTTTTCACGACATTTGCTTTAAAAAGCAGCAGTGACGACTTCGAATGTTTTCTCTTAATTTGAATGGCTTACGCCATTCCAACTGACGTCATCAGGCTTTCCCGTTTTTAAGTTGGAATGCGGAGCAATTCCAACTTAGATTTAACAAAACCGCAAAATGAACACAAGATAAATTCATTTCGGGTTTTTTGAGAACACACATCACGTGAACAGGATGTGAATACACTTGGGCCTATCTTGTCTATCTCAACTTGACATAGACATACAGTTTATTGCATCAAAAGAAAATAATCCTGTACAATTACACAACTATCACTTCATGTTTATTAAATTCACGCTAATTCATGATTTAAACGTTATTTATTGAAATTTGCGTACGAATTTACTAGTATCACATGTTTACATGACTATATTTGGAAATCATGTGATAAGTCAAGTCAAATAAGGTCAGCTATTGAAAATAGAACTAGCCAATCACGTGATCTGCTTATTTGGCAATGTCGCGATCTGGTTTCACAGTATTGTGGCATTTGGTATTTGGTATTTGGTATTTGATAATAGCACAGGCCAATCACGTGATCTGCTTATTTGGTAATGTCGCGACCTATTTACGTAGAATAATGTTATAACTTCTTTTAAAGGTATAGTTTCTCTTTCTGAACGACCTTATCACACATTTGACTTATGCCAAATTGTTATATTGTACATTTCTGTCTACAGTTACGAAATAAAAATTTTGCTTTTTCTTAAAGTAAAGATACACTTTTAAAGTTAATAAATATTTTTGCAACATATTGTCGTTTGTTTCCGTCTTATTGCAGTTATCTTCATGAATGTTTCATTGTCAAAGCCCAAAATTCATCAAATAAAATCATGGCCACCACACCTTTTGGAATTATGAATATCTTTGCCCAATTGCATTCCATCACCAAAATAACTTGCCATCTGAAACAGACCTTCTAGTTCAACTTGTTTTCATCACATTTTTGCACATCAACACGTTTAAGAGCACCATCATACAGTTAGTTACATCGTGAAATTGACATTCATCTCAATCAAAAAATCTCTTAATCGCTCACTCAGCGCTCCATTCAATCATTTTAAATACTCACTCAAACCATTCAAAACTCTCAAAATTACTCAATAAATAAGATCAACTTGTTCATTCAAAATGAATAAAGAATTAAGAACCAAATCGCGATTTCACTGACATAATTGAATTTTAAAGCGTCTGATTGGTTCTTGGCGAAATATAAAGCTATTGGTGTAACTTTCATGCATTTTTCTTAATTAATGGATGTTTTACATATCGCTTATTTTGTTCATCCTGAACAAATAAGCGACATTGGATTCCCTTTCTTAAATTTCACTCAAAACTCGCTCCGCTCACTCATTCAACATCATTCCTAAATCATTCCAAAATCGTTCACCTTATCAATTTTACAATGTTATTAACTATACCCCCTACTCAGAAGTAGAGGAGCACATACCGATTTCATCATGTCTGTCTGTCAGTCCATTAACCTTTTGCTTTCCGCTAGCTAAACGGAGAAGCAAATGACCTGCAATAACGAAAGTCATTTGAAAATAACATAGAAACTGTTTTGAGTGTACAAGTGTCCGCCTCTGCATCCATTAGTCGGCTGTATGGTCCATATCACTTTCTTCCTTTTTAGCTCACCTGATCACTACATGCTCAAAGGGAACTTTTTAGGATCACCCTGACTCCGACGTCCGTCGTCTGTCGTGTGTCGTCAACTTTCTTAACACTGCTTCTTCTCCTAAACCGCTGGGCCGATTTCAATGAAATTTTGACAGAGTGTTCCCTGGGTGACCATCTTCAAAAATTCTTCGCTAAATTCTGATAACCCAAAAAAATATGGGCGTGGTAGGACGGGGCTTATTTTGAGCCAGTAATCTTTGAGCGACATCTATCCCCTGAACCACTAGGCCGATTTCAATGAAACTTAACCAGAATGTTCCCTGGGTGACCCTCTTCAAAACTTCTTCGGTAAATTCTGATAATCCACAAATGTCGGCGTGGTAGGGCGGGGCTTATTTTGAGCCAGAAATCTTGGAACGACATCTCCTCCTGGACCACTGGGCCTATTTCAATGAACCTTTACCAGAATATTCCTGGGGAGACCCTTTTCAATAATTGTTCGTGAAATTGAGAATGGCCCATAAATACGGGCGTGGCAAAACGGGACTTATTTTGATCCTGAAAACTTTGAACAACATCTCCTCCTGAACCACTGGGCCCATTTCAAAGAAACTTTACCAGAATGTTCTTAGGGTGACCCTTTATAAAGATTGTTTGCAAAATTTGGATTGGCCCATAAATATTGAAGTGGCAGGGCGGGCCTAATTTTGAGCCAAAAATCTTTGAATTAAATCTTCTCCTGAACCACTCGGCCAATGTCTGTGAAATTTTACCAGAATGTTCCTTCTGTATCGCTTTTGGCAATTCGTTCACGAAATTTTGATTGGTCCATAAATATTGGTGTGGCAGGGCAGGGCTAATTTTGAGTCTCCTCTGTAAATAGTGGGTGGGCAGGGTCTATTATCACTGTTTATTCTTCGAATTATGTTTCCTTTAAACAATTAGGCAAATTTGAATGAAACTATGCCAGAAAATGTCTTGGATGAGAGCCACTGGCTAAATCGGATTCTGGACAGCGGTTTAGGACCATTTTGGCCCTATTGTTATCATTTTTCTTCCATCAGTTGCAGGTCTGTATAGCGAATCAGGGGTTTAAGCGTCTCTCGTTGTTGAAATACATTGATTTATATACGCCCGTCAAAAGACGAGACGTTTTATGTGATCACCTGTGGTGGTCGGGAGGCGCGAGCTTCGTTAGTGGCTTGAGGTCACCGTCGCATTCCAACTTATCAGTACTTTCAGTACTTTGATTGTTTTTGTTTTCAATATAGTCCGCACTCGAGGTTGGTCTTTAGAAAGGCCGAGTGGTGTTCCGAATGTGGCCCTTTTATGATACTTTTGGTAACTCCTTTCAAAAACTTTAATTCCAACAAGCCCCGGCCCTAGATATCTATTATCACCTAAATGTTTATGAAATAGAAGGAAATTAACGGTGTCTCATAAACACACTGGTTTGGTGCTGTTTTAAACCAATCAAACTTTGTTCTTGTTGACAGAAAGTTACACTCCTTCTCGGTTTTCTCAACCTCGCCCTATTTATGTAAAAAGGCGGAAATACTAAGTCAACATCTTATGAAATCATTGATTAGCATATTTTTGTTTTTTACTTAAGTGCAAAGACCTGTTAAGCGTGTAGCGAAAAATCATAAAATTTCTCTATTGTTTTTTTTCGGTGAACTGTTTGGGATTTAACGATAGATTATCACTTGATAAACTCGGCGCCTGACGAGTGAAATTAACAAAAACTTATAACCCACTTTTGTTCATTCCACACTTTCTGACGTTATCTAAATGGCTCACTTTAAAAAATTGTCCTACAATGCCTCTTTTTTGTTTCGTTTTTGCATAAAAGGAATAGAATAACCGTTTGTTTGTTTTGAGTAAGATTGCTTGATATTTCATTTCGTTGTAACAAAATCTAGAATTTCACTCGTGAATCCGCCACTGATGGAAATATAGATTTATTATCACATTTTTTTTTAGATATAAATCAATCTTAAACTGAAATTGACGATTTATCTCTTTGTAATTTGCATTGGCGTCATGAGCAAAACACACAGTTACTTACCAAAAAGGGGGGGTCAAAAAAAGAGCTATCAAACAATTAATTACATCATGAAATTGACAGTTACCTCGATCAAAACCATTCTAAATCGCTCGATCAGCGCTCCTTCCAAATTACTCACACTGATCACTCAAAAAGGGCCAAAAATTGTTTAAAGCGCTTCAAAATAGTTTAACCGGTGGACTTTTAATTCATATTGATTAAATCATTGTGCTTTTTCAAAAGGCTTTTTTATTATCTGGTGTAGATTTTATAGCGTCTGATTGGTCGTGAAGATGCACCCACAAAAAAAATGTACATTTAATAAAGGGAGGTAAAACATCGCTACATTCTTCCAAATTGGACGAAGTAAGCGATATTACATATTACCTCCATTGATTGTTTTCTCAAAATTCGCTATTTATCAATTATTTGAAATGCCAATCTGGTTGCCCTCTAATGGAACCAATCTCTTTTTTAAAAAACATGTATAAATTTAAAAGAGTTCCATATGGTCCTCTTTCTTGTGACGGGTCACATTATCTTCGTCTCTTAAAAAACAAAGGCTCAATGGTATATGATGATACTTTTATTTCTCATTACCCATTTTTTCTCGAAACGATAAAACTTTAACAACAATGATAGTTGTATTTATAGATCTTTAACAGGCATACAAGAGATACAAGTGACAAATAGCTAAAATTTAAGACGAAAAAAGGTATTAGACTTCTTGGTAACTCGCATATCTATATATCAACAAAATTGTATTTACGCCTGGTTTAAAAAATGCAACCGAAAGTTATGTTAGAGATATATTCATATTCGGTCCAGCACAAAACTCTGGTAATATCTTAAAGGGAATCTTAAATAAAAAACGTTGCCGTTTACCGTCGGTAGATATTTTCAAAGCTATTTTGCATTTCGATAGCTAAGAGCGAAACACTTGTTAATGCCTATAAGCATATAGGCAATTACAATAGATTTCGCGCCGAGCCAGCCATTTGTTTATGTCGAAGATGTTATCTGTATTTACATAACCACCCTTGTGCTTAAGATGGATTGAAGTTAAAATACTGATGTTTTGTTAAAGGACCAATATATTTAAAGCAACCTCACCCTTTCTGCGAAAATTCAGAAAAGAAATATCCAAAAGCAATAGATTGGTCCAAGATCATAAAACCTGAAATTGAGGTTGAGGTTAAGAAATGCCAATTTCTGAAAGCGGTTTTGCTCCGGAATTGCTCGGATGCTTTCGTAACATTTCGGTTACGATAAACATTGCATTATTTTAAGCTAGTATCGGCCAAGAGCTTTTTTGTCGAAAGTTCAGAAAGAAATGAATGGGTACTTGAAATTTTCAGTGATATGATATCGTCATTTACGTTACTATTTCTCCCGCTAGCAATTCAAACGAGTCAAGAAATGTTAATTAGATCACCCGTGGAGTCCCGGGGTCGGTCTGCTTCATGAAATTGTGAATTTATTAACCAACGCCTAAATTTCAGACAGCGCCATGATTTGTGACCAAACACACAAAAAGGGACATCCTGAAAATGCAATAAGGAACTGACTCTGATCAGGCGGCATGGATTGTGCAGACTGACAGAGTCGTGCCTTTTCACTTGCTGCAGGTTTTCTATATCTAAACTTATAAACTTATCACTCTATTGTCCATTATTATAACTCTAAAACAACCGTTGTTGACATCTGCTGGATCCTATCTATTTTCAAAACATGAACCTTATTAAGTTTCCAAACAGTCCCTCTTCGTGTGGTGGGTCGTGATTTAAGAACCACGATTTCAAAATACAACATCTATTAATGAACAGATGAAATGGATAGGTAACGATTTCCTTCAATCCACACATAATCATGTACATGTAAGATGATTTACTGTAACATTTGCACACATTAACCTTTCTTCCAATGTTCAGGCAGTGAAAAAATAAAGTGAAGGTTTTTTTTAAAGAAAAACTAAATGATGATAAGTTTTATTGGGAGAAATGAAATAATAATACATCTTTGAGTAAAGCGCATTAACTCGAATAAGAAATTCAATTGCAGAGAAAGAAAATTGATATCAGACGAAGAGATGTTTTTTTAAAACTCTGATGAAATAAATTGTATTGCTACGTGTGTCAAAGTCCGGACACAAATCTGTTACATAAGCAGTACACCTATACAAAAACTCGACCTTTTTAGTGCTAAATTATTAAATCATTTTTTTCGAAAGGCCTTTTCGTTTCAAAATGGTTTTTTTAATTTTATTCAGTGATTGTTCAATTAAATAACTCCAGGATGTTTTCCGAAATTCTTTTTGATCAGTATAATGTAAGAGTAAATGATGACACGTTGGGTATTTGGTAAAGAATATAACATGGTCAAAACATAAAAAGCAATATGACAAAATCCAAATCAATATGTATTTACTTTTAGCTTTGCCATTAAAGAATTAGGCTCTTAGATTGGTTCTTTTATGAATAAGAAATTCGCATTATCATGTGCAATTTGCAATGAGCAGTAATCAAGTTCAAGTGAAACTAAGGAAGCACGTATAGTCCCGGTTTTGTCTTCAAGATACACTTATCTAGTTAAACTCTTATGCAAATTCAAAATATACGTAGACACGACATTTCACGTAATAATAGTGTAGATAAAATTTACATATTGTGACCCGTCACGCGAAAAGGGACCTTCTTGGTAGTGCATAAAGTGTCGACTCTAGTCAGTCTGCGCGGACTGCGCAGACTGACTAGAGTCGAAACTTTTTGCACCGTGCTTATTTTTAGAATGACCAATCTACCTTCTAGTTTGAAATGCAACTGATTATTGACCTATGGTGGATCAAATCTCTTTTTCAATAATTCATTTTACAGAATTCCCGGATGGTCCCTTTTCGCGTGACGGGTCACATATATCTTGCAAATGACGCTGGAAAGACCTGCAAAGATGAAATATGACAGTTTGATTGCTTTTCATCCAAGTCATACCATCGACTTTCTTAATTGACTACGGCTCTTGTCCACAAGGATAGATAGATGGGAATCATATTTTGTTTTAACAAGTCTTGTTTTTGTATTTATTTTTATCTGTTGAAAGATTTAAGGTTTTATTTGCAAATAGATTCTTATGAGCCAAAGAAGCTCTGCTTTTTACCAGCTATTTTTGTAATACCATAAGTTTCAAACAATTTGTTTAAGACTGGGATTTTAAAGATTGATGTATATGCCTATTTGGCGTTAAAAGAATTTGACTGCATAGAACAAGGTCATTTAATAACGGTAGTTTGATACAAAATATCGCTTAATCGACTTAATCTTTCAAATAACAGTATACTATTTTGGCGACACTTCTTACAAACGCACATTTACACATGTTAACTAAACTATATTTACATTAATTTCCGGTATAAAAACTCATTTTCTAGCCAAATATAGTGTATTTGTCGCAGTAGTATCAATTGCAACTATTTTCATGATAGGTATTAAAATATATTACTAAATGCACGATTCGATTCGAATAAAATTTCCTGTCAGGACTTTCTTCTTTGCTCCTTAAGATGTATTAGGTCTAATCGGATTCCTTCACTAGGCGCTTTTGTAGGAAATGTAATACCAAGGCAAAAATGTCTTTTTATCCGACAACATTTCAATTTGACGTCTACTAACAACTCAAATTTCGATAAACATTTGTATAGATTACAGAATGATGTTTGGCAGACGATAGTTGGCCTTTCAGGGAAAAGGGGCCATTTTGGTAGTTCAAGAGGTTTCAAATTCTAGACGGACTGCGCGGTCTGAGCAGACTGCCTTGATTAGAAAAGTTGCATACTTAGCCATTTCTAAATATTGAATGATCATTCTAATTTTTCACAAAAATAGTTGAAATACGAACCCTTGTTGACCTCTACTGGGTCAAATCCCCTTTTCAAATGTTTATTTTTGACAGATGGCCCTATTTTATGTGACAGTTCTCATTTACACTGATCTCCATTTCCATTAAATCAGCAAATATTTCTAATTCCTTAAAACATCAAACAAAAACAAGCTCACTAGCACACATATAAACCGAATTCTCTAATTGGATCAGTGATGTGTTTACGGATGCAGTGAAATCATTGGTCACAATAGTGCATTCGGATTATAATTGCTATGCTTATTAGTATTAATTATATATAGTTAATAATAGGTCAATCGAACAACATATTCCATCGTCGTATTTTGATTTCCTTTCTATGTTCTATTTCACACATTTTTTTTTATATATTTGTCTGTTTATTTATTTATTTTTTTTTTACAAAATCGAACAATGCAATTATACTTTTGAATGTAATATGTTGCCCAATTTAGCCATGATTAACTCTTTCTCTTGATTATAACTTAATATTTTTTTCTTCAAAAATATATTAATATATTTCATCTTTATATTTTCAGCTCCTCATTGTGCATCCTTTTAACATTGAATAATTTTGCTTGGCTTCCCTCGTCGGCTTCCTGATGTTGGTAAGGTGCATCCTTCGTGCCATGAAGGACCAGCGTCCACTCTCGGAACAGTCCTGTGTCAAACGCGTCATTTTTACCGGGAATATTCTCGATACGCAGGGTCCATGTACCATGGGGACGCTCGGCCCAGGTGTGAGTTGTCATGAAGGGCCAGCGAGTGAAGCCGTTACGGTGATCGTCGTCATTGGGTCGTTGGCTCAGAATCATCGAACTGAAAATCAAAACATATATGACGATTATCATGCAATGAAGCCTGTATGGACCTGGTATCACCTGTCTGATAACATAACATGACATCAGGCAGTTTATTTCTTGAAACAGTTTATATACTCTTTCACCTGGATTTCTTTAAATTTTAAGGGTTTATGATAATTAATATCTGAAAAATGATAGCATGATAAAAAGAATAACATGTAAGGGTCTTAGAATATCAATGTTATCTGGTTTGGGCTGCGAGAAATTATCATAACTCGGAGAAGCCTCATCATGATAAATTTTCCCAACCCCGACCAGATAACAATAATATTTCAAAAATCTAACATATTATTCTCTACGTTTTAAATTTATACTTTTCAAGATGAATCCTCCTACAATTTCTATTTCTGTCCGTCAATATGAACTAAGACCAGTTTTTGAGTATAATTGTCGCTGAAATTTGTGATATTTGTAAACAACCTTCAATAAGAGATTAGGGGAGGGGAGTGTTAATGTATACAACCTTGAAAGCCCTAATGAATGATCAATCTTTTCTATAAATAATAGAAATGTCAGCATTCAAGACACAAGTATGGATCGACAATTTTAAAATGAGTTTCAATGATCAATGCGCTAACCACTGAGCCAAAGAAGATCTTCTATTACGCGGGTGTCAGACATTGTATTTAAACCAACGAAGCTATGCAGGATAGTGGTCTCAGATAACACAATTACCTAGCATTGATTTACATAGTTGTAAGGTTGTCTTAAAATGGCTTAAGTTACAAACACAAAAAACATTATCAGAATATCTGTCACATGATAACTTACGTGGTGTTCATTGGTGAGGTGAGATGGATGACGATATTTCCTCTATAGCTCGATTTGACGGTTATGAAAGACTGAAGATGTTCAAGGAAGTTGACCTCGTTCTCCGTCCCAATACAGGCGTCGGTGTTGATCTTCAAGGTAATGGCCTCATTTGTTCCGAACTTCCTGTATAAATTGACAGTATAATGTTTATTACAGATCTATTTTTTTTACAACCTTCGGTTTAATAGATAGAGAAAATTACAGATGCGCACAAGGAAGTGTTCATGTTATTCACTAGTGTTAAGTTTCTAGTAAATAATGACAATTATTTAGTACGTGTTTTCTCTTTTGTAGGATCATTTGAAATTCTACTTGCAATGTCAGAATTTGATTTACAAGAAGGGTAAAAAGACATCACAAGCGCACAAAAAGCTTACTCCAGACGATCGACTCTTTTAATCAATGGAATTGCTGACTTAAACTAGAAACATAATATACCAATCAATGATACATCTAAGAAAGTGTTCAAGCGATTAGTTATACGATGCAAAAAATCAAGACCTAAAGACCTATAAAAGACTGACTTTGAAAAGGTACACTTTTCTCATTGACGTTATTGAATATTTCGTCTAGAAACAACAACAACAAAAACCAATTCTCTTCGTAGCTTGTGACTTTGTCTTATGGAAGGGATGTTTTTATTCTGAACCCTTTTCCTGCTGAATGTAAATCTTGTTTTAAACAAAGTTTTTGCCCAAGTTTTTCCACAGTTACAAAGTAGGATAGGGCGGTGCAGGCTGTTGTAAGTTTATAATGAATGCAAAATCTTCCGTTTCTAAAAGGATTGTTTAAAACATGATTTCTTTGAAAAGTAAACAATTATGGCTAATCTTAAACTCACATGTCCTCTACCACGGACCCAGCTGTGCAATGGAATCTTTCTGGTAACGGCTTCCATTGGCTGGCCATCTTGACCATTGCCCCAGCATCCAGCACACCATAGCCGAACAAATGATTGAACTCGAGACCTGCCCCATTGTACTGCCAGAAATGTTTGAGATAAGGATCGAACAGTTTGTTCCTTTTTGAGGTGAGGACCGTCAGATGTTGTATGTCTCGCCATGTAAGGTTTTTACTGCAAAATAAATAAATAAATGAAGTAATCAATGAATTAAAAAAAAAATATTGTATTGTATTTTACACGATACGACAGGTTTCATTAAATAAGGATGAACTATTTACTTTCATAGAACTAAAAAAAGTGTATTCGAAATGAATGAACTTGCAAATTGTGAATTTTCTAATATTACTTTTGAATTCGATACTGACATTACTACACAATGTTGATCTTTATATAAAGGTCTTACAAAAAGGAAACACATATTATTTGAGCCTTAGTGTGACATTTCCAAATGTGTGTATAGCAAACCCTCTTTCCAGCCTGTGCCTATACACAGGCTGTTTAGGATCTTCCCTATACGCCCTGGGGATACATAAGAGATAGATAAACTCCATTTCAAAATCAAAAAATATTCTTATTGCTTTGTGTGACCGTCTAGGTTTCTCAATCATTCACACTTGAAAATGTTGGAAATGTCTAGATCTGGCTAATTTGTAAGTTCTACAACACCAGTCAAATGTTATCCACGGTCATTTTCAAATATTTTATATTAGTCAAATGTTTATTGCAATTATAATATGACTATAAAAATTGGCCTTTGTTCGTACCAATATAAGTTTCTATATTTTAAAATTTTGGAAGATAATGACATAAATTGAAAAAAAAAATGTGTTTTTTTTTCACAAAAAGATTTTACAAAGAGTTTGACAAATATTTAAGTTTTTTTTTTGCAAACAGGTGGACGGACAGGAGAAAAAAATATAAAAGATACATATCCATCTACATTTATACATGCAAAGGCATAAGAATACTCAGCCGAAGCAATGGCATTAGAAGCAATAACTTATGTCGACAAATATTTCATTTGATTTTTTATAAGAAAGTAATTAGATCATACTGTATGTACAAATATCGTAATATGATTATGTGTCGTATATAGTAGAATGGAGGTTTTGTTTACTGAATCGAATTTAGATACTTATAATGTAGCGATTGAAAACCAAATTTTCTATTGGATGTTCGATTTGTACTTTGTTTCAATTCTAAGAATTTATCTTTTTCAGTTTTTGTTTGACCTTTTCCTAATTCTTTTTGGAGGAATATCAATAAGTACCAAATAGAGAAACACTAAAAATGATGAAAATAAAGTATTATTTATTTTTTCTAGCTATCCGAGAGACAGACTATTGAAGATCGATATATAGGAGATTGCCCTTGTATGACATCACACTGAGGGCCATAACAAAGTTTAATAAGTTCAGAGACAAGCAATTAAACCGCTGAAGCCTGTAACCCATTGTCATCGTGTTCAATCAATTTCTGAAACTCTTAACACCAGCATATTACAAGCTGTTGATACGCAGTTTTGGAATGAGCCTACATTATAGATTATTGGTACTATTCGTCGTGTTATTCGATCTTTTATCTGACAATATTTACAGACCGAATTTTTTAATATTGGGGAGATTATCCGTGCAGCAGAATTTCAATTAGCGTGTTGTGGCAGATAAAACACGTTAACTCAACAGTGGCCTGTCAATGAAACACTGCGATAAAAATTGATTGGTTTCCACCCAATATCCCCCAATATTTAATTTTCACTTTCTCGCCTTTACCAATGTTCAATAACAATCGTTTGAAAAACTAGAACTTTCTCCATGAAAGGTAAATGATGGGTTAATAAATGACAGTTATATATATATATTTATATAATTTATGTAAAAAATAATGATCGTATTACTCATGTGATTTTATTTAAAGGCCATGGTTTTTTTTTTTAATATTATATTGTTTAGAAGAAAAACGAACTTCCATTGAGAACATTACCACTCATTAACTTTTTTCATTTTTGAATAAAGAGTTGTATTGTAATAACTTTTTTCATTTTCGTTTGATTATAAATAAAATGAAAATAAATAACTTTAAAAAGGTCATTTAACAATGTCTTTTGCCACACAGTCTTGCTTTAAAATAATGATAATTCAAATACGAAACAATCTTCTTTGTTAAGAAAGCTGAGAGATACAATTCTGCCAAAGATAAAACCCTTTTCTGTAATACTTTATTTAAAAAATGATTTATTTTAGAGAAAATACTTATACCAAATGAATCAACAATATTTTCACAAATATACAATTTCCCCCGATCTAAAAAAAATCACCGTTGTTGCAAAATTGGCGAATGAAATCCCAATTATTTACTACTATACTTACTTAGCTTCTAGAGCCAATGCAAAGATGCCGGCAGCCTCGGGAGCAGCGGCTGATGTCCCTGAGTGAGTCGTAGTACAATTATTGTATAGGTCTGTTGTGGCCTGAAGAGTACATCAGTAAGTTATTATCTAGGCTTGAAACACAATAAATAACATAAATAGTTATAGTCTTATTTGATATATCGGCATAAGCCTTTTTTCAAGAAAAGCAAATAAATAAAAACAGTTGAATGCTTTTCAATATTCCGGCTTGTATCTTTTGTTACGAGATAAACATATTTATGGTTATAGTTGTGAGTGATCCTATATCCAAGTAAACATGCCAAAACGTGTCTAAATAACAATAAAATTGACAAGACACTTATGATCCGATTCTAGAAAATGCAAAATTTAATAATTTCAAAACATGAAAAAAATATGTAATATCCGGGCAAATTTAATTTTTCCACCTGTCTATGCGACCATTCTCTCACAAACCGGATTTTTTACACCGAAGGCTATAAAAAGGGAAACTATTCAGGAAAAAATAAATTTGCTTGTTTCCAGCAATTTTTTTTTTCTCAATGTTTTCTTAAATGTTTGTTTCATTATTATTCAATTTTAAACCAGAATGAATTCAATGTTGAAATTCTTTGAGTTTGGATAAGTTTATAAATGTTGATTTAACATAATCAGAGTAAAACAGCCGAAAATCCTATGATGCCTCAAAGATTTCGTCAAAAATAAAAATATAAACATATTTGTTCTAACTTTTGAAATAGAAACGTATACAAAGGCCGTATAAAAATAATTTTAGTCTTTGGAATTACATAACACATTTGAACACGCAAATAATTGCATATCTGCCAAAATGAATTCCACTGAAATCGGTGAGCTGAGTCTAAAAGTTCTCGGAATATACCAATATATCTCTCGTCAAAGTAGTCGTAGTTTGTTATTGTTCATTTATCACAAACCACTGAAAAGCTTGACATTTTTATGTTATTCTAATTACGATTATCATTGTGTGCCCTTTGCCGTTTTCTAAGGACTGGAAAGTCCTTTTTTCTAGTAATTGACAGTTATGAAACTTTAACAGTTTTGCGTTTCAAATAAGTTTAATTTCTTCTAAGACGTTCACCTTTAGATTGTAGTAAAACCTCAACTCAGAAAGAAACATTTGTTTGTGTTTTGTTTCAAGTCATAAATCAACTCGGACAAATAGTTCATAGTTGCAACTCCAAATTTTAGATTTATAAGACTTTTTACGGACATCAATAGAGACAACTGTTTACTAAAGACAATTTCTCATTACAGGTACCATTAGTCATATTCATATTTAAGATAAGTTTTTAAATGACGTCAAGCTATGATAACTACTCTTTCTATGTCTTCGATCGTCAGAAAAAGTTCTTGCTGTGTGACACACTTGGTTTGAAAAAAAAAAATCAAAAGCGCATGAACTGCAACTACAGTCGTCATACACTTTAACCCTTTGCTGTTTAATCCCTGTTTTTTACGTGCCTGTGATTTTATGATTGCGAAAACATTGTGAAAAAAGAATCAATTGCTTCTGACAAGCAATTTCTTCTTTTTCCACACTATTTTCTACCCTACTGAATGGTTATTTTTCAAATTAAATCCACTTTAAGTTTTCGTCTGCAAAACCTTTGAATTTGGACAGATCCAAAATTTTGTAAAACAGGAAAGGGTTAAATAGCACAAAATCCTGCTTTTATGTTGGCCAACCTTTATGAGAACATTTCAAAATCGGCCTGATGTCGGAAAGATTCGGAAAACATCGTTGTATTTCGGTTTAACGAAACAATTCCGCTTTTTACGTGTCATCGTAGTAGTACATTCGGAACACCACTCGGCCAATCTCACGATCAACCTCGGATGTACATAGACGGACTATTTTTAAAAAGTACGGGAAAACCATTGAAAAACTCGATGACGTCAGTCAAAATGGCGTTAGCCCTCGAAACTGTGAGTGAAAAAATTCGACGTCGCCAACGCTACTCGTTTAATTCGCCATTCTCAAAAATTAAGACTTTTCAGTCGTTATTTACTGTAAAAGATATAAATCTACAGTGCTAGTTTTCTTACACTGTTTCCGGCTAACAAAATGCACGATTTCGTTACATACCCATCCGCCTTACATACATCCGAGGTATGTTGTAGTTTACGGAAATGGCCGAGTGATGTTCCGAATGCGCTTTAAATAACACAAAATCCTGCTTTTATGTTGGCCACCCTTTAAGAGAATTGTTTAAAATCGGCCTGATGTCGGAAAGCTTCGGAAAACATCGTTATATTTCGGTTTAACGAAACAATTCCGCTTTTTACCATTCGGAACATCGCTCGGACATTTCCGTACACTGGAAAGTAACTCGGACGTAAGTGTAGTAATTTCTAGGTAATTCGGCTTCTTGTGGTACATCAACAAAATCAACGAAAGAATAAAAGTGGGCATATTATAATTTGATAACAAAACGCAGTGTTTAACTGCGTTTTGTTTTCAAATTATAATATGCCCAAAAGTTCTCCACAGAGGATCGGAAAGAATTTAAAAAATGTGGTACGCTTGAAGAAAATCACATTATTCTTTCGTTGATTTTGTTTTATGCAACGTCGTCCTTAGCGGAATCGTTGATGTTTGTGACGTCATATAAACCCACGTGTAAAGTGACGCGCTTACATGGTCGCGCCCTTATTATTCCCGAGGTCTATTTCGTAGAATCGCCGAGGGTTCCCGATTGGCTTTTTACGTGTCATCGAAGCAGTACTGAAATGTTGTAAAGTACTGCTATGACGTAATCATTGACGCAATTTCTAGTCCAAGAGGACAAATAAGTTTTACGATGGTAATTTCCGTTAGTTGTACGGTTTAACTTATCTCGGTCAAAATCATTCAAAATCGCCCACTCAGCGCTCCAATCATTCATTCTAAACACTCACTCCAATAACTGAAAAATGCTCCAAATTTGTTTTCAAACAGAAAAAACAAGCATAACAAATATAATGAATTAGATTTTTTATATGTTTAAGCTTAACGTAGAGGACCCGTAGTTTCGCAACATTTTAAAACTCGTGATCTTTCACAATGTTAAGTGAGGTTTCCTAATGGTTTCATACGGAAACCTCGGTTAACACTGTTAACGTTTATGAACTATCATGGGTACACTACCTAAGTGGATAATTAATCATTGAATAATAAACCGTTTGATAAAACAAAATATATCTCGGTTTTTTATTGTCTCAATTTTTAAAAATCACTAAACTTACGACGCCAGCATCTCTAAGTGTACTCTTGCCGTTGCTGAAGGTAGAAGCGATCGTAGACGAGCAGGACTCATCGTACCCGGCTGTTTGGCCATCGTTGGTGGCGGAGTTAATGGAGATCGTCCACATACTAGCCGCGTAGCCGTCACAATTACAGTCGTCCTCTTGACCACCGTCACCTGACGCCCACACGTAAATGTTGCCTTTACCGTTACGTCCCTGTAGAAGAGTAAATGAATCATTTCGGTTGAATTTCGAATATTCATAGCACATAATCCTTCGACAAATTCACTGCTTGATCATATAACCACCAAAACTACAAACACTCTTTTGGCTACCGTCACTGGACGTCCCAACGTACATGGTGCTTTTAACGTTACACCGAAGCCGCCGTCATAGCGCAGTGGTAGCGCGTCGGACTATCATCCAAAAGCTCCCGGGTTCGATCCCCGACGGCGGCATTCATACTTTCCGACTATTTGTCTCCAACCAATGGGTTGAAAACGCAGACCTATGTGGGACAGCTGCTGAAGACTAGGAAAGGATGTAATGGTAGTACTGGTGTGAGAAATACCTGGAATCAGTTGTTAGGTGCTACATCCACCGCGATATAAGTGAAAGATTGATGAATGCGGCGTAAAACGCCATTCAATCAATCAATTTACCATTATATCCCTGAAGTAAAATCAACAAAATAAACATTAATGTTTCTGGTATATTATCGAAAGTTCTCAGTAGATATTAATTTGGTAATTTCAACGATTGATTGCGTAACTATTACGTTTACAGACTTCGTCTTGGCCCTCGTCACTGGACACCCAAACATAAATATTGCATTTACCGTTGTAACCCCGTTGAAAAGTAAAAGTGTCCCTCTTTAGTCTTTTCCGGAAGAGCATCGAGATCTTTCGATGAATATTCACTTGATAATTTCAACGTCAGACTGATAAAATTGCGAAATCATTTAAAAACGCACTTGTTCAATTTTGATCAGTGCAGGTATCTAAGCGGCGTCCGGTAAATTAGCGCCATTTTTTGCAATTCTCATATAATTTTTTTTTCGTGTAAAATCGATAAATCTTCAATTTCTTTGGAAAAATAAAATACTGATTTTCACTCTTTGCTTTGCTGCTCGAGAAAAATATGTATTTGTCAAATATTCAAATGCGCGACCACAGCATAAGGTTTCTTTGAGAAATACAGATTTAAGATTGGCGTTTACCCCTTCTAAACAAACCTCTGAAAATGTTTATAGAATCTTTTCCTTGGAATTAAGTTTGTTGTAAACTACACTTTACCATTTAGATTTTAGAAGACATTATCCCTAGAAGTAAGTAAATGGTAAAGTGCATGTGTTTTTTTAAACAAAATTCCTGGAATTCTGGGACGTTTATTAACAGAAGGAACTTAAACAGAGGTGATATTGTAAGGCCTTCTGAAATATCAAAAGGTTTAGAGAAAATTAAAGTTGAAATTTAATACCCTACTCGTCTCTAGACACTCAGAAACCATTTTTTGCGTGAAAATTTGTTGTTTAAAACAGCGAAGCAGTCTGAAACATAACGATGTAAATTTTGGTGTTG
Organism: Fragum whitleyi; assembly: GCA_948146395.1. Lineage (NCBI taxonomy): Eukaryota > Metazoa > Mollusca > Bivalvia > Cardiida > Cardiidae > Fragum > Fragum whitleyi. The sequence continues at coordinate 60,712,568 of OX411544.1, read as the reverse complement.
AAATGTTTTTACGCGAAATTGGCCACGGTAGGTTTACAAAAAATGTAATTAAGCTTATGCCTGACATTTGCAACAATTTGAAACATGCGCGAGACAGAGGCATCTAGCAGCCTAGCCAATAAAACAGTATGACTATAAAGCGAAAAGTAAAGACTCTGGTCAGACTGGTCAGTTGAACTTTTGTTTGGTGCACTTTTGAATTTGTTAGAAAAGGCACAATTGTCTATCGTTTGGTGACTGACAGAAAAATTTAATCTCTTTAAATAAAATTGTATAAAATGGTCTTTTTTATAGTCTTCTATGACCGCAATCGGAAAACATCACACTTCTTAAAATCGTGCATGCATATGACAATTGGTTTTGTTTTGCACAATAGATTGGCATTGTCCGAGCAAAAAAAGTACAGATATTCGAAACATGTACTATTCGAAGACATGTTAGCAACAGTCACAACATGGGAAAAGAGCGATTTGCCATTTTTTTGTACTTAGAATAGTACATTCGATCAGATACATATAAAACATGTATTATATTTTAGGCAAGGAGCCATAAAAAAGAAACATAAAAGATTTGACCTAACAAATGCTTCTTCTTTTTAAAATTCAAATATTAACGATGTTTACCAAACACCCACGTAAACTCAACGACATCCCTCCGGGGAATACTGAGCCTGTACACCACACGCTAATCTAGTTTCATTTAAATTATTCATAGAAAACATTTCTTTTTGAGGGGTAAATATGCCTAACATCACAACGTGATCTATATAGTAGTCTACACCGTCCTCCGAAAGTTTAAATCGGCTATTTTTATGAACACATCAGACCAAGGTACCTTGCGAAAAAGTAAGCAAACCAATATTTTTTTGACATCTTAGAAAGTTTAGATCCGAATCCAAGAAGAAGTTCCCTTACAACCTAACTAAAATGCAAAGTCCTTCGGAAACCATTTTTGAAAAAGAAGAAAGATTTAGCAAACCCTATTTTGTTTATGAAAACACATTCTTTATATTCACAATTGTGTCAATGTAAAAAGGTTAAAATTGTGTGAACTTAGTTTTAGTTCTGTTTTCTTTTCTTTTCTTTAATTTGTGTTTCTTTTTTCATCAGTTACATTTTCATACTAGTTTATATGATTTGTACACTAAATTGATTTAGCATACTAGTAGTTTTCGTAATAGACTCAGGTTATACCAAATTTTATCAAAACAATTTTGGAGAACACTGTAGTCGCGTGCTACATTCCGTTAATGTCAGGCTCATTAGGCAGCAGACGAAGTAAATATAATTTTGAATGATATGGGATATTTGTGTTGGAATAAAATTACAGAAAACCGAGACAGAAAAAATAAACCGAAGAAATATGACCGTTATTTTCTATCGCATATTTCTATAAGGAATTAAAACGACCCTTCTGTAATTTCTATACAGAAAAAAAAAAGAAAAAATATTAGTTGGAATGGGGTTTTACGTTGATTTAAACAGTATTAAAGTGATTTATCAGAAACTGGTGTGCCTGACCATACATTCTTGTTACTAATTACATCAGTATTCCCCGAGCCTGACGCTACTCGTCCACTTAGTTTGGCGACAAATATAGGCGCGCAGGGGATCGTTTTTATGATTCAACATTGATGAATGGCCAATACATCGTAACTACAGTTTGAAATAAGCTGTAGTTGCGATGTTATGATCATTCATCAACGATATTTTTCGACAGTGGATTTATTTTGTAGTACGCACTTCCGTAATATGCCTAATGGTAGTTACGTCCTCGACAAATGCCAAAAAGGAATTAGGAATTATTGGAAAGCTGTCTTTTAGACTAAAAATTTACAGATCTTGACATGTTTTTGGATTTTATTCTATTTTCATTCTTAAACACCACGCTTTAGATAGGAATTAAATGGATGTTCGCATATCTAAAGATAAGCCTGTTTGAACTTATTCGGTATACGGATTATAACGCCCTCGTTGTATATTTAGACGTAACATTTTCAGCATGAGAATCGAAATATGTAATCTCAAATTTACAGTACAAAATTATACAGTAATTTTGTCCTAGAATCGATATAAATTGTTAGGAACAACTAGTTGAAGAGAACTGGGATTTTTAGCTTTACAAACACTATCCTTGCAAACTAAGGAAAACAGCTACAGAAGCAAGATATTAAATTATACAGTCTAGATAATGAGCATACATGTAGTTTTAGTGAATGATCGATTGTACATTTTGCCTATATATGCACAAGTGTTAATGAGTGAACGATGTTAATTTTGTCTGTACACGCACAGACGATCATAGGCTAGTCTTGTTTATACAGGAAGGGGATTTTAGTGAGTGATCAAAGACTTATTTTGTCTGTACATAAACAGGTTTAAGTTCAAAGGATTTTTTCGAAACAAGACCAACATTTAGTGAGTGTTCAATAGTCGTTTTTGTCTTGTCATTAGCAAGTTCTTATTGAGTGATCAATAGCTAACTTTGTCTTTATATGAGCAAGTTTTAAGTGATCGGTCAAATGACAATTTTGGTCTCTACAGGGCATGGACAAAAATTGTGCTTTTACCTCTTACTAAATCATATGCATCTAAAATTAGAATATTTTATTATACTAACAATGCTAAAATAGCCTCAAGCAATAGAGATTAACCTACCTCGTTGACTCCTCGTACGATGGCTCTCATCGTAAGGTTACGAGGCCCGTCCACAGTCTTTCCGTCATCTGTGGGTCCCCAACTGGCACTGTATATATCGATATCATTAGGCATATGTCCCATAGCATTGGCCTCAATCAGATCTGTCATAAACGGCTGGTCCAACATTCGTAAGCCTACAATAGGCAGGGTTCGAGACTAACTTATTTTTTTTTTACATCAGTCTGAAGGACCTATACGCCCTAAATCTTACAGGTCCTCCCTGATAATAACAGGTCATCCATGAAATCAATATTTATTTTTTGCAATTTAAAGAGAAATTTAAAGAAAAAACAGTGAGGTAAAAGAAGAAATTGCTTGTGATAAGCAATTTCTTTTTTTTCCACAACGTTTTCCAGAGTAATGAAAAAAACTTGACAGATTGGAAATAAAATGACCATTAACAACAAGCCTGAAGGACCTGCAACATTGCATCTTTTACCAGTCCTCCCTAAAATCGACAGGTCTCGGACCCGAGGACTGTTGCTAGTATCGAACTCTGAAAGGTAATCAGGATTATCATTCAGTCTGCCAATTGCCTCTCATTGCGTATTTATAATTATACTTGTGCAAAGTTTACAGTAAATTTATAAAAAAAAAAAAAAAAAAAAAAAAAAGATTAGCGGAATAATGTTGAGTTATTCATCGGAACTATGTCGTGCATTTTCGTTCGGTCAACGCCATATTTCAAAACGGCAGTTTATATGATTTCGAAAAAAAAAGTGTTCGATTGTGTAAATGTGTAAATCGAGAAGTAAATCACTGTTGTCATACCAAAGTCTCTATCAATTTTTCCCTCAAGAACATGGCGTAAAGCTTCAACATTTACTCCTTTGCTTTGAATCATTTTATATCTTGTTTGCCCCGGAAATACTCTTCATATGTCGGCTAGAATATCATGTCAAAGAATTTATGGCTAAAATAAGTTTTTTTGGACACGATGAAAAATTCTTGGAAGATTTTTTCCCGCTAAATCGAGGTCAATGATAATGAAAGGACCGGAAGAAGACTAAATTGGTGTAGAATTACGAATGACAATCATTGTAATCAACTGAATTCCTGTCAAAATGAAAGCTGAAACTACTCTTTACAGACTCGCTCTTAGGTTTGAAAAGGTGAGAGGGTCCAAAATTCATATTAGAACTTTATGAAAAAAGATTCATGGAAGTTTAAGAGTAGCATAAAATTTAAACAAACATTTTAAGTCTGTGAAATACCATATACTTAAAACATAGACAGATAAAAGACCCAAGGGGTTATTGAAATAAGAAAATGCAGAAATAAACTAATTTACGATCAGATTTGATTGATAAGGTAGACATGTAATTTTGGAAAGAAAAAAATGCAAAATTGCTTTTCATGACAGAGCAAAATAATCCAACTAGACAACATTAAAAATCTGGTTTTAGACATTAAGTAAAACGTTTTTTATCATTTTCCTGTCAAATATACATGTATTACCGTAATTGTTTATTGAACAGATGTTTAAAAAACCCAAACAATAATATGTGACTTATTATCTGAAAAAGGACAATGTAAGAATTTTGGGAAAAAAAATGTAACAAAATTTTAATTCATGATTTCTTTTCAGAACAGTTATCATTTGAAGAGAAAACGTCGTGGACAATAAAAGAAATTGCTTGTAACAAGCAATTTCTTCATTGTCCTCAATATTTTGTTAAAGTTTTTTTTGTTTAATAGTGACTGGCAAAAAGCGTGATAATGCAAGAATTGGTTAATAGACTGCTCTTGAGAGAAATCCTCTAATAACGTAATAATTCTGTGGAACCGGAATTGTTCAGCTTCAATAAATGAGATTTTGTACCGAATAATTCAGCAAACACCATTTTATTAAGTGGTGCTCAGCATGGTAAAAATGTAAATAGGAATTTCCTATTGATTTAATATCTCATGGATTTATTTTACGGAGGTGTTTCCAAGACCTCGTATTCAATATAATAACTTTTGAGACATTTTTGGATCCATTAGTTATCATGACGCACTTCAACGTGTTGAAATGGACTAATTAGTCGTTGAATACGAGTGTCATTAGAAAAGAAACCATGACCATTTTGATAGAATATAACGATACGTTATCTTGATTAATATGTTTTACGAACATGCAGTCAGTCAGACTGCCCGGACTAGGCAGGGTGTATGGGTAGATTTTTTTTAACCTGTTTTTTTTTTTTTTGTTGTTTTTTTTTTGTTTGTTTCTTTTTTGTTTTTTTGTCTGAATCCAGAATGGTCATTCTTCCTTCCTGTATCAGAAATTTTGAAACGCTACTTTCGGTTGACCTTTACTGGAATTTTATCTTTCATTCTTAACAAAATTTGCGATATTGGATAACCCTCCTATTTAATTCAATCAAAAACTCGCTCCACACACTCTTTCAATTTCATTTCAAAATCAATCCAAAATTATTTATCTTGTCAATTTCACGATGTTGTTAACTGTACCTGATTGGTATTGAGCAAATCTTCTACTCATTCGAAAACATGTTCGAAAAAGGGGAGGAAAAAATGATATTTGGTTAATTCTACAAAGAGTGCGTAACTCCGCTTATTTATTTCACTCCGCTTGTTTATTTCGCGTGCAACAAAACGACGTCATACACGTAAGCTGGCAACATTTCGGTGCCAAGTGCGCGAGGATAAAACAGTTCATCTTATTGCCCGGTCACGTGATGAATAGTGCAACAACATAGGAAACAGTTCGAAATTGTTTATATATCTTTATATAGGAGATCATGTATTCTGCGTAATTTATGAACTGGCAGGGTTGGCTTAATCGTGACTTAATTTGGCGAGTTGACTTTTCAATAGTTTGGGGTCTTTCAAATTTTAGTCGGTAATCATCGTTAACGCGTGCAAATACCTGTTTTATATAATCTAAAGGATTCACGTGCTTTGAGAGAATGAACACATTTCATCGTTTGGTTACCAAGGCCTCGTAACTTCAGCTTGATTAAGCTGAAGTTACGAGGATTTGGTAACCATTCAACGATTTAAAGTCTCGATTTATTTATGTCGACTCTCTTCAGAAGTAAATTATTCAAGATAAATGCTGATTTCCCTTAACATTAAGTGCAACGACCCGTTACTTAGGCTCCGCCCTGCCAGGGCATTAATTATGGAAAATAACATGTAAATTGTTAAGCAGAGTGATTTGTTGCTTCGCTTCACAAAGTTTCGTTCTTACCTGCTACCTTTGAGTTATAGGCCACGCCAACACCACATACGTCATTGTCACGAGCTGCGGCTATTTCTCCTGCACATCTTGTCCCGTGACTGAAAAAGAATTCAGTTAAAAATGTGAAAAGTCTGTTTTAATGAGTGATTAGGTCACTACAATATTTATTAACTATGTCTGAGATAACAAAACGTAATCGAACCAATCCAGAAATTACCCTTAAACCTAAAAATGTATGAAAATAAAAAGATAGCATTAATAATATTATCTTATAACCAGACAAATGTCGGTGTGATGACATCCCATATGATATTTTTTATGATATCACAAGGATATTTTTAGAACAATGACATTAAGTGGTTATTTTTAGAAACGTGCGTGTGCGTGTATTGTATGAAAAAATATCTAACTCGGGTCTTGGAATTGATAATTGTCTCGACAGCCTCGACAATAAGCAATACCCCCAACTTTCTTAGATATTTTATTTTCATACAAAACCCTAAGTACATATTATATTATTTTTATTTGTTGCAAGTTGTGAATATCATTTTTATGTTCATTCAAGCGATACCATTACTGCCAGCCTGCTGCGTCGTTGATGGCAATGTACAATATGTGACATCGTGAAATTAACATTCACCTCAAACGAAACCAATCTTAATCGCACAACCATTCTAAATCGCTCAATCAGCGCTTCATTCATAGGATTCAAACCACTCACTCCAATCAGTCAAAAAACGCTCAGAAATCGTTTAAAACGCTTTGAAGTGGTTTAAAACGATCACTATTTCATCTTTATTGATTAAATTATTGCTGTATTTTATTTTATCTTATAACTATCCAATTATCAGTGGGATAACATCCCGTATGATATCTTTTATGATATCACAGTTATTTTTAGAACAATGATATAATGCGGTTGTTTCTAGAAACTTGCATTTCATTTAGAAACATCGACGAATACAAGCCAAATAGAGGTTATTAGACAAATATAATACGTACTTAGTGTATTGTATGAAAAAATGTCTAACTCGTATGTGAGAATTGATAATTGTCTCGGCAGTTCTCCCAACCTCGTTAGGTATTTTATTTTATACAAAACATTAAGTACGTATTATATTTATCTAGTGTTTATTTTAAAGCATCTGATTGGTCAGTGAAGACACATAAACACAAAAGTACGTAAATTTTGTCAGAGGGAGGTAAAAGTGAACGAAATTGGCGATATTGAATAACCTCCCTTACATTTCATTCAAAACTCACTCATTCAAGTTCATTCCAAAATCTTTCACATCGTCAATTTCACGATGTTTCAAATTGTATGTTTATATCAATGTATAACTATCAGCTCGGTACTAGCATGTCTAATCTCTAACCGATACTTTCCAGATATTCAACGTTTCAAAAGTGCAGGCGGACAAATTCTGTGTTTAAGTTTAACTTAAAGTGCAAAGCTCTTAAAGTGCAAAGCTATACAATGTACAAAGGCAACCTCATATTAATCTCTTGGGTTTCAAAGTCAAGAAAGAAATAACCATGATGATGTTTCATATAGCGCAAACACGCCATTAATTAAAAAAAACACAAGCAACAATATCTATTGGGCGTTTCAGATGTCCAGAGCCACAGATAGAGGGGGTATTTTGGTTTTCAAATTTAAACATTTCATTTTTTCTTAGTTAAACCCTATTTTGTTAGTACTCATTTGAAACGTCTCATTGAGACGACATTTGAAACGTCTCATTGAGACGACATTTGAAACGTCTCATTGAGACGATTCAAATGAGTACCAACAACATAGGGTTTCCTTGGGGAAAAAAAGATTTTAGACTCGCTTTACCCCCTCTTATCTGGACTCCTGTATGTCTAACCCCTTTTTTGGTAATCAAAGCATACAGATAATTACATTGTGAAATCGACAATGTGAATGATTTTGAAATAATGTCGGATTGATATTAAATGAGTGGGAGGAGCGATTTTCGATTGAAATAAAGGGTAGGTAATACTTTATCGATAATTTCGTTCAATCGGAACTTTATAATAAGCGATAATTTATTAAACCGCCTTTCAAAAAATCAATATTTTTTCCTGTTTTTTGTGTCTTTTTCGGGCTAACCAAACGCTTTGAACTCCACATTCGGTAATAAGATTGTTCTTTGACATGGTCGATTTGAATGAAAATTTGATCGTTATGAACGACTTTGAAACGCTTTCGAAACGCTTTCAAATACTTGGTTCCAAAAAACTCCCCCATACACTAAAAATCGCTCTGTCAAAGTTATTCATCAACGCTCCAAAATCGTTCAAAATGATAAACATTGCAATCAAATCGATCGAATAACTGCATGATATCATTGGATTCTGTTTATTTCAAAGAATCCAATATGTCCGAGAAGAAAAGAAAAATCAGAAAAGTACGTAGTTATCAATAAAAAGGGGGATGAAAAGTTATCGTTTATTATCGTTCATATTTTACCTCCATTGAAAATCATTCAAAACTCGCTGATCACACTCTTTCAAATTCATTCTAAAATCATCCCAAAAACATTCAATATGTCAATTTCACGATGTCTTCTTCAATTCAATTTCAGTTGTGTCCATCAATTTCTTTGAGTTCTGGTGGGCGGAAAAGTTTGTTTTGTTCCCTAATAAAAACAGTTTTGAGTACTCAGCTGTTTTGAAAACTTTCGCAAAAAGTAGTCCCATAAGAAATTTGTTCTTAGCTGACAAATCTTTACCTTTTTCCTCCGCGATATTACATCATAAGATATGAAGAGATATTAGTTGATTACAAGGACGCTTCGCGTATTCATACAGTGCCATTAGGTTTTTGTTTCATAATTCCAGGAAACCAACAAATGCCCTTTATCTCATTCAATTTGAACTCTTCTCAAATTTCGAAAAAAGAAAAGGATTAAATCTATCCTACCTGTTAAACCAAGTGTCTGTGTATCTAGGATAAGGGAATGGATCATTACTGCTGAAATCGTAACTAGCCTTTGCGTTCTGAAAGAAAACATTGAGTAATGTAAATAGAGTAAAAAGGAAAACTTGAAACTTTCAAAAACTAGGTAAACATTGGCCAGCAAGGTAACCATACAAGAAATTTAGCCTGGCACAACGTTTCTCAATGTAGAGCTAAGCAATCGACATTCGGGTCTACATTCAATTTTGTCTATGTAGAGCTATGCAATAGACATTCAGGTCTACATTCAATTTTGTCTATGTAGATCAATGCATTCGACTTTCAAGTCTACATTCAAACCTTTTTAATGTGGAGCTATGTAATCGATTTTCACGTCTACATTAAATTTTTACAGTGTAGAGCTATGCAATCGACATTCAGGTCTACATTCAAACTTGGAACTGAATGAAAAGTTCGAATGTAGACCTGAATGTCGATTGCATAGCTCTAAATGACAAAATTGAATGTAAGCCTGAATGTCTATTGCGTGGCTTACATTAAAAAAGGATTGTATCCCTGAATGTCGATTGAATAGCTCTACATTGAAAAAAGATTTTATATGGGCCTGAATGTCGATCGCATAGCTATTCATTGAGAAACTTGAATGTGGACCTAAATGTCGAATGCATAGTTCCACGTTGAAATGTTCAAATGAAGACCTGACAGTCGATTACATAGCGCTACATTGAGAAAAGTATGTAGACCTGAATGTCGATTTAAGTATTCAAAAGGACCTTCTTAGGTCTACATAGTGTTTCTGCGACTGTATAGAAGATGTGGTTTCAACAGCTCTACATTCAATGTAGATCTGAATGTTGATTGACGAATGAAGTGCCAACTTCATAAACATCAACCAAGACCAAATAAAATTGACTTTTCAAGAAACTAACATTCCATTTCCTTTTTTTCACGTACATTAAAATTGTACACGGCATGGAACTTTCATCGCGAACAAAGTTTCATGTAATTACTTCACTCTTTGAAAATGCGTCTTACTCCATCGTGTTATGATACAGTTAGTAGCATCGTGAAATTGACTCCCCTCTCAATCAAAACGATTCAAAAACATTCATTCAGCGCTCCATTCATTCAAAACACTCGCTCAAATCGATCAAAAACGTCCCAAAATGACCATAAAAAGTATTATCAACAAAAACATTGAAAATAGATAAAAATAGGAAAAAATCGTGATTTCACTGACATAATTCAAATTGAAGCGTTTGGTTGGTTCTAGAAGAAATATGAATCTATTTATAGAACTTGTTTGCATATCTTATTAAAGGGATGCAATAAATATCGCTAAATTTGTTCATCCTGAACAAAATGTGCGATATTGGACTACCTCCCATCAAAATCAATCAAACCTCGCTCCACACATTCATTCAATTTCATTCCAATTTCATTCCAAAATCATTCTTCTTGTCAATTTCATGATAATGTTAACTATAACAACAACATTTAGCTATTCTTTACTTACATAATTGTTCTTTAAATCTTCATGAAGATAGTCGATTCCTGAAAAGATGGTACAGAGATATTAGAAAATATCTGTAAAGGGTTTCAATTTTATCTTATAACTACACAAATATCCGTGTGATAACATAATCATATTACATTTTCTATGATATCATGTGGATTTTTTTAGAACAATTACATTGCGATTATTTTTATGAATTTGCATTTCCGTTAGAAACGTCGACGAAAACGGGGCAAAGAGAGGTTATAAGATGAATATAATACGTACTTAGTGTATTGTATGAAAAGTATCTAATTCGGTTGTGGGAATTGATAATTGTCTCGGCAGAGCCTCGACAATTAACAATTCCCCAAACCTCGTTAGATACTTTTTTCATACATGACATTAAGTACGCATTATATATATACATAGGATAATAGTTTGTTTTAGTATAAGATAGATTTATATTTCATTGAGTGAATAACGAAAGCTTTATTTTCACGAGTGACAAAGCCACGAGGTGAAAAAATAGCTATTTTTGTTCACGAAATGAAAGATTTGCCGAAAAATTTAAACGTTTTTTTTTAATATTTGTCTACTCTACTGTTGTTTTTTTTGTTTGTTTTTTGTTTGTTTTGTTTTCTTTTTTTGTTTGTTTGTTTCCTGAACACAAGCCTGCTTTATCTAATTGGAATATTAATGAAAAGTGAATTGTTTACTATTAGAGAAAGTCTGATATTAGTCTAATGCACCCAGTCAACTCACAAAAACTAACATACAGATCATGAAAGTGCAGACTAATAATGACAGTAAAAATCACAGATCTCGACATAAAACTGATCCTTTCAAATTATTCTCTGATCTTGATATAACACTATTTTTTCACTCAAGATTAAAAGTCTGCAGAATATTCAAACATCTCATGTGGAAATGTCAAGATTCTTTTTTAGAATAAATAGAATTTGCTGTTGTTGACTTCAGCAGTTGTTTATTCTTTTTATTTTGTTTTATATGCGTATGTTTTAAAATCGTTATGATACCGTTATTATAAATGTTTTTCTTATTAATATTTACCTTCAAGAATGATGTAAAATTTAATGTTATGAAAAGGCATAATCGGCACATGTTAGGTAACTTTTCTGTTTTCGAGCGTAAATAACCTATCTTTGTTTTTATTTGCTAGAAGTGACCACCTTTTTATTCGAGTCAGTCCTACTCAAGTTTGATTGACCTGTAGTTTACAATGGTACTCCTAGTTTGTTTGGGAAAATACATGCAGATGGCGTTGGGGTGACGTCATAAAGAATGTGATCTTGCACATTTGTAAGACGTTGATATGTCTGGTGGCTATTCGTCATTGAATACAATGTGAGCTATGCGAGTAGGCCTAAATGTATATATGCAATGCTGGTATTGATTTCATTTTACATCGGAAGCCGGTCATGGCAAATAGGGTAGCCAAGCCAAGAGCTTGTCAGAAATAAGCTAGAAAGAGCCTACCACTGAAAAATGGGTTCCATGTGTAAAAAATGATTATGTTAGCATAATGGATTTTGGTTAAAATTCAGGTAATTTCTACTCATTTTGCCGACCCCATCTTTTCATTATTTGAGGTCCACATTCTTGCCACTATCAACATATGAGAATGTCAATTTACTCAAATTCTCAAAGCAGTTTCACAAATATTTGATTATTATTCTAAAACAGTGGAAAAGAAAATCCAAGAGCATCATGTGTTGTGGGAATAAGCAGAGATCGGAAACGCAAATTAAAAAAAAATGTTACTTCTCACAAAACCCTAAGATGTTGGTGCTCATTTGAATCGTCTCGACGAGACGATTCCATTGAGTAACCACAACTGACGATTTGTGTAAGCAACATAGCAATATTTGAATCTGAAATTCAATTTACCCCTCCTATCCGTAGCTCTAAAATAAGCATGATTAATTTGGTATTTACGTGTCGAATCCTATTTTATCTCTCACGCAAATCCCTTGTGTTTTTATTGTGAAAAACAATCTTTTGTGTCTTTTCTCTTCTTACAAGACAATTCGCAAAAAAATCATAAAAGACGCTCGGAAAAAAGAAATGAATTTTCATCAAAAATACACCGTGACAAGCAAACAAACAAAAAAAAAAAAAAAAAAAAAAAAAAAAACACAACTGAACCACGAGCAAGGAAATACACATGACAGGAATACACTGGGGCAATATAAGAGTCTCTCTTGAATTTTCAAATATTTTGGTGGCTTTAGAAAAAACACTTTTTGCAACAACTGTAATGAATTGGTTTGTTAGTCTAAATATAATTATAACGTGATATCAATTATGTATAATTCACAGAATTTCACAAATCGACGATTTTCACATTTTTCGATTCATCGCAAAAATTCAGATCATTACATATAGAAGATTAAATTTGAAGTTCTATGATATATAACGAAAGATGAAAAAATGGGTATCGCTAAGTTTCATTTCATATTTTTTTTTGTAACTGTTCAATCAATATCCAACATAACAATTTTTTTCGTGGCATTAAATGCTTCATATAAAGACGCCTGTATTTATGAATCTTATCATATCTTTTAAAGAACAAAATTCAGATTCTTTACCTGATAAGAAAAAATGAGAAAAGTGAGGGTGCGATGAGTTCAAGATTCGTTTATTTTCATCAATTAAAACCTCTCCTACAGGCGGTCAAACGGTCATTCTGGTTGTTGACTTTTATACAGAGTTTAGTCCTTATTATATTGTCTCCGATTATTCCCTATAAGAAATGTTATTTCCCTAAGGGACAGTAGAATAGACAAATATTCAAGGACTTTTGGATCGAAAACAAGACTTGGCAAAGCATGATGATATTGTATTTCCTTATTTATACAATAATTTAGCAAGATATCTCATAAAGACCCACGAAGGATTAAATCAAAACACTGAAAGAGGAGAGAGGTAGCTGAAAAACTACTCAATAAAGACATTATATGGAAATATGTCCAATCGATAATACAAAGGTATTCGAATCAATTAAGTGTTTCTTGCCACGCAAATTAAAAGCCACCCAAGTATGATATATTTAAAACCTAGGTAGACTATTTTTCATATATGAAAATGAGCTCTGCTCATAATTGGGAGATATTCATTAGAATATCAAATATACCTGTCGTAAAAAGGTCCCCTGAGATGACATCAATACATGCCTAAAAAAGCCTCTTAACAAAGGATCCCATCAAATAAACTATATGAAATTGACCTCCGCTCATAAAAGGTATGATTTGTATGTAATTATTCTAGTATTTTGCAGACTGATACATGGTTACCGAGGAATCATTTTCGTTAATAGATTTAAACTAAAGACGAATTTGTTTTTTTTTTTTGTTTTTTTTTTCAGATACTTGCATTGTCAACGATATTTCCCTAATGTGATTTCAATTTAAGATTTGTAATTTAAGCAGCAACTCTAACCTTTCGACGATTGATGCCCATTTAACTACGATGCGATTGCAAGCTGCTTATCGACATGATATCACTTTTCATGATAGAATTAGTTGCAAATCATCTTTGGTAGAAATCGTAACGCACTCGTTGTTCAAGGATGTCTCTAGTTCGGTTACCGTTTCTACGTGTACAGGTATAAACGGTAGCCAGTTCAATAGATCACGACAAAAAAAAAAAACACATTTTTTTTCGTGAAATTACTATAAGAACTTGCAATATCGAAGGTTTACAATAAATATAGTATGTGTCTATACAGTGTACAGACACAAACTAAGATCTTGTTAAGATTTTGAAAGCCATACCGTCATCCATAATGGCTGTGGTCACGCCCCTTCCGGTATATCCCATCGCCCATGCTTTCTCTACATTTAGATCGAGACCAGGAATTCCGCCTGATTGCCCTCGATTTTTCTGAAAAATAATAAAACAAATTATCAAAATATACATTTTATCGAAAAGTTTCACGACTATAAAATAAATTTGAAGAAGTTAACGATATTTGTGGTATGTTTTTACCAGAAATGAGAAACGTGAATTGTACTAGCAGCCTCGCAAAACCTCGTCATGACAATTTTCTCAACCTCGACTAGACTTTTAACATTGATAGTTAAATACGCTTACATTATTAGTTATACGGTTTCTTGCCGGGGTATATGACGATTTATTCCCGGCTGGAAAAATGATGTCACCCGAGCCGTAGGCGAGGGTTGACATCATTTTTACTGCCGGGAATAAATCGTCATATACCCAGGCAAGAAACCGTATTACGAATTTATTATACTTCAAAGTTTTAGGGCTAAATATCTGTCTTTTGCCTATTTTAGGCGTTCTTATAAACCGATTTCTTTTAAACCACCAATATCCCTTAATGCGCCCCTATGAAAAGTAAACATGTACAAAGTGACGTCATATATAGTTGTGACGTCACACTACTACACTCTGCGCTATTGTGATATGGAAGCGTTTGTTGGCTGAAACTGCGAGAAACTTGGCACTTTAAATGGACAGATTTGTACAAATTTAAGGTATTTATTGACATCTATATCATTTTTTATTTGCACATTATTAACCGACATCCTTTTCAACTGTACCCTAGTGTGTATATTCGGCTCGTGTTATTAGCGAAGCGAGAGAAACATGGCTGCCATTACCGTTTCGATTTTTTGTCTATGTTCACGTCGAGGCGCCTTAAGGAAACATTAGAGGTAATACCGGAGCGGCCGTAGCTATCAATGTTTGTCAGGTCAGCATTAACCAATGAAAATGCTAGAATTTTCTTTGCAGTATAATAAATAATTCTCTGTGTATTTCCTGCGATTGTCTTAAAATCGGACAAATCGATTACAAAAACGATTCAAACAAAAAAGCTGCATGCAAAGGAAGTTTCAGTTAGTTACATCGTGAAATTGGCATTCATCTCAATCAAAACCATTCTAAATCATTCACTCAGCGCTCCATTCATTCATTACAAACACTCACTCAAATCGATCAAAAACGCCCCAAAATGACTAAAAAAGACACAATCAAAAACTACATGGGAAATAAATATAAATGCAAAAAAATCACCGATATAATTGAAATTTTAGTCGTTAAATTGGTTCTTGATAAAATAGGAAGCTATCTTTAGAACGTGTATGCATATCTTATTAGAGGGAGGTAATAAATCCTGAACAAAATTTGCGATATTGGATTACATCCCATTTACTTCACTCAAACCTCGCTCCACACACTCACTCAATTTCATACCAAAATCATCCCAAAATCATTCATCTTGTCAATTTCACGATGTTATTAACTGTAACCTTCCTTCTCAGGTGAGCAAAGTGCAAATTGTCGTTTGGCCACCAAATATCGCACATTAGCCAGTGCGTGAGATTTTCATGTGCGAGTGATAGAAAGACAGACGCTAAGCAACCTGGACAGCAACACAATGCAATAAGAATATTCTCTTACCACCTAAAGATTGGTCATGACCTTATCCATCTCGAGAACGCATAGTGAAGACACTGGCAAGCCTGTGTGGATACACAGGCTGGCCAGGAGCTTCGCTATGTGCACATGCAAAATTGCTGGAAATGTCACGCACTGGCTCATATGATTAGTTGAAGTTCGCACATTTCTGTCGCCAAACGGCGGCAAGCAATTTTGGACGTGATTCTCAGCCAGGAGAGTTCAAGTCAAGTGCATATCTAAAATCAGATCCATTTGATTACTGAATTGCAGATCTTAATATAAAATGGATTATGGTGCTAAACAAACAAATCGAGGGGTCAGCGCAACACTGTTGTAAGTGCCTATATATTAATAGGCACTTACAATAGTTCTACGCTGAACCCTCGATATGCACTCAGTTTCTTGGTGATCTCTGGAGAGTTTGAAGTAAATTATGTATTTGTCTACTCTATATCCGGCACCATATTTATACGCATATCTATACTACGTAGACTTATTGATATATGATATATGTCATCAACAAAGAGACGAAAATAAACAAAGACATCCGTTTGATCGTAATTATTAAAATCTTACCCTGGGAAGTAATGTCGCATGTAAGCTGTCTTACATATATATGTGTGGTAGATCGCTTCTTATTTATATAATTCAAAGTTAGAATATAGAATATCAATTTTGTGTCTTTAAAATCCCAATTAAAAAAAAAGAAATATATCTACTCCGCTTGCGGAGGAACTTTCGCTTGCAGAAGGACTGCCTCGGTGGCCTAGTGGTACAGGCCCCCGAACCTGAAACTTGAGGTCCGTGGTTCGGGCCCAATTGTAGCCGCGATGTGTGAATGGGCTAAACACTTGATAGTCAGTTCAAGGTCATCCAGGTGCAAAGCTTGGTAGCCCTAAGTTTAAACCACTGCCTCTCACTCAGAGATGTGAAATCATCTCGATTGACGACTGTTCGAAAGCGACTCTAAAAGCTGAAACCTTTCGTCGCAAACTAAGAATATTTCCTTCTCTTGTTAGTTTTGCCTTGACTTTCGTATCATTGGAGCTTACCACAGAAATAGGTTATTTTTTACCTATCTGGATTTTCAGGCAAACTTATTCTTCAATCTTAAATGCAGTTTGATATTCAACAATATTATTAATTTGCATACTCTATTTAGAAGTTCTAAAGTCGTTTGTTGTCTCTTTTCTTTTCGGTGAGTCTAGAACAAAAATTATTGACTGAAAATTCTCCTCTTTTTCCAATCTCAGTATTAATGACATTTGTCCGATAAATAATACAAAAATAAAAGCTTAATTAACGTACCAGATACCACTCCTTATCAAACAATGGATCTGTAGGATCTTTTGTGAGCACGACATCTTTTTCGTCCTTCAATAATTCTAGGAGATCTGGGTTCGATAACCGTATATCGGAGAGAGGAACTCCCTTTAAAGGCTTGAATCCTCTTTTTGATCGTACAAATCCGAGCTGTTGTACTGCTCTTTTAACCTGAAATTGAAAAATGTGTTAATTTATGGATTACTAAGCCCACAGAACATCGCCATTGGGCTCGGACTCGACACAACTGTCAAGCATTAGAACCTCACAAATCTACGAGCACATGGTCAAGGACTTGAAATAACACACCGAAAAATCGTTGGGTGGCAACCTAATCGTCGTAACTACAGCTTATTCAAGCTGTAGATACGACGTTTAAGTCTCCATTTTTACGAACAAATGTCAAACATATTTGCGGGAAATAGAGTTCAGCAGTCACCTCATTTTAAATGAGCGGTTTCGTTTTTCTCTCTTTCTTTTTATTTCTGTGTGTGTTGTTGTTGTTGTTGTTGTTTTGTAAACAGGGGGGGGGTGTTGGTCGATTTATTAACAGAAGCGATCTGGCGCCTAAAAATGCATGTATGTACATTGCGTTGTCACTTCGATAATTATGTCTTTAGATGATTAACATTTGAATTTTTTGTGACAATATCTACAAATATACACGTAAGGTCGACTGTTAGAGTGTCATGCTTATTATTAATGTTATCTAAACCGAAGACTGAATTCTTTTCATTTTGAAGGTGATCAGAGACGAAAATCGTCTTCGAAATACTGTTTGAATGGAGTTTTTAAATCTATGATGCCATGAGCACTCGCACGATTCTGATTTCCTTACGGAATGGTATTAATTGGACGGCTTTCATTCTCGGTACACCATAGAGCGTTGTCTTTGATACCACAAAAACACATTGTAGCGTTAATGGTGCATATATCCATTGTTTCGTGTTTTGAAAATATTCCATCTATCTATCTTTCAATCACAAAACATTATTTGTCCTATTGGTAAAAAAATATAAGCAAAATAATCTCTATGGTCCCATACGAAACCATGTAATACAAAATGGCGGAAAATGAGGTCAACTGAGATTTGATTGGTCAATGTTTTTTCTTCTTATTATTTTTTCATTGACAGCAACGACCTAGTTTTAATAGTAGTCGGTAGCCTTTATAGCAACATTGGCTAATTCAAAGAATTAAGAAGTAAACTAGAGTTAAACTACATTAGGTTAGGGAGAATAAATACTAATAGTAGGAAGAAAGTGTGCTTCGTTTTTCACCGATAATCTGACAATCTCTGAAAAAACACAACCCTTTGATATTTCATGATTGTCAGATATATGACAAAAACTGACAATGATTCGCAATCGCTTCCTATATCTCGACTTCTCTTAAATACCAAAGGCTTCAAAATGACAGGAACATTAAAACGTTTTCATAGATGACATGTTTTGGACGCATGCGGCGTGTAAAAAATATCACTAAAAAGAATTGTGTTGCTTTCAGAGTTTCCTGATGGAAGTATGATATTCATATGCCTGACTATTAGCTGAGAATTTTTACCAATAATGGCCAATCAGATTTAAGTTTTAGACCTACTCGTATAAAGATCAGCTGTTACGCTTAAATACAAGGCGAATAGTGCCGATCTTGTCTTTCCAAGGTCGACATTTTTCGTATTTAGTTCATTTTCTGCACCACGAATGACCGTAGTTAAATAAATACTTTGGAAATGTTTACTAAGATTGACTTTTGCTCGATCGAATGCGTGAATTAAATTCATGGTTAATGCGTTTTATTCATATTTTCTTTATTATTATTATCATTATTTTTGTTAAGAAAAAATAATCTTTGAATATGGCATTGTTGAGCGTCTATTAAGGTAAAAAAGAATTAGAAAATTTAGAATAAGGATTAGAAAAAGAGAAAATAAAACCCGAAAAAATACTGTTCCTATGGTATGGTACAGTGTTCTTAACTTTCCTTTACTGCTTGTTTTTGTAAACAAGCTTATTAAGGGATTGTTGTACGTTGCCTCATGTTCCTATTTCCATGGAAACAAACAAGTACATGCCTACCGGAAATTAGTTTTACAAGATTTCTGTATTTAGCGTAACCTAATTATCCCTGTGAACCTGCTTCAATCTATCGATTTTACAGAATTAGATCGACCTTTAGATACATTGTTCTTTGGTCAAATCCGCCTTGAAGAGTCGTGACTAGATTGGTACAAATTAAGAACATCGTGAAATTGACCAGCCTTTCGTTCAGGATGACAAAACGGCGAAAACTGTTTGTCAATTATACCCCGCTTTGCACGTACTCTTGTGTGCAAAGCGGAGTGAAATTGGCAAACAGTTTGCACCCATATGTCATACTAAACGCTGGGCTGGCGATTGAGGTTGAAATGAGTTCGGATATGAAATTGAAAGAGTGTAACGAGCGAGCTTTGGATAATATTGAGGAGAGGTAATCATATATTGATACTGTCGTTCAAAAGATCACTAAAAAATCTGATACATGAACCTTGGCATAGCAGGTGGCAGGTAATAGTATAGCAGGGATGAATTTCAACCGGAAGTAACTTTCAGCCAATCAGGTTTGTTGTTTCAATTTTACCGAATATATACGAAAAGAAATCTGATTGGAAGAATTATTTTCCGGTTGAAGATTTACAAAACGACTGTTTTATACAACATGGCAGATATAGTTATCTGATATTTTTCCTGTTCTGGCTCTAATATACGAGTATAATTATAATTTTGTAACGTAAAAAGAAAAGGTCGTTGAGTTTTGAAGGTGGAGATTTACTAAAGAGGGATATCTATAAGGGTAAAGGCTCTTGGTCTTTTACCCGGGCGTTATCTTTCAACATTCAAGCACTAAATATAATGGAACAATTGTCACCGTCGCTTATTTTGCCCCGAGACAGTTCATTTTTTTATCAAAACTAATATGAAGCCGAGTGGATGAATCTGGTTTTGACGATATTATGTATATTTGTTGAAAGAAGATACGCGTTTACTTTAATACCAATTTATTTGTCATCGGATAACTACGACGACATAATTATGATTAAATTCTCACGACTTTTTTATTGCTCCCCGCACAGTTGCTTAAAAGATAAACATTAGTCGAACTATATAAAAATCACTAACATTTTGCTTCTTCTAAATAAATAAGACAAACATCAAGCGAAAGTCAAACAAATGCATAACATTCACGCCCTTTTGTTAAATTAATTAAGAACAACAAAAACAGAGGTTTGTTTTATAAAATGAAAGATTTGACATATACCATTTTACACGCGTTGTCTTTGATTTTTATATTTGAAACTGTATCTGTCTGTAACGATGATGTCTTATTCAAGCTGATACTGGTATTTTTGCTATAGAATCTGATTTCATCCCTGAGATCGAGAGGAAAACTTTCGCGAAACTTTTTGAAAATTGAATCTCAAAATTGTCAATGTTCGGACGTACAAAATAGTATTCACCTCCATAAATTTAAAAGAAAAATACGATCTTTATCTCTTAAATGTTAAACGTTACTCTTTGGGTGAACTAATGTCCCCGTTTCCCTCTAATCTATAAGTGGCCATCTTTTTTCGTATCTTACGAATAATTTATTCTATTTAATGTATATCTTAAAAAATTGGGCCATTTTGTTTTACATTTGATCAAAGGCATATTTCACGAGTCATAGAAATGTTCGCAACTTACATTAGGATGGGCCTTTAGTTTTCTCGTATGTAAGATACTTCGTCGAAATCGTGTTCTAGGTACAGCTTTATGCAAAAAGTGGAATTCTGTATCGGAGTCGAGCACCTGAAAGTAGAAAATAAAGTCAACTAATTCTAATATGTGTCAAATAGGGTCAACCGTTAGTTAGCGACATCAAAACAAACATAAAAATTGGCACTCGCTCCCGTTTACAAGCACGCTAAACCGCTCACTCAGCGCTGCATTCGTTGCATTCGTTGAAACACTACCACTTAGTAACACTTCTTTGAAAGCATCTCGACAGTGTTCAAACGCTGTAGCTACAACTATATGCAAATCCATCAAAGCATTATATCATTCTATTGGTCGGTTCTCAAAGATACACAAACTATTCTAAAAGTGGACATGTACGTAGGTTTTATTACATTGGAGTAATTACATGTTCTACTCCTAACTTCGATCAAGGTGGGTGAAATACACCCCTGTAATTTCATTAAATACTCGCTCACCTCATTAATCAAGTTCTATTAAAAAATCTTTTCACTTAGTCAATTTTAACACATTTTGCAATGTAGATTTTATAAATGAATTTCATTCCTGGCAGTGAAATCTTGGGATTTACTATTTTAACCCTTTCCTTTTTTACAAAATTTTGGACCTGTCCAAATTCAAAGGTTTTACAGACGAAAATTTAAAGTGGATTTAATTTGAAAAATAACCATTCAGTAGGGTAGAAAATAGTGTGGAAAAGGAAGAAATTGCTTGTCAGAAGCAATTTCTTCTTTTTTCACAATGTTTTCTCAATCATAAAATCACAGGCACGTAAAAAGCAGGGATTAAACAGCAAAGGGTAAATTAATTTTGATATCATCACTTGTGACGATTTTCAGATCCATTTTAGGAACGACTTTTTTCCAGCAGCTTGGTCCCTACTAAGAATGCTGAGATAATACATTGGAGCCCAATCAAAGATTCAGAATATCTGAAAATGAGGCTCAAACTTTCAAATTGGGGGTTTGTTTTCTCATTATCATGCAATTTTGATTAAATATCCATACGGATGAAGATATTAGACTACAGGCGGTGTGTTGATTGAACCCACGCCCCGACTCCCCTCCCTTCTGGATACTCAACTGAAGATAATTGAGATATTTCATTCCTCAACATGAACTGGGTAAACAGAAAATAAACAAGACAATCATGAACAATAATATGAACAAGAAAACATCCTGATATAATAATGGTTCTAAAACAATAACTATCCTTATCCGACTGTTTCTATTTTCTGTGACCTTCAGTCCTTTTCCGAGGGATCTAAATCCGGTGACATTGCAGTTAAAGCGACAAACACTCTAGGGGTCGACACTAACTCCCGAGATTAAGAAGTCAATTGGACTCCTTACACATGAACTCAAGGAGTCCAAGCTCAAAGTATGGAGTCTAAATTTCATAATGGGAGAACATTTTGGAAAAGAAGAAATTGCTTGTTATAAGCAATTTCTTCTTCTCCACAATGTTCTACTATAGAAGGGTTTGTTTTGTTTTTCTCAGAACAATACAGGATGCACGCAAATGTTTTCTTCAGCAAGTTTTGTGCATTGGTTTTTCAAAATATTTCCTTTCAATCGTTGGAGTCCATCGTAGTCCTTACTTGGAAATCAAAGGAGTCCAACTGGTAAAAAAGGAGTCTCGGACTCCCAGACTCCCCTTAGTGTCGAACCTTGCAATCAATCCAACCAAAGTTAAAAATGCTCATTTCAGGGGATATAGGGATACATTAGATTTGAAGAGAAAAAGTAAAAATGTTTGAAAGATTATATTGCCGGTTTCTTTAAAATGTTTTCTTGGTCGAGTACTAGAAAACAGCTCATTTTAAACAGAATGGTTTGCATGTTTTTATATCTTTATAGCTGCATTTTTTCTGGTTTTATCCATTAAGCCTGTCTTAAATCTGGGTGTATGTTCTATTTGCAAGATAGTTTGACTGTTTTATTTTCATACAAATCATCGTGTGATACATAAATAGCACACATGTGTAGAGTATATTTATATTACATTGCTCTACGTTCAGGATGACAAAACGATACAATGCTGTTTGCGAATTGTATCCTGCTTTTCACGCGTAACGTGTTACTTCCGTGCAAATCGAGGTGTAATTTGCAAACAGTTTGCTCTGTTTCATCATCCTGAACATAAAGCTAGTCTTTTGATTACACCTAGACTAGGAAGGAAAGAGCGCACAATGGCTTTACATTGTTTGTCCGTATGTCTGAAGCTATTTTAAGTTCAACGGTCAAACCTAAAAATCAGAACCATGACAGTTTATTCTAGCATTTGCCCTTGACAAGTGATTGGGTATTTTGCGCAATAAAGCCGATATTCACCTGGGGCCAGTTTCATCAAAACATGTAGGACATATTTTTGTCTTACTGATGACTTTCGATCCAATAACAACAACAATCACTTAACATAGGTATTGATAGATTCGTGATACATGATTTTTGAAATAAATATGTAGTAAGTCATAGGTAAGACAAAAATATGTCCTAAATATTTTGATGAAACAGGCCCCTGGACCCGAGGTAATAAAACTTTTCTCATTCTCAATTTAACATTTTCTCAAATTAAAATTTTAGATTAAAGCCGTAATTCTTTTTTGATACTCAATTTAATGTATTCACATAAAAGATAATATAAATAAGTTGTTTTAAATAACAACTTATTAATATTATCTTTTATTTTCATTCATTTATTTCAATTTAAAATTTGAGAAAATCCTCAGTTGAGCCTGAGAAAAGTTTTATAACCTCGGGCCCTTATATCACCCGCCTAAAACATTAAATGATATCAGGCAGTCTTTCTTAGAAACAGTTTGCATATTTATAATAATAACAAGAATCATTTTCCCTGGAAATTCTTTGAATTTAAAAATATGAGCCATGAAAAACAATAGATATAGAATAATATATTACAGTTTTTAATACATATATGTTATCTTGTCTCGGTTGTGGGAGATTATCATGACTCGACAATGTTTCGTAATGAAAAATCATCCCAATCTTGGCCAGATAACATTGATATTTAAAGACGCTGACATATTACTCTTTATTTGTTGCTTTTGGGTTACAAAAATCAATTAAGGACCCCGATCAAAATCAAAACATTGTTGAAAATAGTTCTTCAGCTTTAACTCAAAAGCCTTTTGGCCCTAACCCTTCTTAGAATTATATTTATCATAATTTTTCTCGCCCTATTATCGCCAATCGTTAATGGACAAAATGCGCGTGACACAATAACTTTTGTCTATGTTTTTTGGTGATTTTTTTAGTCGTGCTTCACGATCATCAGATTTACAGCAATCAGGAGCATTCGGAACATCGCTCGGACTTCAATCAATTGCTGAGGATTCCCGATTGCAATTGTCATTCCTCGGCGGTTCTACGGAAAAGACCTCGAGAATAACAAAGGAATATAAAAATAGAGTCGTTTCGCACATTGGTTGCGTGACATTAAAAGTCCAACGATGCGTTGAAATAAATAAGATCAACGAAAGATAAATGTGGGCAAATTATAAATAATTTGATAACAAGACATAGAGTTTTACAGTGTTTTGTAGTCAAATTATATTATGCCCCATAGTACTCAAAAGACGATCGGAAATTATGTAACGCCAAAATATTACCAAAGAATGCGTTGCAAAAAGCAAAATCAACAAATGGTTAAAACCGGATGTTTTATGATCTGATCAGTGTTTTACTGCGTTTTGTCATCAAATTATAAAATGCCCAAAAGAACTACATAGATGAATGGGAAGCATTAAAGGAGTTTGTTTTTTATTCAAGCGTATTGACCAAAATAACGCCTAATGTACAATTACCTAAAAAGTGACCTAAACTTCCAACATTTACGTCCGAGTTACTTTCCACTTTACAGAAAAGTCCGAGCGATGTTTCGAATGCTAAAATTGACCCAAAAATGTCAGTTTGCAAAAATGTTACAAGTTATACCCGGGGCTCGACTGAACCCTTTAGACAAAACCAATAATCATACGATAAACTTTCTTACATAACTTTATTGCCGTCTCATTTTTATTGGCATAAACAGAAAAATTCATTATGACGCAAAAAATGATTAAAAAATCTTGAAGATACATAAAAGCTTCGCTTAATAAAATTGTCATTTTGTTCCCATGACAACCGTTTAGCGGTCGCCCACAAGAGATATATTGTTGTGATATATATTGACAAGGTATAGATAGATAGCGTCAAAATGTCCAATCTACTTGGAGATTATATAACACCACATGGTATTGATCCATTTTGAAAGTTTAACGCAATATTTCCGATATTTTAGAAGCAATGGAATTTCATATTAGCGAATATCAGTAAAGCAAACGACAACATCACAACGAGAGCAAATTTAATACAGATACATTTATGTTTAATATTGCTTGCTTAAAAGTGCCTCATATGACCACATATGGAACGCTTTCACGCCATTCTGTGTTACCTAACGTATGTGGGTCGTTGGGATTAAATAAGGTTTACCATTTCATATAGTAAACATAATGCTTGTATGAAATTAAAACCTTAAAGTATTGAACTTTGAGCTTAATTAAGCTTTGTACTGACAGTTTTCGTAGTATCTACTATTTGGCGTTTATTAACCTAACTTTGCGTCTCACGTTGCAAAATGCCTTTTGCGATACCGGAGTTATCCTGCCCTGTGCTCAGGTTGACAACTGACGGTGAGAACTGTTTGCAAATTATACCCCGCTTTGCACGCAAGTGCACGTGCAAAGCAGGGTATAATTTTCAAAGAGTTTTCACCGTTTTGTTATCTACTTGCGTGCAAAGCAGGGTATAATTTTCAAAGAGTTTTCACCGTTTTGTTATACACCTGCGTGCAAAGCAGGGTATAATTTTCTAAGAGTTTTCACCGTTTTGTTATTCAGGGCTGTCTAGGATGTCCCTTACCAAGTACCGAGACGAGCTTTTTCGTAAGGGATGGGGGTTGGATGAAATGTTTTTGAAAGATCATGAGTTCCAAAATGTTGCGGAACTATTACGGCTACCCTACTCGAATACCCCGGCGTCTCCCTATTTGCCTCGGATACCCTGGGGCCTCCATATTTGCTACGCTATATCGATATAGCGTAGCAAATTGGGAGACCCCGAGGTATCCGAGGATGACTTTAAGGTAAAATTCGAGTCATGGCCATCAGCCTGTCGTCGATTGGGGATAAGTTTACGTGTGGATGGAGTTGTCTGCGCCAGGATAAATTTTAAGCCTTTACTATTTCCCAGTTATTATTGAAGATTTTGCTTGAAACATAGTACAGTTAGTTACATCGTAAAATTGACCTTCATCTCAAACACAACTCTCCAATTATTCATTTCAAACACTCACTCAAACCATTCAAAAACGCTCCAAAATTACTAATATGATAAGATTATCAACAGCATTCAAAATAAAAATCGGTAGATAAAATCCACGATTCAACTTACATAATTTTATTTAGTAAGCGTATGATGGTTTCAAGAAGACATAGAAAGCTATTCATAGAATTCTTATGCATATTTAATTCTTAACAAAATTAGCAACATTGATTAGCTCACTTTAATTTCACTGCAAAATCGCTCCACACACTCATTCTATTTCATTCCAAAATCGTTTCAAAATCATTCATTATGTCAATTTCATAAAGTTCTTCATCATTTCATAATGTACGTGCACACTGCGCCACAGGAGCAAGATAACTTCAAATGCATTTTTTTTATTAAGTTCCATTTTCAACATTTTATTTAAACAAGGGCATGCACTAGAGCGTGGGAGCCACTTACAGTGCTCTAGATTTAAACTGTGGTTTCATTTTTGTCGCTCTATGGCGTTTTTCTACTCTTAAAACTACCACACAAGACAATTTTTTTGATAGACAATCGGATAATTTAAGTGACAAAAATGAGCTCCAAGCAACTCTCATTAGGTAAAGGCGTCTTGGTCTATTTTATGTGGTCGGTTCTCAATTATATTTATATGGCTATCAGTCTACGGACAAAGACTGTTGGATCAATATCGTAATTTAAGCGCTTGATTAGATTCAGCGTCTGACGTATTCAGATGGATGGTACCGGTCAATTTCGGTCCATCATTTCGCAGAATACGCATTTCGCGGGCGACCAGTCATGGGTGAAACAACTTCCATTTTCTCTTGTATATCATCCGGTTATCGCTTTACTCTTTACTACGAGGTGATTAAAAATTATCAACTTACAATGTCCGATTTGAAATTATCCAATAAGTATTGATAGTATTAGGTTATGTTTTACAGGCTTTAAATGTGTCTAAAATAGCTAGATTATTGTGATTCGTCAAGCGAAAAGGCACACGATGAAGTGCGAAAAGTGTCGAGTCTAGTCAGACTGCGATGATTGCGCAGGCTGGCTAGGGCCAACATCTCTGCATTCTACATACATTCGGATTCTAGAATAACTATTTTATCGCCTATGGAGTTATTTTTGAAATTCACCTTCTCGTTAACTTCTGTCAGACCAAATCAAATATTTGCTTAACCCTTTGCTGTTTAATCCCTGCTTTTTACGTGCCTATGATTTTATGATTGAGAAAACATTGTGAAAAAAGAAGAAATTGCTTCTGACAAGCAATTTCTTCTTTTTCCACACTATTTTCTACCCTACTGAATGTTTATTTTTCAAATTAAATCCACTTTAAATTTTCGTCTGCAAAACCTTTGAATTTGGACAGGTCCAAAATTTTGTAAAACAGGAAAGGGTAAACAAAGTTCCAATGATGGTCATTTTACATGTCCTCTTACTTTAATAAGAGTGTATATAAAAAGAAGCCTAAATATTATATGCGTCGTTTTTTATTTATATAGCTCATCAATATTTTTATCAAATATATATTTTTTTTAAAAAAAAAAGATACATCTACATGTAAATTCTATGTCGTAAAGTTACTTTTCTGAAGAAGATCATTCCGCTACGAATTCAACTATACAAAAAGCCATTGTGCAATGTTTTACTGTTACAGTTTCCATCTATCATTATAAATCAGTCCTTCTGCGGCTCTAATGGTCTATAGAAAATAGGCTGGGCATGATTTATAAGACAAATCAAGTCTTTAAAGCTGCTCTTGCACAGATTGGGAAAATGTGAATTTTAACATTTTTCGTAAAATCAATCGGAATAAACTACCCCATCATGTTGAAGCCTTTAAAATAACAAGATTCAATCTGGTAATGCATCGAAAGAAAGACCGATATACCCGAATTTAGGTTAGATTCATTCTAAAAAATAAAGTGACTACTAACGCTAAAAAAATTATACTTCAATTTCAAGCCAACTATTTTTGCTTGACATTCGGCATGTTTGTCTTATTCAATCAAAGATTAAGGTTAAAGTATTTGACAGCTAGAAACTTCATATCAATACAGGCAAAAAATGAAAGGTTATTCACGGAAAATAACGATTTTGTAATAAATAGACTAGAAATAAATAGACTGGATACTTTACTGAGTTTGCCACTTCGAAAAAATAAGTTACAAAATTATTGAAATATGTTGTTTCTAGTGTCAATGCTTTGGGCCATTCTTCATAGTCTAAAAATACACACATTTCCAAAACTTAGAACAAGTTTTGTATTTTTTCTATGAAAAACTGTGCAAGAGCAGCTTTAAAGGAAATCTCTTTCCACTCGAGGTAAGCTGCTATAATAGGATTAATTCAAGGCTGTGGGCAATGTACTTGTAAGTGAAAAGATTTTCGAGAACAAATTTCTGGGTGCTTTCTTGTTATATTAAATTCTTCGTGTTATATGATTTCTGATAGTATATATTTGTGGAGGTTTTAATACCTTTATGATTTTAGACTCAAGATGATTGCATGACCATAACTTGCAAAAAAAAAAAAAAAAAAAAAAAAGAATTATTTGAATATCAGCGAAATTACCGAAATGATTTTACTCTTGAGCATAAAAAAGAAAAGATGTTTTATTTAGACTGAATGTGTAAACTTTTCAGCTTTTAACGTGCAAATTTTAAGAAAGTCAGGAATATATTTTCCTTTGAAATCAACACCAATTATACAAAGTCTTATTTAAGCATCCTACATTGTATAATCGTAAACCTTTTTTTTACCAAATTGTCAATTCGTAACACTCAAAACTGGTGTTCCCTGTTCAGTGCGAAGAAGTAGGCCTTAAAGATCTAAATGGACAGCTAACATTTATACTCTAGCTACCTTGTTTTAAAATGCGGACAGACATGTCTGCCAGACGTCCAAAAGAAAATGTTGTCCCTGTAAACGTTAATTTAACTACAAAAACAACAACAGAAATTTCCTGAGTGTGAGTCTAAGATCCCACGTCGAGGAGGGGGTATAAACCTGGATACGATGACGTAGCCATCCCTCTGATAAGCTAATGGAGTCATCAGTTTCTCAGAGAGAGAGAGGGGGCTACGTTACAGCAGCTGCGTGCAAACCCAATCGCAACATTTTTCAACCGGAATTAGTGGGGAAAATATAGCTGCGACAACGTAATTTTTTCTCTCTCTCTCTCTCTTTCTGTCTCTCTCTCTCTCTCTGAGAAGCTGATGGAGTATCTCTCCATCAGCTTTCAGAGAGAGGGCTACGACATTAACATCGCAGCTAGGCGTTCACCCGCCTGCAACTTTCCGCCTTCGGTTCTTGGCGCTATCGATGGTAGCTTTGGAATTTCCTTGTGTACATCCTAATTTCAGTATTCTACGCTTCTGAATGAGAAGAGTGAAGCTGAAATTGAAGTGTAGCTGGCTAATTACAAGCTCAAATGAGCTCGTTATCTGATAATTCTAGGATATCTATTACCTCATTAGGTTGTAATATCATGATATCAGAATACCAGAACATCAGGAAATACGGCTGTACTTCGACTAAGGTTTACAACAAAGACGAATACTTTCACATTTGTTTGATTGATCGATATATGCATTATGATGTGCTCAAACATTGTTTTCATACCTCCATGAAAACTATTTTGAATATGCATTTTTTTATAAGCTCAAAATATTCCCGTAAGAAATCATTTACAATGGTAAAACGTCTTCTCTTAAACCCGATGATATCAAATTAAAATACATCAATGTAATATTATTTTTGATTTGTGAAGGTATAAAACTGGGTTTCATACCCCTATGGACGTGAACAAATAAATAAATAAATAAATAAACAGAACAAAAAAAAACCAGAACCACCTTCCGTTATTCGTAATTTAAGATATTCAGCGAAAAACATAGCGTCGTTAAAAATTCAAAGGACTGGATGTCCTGAAAGTTGTACGCTCTTTAAGACAAATTTTCTCTAAGGTAGCACATGTGCTCATGACAATCCAGAATTCAGATATTTTAGACATGGTTTAAGTCATGACTCGTCAACACAATCGTCAACAATACACGGCGGTGTCAACAGAACGCTTTGGGTTCCAACACGTAAGGATTATTTGGTGAAGTACAACAAAATCACAGAAATATAAGCGGACTACTTTTTCCGCCTTTGTTTGGCGTATGCAGAATTTGCCGATGAGTAACCGGGTTTGGCATCTACTTGAAAAACAAAGAGATACAAAACAAAAAGCAGTTAAAATATTGAAAGTTCTGAGAGTACGACTCTAAATATTGTCATTTTAAGAACTATTACGCCATTTACATGATAATAGAAATGCGTTCTATTGGAATCAGCCAATTTCCAAAGTACTTGTTATGAAAATTCTATAACATCACATATGAAATATCAAAATATTGAACGGGTGTAGTTTTCGGGTTGTAGATCATTTTTCTAAACATATTAAACACTTTACTCATTTTTCGTGTCATGTTCTTACACTAGATATAATTAATCAGGAAGGGTGTGGTTATTTATGATCAGTATCTACTCCTGCAGTGTAAAATATTTTTGTGAAATATGATGTTGATGCTAGTCTTAATGAGTATAGCATAACAATTCACTCAGGTGAAGGAACTTTCGAAGTGAGGAGTTACTTAGAACGTTTCTAAGATCAAATTATATTTCATGAATGATATGATCAAAGTAAAGTTATGTAGGAACGGTATTCGTTGTATCATAACGAAGTGCAAAATATCCGAAAATATGTTAATTTCTTCAATTAACATTGCAATTTTTATTATCATTTTCATTATGTGTCCATTTTTCTCTATTACTAAAAATTTCTTTCCTTTCACAATGATACAAACGCCAGAGTTTTTGGTGTCGTTGTTATCGTCGTTGTTTTTGTTGATTTTCTACCCGCTGGGTGCACTGAAGCAAGTTACTTTTAACAAAAAATTATCATTATTCCGACTTTGAAATAATGTCACCTTTTATCTTTTATTGTAATTAATACAAAGGCAAAACTCACTTTCTGCATATGTTTCCCCAAAATGACCCCCATGAATAAAAGTTTCTGTTTGGGTAGGAGGAATAGACAAAAACTATGCACAAGTCTAATTGTTGTTTATGATCAGCCCGTTTGGGTTTTCTTATTTTAGTCAAAAAATGTGTAAAAACGAATTTCAAAAGAAGCATATAAGTAAAAGAGTTCCTACTGTTACAAGGCCTTTGATTGAATTGTACTTCTGAAAAAAGGTTCTATTCGCAATAGATGGGCTCCAATTGCGATTGAATTCTAATTTAAGATATAGTCAGTATATGCGTAGGATACATCAGCTTAATGTTTTACAGAAAATTGAATCATCTGCATAGGGGCTTATGCAAATGCCATTATCAGACAAAGCTATTTGGAACCTATCCGATTTGATCTTGCGCTAATGAGCTCTCAAGAGATTGAGAGAATAGATAATTAAGCAGATTGTATGATCTAGCCCTGGATTTCTTCATAAATCATTCATTAATCATTCTTTAACATGTATAGTAAGAATATAACTTTTAAAGAATTTATGCCACCATAATGGTACATGAAAGTACTTTTTCGTCTGTGAATGTGCGTACATGTGTGTCCTATGGCTCTGTATAAGTGTGTGGGCTGCTTGAGTGTGTGTTGAGGTGGGTGGGTGATTGTACGCGTGTGTTTAGTGAATGTATGTTCGTGCGTCTGAGTGTGTGAACTTGTGTATTGATATTATATGTGTATGATTGCCATCGTGTTTGTGTAGTTCATTGTATATATTGTGTATTGTATTGTTTTCATTCTGATGTTGGGTGTTTGTATTATGTGCAAAATCTCCTACTACGGAGGAATAAGATATATATATATATATATTGCTAATAAAATTATGAAATTGATGGGCTAAATGGTTTCGAAATAAAACAAACCAAAACGAGTGCTTGACAAAATAGTGGCTTAAAAAGACGAACGATCCAATTGAAATTAATGTATTCTGTCCTGTTGGGTCGGTTTATCGTAGAACAAATCCAGAACCGCCAACCATTTGCACACTTTGGGATATTCCAGTTGCGGCTCAATATTTAAGATGTTCATATGAAGATGGCCTAGCAATTAATTTTGTACTCATGAAATACAAGCAAGATAGAAATAATCATGAGGTCATGAAATTGTCATCAGGAATAGAATTGAAAAATCGCTTGTCGTCATCACGAAAGAATTGTGAAAATACTTGAATAGTTCGTGCCCCTCACTTACTGTAGGATAAAAAACATCCAAATACTTGAAAAATTAGCCTTTATAACAGTTCATTTAGTTACATTAAAGAGATAAACGTAGTTAGAAGTGTCGGATCGTGATTTTACATCGAACGCTGCCATCAAATGTCAACTTTCTTTCTATATGAAATTTCTTCGAATAGATAGATCTTAGGGGATATGTCATAATCAAGAAATTGAACAATAACCATATATGTAGAAACAATTATATATTCCAGGAAGGTGTCAGCTAATACCATAAAACACAAGTTTAATACCCAGCGGATTACTTTTCTTCTGCTTCGCGGAATTACTTTCCTGCATACAATATCATCTGTCTTATGAAATTCTTTTCCACCATATTTGCTCTTATAATGATATGAAATATTTTTTTTTTAAATACAGTTTTTCCTTTTTGTGCACTAATACTGGAAGTAAAAGGATAATAGAACTTTGATATACGGCACTACAGCTTCATAAAATATTTTTTAAGAATAAACTCATTGGCAGTTAAGATATAAGGGTAGTGGAACTGTATTAGTTCCGCAACTTTTCGGAAGTAAAAACTTTAACAGTGTTAACCGAGGTTTCCTAATGATTTCATTAGGAAACCTCAGTAAACAATGTGAAAGATAATAAGTTCGGATATGTTGCGGAAATATTACGGGTCCACTACCCGATGGATTCGTGTAATGCGTTTTCACCAATTAAAGATATAAAAGTAAAAATCGGTGGACAAATCTATAACTTTAATCATATACGCTTTATCATAATAATATTCGACACTTCTTACAGTTTTCAGACGAATCAACCAATGGCAAAAAAGAAACATGTCGATTAGAAGTAATACAGTCTTTTCCATGTACATTGTATTCAGGACAAAATGTCACAATGACAGCACTTTTATTGTCTCTTTTATATGCAATCTTAATATCTACGTTCCAGATAAAAAGGCTTGAAGAAATTTGAGAAATATTACCACGCATTCACGTGCAAAGACGGGTAATATTTCTAAACGTTTACAAACGTTTTTTGTATCCATATCAAAGCAGGGTAGAAGAATTCAAAATTGCCAAAACATTTTAAACTAATTATCTTCAGTCTGGCTTAGAAAGGGGGGTAAATCATAAATCATACGTTATTACCTAAGATACTGAAGAAATGACATTCTCGGAAACTTTCCTCTCGTTTGGGGCTTCAAAGTATAAGTGAAATACTGCACTCTCAGGATTTACAAAGTTTTGAATTATTTATTTTTAGAAAACTCATTAGACGACATTCTTTTCTAGTCACATACTTTTCTAGGAATCAAGGCTGAAATAGGTCTTCTAATGTAATCATAAAATAAGTAGAGATACGGCTAGTTAAATCGTGAAATTGACATTCATCTGATTTAAAACCCATACAAATCACTCGATCAGCGCTCCATTAATTCATTCACTCATTCAAATCGATTAAAGACTCTCCAAAACGACTAAAAAAGATACCATCAACAACCATATTGAAAATGCAGATTAATGAAAAAAAAATCACAATTTCACTAGCATAATTGAACTTGTTAGCGTCTTATAAGTTCGTGAAGAAATAGGATGTTTCTAGAACTTGTATGCATATTTAATAAAAAATAAAGCTTGTATGCATATTTCATAATAAATATAGCTAATTTTGTTAATGCTGAATAATAATTTTTAATATCTTTCATAGTTATCTTTTGGACTGTCGTACTAGCCGACTTTAGGTTCAAATATATCCACATCATCTGCTTACAGTTAATAAAATCTTGAACTTACACTCATCCCGATCAAAACCATTCTAAGTCATTCCCTCAGCGCTCCATTCATTAATTCCAAACACTCACTCAAATAGGTCAAAAACGCTCCAAAATCATTAGAAAACATTTCTAAATCGTTCATGATGGTTTATAACGATAATCATTTTGTTCAAATCGATCAAATTATCCTACGATTTTATTGACTTGTGTGGATTTTAAATTGTCATATTGGTCCATGAGGACACACAAAAGTAAAGTTCGTATATTTTTAAAGGAGGGTAATCAATATCGATAATTTTGTTCACCCTGAACAAAATTAGCGATATTGGATAACCACCCTTTAATTTCTCTCAAAACTCGCTCCACGCGCTCATTCAATTTCATTACAAAAGCATTCCTAAATCATTCATTATGTCAATTTCACGTTGTTATTAACTGCAACCGTCATAACAAACAAATGAGGTTAAAACGTTTAAATGAGCACCAAGAAAAAGAGATTAAGGGTATAAAAACTATGTGGGTTTTTTTTGTTTGTTTGTTTGTTCTTGTTCCTTTTTTTTGTTTGTTTGTTTGTGTGTTCTTAACTTGTATGTTCTTACTTTAATAATAAAAAGTAAATAAGCTAACCTTGAATAAATAGGAACTTATGATTACTCGGAAACTCAATTGAAAACAACACATTTTGATATTAAAATGACACAACTTCTTGAGTAGAATCGCGGCTTATATCTAGGAAGGTATGTTCGTTATGAAGTACGATTTTCTGCCAAAATTATAAAAGACTTTCTATTTCTGGAAATTACTTTCTCGTAATCTTGTTATAATTTATCATGGGTGCAGCAGACAGTCCAAATTTGTCTTTAAAATGAATATTAGATAACTGCATGCATGTACCTTTCAGTAATGTTAAAAACTCATTCCTTCGTAAAATTGAATGTAATCTGTATGAGGATATTTAGTTAAGCAAAGATTCTCAAGTCCTTGTGCAAAGTATAAAGTTGGCAAAATGCTAACCAGCGACGTGAAAAAAATACCAGCAACCGATGGTTACTGTGTATCGAAGCAACCAACAAACAGTTTGCCAATTATACACCGCTTTGCACGATGGTGCACGTGCAAAGCGGGGTATAATTTGGCAAACTGTTTGCACCGTTTTGTCATCCTGAACACAGGGCTGGTTTTCAGATAAGATTATTTTTCCTCTTCACGTCAAACAGCGTGATTGTGCTGCAAAAGATTTAGAGCAATCGTTCCGCACGTTTCAAAGCAATCTATTGTTTAGTTATTTAGAGAGCTTCGGAGAGAATAATTCGTCTGTTGACCTATTGCGCCACCTCAAGCGATCTTTGAACTTTAGAAAGACATCTTAATTGTTAATTATGATGACAAAAGCAATAAAACAGTCTTCAGTCTCCAGAAATAATCATATATGACATTAACCCATAATTGCAAAAACACGTATTATGGGTTGGGGGAATAGCTACAGCCAACGGCTTAAAGAAAACTTAAATTCTTGAAGAAGTGCCATTTAAGATATTTTCTATACAAAACTGGAAAAGTAAGCATGTATTATTCAAACGCATCGGTAACCACCCAAATTCACTAGAAACAGTTTTTACACTCCATAATTCGTTTTCATTGTGCATTTATGAAGGATACCGGCAATTTTGAACGAAAAATCTTGGTGAAAAGACATTTTCAAAAACGGGACCAAATTAGAAATGGTCTTTAAAATAGTTTCACGAAAATTATCTGGCAGATATCAGAACTACAAATACAGGGTATATTTCGGTTTTTCAAATTTAAATATTTTATCATACCTATTTTAAACACTTTGTTGTTGGTACTCAATTGAAACGTTTCATCGAGACTTTGAAATGAGTAACCACAAAATAGGGGTTCATTGAGAAATTAAAATTTTAAAATAGTTTTAATCATCTAATCTGTTACCCTGATTATGCTACTGTTACCTAGGCACCAAAGCAGATATGATAATAATGCGCACAGAGCAACATAGAGGGGATACAATGCGCTGCACAAAACCTTTTTAAAAAATGTTTAATCACCAGTGTCCTCTTTAAGCCGGTTACAGTTAACAACATCGTGAAATTAACACTATGAATGATATTGGAATTATTTCAAAATGAAATGGAATGAGTGGGAGGAGCAAGTTTTGTGTGAAATTAGAGGGGGTATCAAATATCGATAATTGCGTCCATTTGGACGAAATTGGCGATATTTCTTAAGATATACGTTCTTTTTAGTATGAGTGCCTTCACGGATCATGTAGACACTTTAAAACTTGCACCATCCAATAAATGTTAGGGAATACCGGGATATTTGATTGACTGTCAGACGATTCCAAGTGTTCTTTATTTAAACAGTTTGGAGTGTTTTTGAATAATTGAGTGAGAGTTTGGAATGAAGGAATTTAGCGCGGAGTGATCGATTTGGAATGGTTTGTTCGAGGTGAATGTCAATTTCTCGATGTTGCTAACTGTATCCCCCCTCTTTCTGTCAAGGAAACAGTACTTATTGCCGTATCCGCGAAGAAGGCATAATTTTTGGACTATTTCAACTTCTTTCTAAAATGATCTATCTTTATCATAGGTTGATCAACTGTCTTTGGCATAATTCTCGTCGTAACTAAAGACACATTTCCTTCAATAAAGCGTTACACTCTAAGCTAATAATCATCGGTCTAGCAATTATTTAGGTCACATTTCTAACTATATAACTTAATGACTGGTGCCTTCTTTTCCCGATGCCTATTGTCCCCGAAAGAAAAAGGTATTAATTAGGATTTTGTCTTCAAAGAAAAGGCCAATATCTCCCTGTCGCCAGGTTCTGTTCCGCTCATCCGATGATAAACATCATTTGTCAAGCGCCGTTGACGATTTATTTCGCTCGGTTTTAATTCTCCCGTTTTCCTTACCGTCCTGGGATTCTACGAGAGAGCGTGGGCGAGCTCTCGACAATCGATAACAAATTAGCTAGAATGTGACTGAGTGAATGGCTAATGGACGTAGATTTTTATGCTTGTTGGGTCAACATCTGTCATTTCGAAAGATTTTACATTTAGCAATATATCAGAGCGTAGAAATTATATGCTTAAGCAAGTACTCGGCATTTCTGTGCATCGGTGTTGACTATGTTACCATGGTTTTTACTAAGGTATTTAATGTTGAGTAATAGTTTCGCAATATTTCGGTACTCATGATCTTTCACAATGCTGACCGAGGTTTCCTAATGAAATCATTGGAAAACCTCGGCTGCACTCTTAAAGTCCATTACTTCCAAAACGTTTCGGCACTATTACGAGGCCGCTACTTTTAAATCTGATAATTCGATCATTTGAGATATCGCTTAATTACACCGAACCAATGTTATAGAAGATATATTTTTTCGCAGACCAATAAAAAACTGTTTGAGTAAATCTGTTGTCATCCAAGTCATTTGCTTGTTTTAAGATTTTTAGAAACGTTTTGCAAATGTCATTAGATCTAAATAAACATAAGGAGTACAGTTAATTCGAAAATTACATAAAGATCTGCGAGTGAGTAGGTTTTTAATTATCAAATCAAAGAAAATCAAATACCTCGGTCTTCACTGTCCTTTGGAATTTAAGTTTCCAATATACTTGTTTTGGAAATTTACATTTCTTCTTTTGTAGAAAATACAGAACAGGTCTAAGATATTTCTTTCGTTTTCAAAGAGAAGAATAAATCAAGCTTACGTCGATTTCTCCAGAACAAAATGCTATACACTGATCAAAAACAAGATATTTCGGATAAAGCTGCGATTCGTGGATTAGAAAATCTAGAACCTAGACCATGGAGACTTTACTATACTTTTACATACATGAGTAATAATTACAACAATTAAGTAAGCACTCGCAATTTAAAAGTATTTGCAAACGCATAAATAAGCAGCTTGATAAGATATATAATTATCATATACGTTTCTTGTCCCAAAATCTTTGTTTTAACTGTATCATTAATTTGTCAGACTTTCTACTTCTTGTGAAATCTCTATTCCCAGGTTTTTTTTTTAAAAAAAAAGTATGGTTCTTGTTAAATGAGTGGGTGTAATTTCTCTTAAACTGTGACAAATTAGCCTCGTTGTCGTGATTATAGGTATACTAATGGACTTGTGCGTAATGACTAAACTAACATATTTTCTCTCAAGAACATAATGAGGGCATATTAGTTATATTTTTTCTGTTTGTAGCTTGGCTCTTTTCGTGGGAAACTGGAAGTATTGCTATAGCCGTGTCTTCATCTTCGACCAGCTATAAAATTGGATAACGGTGTATGAAGACACTGGCTCTCTCCTAGCGAAGGGATAAATCTTGATTGATCGTTCGAGAGAGACACGAGAAGCATAAATTTTTTAGTCGAAATTGAAGTGGTGGATAATTGTTTTTTTTTTTTTCTCTTTTCAGAGTAAGATCATTTTTTTATCTTATAGCTATACAAATATCCGTGTGATAACAACTATGATATTTTGTATGATATCACATGGATATTTTTACAACAATGACATAATGCGATTTTTTTTATATAAAACTTGCATTTCTGTTAGAAAAATCGACGAATACAAGGCAAAAAGAGGTTATGACATAAATATAATACATACTTAGTGCATTGTATGAAACAAATGTCTAACTCGGTTGGATGGGAATTGATATTTGTCTCGGCAGAGCCTCGACAATTATCAATTCCCCCAACCTCGTTATATTTTTTTTTCATACAAAACACTAAGTACGTATTATATATATCTTTCACTAAGCGAACAATTAAAGCAATTGCATTCCGTCGAGTGGCGAAGCCATGGGTTAAAATGCAGCTTTGTTGTACCCTAAATGATAGATATATGAATTGTACACGAAAAACAAATGGTTATTCAACTTCATAAATGGGGCATCATGTGAAATTTTATGGGACAAATTTACTTAAAGCTCGTCACTTTCTATGTAATTACTAAGCATCGTCTTGACCTCATTATTTAATTGGGCTTCGTCAAATAATGTGAAATGAACGATACCAGGGTATATATATAATACGTACTTACTGTTTTGTATGAAACTAAATATCTAACAAGGTTGGGGAAATTGATAATTGTTGAGGCTCTGCCGAGACATTTATCAATTCCTACATCCGAGTTAGATATTTCTTTTCATTAAATACATTAAGTACGTATTATATTTATCTTATACCCCCTATTTGCTTTGTTTTCGTCCATGTTTCTTACAGAATGAAAGTTTCTAAAAATATCTGAATTATGTCATTGTTCTTAAAATATCCATGTGATAAAAAAACATATGGGATGTTTTCACGTGGATATTTGTATAGTTATAAGATAAATATTGTAGTTCACTGGTTTGACAGTGAGATTATCAAGTGTTAATCTACGTTTATTACTCGATAATCCAATGAAAGGCATTAAAGAAAAGTACCTTGTTATCATATATACTCGGTTGTTCAATCTATACACTAAGTTTTTTTTGTGTGTGTGTGTTTCTTTTTTAACTCCTTATATTTCAAAACGGAATCTTTTCGATCTGAGATTGCTGTACGTTTATGTACATCTCCAAATATACAATAATACAATGAATAATTCTGTTTCAAATTGTTGCATGCAAAACTTCATTTCTGGTACGTTAATTTCACGAGAGAACACCAAGATTTGTATAATTCATGAGTTCTTTCCTCCTATATACCATTTTCCTTTGAATACCATTATACATTCTTGGTAAATGGGACTCTAGTGTGAATAGAGGAATGAAGTGAAGATTACATTAAACTTACTTCTTTTGCACCTGAACGAAATGTTCTATAGTGATAATTGATATAAAACAACGTATCAAACAAGGGTGACAAAAAAGTCAAACACGGGTTCAATAATAACCATGTACAAAAGAAACGATATCATAAGTTGCAGAAATGAAAGATTGTTTTACTTTTGCGTTATTTGGTATTAGTAAAAACAATTACAGATTACTAAATAATGCAATTTCAAATTTCCTTTTTTTGTCTCATAAAACATGAAAGCAGTCAATAAAAAGCAACTAAACAACAAAAAACTGAGGATATTTTTAACAAATTATAGATATCTGTCTCGCGTCACAGCGGTAGCCTAAAAATAAAGAAGCAAATCGGCGTCTTTAACGGATATGTTTGCATCCGGTACACGTCTCAAAATGACAGGCTTTTAGCTGTGTGCAAACGTATGTGGTAGAACGGATAACTGTACTTTTTGCTATCTTGGGAGGTTAATGTACGGTGATATAATATCTTAATTTGGTTGCTTGTTTGAATGCAGTTTAACGCAGCTGACAACAGTTTTTCAGTCATATCGCGACGGCTTTTGAACCAAACCATAGATTCCTCTGGTATATCATTCCAATATATATAACGACATCCTTTCCTAGCCTACAGCTACTATTAATCAACATAGGGTGACGATTAACCGCGCCAACCCATGGGAGACAAATATCGGGAAAAGATGATGATCACAACCCGGATGCCATTATTGAAAATCCAATGCGTTACCAACTGTGCTATGAAGGCCTCTCTAATTTCTTAACATTATTCGATTATTCGTGTAAAAGAATCATGCTATCGCTAATGTCACACTGAACTAGACTCTTGTAATAGCAAAATTATTGCCTATATATTCAGACTCAATGTTTTTGCGCATTTCATCTTTATTCTTCTTTCTATATATGAGCCGCCGTCATAGCGCAGTTGGTAGCGCGTCGGACTGTCAATCTAGAGTTCGCGGGTTCGATCCCCGACGGCGGCACTCATTCTTTCCGACTATTTGTCTCTCACCAATGGGTCGATAATCGTAGACCTATGTGAGATAGCGGCTGGAGGCTAGGAAAGAATGTGGTGGTTGTACTGGTGAGAGAAATACCAGGAATCCATTGTTAGGTGCTCCAGCCGCCGCGATATAACTGAAATAATGTTGAAAGCGGCGTTAAACTCCATTCAATCAATCTTTCTATATATGTATATAAAGTATATTTTTGTGCTCTTCGTGCCTTATTTCTGTCAAAGTGGCTTTTTGACATTGCCGTTACTTATTTAGTTGACCTTTTTGTCGGTTTAAAAATTTTACCCATGCCAAAGCAAAATGGAATGTCTTGCGATGATGGTGTTGGGTTTTCATTTGATTCCCTCTGACCATAGACAATATAACAAAAATTGATCAAATTTTATTATTCGCCAAATTGAGACCGAATTACCATAATAAGCAAATTTCTAGGCGGACAGGGTTCGTTCTTAATATTTCTCCAAAAAGGGTTTATGCAAGAAGCGTGGCGACAAAATAGGACATAAAAGTTTCCGATTAATATTTTGAAAGAGACAGGCTTTTAGTAGTTGAGACTTTTAAACACCTTCATCGAATTACACATCCGGGGAACTTTGAGATAAGCTTTCGATGTTTATTGATAAAACCAACGTTGCCTTGAAAATATAGGTTTTCACTTGTGGTAATTTGCATCTATTCAACTTTTTTAATGTATGTATCCTGATGTATCTTCATGATATCTATTTTACAGTCAATCTCTGCAAACAGTCATTTCATTTACTGCCTATTTACTTCGATTGGCTGTAATATCTACATACTTATCAGCTCTTGGATTGAATTTCGAACAGAAGAGAAGAAAAGAATATCCAAATTACTGATTCTTTTTCGTTACTTTATAAAAAAAAGCTTATCTTTGATAACTACAATGTTATTCGTCGACCTAAAGAACATGGTGCTTAACACATTTTACAGCACTAAATATATATCTAGATTGCATTCGCTCTATTGAAAAAATAGCAACGCATACAACGTGATTACTTTTGTTCAATCTAATGAAAAATAGTAAACGGATACACCGTGATTGCATTTGTTCAATTTAATGAAAAAATAGCAAACGCCTATACCGTTTCTTTTTAAAGCCACTCTTCCACTGCACTTGGTCAATTCAGTCGATGTTTTTTTCTCTACTCAGTTCAAATTAGACATAGACATTTTGTTAAAGTAACTTAGCTATACACAGTTTCTCGTTACATACAAAATTAGAGAATAGTAGAGAAAAGTCTGAGCAGATGTCGTTCCTTAACGAGATATGGTTTTCCGCCAATTATATATGTTTCTTATAAATAATTTAGTCAAAGCACCCTATTCTTCCAGAAATATTCGTCTGCTTTGATGTATGTTATACATCGGGAAAGTTAAGTCGTTATTTACCAGTAATATACCAACCAACGCCACTTTTTGGTATGATCAATGTAAAACTTCATGCAAGTTCGTGATTATATAACCTTTCTCGACTCAAAATATTTGTGATGATGATTGTTAACATGATAAGCCATATTTGTTGGCTTACACACATATGAAAAAGAAAAAAGGAGGACAAACAATTAAAGCGTCATAAGACAAAGGTCATTGTGTATGAGTTTTATCTGACGAATCGTTCGGTAGTCTTGAAAAATGAAAAAAAAAAAAATAGATTTTCCAAATAATAATATTTATGATTTTTTTTATAATTCCCATTGCAAAAGTAACAAGATATGCAGAGCGTCGAATTTATACAGTTCAATCCCTAATTTTAAGGCTCTTTATTTCTTTCGCCGACCCAGACATTCGGTGCGAGTACTTGTGCAATCTTTAAGAAAATGATCCGGATTGTAGCTTGGGCCGGAGGATTTCGATAGATTCTAAATGATTTTCTTTGTAAAAAAAAAACGTTTCATTGGCTCAAAGGGGATATTCTTCTCAATGCAGATTTTATGCGATATGTTGGGAAAATACTTTGAAAGGATTTTTAGTTCTTTTATTTCATTTAGTTATGTTGAATTGGAAAAAGACCGAACTTTTTTTGTTTTTTCCTTATCTTGATTACAAGCAAAAATATAACCTTATTCAGCTTTCAATGAGATTGGGGATTAATACATTTCTTTTAATCTCAGGTTATCTGTAATTGTGATTTTGTCAAATACCATAAAGTTATTTTCCGTATTCTGAAGGTTTAACAATAAGAAAGACAGAATTTTTTCACAAAAATGAAAAGGGAAATTAATAAGCTAGATTGAAGACTCAAAAAATCAGATGCTGGCAACAGATATGCTTTTAAAATATTAAATATCAGATTTCTTTTTTTTTATTTTTATCATAGTATCAGGAAACAGAAGGATATTGTCTGTGATACGAGAATGTCTATATTAGCGAATCTCCATAGAGAATATAAACGCTGTGGAATCGGAGTCATTCATGACATTTTCTTGTCAATACCAATAATGACGCACGTTCTTCGGGCATATAAACAGTCGTGCGATCAGGGGGCAAAAAAATTGCTAATGTTTAGAAATGATACCCCGCTTGGCAATTGAGTACATGCCCAAGACGGGGTACTATTTAGTGGCGTTTCCATCTAAAACGCAAGAGTGATCTTTCCGGAGATGCATGCTGATTAATTTTATATTCCATTGTGCTTTCTATAGACAACTACAGTTATTCTATTTATCCTGATATTTACTTTGTAAAAGCCTACACCATCTGCAAAACTTGCACCCACCTACATTCAGAATATCTATGTTACACGGTATTTGAAAACCATTTCAAAAGCCATCTATTGTAAAACGCTTGTATTCTTTAATTAATATATGTATTTTTTTATAACTTGTCTTTCACCGTTGGATTGAAACAAAAACATGTTCATTATTTTTTCAAATATTGCATTTTTGGTATAAGGATTATATAAACATAAAAATGTTTATAAACCTATTGTAATGTCTTGTAAACACACAATGAAAACATGCCGCATGTAAAGTCGTCAATATATTTCTAAGAATATCATAAAAGGATAACTTTGAGAATTGTATCTCAAATTAAGCGCATATTCAAATACAATATTAAATTTGTGCTCATAATAAGTAAATTAATAAAATTCGTCATCTAGAACGAATTCAAACTCGACATAGCCTCGCTTTCATCTGTGTATGGGTATGTGGGTTGCCTAACGAATTCTGCATTTCACTAATAAACAACCAAAACATGTCATCTGTTATCAAAGCGTTCTCAAATTGTTAAAGGAAATAAAAAACCTTTATAAAATACATCAGAGTTTAAGAGTTTTTTAGAACAGTGTATTAACGAGATTGAATGAGTATGCATTATAAATGATTTCCAAATGCAATTTAAGAAACTAAATTGGGTCGTAAAAATCTAACTCGCGAGAATTTCCTAGACATGAAAATATTTAATGAATTAGAGTCTTGTAAAACATGAGATCAAAACAAAAATATTGATTATGTTAAAGAAGTGTATCAGAGTGACCAAAGATTCGTTCAAACTAACAAGAATTTTGCAGTCCTTGAAT
Source organism: Fragum whitleyi (assembly GCA_948146395.1). Classification (NCBI taxonomy): domain Eukaryota; kingdom Metazoa; phylum Mollusca; class Bivalvia; order Cardiida; family Cardiidae; genus Fragum; species Fragum whitleyi. The sequence continues at coordinate 60,667,959 of OX411544.1, read as the reverse complement.
ATAACCAATCGAAATACAAACAATCGGCTTTCATTTCCTAAAATTGGATCGCAAATTAATCTTAAAACGAGATTTTTTCGCAATGCAGATGAACCAATCTAGAGAAATGTTCACGGCATAATTGAAAAACAGCACATTTCAGATAATTTACATAAAACCTAGATAATTGCATGATGAAAACAAATTACTTGCTTGGAGCTCAACCCCCGCAATAACGCCTTCAAAATAGTATCTGAAAAATCACACTGAATGCGGATTACCCGGAAGACCACTATGACAACACATGTCAATTTACTGAACAATGTCTTTTGAGTCTATTTCTAATTACTCGAAACTTATATTTGAAACATGACTACCATGGTTTTCTGTGCCGGATATCCATCAGAGATACCATTGTCAATGGCCAATCGTATATAAATCTGTTACTCGATTTTTTTAAGAAAAACAACATGGCTCCCTCAATAACATCTTTATTCTAGACTTGGTTAAGATCATATCAAATCGATGTGTCTGCAGCTTCCTTATAAACGGAATAAATTGATAACGCTGACAAGGGAAAAGCATATGATGCAAGTCACATTGGGAGCTTGTGACATTTTATTTGCTTATCTTTCGCCGAAGTGAATCTCCGCATTGCCCCATTATGCAAAGTATCTAAACCCCATCTAAAACGAAAAAGAAAAAAGAATGTATGAAATTGTAATATATGATTTGAAAAAAAAATATACTTTGTGGTCAGACAATTCCATTTTATAATTCCTGTTTTTAAGAATTGAAGCAACATGTCGGTGATGCGAAAATTCTGACTGAAATATCACTAACTTAAGACTGTTTCAGCAATCTCACTGCTAAACAATTCTTGCCGACAGAAGCTCAGTATATCGATGGGGTTGTAGACGAAAGCTGTCATAGATCGGACCATTATAAACTGTTTAATCACATTTGTTGACCATAGCGTCTAGAAGCGGCAGACGATATCACAAAATTAATGGCTCGCTTCCATATATCAAACAAAACCGCAGTAGACACGTCTAAAATTTTGATGCCAAATTTCGAAAATAAATCTGTCGGTACCCACTCTGTTTGAATACAGTTCTCTAAATATTAAATGATATCCAAAGTCTTCTTGTATCAGAAATAGAAACGTTCTCAGTATTGAAGTTAGTCCTTGCAAACATTTTTTTTTACCTATATGCATGACAATTCAAGAAAACATAGACAAAATACACACTCCATATAAAAAATTGTGAAAGAACTATTGTTTAAGTCCAAGTCAACCGTTGGTTGCATTTCAAAAATCTTACACATCAAGAAAGGTTGGTCATTCTAGGTTAAGAATTACTTGACTTTTGAGAACCCCTATTTTAATCCACAGAAAAAAGTAAGGGATATAAGACACACGTCTCACATCTTAAGGTAGGCTGAAAACACACACAAAAATAGTTTGTAATATGTCAACGTGAATGCTACTACTTTCACAGCCTTGACGGTAGGATTCGTGAATCATGACGATATAAAATATGATCCTTAGAAAATAAATGTCAACCACAACCTATTTTGCAATTTTGGTCTCGAAAGTACCATTCATCTTTTTATCGGAGTCAAATTCATCTCATTAGAAGACATAATTATTCTAAACCGGCATTATTCGAAAGTGTTCATATGATCACTTAAAAGGAGAGTTAGTGTCTATTGAAAACCATTATTTGTGTATGTATATACATATATTATCATACAACAATGCTTAGTGTGTAGTTATTTAAGTAGTGATTTCAATATGAAATGTGTCTCTTTTGTCTCACTTTTGTGGGTTTGTTACTCACATATTAAGAAATTCCAACTTATTCACATGGCCATCAAAATCAGCATTCCGAAATACAGCATTGAAAATGTATGAACTGCCATTTCCCTGCTGTATTTCATCTATTTTCCTATATTTTTAAATATGGAATATTTCTGAGAATAGTTTTACAATATGTGTATGAATAAATAGTATACATAATGAATTGCGTTGCTCCAGTGAACGAGCAGTGTTTTTCATAAATTAAAATGTGACCCAAAAGAGTGGGACAAAAGTTGTGCATTTCATTTTTTTAAAGACTACTTTTTTCAAAAACTAACGTGATCTTGATGGCAAATCAAAACTTGACGAAGGGCATATACAAGAAGCATGGCGTCAAAAAGAATTTAAAAGTTGCTATATATTATTAAGTAGAGACAGGCCTTTAATCGGCGACATTTCAAATCTCGTTCATCGAATTCCAAATCCGGAAAACATTTGATGATAAACTTTTGGTTCATACGATTGAAGTAATACAACACATTTCCGTGTTAGACTTGTCCATTATTAGAAATCCCAGTCGTTTATGGTTTTATATACATGTATATTCATCGCACATCTAATTGTAAAAATGAAGACTTGGGTCGAAACTTTTCGCGCTCTACTAATTTTCTTAATCTAAAAAAATCAGTCTTTCTTCATTTGAAAGATTTTTTGAAATGCAACCTCTAATTGGCCTGTTCTAGAACCAATCTTTTTTTTTTCAAATAGTTATTTCACAAAGCTCCAATTTGGTCCCTTTTCGCATAACGGGTCACAAATGTAAAGCCACAGGCAAGTTTTGTTAGAATCCCCAACGGCGACAGTTTTAATTTGTCTAGCTTGAAAAATAGACAGTTTTGGACAAAGAGCATAGTTCAAAATTATGTCAATTATTCGAATTTGTTTGCATTTGAAATTCACAAATCTTCAAATATAATGGAGTCACAAATGTTTGGAATAGAAGTCAAAATATTTCTAGTTTACATTTGAATAAAAAATGAAGTCAAAGAACAAAGAAAATAACAAGCAGTCCCTGTACTTGATTGTATTAAAATCATCTGGGCCTATTCGTTAAACGAGTTTTTTTCTCTCCAAAGTAATGTGATGTCAGTGAAAACTGAAGTCGTTTACACGCCGAATTTCCAGATTTCTAGAGGCAACAAATCGATTTGAAGTATCGTCCTTATTTTGAGCTTTTCAAGGAGTATCAGATTAGGAGCTTATTATTCAAAAATTAACGGTGTACCTAGAGATTCAGAGATACTGACTTTTGTGAAAAGATTAAAATATATCATCGTTTTCCAATCATACGCACCGATGATGCGTAAAGCTTCAGATTTATTATACTAATACTTTATTCAGATAACATGTCCACTCCCCTGATCATGAGCTCTTGCACAGAAGAGACACATTTAATAGTGTAAGATTAAAACTTTCAATTTTGTCCCTTTTGTACACTGTAAACGTATAACGGCTACAAAAGACTCTTTGATTTGCTTTTTGAAAAATATGATTGTCTGGTTTGATTATTCCAATCAAGTGGATGCTCAAACAAATAATTTTAACTAAATGCATCTAACAGGTTATAATTTCAAAGGGCAAAATATCAGATTAACTTGTTCGTTTTATGATTTGCTGTCGCAAATAGCAAGACATCGTCTAGGATATAAAGTTACAAATTAAAATCAATGATACAATATCAAAAATTATTCCGAAAGGAATAGAATAATCATTCATTAAAAACACTCAGTATTTCAATATTTCGGCGAAAATTGCCTTTTTCAAGAAAAATGAAACAGATCTTTACACTACTACATAATAATATAAAAAGATACAGTCATTTTAATTTATCTCATGATGAGAAATTTAAAATCTTCGAAAAACATTTCGTAGAAAGTAACCTAGGGACGCACTTTTACAGTACCATCCATGAAAGAATATCAACGGTTTATCATGCACTAAACCATTAAAGTATTCTTTTTAGAGAAACGCATTTTGTGCGCGTCGAACTATCAATCTAAAGGTCCCAGATTCATTCGCCGACAGCACTTTTACAGTACCATCCATGAAAGAATATCAACGGTTTATCATGCACTAAACCATTAAAGTATTCTTTTTAGAGAAACGCATTTTGTGCGCGTCGAACTATCAATCTAAAGGTCCCAGATTCATTCGCCGACAGCGGCAATCATCTTTTCCGGCTATTTGTCGCCCACCAATGGGTTGATAATCCTTAACCTATGTTGGATAGCAGCTGGAGAAATTCTAGGAATCTATTGCTAGGTGCTCCTGTCGCGTGATATAACTGAAAGATTATTGAAAGCTTTTTACTCCACTTGGAAAACTATCGCCTAAAAATATGTATTCGAGCAATACAGTGAACTCAGATGAATTTGTTAAGAGGGGTGAATCGAGTACAAAAAAGAGGGGTTTATACCAATTTAAAGCTTTATTTCTCAAAGAAACCCTGTATGTTGGTACTCTTTTGAATCTTGACCTCGACCTCACGAAACGATTCCACTGGGTACCCACAAAATAGGGTTTGTGCAACGATTGTATTTATATTTTCACTTGATTTTTTGAAAGTTGAAAATGATCCTCCTCTATCAGTAACTCTGAGGACACTGCAAATGGAAGTTAGTGGCATTGATGGCGGAACTAATGTCCGGCGTTGATAAAAACTCAAATTATTTCTGGCTAGAACGGGTCCCGATTTTGTTGTTTTTTCGGTTTGGCCATTTTTAGATACCAGCCCTGTGTTCCGGCTGACAAGATGATGAAAACCGTATTCGAATTATACCCTGCTTTGCACGCAGCCGCACATGCAAAGCGGGGCATAATTTGATAACGGTTTTCAAGATCTTGTCAGCCGGAACACTTGACTGGTTTCTAATTGTGGTCCGGCTGAAAAACAACAAAATCGGGACCCGTTTGGGCCAGAAATAAGTTTGCCCCATATCTTAGCAAATTCTTTGGCGGCTTCATGTATATATTTTCAACAGATCATTAAAAGTACATATGTTCAATTTCAAAATGAATCTCTTTTAGCATTTAACCAACACTGAGTGCTTAGAGGGAGTTGTACCTAACCATTAGTGTTGAAAGCTATTCGGTAGCTTTCAGGTAACTGTTAAAATTTCACCTACCAATTTCACTTCACAGAAAATAACTACTGTGCAATTGATGCATGCTGCCAAATAAACTTGAAATTTCGCTTGATAAATTACAAATATTTATTGATGTGCATTATTGATGAACCAGGACTACTTTTTATAGAAGTTAGAGAGGATACCATAAAAACAAGTCTTGTGAAATTTCCTCCAGAATTAAAAAGCATTCTCGAGACACTTTTTATAAGGAAAATGTAATCACCAGGGAAAAAGTACTTTAAAAAAATGACAATAAAACGTTACAGAATCCAAAGTACCTCTCACAATTCTCCTGATTTTATTTCTTAAAAGGGAGTCTCTTTTGAATCATTTTTTCTTTCTTTATGTGTGTATTTTGTTTTGCAAATAGGACCTTCAAGCAAGAAAAAAAGTTATATTGTAAAAATTGTATGAAAAAAAATAGTAATATCTTTCTGGTAAACTAGGACTTCGGTTTACTCTGCTGTGAGATCTTTAAAAAATGAAAGTCAGCGAAATATTCTAAGAATTTACCTCAATTCTAGACAATTGCATGATGGCAGCAAATGACTTTCTGACAGCTCTACCCCCACGATAACGCCTTCAAAATGTTATCCGAAAAATCTTACTTGAAAGATTTCCCAAAGGATACGCATGACACTGCATTTTATTTTTAATTTTGTTATGAACAGTTTTTCGTCTTCGGTGTCCCTGTGTTTAATAAAATGCAAGCTCGATTGTCGCAAAAGCGTTTAAAAAGGTTATGGAATGGTTCAATAAGTAGTGTTCCTTTCGAAGAAAACAAAAGCTACTTGGGCATATTGTTGAATACGCAAATCTAACGTAACAAGTCGATAATTTGGTTCGGTCCTACTGCTTTCGACGTCTATATTTAATACCATATGATTCTGTTAATGGTATAAAGACGGAATTATTGCTGTTAGGGGACCTCTTAACAAAGATATTATTTAGTTATCCTCCGTTTTCATACCAGGTATTACCAACTCTAAATACATCAAACATTAAAAAAAAACTTCTATCCAGCCTGGATACATAGAAATTATGAGTAAAAACTAAGCCTACAGTCTGTTTCGCGTCAGTTTTGGAATGTTTTCTGTAGTTGTTGATTTTTTTTCTGTTGCTAATCATCGCACGAAAAAAAAATAAGGGAACTCCTGAAATCAATAACTTAAAAAGAGATTAGACCCATATTAAATATGAAACAACCATTAAGAACTAAAGTATGTTTAGAAAGACTTATCATTCTACATTGAGAATCACATTTTCGATTCTTTTTCGATCGATGCTTTGCTCGATTCACAGACTCCCCTTATGTCAGTCATATTTTTGTAATTTGTTTATTACGGAAATTTGGATTGTTTCCTATCACAGTATACAAAAAATAAATACAAATACAAGTCATTGTCAAAATGGCCAAAATTGTAAAATACGTTTATCGGATCACATATTTCATAAATTTTCTTTAATTCTATATCGCATTTTAAGCAGCATGTATATCAAATACGTTTGAAGCACGCTGGGTCTGTTTCGGTGTTAATTCCATGAAGAAGGAAATATAGCCCAAAATGGACACGTTGTGGTCTTGATATGAATTATACACTAATTTGATATGCATTTTATTGAACATTGGTGTCAATTTTGTTTGTTTGAATGGTTTTTACGCCACTTTCAACAATTTTGCAGTTATATCGCGGCGGCCGGAGCACCTAACAATGGATTCCTGGTATCTCTTTAATCTGTACTACCATAACACCCTTTCCTAGCCTCCGACTGCTATCTCACATAGGTTAACGATTATCTACCCATTGGTGAGAAACGTTGGTGTCAATAGTTACGAATTTGAATGCATGTGACTTTGCGAACAGCGCCACAAGTAATTTTCGTCAAATAGCGCTTGTACATTTACTCGTTTCAAAGTAGCGGACCGTAAATTTTATCAATGTATCGGAGGTCATGGCATTTAACAGTTTTAAGTGAGGTTTCCTAATGATTTTATTGGGAAACCTCGGTTAACATTGTGAAAGCTCATCAAGTCCGAAACGTTGTGGAGCCGTTACGGGCCCACTACCTTAAACACAGTCTTCACTATGCCTGTCGCAGAAAGGTGCTCAAACAAAGCTTATTTGTGCGAGTCCAGAATTTGCAAAATGTATATTCCAAGCTCGATGTTCTTATTAAACGTGAAATTTTTTGAGAAGTTACGTGCAGAAACAAATGATTCTATTTTACTCGAAAGAGATATCAATGTGATATTTTACCATATTTTCTTTTAACAATGTACATTACAAATATCACCAGAGTCCATTTCATCTTAACTAAGCATTGCACTTCTCTCCAACGATTCAAGTAATTAAAATGAAAGGCACTTTTTATAAAGGTAGATTTTTCTCTAAAAACCATACTCAGAAACGGTTTTGGATTATGTTTTGATTGTCAATTCAAACCGAAAAAATGGCTAGACCTTTGCGATTAAACAATTCTTTTATTATAGTTAAGAGATTTTGCTGGTGTCAGTTTCTTTTTCTTCTAAATCATAGCGGCGCGTGGCCAGAGTTCAGACAAATGACTATACAGAATTGGCCATTATAAACAGTTATATCACATTTGCGGGCCATTGCGTCTAGAAGCTCTAGACGATATCACTCTATTAATGACGTTGGCTTATATATTAAACGAAACCGCAGCAGACAAGTCTGAAATTTTGCTGTCAGATCTCGAAAATAAATCTGTCTGAACCCACTCAGAAGGGACCAGGATCTGTATGACTTTTTATTTAATTTTCATGACTTCTGGTTCTCATGTGTTTTAAAGTCTAGTCTGAAGGATTAGTAAAACGGAATTTGCGCTGCAGTTTAATTCGAAATATAAACCAATAACAAATATTAAGACAAACATTTTTTAAAGACACATTTCGCCAAATCCCAACTTTTTAAATCAGGGCAATTTTTTGGGACGTTAAAGATCGGATCTTGCTTCTTTTTTTTCTTTTTTTTTTCTTTTTTTTTGCCCACACATTCGGCGCGAGCACTGGTGAATTTTCTGGGAAGCAGAGTCGAGAGGGCTTAATCTTAGTTGTAAGAACTTCTTTCCTAATCGATGTAAAATGAATAGGTTTAAACCAGTAACATCCCGCAAGGAAGAGGTCGGTTATTGATTGATATAAATGATTGATCGAATGAAAACACGAGCACAATCTACGGGTGCCAATGCTTGCCTGAAGGTGTTAGATAATACAAAGAATCTAAGTCGGAAAAGGGACATCACTCTGCTATAAGGGTCATCCCTTTGATGGTCTGGATAGCTTTCATGATGGTGAGCACACATGTCAAGTTTCGTGAAATCATTTTCAATATCATAGATGTAACTCAAGTTTAAGTTCGTCATGCCAATGCCTACACCAACGCCTACGCCAACGTCAAGTACACCACCAAGCCTTTTACACAAAGACGCTAATTATAACTCGATTTTCACCGAAAAAAAGCAAACAAGCTAAAAATTAAGAAGAGTATATATATGCGTCAAATAAACCACCGTGAATGGCGACAGCGGTATGACTCTGGTAAAATGGAGTAGGCATTTTGTATTAGTAATAGGTTCCCGTCACGAAACTTTTAGATCACTAGGTATTTTGCTGAAGGTCATCCAAACATTAGACACATTTTTTCTTTGGAAACAGCGATTGGTGATGCAGATAACCTTGGACCAAAGGTTGTTTAGCATACTCAATGCTTTGGACAAAATGTCAAAGGAAAAAAAACCAGGTTAATTTAAACGAGGCCGGTAAAACTTGTCTGTTCTGTTGTATACAAGCACCGAAACATATCGAATCCATGTTCAATTTATCGCATTATGAAATAAATACAGTCGATATTGCTCGAGCGACCACGTCTATTAAGCGCCCATTTTTATTAAGCGACCAGCATTAAAAGTCCCTTCACCGTAAGTAAAATCTCTGAAAAAGAGGACATTCTTAACGAAAAATTGGTTATTGTTGAATCTTATGTTGTTGGAGCCCATTAGAATCGTCTCAATAAGACGATTCTAATGGGTTCGAACATCATAAGATTCAGTACGACTTGACCGACAATCTATAAATGGTATCAAAATGAACTGTCACATTTATCATAGTATTTCGTTTTAAGCGATCATTCCCACAAACGACCTCTTTTTGGTGGTCCCTGATGTGGTCGCTTTACACAAGTTTTGTTGTAGTCCAGATCGTACACATAAAAGAACGCCGACGAAAGGTATGTTGTTACCGATGAAAATCATGTACATGTATTGCATTTTACCTGTAAGGACAATGTGTTGGAAACAACTAAATTGATAATCCAGGAGTAGGCGACATTGAAATAAACAACGATATTAAACTAAAAGATGATAATGTTTACACCGTCAACAGAATAGAGAGGAAACCAATATGCTTTGAGTACTAAAACAATGATACATCATGGTGCGAGTTCAAAAGGGGAATATTAACATGCGTTTCCGTTTGTTTTAATTTATCTGATTTTCTGGAAACAGAATCCCGTTATACACTTTGTCATTTTTTCACCATTTACATTTTGTTATTCATTTTTTCTTCATAAGGAGAAAGAATTTGTCTCTGAATTTTGTAAGAATTGATTTTTGTTATTAAATACAAGATAATAATGTTTACACCGTCAACAAAATAGAGTGAAAACCAATATGTCTTGAGTGCTAAAACAATGATACATCATGGCGCGAGTTCAAAGGGGGGATATTAACATGCGTTTCCGTTTGTTTTCATTTATCTGATTTTATTATCTGAGCAATCCGTTATACGCTTTGTCATTTTTTAACCATTTACATTTTGTGATTTTTTTTTAATTTTTTTTTTTTTGCTAATCAGAAGAAAGAATTTGTCTCTGTATTTTTTAAAAACTAATATATAAAAAATTAAATATAACTACAAGATAAAATTGTTTACATCGTCAACAGAATAGAGAGGAAACCAATATGCTTTGAGTGCTAAAACAATGATACATCATGGTGCGAGTTCGAAAGGGGAATATTAACATGCGTTTCCGTTTGTTTAGATTTATCTGATTTTCTGGAAACAGCATCCCGTTATACACTTTGTCATTTTTTCACCATTTACATTTTGTAATTCCTTTTTCTTAATCAGAAGAAAGAACTTTTCTCTGTATTTTGTAAGAATTGATTTTTATTATCATTTTTATTAAAATACAAGATAATAATGTTTACACCGTCAACAGAATAGAGAGGAAACCAATAAGTCTTGAGTGCTAAAACAATGATACATCATGGCGCGAGTTCAAAAGGGGAATATTAACATGCGTTTCCGTTTGTTTATATTTATCTGATTTTCTGGAAACAGAATCCCGTTATACACTTTGTCATTTTTTCACCATTTACATTTTGTTATTCCTTTTTCTAAATCAGAAGAAAGAATTTGTCTCTGTATTTTGAAGGAATTGAAATAAAAAAATTAATATAACTACAAGATAATAATGTTTACACCGCAAACAAAATAAGAGAATAAACCAATATGCTTTGAGTGCTAAAACAATGATACATCATGGCGCGAGTTCAAAAGGGGAATATTAACATGCGTTTCCGTTTGTTTTAGTTTATCTGATTTTCTGCAAATAGCATCCCGTTTTACATTTTGTCATTTTTCACCATTTACATTTTGTTATTCCTTTTTCTAAATCAGAAGAAAGAATTTGTCTCTGTATTTTGAAGGAATTGAAATAAAAAAATTAATATAACTACAAGATAATAATGTTTATACCGTCAACAGAATAGAGAGGAAACCAATAAGTCTTGAGTGCTAAAACAATGATACATCATGGCGCGAGTTCAAAAGGGGAATATTAACATGCGTTTCCGTTTGTTTATATTTATCTGATTTTCTGGAAACAGCATCCCGTTATACAGTTTGTCATTATTTCATCTTTTACATTTGTTATTCCTCTTAATAAGAAGAAAGAATCTGTCTCTGTATTTTGCAAGAATTGACTTTTCTTTTTTTTTTTTTTTTTTTTATTAAAATACAAGATAAAAAATGTTAACACCGTAAACAGAATAGAGAGGAAACCAATATGTCTTAACTGGTACCCCGATGTCTGTGAGAGACAACGGGTAGTGTATAAATTTTACGACAATCTGATTGGCTGTGTACTTTTCACGACAAGTAAGTTATTACAAACCGCAAGAATTTTCCCATCATGCATGTTGATATCCGTTGAAATTTGGCGGCATTGTTTAAAATGGAGGTACTGAAATTCTGTTGCTTATATAAATATGCTTTTTACGAGATAGACATTCGAAAGAAAAACAATAAATCAACTCATTATTTGCTGTTTTTCACCGCATTCATCCTGATTTTCGATCAACTGCATGTCGCAAATCCGCTACCAAACGCTTTACGATTTTCTAGCTTCCGTTTAACGTTGATCAAATGACGTCACTATCGGGTCAGATGACATAACAAAAATTTGAAAAATACCTATCTCTAGTGTCGATAGATCTAGGGGCAGTAACCCAGTCCACCAATATGTCTTGAGTGCTAAAATAATGAGACATCATGGCGCGAGTTCAAAAGGGGGAATATCAACATGCGTTTCCGTTTGTTTTAATTTATCTGATTTTCTGGAAACAGCATCCCGTTTTACACTTTGTCGTTTTTCACCATTTACATTTTGTTAATCCATTTTCTTAATAAGAAGGAAGAATTTGTCACTGTATTTTGTAAGAATTAATACAAAACATTATATAATACTACATGATAATAATGTTTATACACCGTCAACAGAATAGAAAGGAAACTAATTTGCCTTGAGTGCTAAAACAATAATATATCATGATTCGAGTTCAAAAGCAGTATATTAGCATGCATTTCCGTTTGTTTTAATTTATCTGATTTTCTGGAATCAGCACCCAATTAAACAGTTTGCCATTTTTTCACCATTTACATGTTTTTCCTTTCCCCTAAATAAGAAGAAAGAATTTGTCTGTGTATTTTGTAAGAATTGATTTTTTTTTATTTCTATTATTATTAAAATACAAGATAATAATTTTTTACTCCGTCAACAAAATAGAGGGGAAACCAATATGTCTTGAGTGCTTAAACAATGAAACATCATGGTGCGATTAAAAGGGGAATATTTACATGCGTTTCCGTTTGTTTGAATGATCTGGTTTTCTGAAACAGCATCCCGTTATACAGTTTGTCATTTTCTCACCACTTACATTTTGTTATTACTTTTTCTTAATCACAAGAAAAATTTGTCTCTGTATTTTGTAAGAATTGAAATAAAAAAAAATCATATAAAACTACAAGATAATAATGTTTACACCGCAAACAAATAAGAGAATAAACTAATATGTATTGAGTGCTAAAACAATGATACATCATGGTGCGAGTTCAAAAGGGGAATATTAGCATGCGTTCCCGTTTGTTTTAATTTATCTGATTTTCTGGTAACAGCATCCCGTTATACGCTTTGTCATTTTTTCACCATTTAACATTTTATTGTTCCTTTTCTAAATAGGAAGAAAGAATTTGTTTCTTTTTTTGTGAGAATGATATTAAACTAAAAGATCACAATGACCAGTTCTCCAGGAAACCCTGTTTAACAGATTTTCTTTAAAACAGATTTTCTAAAACAATAGTCATGTCATTTTGCCAATTATCTATTTTTAGGTCTTTTTCTCTAATTATAGGTGACGTAAGAATTATTTTTATTTATTTGCGACTCGGCTATAATTTTTCTAGACAAACATCTTTCGAAAAGGTTAAACTAAGGTCAATATATACTAAAATATACCAAAATATATAATATTTAAATGATATACGCACTATTTGCTTACTTCGGCTTTAAAGTTTAGTAATAATGAGGTTCATTGTTTTGTAATACTAAAACAAATGTATGGACATAAAGTGGGTTATTGATAAGCTGTTATTCATAAATATAACTTATTTTAATACTATCTTTTATGTTTATTCATTTATTTTGTTTCTGGATTCGGAAAACATCTTAGTTGAGTACATTTTTGCTTACAATCTCGTATCCAGATCTCGATTATCAGAGATCAAAGGAATCAAGGGCAAATATTGTATTGACGTTAGTGTGGCCCCAACATAACAGTTACGTTAATGGAAATCAATGACCAGACCTCCTTCACACTTTGTATGTAAACAGTATTTAATTCCAGCATCTCTCCTTTGATCGCCACAACGATTTTAATGTTTTGTTTCCTTGTGTTTTAACATTACATTCACGACGGCTTTTTCACATACCAATGAGTTGTTTCTCAGACCAGTAAAGCCAAAATACTTCATACTAATCAAACGCCGGTAATCCCACATATCATTCTCGAATCGAGGGAAAAGAATGATTTTTGTCGAATGTGGGATGAAAGTTTACCTAGCCAGGGGCTCGTTTTTATTAAACTTCTTACGTAAAAATTTATCGCAAGTCAAAAATCACCTGGTGTTTTCATTCATTGTTTGATTCTGCCTTGCAATATCTCATTGGAATCGTCTTTAGAAGTTGATTCTGAGGAGATGATGCACGGCAGAATTTCCATATTTAGTTACTACTGTAAAAGCAACTTTAATTTTTGACTTTCGCAAAAATAATCGTTAGATGTTTAGTAAAACAGGCCCCGGACATCGAACTCACGACCCAAAAATTGAGAGACGATATCGAATTCGCACGTTTTGTTACTTATTTTTTACCTTAAACCGTTTAAGAAAATGTAGAAACTAGCATTACGCAGTGACTTTTCCGGAAGGGGAATTGCGCGTTTTAGGACAAACCTATTTTTGAAGATGATTGCGACTTTTTTACATTGAGAGAGAGCAAAAAAATTCTGTCTTTTTGGCAACGTTGCCGATTTTCAACAACACCCCCCTTCTTTTTGAATCCTAGAATAGACACTTCATACGATTTTTCTTCTTCGCAAAACGCATAATTCCCTTCTAAACATCATGTGATTTAAGGACTGATTTTTTAAAGAAAGTTTAAGAGTAGCGATAATTAGCGCCTAAAGCCACCGCATGCGCCTTTCCCATGGAGAAATTCACAAAATCGTCTTATTTTTTTTCTGAAAGGGCACGGTTTTATTAAGAACGAGTGAAATAAGGTAAATATTGTTTATAATTTTCTTCGAATATATATGTACATATGAGGTATCAGAGGTTTGGAAAAAAAAATAATGATTTGATAACAAAGATGTGGTGTAAAGAACAATACTTTCTAATTCTAAAACCCGAGCAAATCCCCATAATTAATTACCCTAATGGCAGTGGACCCGTAATAGTTTCGGAATATTTCGGAATTTATTATCTTTCATAATGCTAACCGAGATTTCCTAATGAAAGCATTGGGAAACAACAGTTATCAATGTTAAAGTTCATGACTTCAAAAACGTTGCGGAACAATTACGGGTCTACCTTAAATCATTAACCCAATGTTGTATACATGAATTACGATAGATGACATGAAAATTTTCTATGTTCAACTTTTTTCATCCAATTTTGAAACTATTTTTTTCACAATATGAAACAATGTGAATCTGAGACTCGTGTCCATTTTAAAATGTTTACCTTTTACCATGTCACATTTAAACTATTAATTAAAAAAAAAGGACTAGATTAAAGGAAATTATAAAAAAAAATAAAACTCCATTTTTCAACTGGTCTATCTTCATCGTCTGGCTAAGGATCGGAACTAATGGCTACCATAAAGATTAAAGGATATTCAGCCCGGAGCTGAGAATTGGTTACACGGGCGTAATTACTGCTGATACATGACTCGAGGCTGTCACTTTCACATCCGGGTATTGTTTGTAACGCAATTTGTTGGTTCCCCGCATAGTGACGGACAATTGATGGCGCTCCCAGTGGTCAAAGACTTATCGATTTTGTATACATTACGATCAACCGGGAATCAGTGCTAATATGGTGCCATTATATACATGTAAGTGCAAATCGCGGTCATACTTCGGGAATCATATTAAATTGGCTCTATATTCATAGCATATCATATCTATTTATCATCTAGCCGTCTGTCGTAGCCGTCTGTCGGGGTTTGTCAGCAATTCATTTCGTAAAGACGTAGTTCCGAAACCAGAATACGATGTAGCCAAGTGGGCTCTATTTGTGGAGATACGGTTCAATATCCCGGGAAGGAAGCAAAAGTGCCAAAGGATCAAATTGTTAGGTCTAAATACGTCTTTATAAGATTTTCTCAATACCTTCGATTGATGAACTGATTGTTCTTATCCTACATATTCTTTTACCTTTAGAACTCCGTCCTAAAAGTCCAATTATTGAACAATGGCAAAGACATTTGTGTTTTCCCATGTCTCTTGCAGTGTTTAGTAGATCCGAATACGCATGTTTATGAAATTTCGGTCGTAATGAAATTTGACCCTATCGAGGACCAAGGTAACTCTTTTGAAACCGCCACTCTGACCAAGATATTTATCCCTTGAAAGATACGGACTCAGTATTTTTCTAAAATGTCAAATACGGTTCAACTATAGTTGACAGGTTATGTTTCATATCAGATTGTCATTTTCTTTCCTTATAATATCGGCTTTTCGTTCTATCATTCCCTCTTGAAGGTACTTTGTAAATTGATAATTTGTTATGCATACCCTTACCATTTTGTTAAAGGTTGTATTCTTATTATCATTATCATTGGGAATCCAAGCGGATGTTGGATGGATTAATTACTAGATATTCATAAAACAAATAAATCATCAGAAAGTACAATCTGTCATCTAAATGTTATCTTATTTTCCCAAATGTTTCTTAACAAACGTCAGATTTGGTCTACATATTGCAGAATCAAAGCAATTTGATCTTTGATTTCAGTCCTATATTGGCCTTTGAAGCAGTTTTTTGGACAGAATAATCGATCTTGATAATTCTTAATTTGACAGCTAGTAGAGTAATCAGTTGTAATATGGGTTTTATCAGATTTTGCGTCATTTGTGGTTCATATTTCTGATTAATTACACTAGATATTAGAACAAAAAGTGTTGTTATTTTGTTCCAGGATTTATATCGATTTGTAAAAGAACTCGAACTTGTACAAATCGATGGTTCAGCTCCAAACAGTTGCAATGATTGAATATAAATATAAATATAAGCAACTATTTCGGGCCATCGAAGCGTATTCCTTGTGTGCTTAAATATTAAATTGTTGAAAATGCGTTCCTCGACAAAACGCCTCACCAACGACAAAGAAAATTTTATAGATTTTTCTAGGAAATAGTAATATTTTTGACCGTAAATTAGAATTTGAAAAATGAATATATTTCAACATTACATAGAGGACATTTTTCGTTATTATTTTATTTCAGGTCGATGTATCTTTCACAGAGTTAACAACAAAAGCTTTATTTTTACGAGTGATGAGGCCATAAAGAAATAGAAAGAACGTTTGTTTATCGATACATCATTCATGGAGTGAGCAACAAAAGCTAAATCTTCACGGGTGGCATATAGCTTTTATTGTTCACAAAATGGAAAGGTTTATCGATCATACATGAGAAACGAGCGGCTATTCTATTTCTTTATTACAAATATGAGACTAAATGTGAAAATTTTGGGACAAATTGTCTTTTTAGCGCATCGTAAAAATACATTAACGAAAATAATACATTCCCTTTCTAGAAACCTGGATAGTATGCTAACTCGAAAGTCGATAGTTTATCAATTATTCATACTATAGAAACTGATTATATCTCCTTTCTTTATGATCATAATCGGGTTTCGTTTATGAATATTCATTCACTGTTTAAAGTCAAGTTCATTCCATGACGTAAAACAGACATTGATAATAAATAAGGATAAACAAATAACAAATAACTATCACGCATATTGAATATTTGCCTTTAACTCTTTGAACTCCTGAAATCCCAAACAGGCGGGATGCAATGTTCTTGACATTTTTTGTTATTTTTTCCTAATGAATATGTATGTATTATGCACCATTTAATAGAAAAAAAGTTTCTTTCTTATGACAGATTATTTCCCTGCGTCCGAGATGAAATCGCTCGCGAAACGCTTAGTTTAAATATATTGTTTTTGCATGATTTTCATAAATAGAAATGTATATATATATATTTAATACAAACTAATGTAAATCAAGCAAAAAGGGTGAGAATGAAAGCGTAAGCTTATAATGTTCTCCTCCCTATTTGTTTTTCAAGAGCTGAACTAAGTGACATTTCTTAGAGTTTTTGTGGATTCGATTTATTGATATAATGAAAAACCTTTTTTACTTTATTTTTCTAGTTAATCTGTTTTTGTACGATAAAAACTATTGTACATAGAGAGGGATGAATTTTGTCCCTTGGATGTCTTTACGGGTGACTTGTATTTACGCAATACATTAACTTATGTAGTTGTCATACTAAACGTTACTTTAAACTAGAAAAAAATATCAAAATTGCTTGCTACATCTTTGATATATCGCTGGACTTCTAACATCATGATTTCGTTGTCTTTATACATGGCAGGCTTTCTTTCCAATACAATAACGTACATGTATTAATATAAATGTCACCGATGTCTGTTAACGAGTTAAGGAACCTGTTTCTAATATTATCATATTCGAACATTCAAGAAAAAATGCTCGCTGGTCTCAATGCTGTCGCAAGTGGTAAGAGGAGATGCTTTTATCTTTTTACTGAACAGATGGTGATTGAGAAGGCTACAAATGTTTCTGATTCTAGTATGTATGACCTGAAGCTTTCTTTCGAAACGTATGGGGAATGATAACTCGCTTTTCAAAAAAATCGTAGTGACAGCCTCCATATTTCACACGATTCTTGCGTAGGACAATATTTTTCTAATTGTACTAACTTCAAGGTCATCATTCAAGGTTAAGATTTTTTGAGAAGGTCACTTATATTCGAAATAAAGTCTTTAATAATGTCAACCGGTATAGCTTTTGAAGGGTAGGCGCCAGGGCTTTGATATAACTTTCATATACACATTGCTTGTGACAAGACCTTGCAGTTCGTAAATATGTTAATTTCATATGTCAAGGTCACTCTGTCAAGGTCACTGTTTATGAAAGCATAAACATTGGTCTTATTTTTCACATGGTAAGAGAAAAATCTTATATGTTGTAGGTGTATATTTTGCGATAAGGCCTTCTTATCGAATCCTAAGCCAAGGTCTTCGGTCAAGATCAATATGGTTTTAAGTAGCCTTTAATTAGCAGACAAGAGACTTTCAGTAATATAAGTTTAACAATGAAGCAGGACTTATTTCCGCGTCACTGTAATAAAAAATAGTGCGCAAAACCTTCTACCCAAAAGTACGGTTTAACGCTAAAAATATCCATTTATGTACTTTTGTATATTCATATTTTAAAACAATCTGCTGTCACCTTATTTTCATTTTAAAGTATTCAAAGTCTCTTGTTTGTTCCATTGTTAAGAAAATACTTTCTCATTCGTGACCGAGACGTTTGTGTATCTGCATTTGAAATGGCGGGGTCTAAGGTTCGAATCCTGATGGTATCCGGCTCACTGAGTGAGAAGATTAGAAGAGTTAGAACTAACGAGGCCTGTGAACCGCCAGCTAGTTAAACAAAAGGCTATCGTAGGAATGTCTCTACCAGGTGCCCAAGAATACAGATTCAGGAAAAACAGAACCAAGAGTAGATTGCCCTTTCAATAGAAATGACTTTATCTTGTATATAATTGATTCATTCATATTTAAGAAATGAATGTAGTATAAAACAAGGCGAATAGTCCTGCGTTCAGGATGACAAAACGGTGCAATTTTTTGCCAATTTTACCCCGCTTTGTACGTGCACTTGCGTGTAAAGCGGGATGTAATTGGCAAACATTTCGCACCGTTTTGTCATCCTGAACACAGAACAGGACTTCGTAGCGAGGATGGAATATCATATCTCATTGCCCGGATCTATGTTGATAGTTCATTAAATATTTAAAGGATGTTTTATCCTGATTAATTTTACAAATATACAGATGGATGATTACATTTCACGAAAGAAAAATATAGCGCTAAAGATAAGAGTGAATGACGGTGGTGACGGTATGTTATTTTTCTTAAAACCCTATGTTGTGGGTTGCCATTTGTTTCGTCAAAACGAGATGATAACGACGGGTTTCCAGGAAGTAGGGTCTATTTAAGAAAGAAATTAAGGAAACGAAGCCTCTCATTTAATTCAAACAATGCGACGGATGTGTGTTCCGTGTACATTCATGTTGAACGTATTCAGCGTTATTATTTACCTGGCAGGGCGTGGCTTAGCCATGACGTAATAAAGCGAGTTTACTTTTCAAAATTTTTGGTACATCAAAAAAATAATAATAATTATCGTTAACGCGGGCAAATAACCATCGAAGGACCAAACGGGTGAACGTACTGAGCAAATTTGAATTTATTTTATCGTTTGTTACCTACCGACGATTTAATGTTTCAAGTTTTATGGCTGACTATCTATAAAATCCAACGACCCGTTACCTTCGCTTCGCCATGCCAGGGCAAAAATCGTGGTTGTAAATGCTGTTTTTAAGTACAAACAAGTTAAACAAGAATTGGATGGCCTTTCAATGTCACACTTCGACTACAAAAATAACTTAGCAAAAACGCAGTGCAATTACACTTGAAATATCTTATAAGAACCAACCCTTTAATTTGTTTTCGGCAACTGTCAATTTCAGACCGTATATTTTCTGAGCAAAAGTAATGAACTATTCAACGACAAGAATAGACTTTATATAGATGTCAAATAAAGTGATACACATATACCTTTTTATTATTATTATCATTCGATTTTTTGACAAAGAAAACCCTTTTTTCCGTTGTGCGTTTTTCATCATTTTTAACGTATCTTTCATTGGTAAGGGTTATATTTTGATCTTTTATGGAAATCCACATGCAATACTAAATTCGAAAATCTTATTTCTTACACTCTTTTTGTTTATCTATTTATTTATTTAAATTAGTGCCGGTACATAGGCTACTAATACAATTTTCCTATTACCTAATTATTGGTCTTCTTTTCAATCATTTTTTCAGGATTATGATTAAGTTACAATTTAACTTACACGCGTGTCAGGGTACAGTTTTATTATGCATCGAAGGACCGATTTGGACGGGAAATTATAATGTTCAATATGATGATCTTGACGTTTGATAGAAAAAAAATTCCTTAGTTTTTTTACAATCTATTAAAAAATACCCAAAAATGACCAAGTTTACCGAATTGAAATAGATAAAGCTGACTTTAAGATGTAATATATGTACAAATAATAAGGACATATATCGTTATCAATATACGGTCTGCTAGATACTGTTAACGGGGTAATTTTGGCGATGGTTTTATTTTGGCTATATTGGCGGTCGAGCTAAGATGCGCCAAAATTAATCCACCGCCAATATTTGCCATTGTGAAATGGAAAATTCCTTAACTGTAAGGAAAATGTTATCTTGCGCGATGTACTTTTAAGGTTATATTGAATAACTTTATTTCAAAGATATTCAGACCATTCTTATTCGAATTGGAATAAGAAAATTGGCTGACAACGTCCGTAAATGTCTAATGACATTAATTCCAAAATTGCAGATTAAAGTTGGTTTAAGTATTGTAACTAAAATCAAGGAGAAAATGTGTGAAAAACTGGTACACGATATATTACTCTTACAAGAGGTTTGAAAGCAAACTATTGTTTAGTTGGTAAAAAAATGACACTACTCTAGAAAATTGGCTTTCCTATAGCTTCAAGGTTTAAAACGACGAGAAATAAAAAAAAAGATAAGACGTTTTATTTTGGCTGTGCATGTAAGATGCGCCAAAATTAATCACCGCCAATAAATCGAGATTGAAAAACCGCCAAATGTGGACACCGCCAATATAAAGCCATTTACAGTAGACCTAGCTTGTGTTTGATTTGAATAATTTAACTATATTTATATATTTGCAGGTCATTCTAATGTTTCTTCCATTCCCAGAATGCTTCAATTCTTTACTTTCGCTTAGAATGAATAAAAGAGTTTCAACTTTCTTGTTTTGTAGTTTCTACAACGAAATCGACCATTTCTGTTTATTATTCGGGTTTACATCTTGCATTTTTTCAACCCTTTTTCTTTATTACTTGATATGTAAATTTAGTTATACAAACGCTTTTATTTAAACTAAGTAGTTCCTTTAAAGTACTTGGTTTGATTCAGATAGTTCACATCCGGAGAAATTACTTCCTTTTAAGTTAATGAATAATTTAAAGTTTGCTAGTATTACATTCATTTCATTTCGGTATAAGTAATCTGCATATATCTTTTAACATTCACTGTATAAAGCTGGTGTTACATAAAAGACGAATGTTTACCACGATGAAATCTTAAATATTTGACATAAAACTATGGACGTATGTCTTATTTCTATTATAACAGTTGCACATGTCTAACTTACCGGAGAAACAAAAGTAAAACCAGATCTTTTGGCAATTTCTCGAGCCGCTGCCTCCCCTCCATCTTTCACTTCAACTAGCCATGAGTTTGTGAGCATTTCTTGCGACCCCGAGGCCAAACCCCAAAAACTTAGACATACTAAACCAAGGATGATAAATCCGCTGTTCTTGGCCCATCTTGGTAATTCCACCATTGCAAAAATTCCAATGGCGAGTCAACAAACTGATTGATTATAGAAGAGCCCGTGTATTATCACTGAATATCCGGTGTTATTGTGTTTCACTGATGCCAAATATGATAATGCGTTTCCTTGAATTCACAATTTATACTCTTTTGGTACGTTCACTTCAATGTTTTTGTTCCAAGTCCTTTTCTCTGCTTTACTGTGAAAGAATTGTCATTTTTCTTATGGTGAAACTGTCATCGATGAGTTGCCTTAAACACGGTCACGTGATTATTGACGTCTTTTCCCTGCTGTCATTTCCGATATTGGAACTACACATGCGCACTGGGACTCTATAGAGGTTATCGGTAAATAGTATTGCATGAAAAGCTTTGCTGAGTTTATCGATATTTGAAGCCTACTGTAAATGGAACAAGGTTTGGGCAACGAAAATCGATTATCTCTCTTAGTAATTGTTTTTGACATACAGTCTTCTCTCATTTGTTAATAGTAAAGAAAGGGAGGAAAACTGCCCTAGGCAAGTCGTTAGAACCAAAACAAGTTGACGGTGTGCTTATTTAGTGGAAGAGTTTTAGTAGGGTTGTCAGCATATATTGAGTGTTTTTGTGTAGTGAAAGGCATTATCTTACCACTGGTCCAAATAGTCCACAAATGAAAAAGGACCATATCATACGCAAAGGAAATATGAACAAATGGTTTACAAATGAAATAAGGACGAAATAGTATAAAATGAAAAATGAACCAAACAGTTGAAACAATTGAAAAAAAACGGTATCAAATAGTACACAAATGAAAGCGACCGAATGGTTTCCAAATGAAAAATTCATCAAATGGTATAAAAACGAAAAGCGTCAAATAAAATTGAAATGAAATAAGGAACAAACAGTATACAAATGAATTAAGGATTAAAAAGTATGCAAATGAAATTAAAGATCAAACAGTATATAAATCAAAGTCCAGAAAAGCACTTGCTGATATTCAAATATACAAGGGCCTTTAAGATTTTTATGAAACTGCTTTTATGTTTTTGGAGACAAAAGCGATAAGGCTTTCTGTAATGACATTGGCTTTTAAAATTGAAGCAGTGCACTTATTTTCATGAAAGTGCTCACATGAAATATCTGGGGTTTTTGTATTTATATCTATGTTCAATGTAGTTGTTGATTGTTGTCATTTTAGTCTTTTTTAGTCATTTTCGAGCGTTTTTTATCAATTTCATTGAGTTGATTTGGATAGACTGATTGGAGCGCCGAGTGAATGATTAAGAATGGTTATGATTGAGATGAATATCAATTTTACGATGTAACTAACTGTAGCTGTGTCAACCAAATTAGGCAGAAATAAATGTGACCAGTTGCGCCACAATCGAGCACCTTGGAAGTCTTGAAAATGAATATTTGAAAAAGAGATTGGGACCAGCATCTGTCTATCAGAGGTCG
Source organism: Fragum whitleyi (assembly GCA_948146395.1). Lineage (NCBI taxonomy): Eukaryota > Metazoa > Mollusca > Bivalvia > Cardiida > Cardiidae > Fragum > Fragum whitleyi. The sequence continues at coordinate 60,644,906 of OX411544.1, read as the reverse complement.
CATTTCTAAAAAAAATGTACAGAAAGGTAGAATGGTCATTCTAGATGCAGAAACCAGCCGAGTTGGAAAAATTAGAACCTAGTCAGGCTGCGCATTCCGCGCAGTCTGACTTTGGTCGAAAGTTTAATCTTTATTAAGATGTTCCCTTTTCGTGAGACGGATCTCAAATGGTATTTTTTCCTTTTCTACACTTCCCCCAAGTTAAACCACACTATGCGAGTTAGCACTGTCATACAACTCTGCCCAAGGAGAGGTGCTATTGACGTCATGAGAATTAATGTTCAATCGATAGTTTTTATTTCTGTAGCATAAGAAATACAATGACTGTCAAAATTTTCATGAGTACATAAATTTACCCATTACTATACGATCCCACTCTTTGGCCCATCTAAGGAAAAAATGGTTCGCAAAACATTATAGCAAATGAATATATTGTTTGTCAGAATTTTTTCACTGTCCACAATATTTTCTTCCCTAAAATACTAAGGTTTTGTTTCGTTTTTTATGTTAAGCTACAAAATAGGCGTCTGCAATACATAGTCTATTTAAAATTGAACAAGCCTAAAATGTTGTCATCTAACATAACATAACATAAC